>JAOYRR010000434.1:0-1200000 GCA_038994665.1 Podotricha telesiphe | reverse complement strand
TGCAGGCAAAAGTGTAAAGCTAAAAATTTGTATATAAGAAATGCTTACAGCATTTTTTTATTTTACAAGTGAGAATAAGAATGTGTGACAAAATTATAATTCTTATTAATTGTTGGCAATAATACAATTTTATCGAATACTAGTCTAATTTCTTAACCATATTACATTGTATTTTCTTGGTAGGTAAAAAGAACTTTCTTTGTATCTTTCATAACAAAATTTATCATCACACTTTGTCTCTCCTAATTAAAGTTGAAACTTTAACAATCGCTTGCAATATAAATCTTAATCACGTCGCCATAGAAACATACAAGTGTCTAAATCTTAATACAGTCAAAATTATAAAACAGTAAATTTATTTTCCTTTTTCTTCAGCTTTACGCTTTTTAAAGAAGCGCCAAATCTAGTGTCAAGTTTTTCCCAGAGAGAACCGCGTATCCAGATAATCCATTCTCCCGAATTCCAGATATTGCGTGTTGAGTGGTGGAACTCAACGCCGCACTTTGTCTTATGCACCAAAGCGGAGAAATGAAAATATTTTAAATATAGCCATACAATCGAATTGGAATGGAACCCACAACCATCGCGTTTACAGCCAGATGGTGTCCCACTATGCCACGATGGCCTGGTTATATTATAGTAAATAGTATTATTATCTAATTTATAGCTCCATTTATCCATTTTTATCAGCCACCACAAAAACAGCGGTACTTGCCTCCAGTGGATCCTAGAAGACCTTTTCGTCCAAACAATTTCGATGACAGTGTTGACGTATCAGTCCAAGGTCTACCAGTTGTGGAACAGCAGCCTATATTTGAAGTGTCACCTATCAACGGTCAGCTTTACAATGGGCCTAGTATCAATGCTGATGTTAGTAGGCTTAACCCAAGCTTCCAACAGGCGCAGGTTTGTATGGAAAATATTGATACCTTGCTCCACTCTTTGAACTACATAGACACAATCCGTTCTTCGCTTTCCGCCTGAATATAAACTCTGAGCATTGACCACGGATTTCTGCGCCGCGCTTTGTCCCACCAGAGTAGGGAAATGAAAATAGTTCAAATATAATCATTTACCGAGTGAGTATCGAACCAATTGGTTGCTTATTAATTGCAAGCTTATTGCAAAATTTGCATTATCACGTGATTAATTTTAGATAATTATAATAGTCAATTTATAAGTTGAAGTTGAAGATTGATTTGTAATTTTTTATGCATATTTAATATTAATATGAAATTAAAAACTAAATTTTTAATAGACAGTAAAAGTTTAAATATATTGTATATTAAAATTTATTTTTATTAAAAAAGGTTATATTTGTTATGCAAATTTTTCATTGAAATACTTTCATCATTCTGTATAGTATCAACAACAGCTAGAAAAAGCACTTCAGTTTGAAAGACAAAGACAGTTCGATGCGGCACGAGGTAACAATCCTTCAAATGGGTTACCAAACCAACAAACACCAATACTATTCGCTTCACAACCATCAACGACCACAACAACATCAACAACCACACCGAAACCAGAATTTAAAAAATCGCAACCAGAAACTACAACCGAATCTGACCTAAACGAGGGTGAGGCTTTAGATAATCCAAATAAAGAAAATGAAAAGGTTTCAGTTGAAGTTTCAAAGCAAAATTTGCAAGAATTCCGTCCAGAGTTTTTATTGAACCCTCTGTCTCAACTAAATTTACAACCTCAGTTTATCCCTTTGAATCAACTTGGACAACTTAAAGCCGGCATATATTATCAGCAAGCTGGAGTTCAAGGATTCGATGGACCAGCTCACTTGTCGGCTTTACCTTCAGTTTTAGCCCAGAAGGAACTTTTATCACAACAACAATTACAAAAACAAGGCTTTGCTCAAAATCCTATTTTCGTACAAGAACAATCAGCTTTAGTACAAGATCCCTTAAACCAATATCAACCAATAATAAATCAGTATCAACCAATTCAACCACAGATTCAGGCTTTTCCTCCTATCCAGCCACAATCTGTAGTCGTTCAACCACAACTTGTAAGCCAACTACAACCGCAGCCCAATCAATTTCTACAACAACCAGGCCAGTTTGCGCAACGGCCTAACCAATTTGCACTTCAACCAGCTCAACTTCCACTTGAACAAGCTCAATTTCCTCAACAATCAACGCAGTTTCCCCAACAACCAAACCAATTTCCCCAACAACCAAACCAATTTCCCCAACAACCAAATCAATTTCCCCAACAACCAAATCAATTTCCCCAACAACCAAACCAATTTCCCCAACAACCAAATCAATTTCCCCAATCTAAGGACGTAGAACAAATAGAACAAAACGACCAACAAGTGGTATACCAAAATTATCAACCACAATTCTATCAACCAGCCAACCCATACCAAAATGAGCAACCATTATTCTTGGCTCAACCAGGATTGATTAACCAAAATCAATTGTACCAACCAATTCAATACGATCAGTCTCAGGCCCAAGTATATCAAGATCAAAATGCTTTACAAAGTGGCTTGGAAATAGATCCAGGGAATGATCTAGAAGGTGATGAACAGGAAGATTTGGAAAGAGATGATGAAGGATCAAAGGCTACTGCAGTGGCTACAGCATTTGGCACTAGGTTAGTAGGAGTTTGTATCTCCCGAATATAGGAACGTAGACAAAAAAACGTAATATTAAGACACTCGAACATGACCATTCCATGTTTGGTGAAAGGAAAAGCAAATTATTATTTTTAGATATAAGATTCCTCTGTATGGGAATTGAACCCAGAACCAGTCGGACATTAACACTTTTTTACACTTATTTTGTGAGAGTTTAATTTGGTCTAGAATTGAAATAGTAACCTTCGGTGTAGTAAGTATAATTTACATGTCATGACATTGCTTCTTTCGAAATATTCAATATATGGAATGCACTATGAATACAAGATGCTATCACGTTGAAACGATTGTGATTTTGGCATTTTTTTTATTTGAACGTTCGTGTGTGGTCTGAATCTGTTAAAAGTGTTTTTTTTAGATTTTGTTTTAAAACAGTATTAAATAAGTATATTATTTTGATTTTTAAATATTATGGAGGATCTCATGTAAGCTCGATTGGTCATGGGTTCGATTCCCACTCGAAGGAACGGTTATAATTTAATAATTAGAATGGCTACGGTTACGGTTTCCAAGAGGCGCGGGTAGAGTTCCCGCTGAGTTCAAATTTTTATAGTTTTCTAAAAATGTTTTTCAATTTACTAAGTTTGTGATTAGCAATTTAAAATGTTACAAATAATAAACAAAAAAAGTGCGGCGTTGAGGTCCGCCACTCAACACACAATGTCTTAAATACGGATGAAAAATTGAAAGCGGAATGTGTTGTCTATGTCATCTCTGACTAACCTGCTATGCGGGAAAAAGCGTGAAGATAAAAAATTACAATTAATATAATAAGTATAATATTTACCAATTCACTTAACGAGAATTTATTAGAAGCTGCAAAAAACACGATTCATCAAATACGATTTATTAGTCTCTCTTTTTTTTCTTTGCAAGGTTTATTTTTAAACCTACAGTAATGGTGTTCCGAGCGACGTTTACATCTTCTTTATATCTATAATAGCAGAATTTATTTAAAGAAAAATTGATAGAAATATATTGATATAGAAATAATAGTAAATATTATTCTATTTAAGGACTCAACCCCGTGTGTTTACAAAATATGGTGCTCCCATACCTAAAGTTCAAGCCATCCCAGAGACCACCACATCACCAGAAGAAGTAAGTGAATGTTTACTATTGAATATTAAAAAATCGTATATTTTCGTCCGGGAAAGAATTATTATTTTTAATAATAATATTATTAATTTTAATAATTTCCTTATTAAAATATATTTCGTACACAAACCAGTGGGCTTGTGTAAGAAACTAGTAACTGATTGGAACCTCCTTTTAAGCATGTAGTTGTCTGTACCTCGAGATGATGAATATCAGGTATCATGCCATGAAAATGTTATTTTGTAAACCAGAATAGTTCTAAAGCTAGCTTTACCTTAAAAAAACTATTAAAAATCTAATGATATTAAGAAAAAAAAAAAACTATTTGAACCCGTGTGCATATTTTCAAGCAAATCGTAAAAGAAGAAATGGATCAAAATAGCGTTACAATTACATTTTCTTATATAGATAAATAAACACAGGACAAGCTAATAAAAACATTTTAAAACGATTTAGTTTTAGAGTTTCACTCATTTCGCTTTCACTTAGGCAAATTCCCACTATACTCCTGTATACAGATGGACCTGTATATAGAATGACAGTGTTATTGAAATTGATTCTATGGTGAAAATATAGTTGTAACTTATTCTTATAAATTAAGAATTTTAATAAGACGATTTTAATATTTTTAATAAGAAGAAGTTTTCTTATAATAAAACCACAGCGCTACCTAGGCCTCGTACACGTTCAGATGAAGTCTTTGGGCATGCACCAGGGACCTCATTCACAGCGACCGATCTCTCACTCTCAAATCGAAATAACAATAGTCTTTTTTAAAGTCACACACTTAGGAATAGAAATACATATTTTTAAAAAACGTATAAAAGTGTGAACGCAGCGGGATTAGAACTCGCGCCTCTTTGGAAACTTGAACGTTTTCCAAGAGGCGCGGTTTCAAATACCACTGTGATTAAATTTTTAAACGTTTCCTAAAAATATGTCTTGTGACTAAACTGCTTATGAAATATGTGTCTTATAAGTTTCTAACGACATTTGATCAATTCAAGTAATGCCTCTCAGTTGCGTACAACCTGTATAATATTTTTCTATTAAAATAACTGTTTTCAACAGTCTGAAAGCGATGACAGTCCCGCTGTAGCACAAGTCACTGCTGTAGCTAGTGGTCGTAGAAACGCTAAACTAAGGTAAGTCTTATAAAACCAATAGCTGTACTGCACTAGCTGTGCCCGCGAACTCGTCCGTGTGGAATTCTAAAATAAAAGTAGTGTAAGTTACTCCTTATTACATTAACTATCTGCCAATGAAAGTCCCGTCAAATTGGTCCAGCCGTCCTAGAGGTTAGCCAGAACAAACATATAGACATAAATTGTAAAAAAAATATATATTTTACTTTATATACCGTGTATACATACATAAATTAATAAAAAATATTTTTATGCGTTATTTTAATATTACCATCAGAGATGCCAATTTAATATTTTTATACAGATTATTTAAACATATTTGTGTATTTTAAACGGTTATAACGCAAATTTTATAGTGATATTGTATTGTATTGGTACACTAGCTTATTAAATTAAATCTTTAGATATATAGTATTGAAACGATTATATGAGTACAAACGATTATTTGTTATAATTTCCTCGTTGTCCACTTCCCGCCCAAATTCGATACATTGCGTGGCGAAACTCAACGCCGCGCTTTGTCTTGCTCAGAAAGACGAAGAAATGAAAATAACTTTAATATAATCATTCCTCCGAGTATATAATATAACTCACAACCAATTAAGATAACATTCAGATGACTAAAGTGGAGAACGGAGGCTCTTGACACTAGGTTCTCTCTGACTACCCTGCTATGTGGAAAAGAACGTGAAGCTGAAACAATAGACTTAATAAGACAAAACAATATCATGTAGAGTAAATCATTTTTTTAAAAAAGTAGCCTTTGTACATCCCAACACCCTCAAGTATTTCTATATAAAATTTCATTACAATCGGTTCAGCGGTTTCGCCGCGATAACGTCGCAGTGTAACTTTCGCATTTATAATATGAATATTGGTATAGATTTATGCCCCGAAAACTATAAAATTAAATAGCACTCGCGAACTCCTACCACCAGTGAGTCTATTGGAAAGGAAACTACGAGTAGTTGAAAAATACATATTTAGGAAACGTATAAAAATTTGAACGCAACGGGATTGGACCCGCGCCTCTTGAAAACCGTTCAAGTATAAGTTGTAATAGCGTATAAGAATTTCGACGTAGCTGGATGTAGAACGCATGGCTTAGCGGTCAGAGCCATTGAACGGTTCAATTTTTTATACGTTTTCTAAATATATTTTTTTCAATTTCCTAAGTGTGCGATTAACACTTTAAAAAAATGTTAAAAAAAAACAATTAGTAGTACTACACAATAACACCACTGGGAATAGGCAGTCTTTGTTTGGTCCTGTGGCTGAGTCGCTAACCATAACACCTTAATTTTGCAATTACTTTTGTAATATTATTTAAATAATTTTATTTTACAGAAGTCGTCGTGTCCGCCCAGTCTTCACTGTAGACAGATCAGGTCATTTAGTGTTGGCGCAACAACAATAATTTAATAAAAAATATATTTAAAGTACTTTTTTTAAATATATTTAAATTACATCATCAAGTATAAAATAAGTCATTATTTTTTGACAGATAGACAAAATAAATTATTTAAATTATTTTTTTCTTTTATTGTTTCAAATTATTTATCATTTTTCGTTGCAAACAATCACAGTTTAGGATTTGAATCTAAAAACATCTCGAACAACAATCGAATGCATTAATATTTATTAATATTTTCATTTTATTAACATAAATATATAATTTTCCATTTACCAAATCATTTTCAATAAAACAAGACAACTGTAGATTGTGAACAATCCCAAACAAAATACCGGCACACTCACAATGACAAACATATTTTCCCTCACAAATCTAAAGGGGAACGTTAAAAGTCGATAATTAATCCAACTTTTGGTTTCGAATCTCTCGAGGGTAACCGACTCCTTCCCTCTGTCCGTCGAAGTACAAGGAATTGGCGGCTTAATTACTTCTAAGGATACAGCCGTATTTTCCTCCTTCGGGACATATTTTAGCCTTCCATTACTATTTATTTTCGATAATATTTCGTCAATTACTTCCGTTTGAATCAGAGCACATTGCAAATTTTCATTGAAATATTTTTCTACAGGTACTTTTTCTATATCAGTATTGTAATTTTTTTGTGGCTTTTGACTTTTTGATTCAGTTACAGGCTTAACATATTCAAATTTAGACAAAATGTCTCTAATTTCATTACCAACTTTCTCTATTAACGATTCTTCTATCTTTTTTATAGTAATATCCAGAAGTATCGCCATTTTGTCCCATAAATCAGTCATTGGTGTATAGTTTCGGGATTCTTCTGAACAAGGTCTTTTTTGTGATTTTTCAATTTCCGTCATTACTTCCTTGATCAAGTTCTCGTTCGGTAATATAAATTTTTGAAGACCACTAGAATCTTCTACAGCAAATGATTTTTGGGTCACGTTTTTGAAAAATGTTTCATAGCTTGGTACGTCTAGCGTTGTAGTATCTAATATTTTATTAGGCTCGGAGACTATAACGTTACTCACATCGTTGATGTCTTCATTATGTTTTTTTTCAGATATAACAGGAAACATTCCCATATTAATTATAGTATCTAATAAAGAAGGTTTTAGGTTTTGACAACATTTTTCTAATGTAGTTGGTTTTAATACACTATCTGTAGGTCCTGTTAAAGTATTATCAGAGCCAAGTTTACCGGGTAATGGAATAGCTAAAACAGTGTTACTAGGACCATTCGCGGAAAAAGAACCTATGAGAGTAATACTGCTGTTTCGATCTTCTTGCGACGAATCTGTGAATGAGATAGAAGTGTCACATTGACTTAGAAAACTTTCAGCACTTGTTAAATTTTCCCCATATACATTTTTACGTTTCGGTATGTTTAGATCTAGTATAGATCTGTTATTTATTTGAGCAGCAGCTACCTCAATAACGTCATTTTTAAATAGGTGTTGCCTTTTATTTTCTATCGTATTACTTTCAACTCTACTTTCAAAAAAAATATCATCTTTATCAATCGATATATTTTCTTTATATAACAATGGTATTTCTATTACGGAATTATTGGTGTCTGAAATGTTATCTTGCGATAATTGATTGTTATCACGTGTTAATGTGCTTCTGGTTGAATTGCTTTCGAAAGATAATGTGTCAGCTACAGGTTTGTGTCGCAATTTTTTTTTGACTAACATATTTCGTAGTACTCTCGTGCAAGATATGGTTTTCGATAAAGAGTTAGAAATAAGTAGTCCATGAATTAGTCTATTTCGGGGTGTATTCATTGTTTTATTTCTACAACATAATAAGTTTCTGCTTATATTAGTTTCTCCTGGTTTATGCTTAAAGTGCACTTTTTGAATACGAACTACACTCGTATATTTTTTTCTTGTTTTACGTGAAGTTTTGGTACCATTAAATAATATTTTTGTTTCACTATCCACCATTATCTTAGGATTATTCTGAGTTACGACTGAATTCAAATTTGTATCAAATATATCCATTGATTCAAAAATGTTGTCTTTGAATTCGAACAAGCATTTTTTTTCTTTTGCTTGCTCCATTACAAAATTTTCTTTAAAGTTAACTGATTCTGTAAATAAATAGTAACCATAAAATACCGGTGTTATTGTTTGAAAATATTCTTTATTGTAATATTATAAAGACACTTGATGTAACTTATCGGCAGAACTAAGTAAATAATTTAACATTACTAGTACTTCGAAAGCATAACATTTCCGTCGAAAAAAATTTATGTAAATGAACAAATAAAATACAGACTTCGTCTATACTAGAAAACATTAAAATCCAAATTCTCTGAAAGCTGGCGTATATGTTGGAGGGTTATATGTATAAAAATCATAAATTTTATCTCTTTTTGTTTTCAATGGAAACAATAAGTCTTTAATTACATAGACATATAGCACAGATAAGATTAACGTCAACGGTATCCATAAAAGAGCCCCATATAAAAACCCTCGCAAAAAACCAAATTTTCTATTTTCTTTCACAAATTCTCTTTCGGATGACTTTTCAATATCTATGCAAACGGATGAACAGTTATCGCTATCATTACATAGTTCACATCGAATATCAGGCTCAAAACATCTATTTGTGCAGGTATCATTAATACAGTCTTCACTATATTTTAGAACATATGAGGGTCCTATATGGTGACATGTGTTTCTACAAGGAATGGATATATATGATGCATTGTCTTGCCTCGCATAACCTGAATAATGTATATAATCATCACAATAAAATGCTAAAAGCTTTTTCTCAGAATCAATGGAAACTTCAAATAGAGATTTTGATTTTGGCAAGGAACAGGTCAAAGCTTCATCTACTGCAGTGGCTGTTGTGTATTCTGCAGTCGAAGTCATATCAGTCACTTTTAACACGGATTCACTATTAATTATGTTATATGAAGGTGTTTTCTTTATGAGGCGTGGATTATAATCTCGAGTGTTTTTACGTCTAGGTTCTTTTCTTAATTTTAATCCAGAAATTATTTGACTTTGGTTTGAAAATTGTACACTTTTTGATATCTTTTGTTCTTTTACAGTTATATCAGTTTTAGTTATTGATTTTTGTTCCATATGTTTAGTAATTAACTTTTCTGTCACTGTTGCTAAGGATTGTACAATGACCTTAAGTTCGCTTATATCTTGAGCTACTTTTGAATCCTTAAGATCCTGTGGCAAAATATCTTCTGTATTTTGTGCACTACTTATATTTGTTACAGTTTCTCTGGTTATTAAGTATTTTGTCACACTAGCTGCGCCATCTAGCAAGGGAATAATATTTTCGTTATTATCAAATGTAAGTTCTGCTTCTTCAGTTGAGAGCTTTGGTGAGATGTCTTGAAACATTGCATTTTGATCATTAAGTTTTCCTTCTTCTAGGTTTTGGGGCTTTTGTTGTTTCTGGTTATTATTGGATTGCTTTTCTTGTGATGGGTAAATGTTGACTTTTATGTCTAACTTAAGTTTATTCCTATCTTTAAAATGCGAAAAATATCTAAAAATACGTTGAAATTGTTGAATCATTTCCTTTTCTTTTTGCAGCGGTTTATTGTTGTTAGATTTCTTGAGTAAACATGTATATTTTTTAGACTTTAAATATTTGTGGTATCGATACTTCGATATTAGTTTTTTGCAAGTATAACTCTTCTTTTGTTTCTTTCCAGTTTTTACTGAAGATGGTTTTACTGTTTGACGGTCTTCATTACCAGTTTCGAATAGATTAATATCGTCGGTTTCTAATGTTCGTGATTTATTTTTGCAAAAGATTTTTGATTTTGAATCAGATAGAATGTTAAGGCAAGCAATATGCTTATAAATATTAGATTTTTTAAATTCAGGATAATTTTTTGAATTTTTACATGCATTTTCTTTGTAGGTCGCACAATTTTTTACTATAGAATTTGTTCGTAATATTAAAAAATCTAAATTGGACGAATTGAAAACATAAACGCTGGAGTTATTTGAAGATACCAAAATCCGTTTATGACGAAATTTTCTAATTCTACAGAGCGAGTCTTTGGTCTTTTCCATATTATGCATATTTCTTGGGAGGCTCAGTGTTGATATAATTTTCAAATGTTTTCCACTCAAAGGTATAGTAAATGAAGAGTTTTTATTTTTACTCTTGAAATCTTTACGCTTAACAGCGAAACAGTGTGAGCTAAATGATCGTGAATCTGGTTTACGATGTTGATTTGGTTCAGTTTCAGTATCAAGTGTATACGTATGGGACGATGGCGTGTCATTTCTTTGTAAATCTAATTGATGTAATATTGAATCCAGCACAGATGCAATTTTTTCTTTCGTATCTTGGTTTTCTAATAAATATGACTTTATCCAATCGTTTAGCAAATTCTTGAGATTAGCTACAACTAATGAAGTTAGGTTAATATTTAAATTAGTGTTTTCTAAAAAATTCTGGTCACTATCACCACATGCACTCGTATCACGATTGCGTTCACGAATTGTATCTATTTCAGTACGATTAATGGAATATTTAGATTTTTGTGAAATTGCATCACGATTTATGTTCAGTTTCTTTTTAAGATGAGTTCTGAGAATGCAATAATCAGTTGCAATGCTTAAGTCCCGTTTTGTCGATCTATTGTCTTCATAATGGCCGTTTTTATGAAAATTCTGTTTCAGCTGCAATATCAGGCTTTTGGTGAAAAATTGTGATGCGCCGGAGCATGTCTTCGAGTAGGTACATACTGTATTATTGGAATTCTTAAATATTACCTTAGCTGTATTTTCTTTTAACTCATAATTTTCTTTTTTCGTCATGTTGTTTTGGACTCATTCAGCTTCTACATTGACTTTGATCTTCTGTAATAGAGAATTCCAGTCTATTCTATTTAACTTTTAACAAACTTTTAGTCAGGGATTATCCATTATTAATAATGTAAGTTCGTTTTTGTTTAGGATTTTAATGTTTAATAGTAATTTATTGTAAAAATTTTCTAAAGTATACTCACAATTTGTCGAATTAAATTTCCATACTTTGTATAATTAGGTCAAAATAAAATTAAATCATAAGCTAGAATTTTTTCCAATCCATGACATTGGTAATGTCTGTCAAAGAAACAAATAGGAACTAGCCAGTTACAATGTACAGTGTTTGTAGCAGAAAAAAAATCTTTTGATTTGATATAATTTATCAACAGAATTTGTTAAAATTAATGTAAATAATACGCTTGGTTTTAAAAATATTGTTTTGTATTTGTTTTTATTTTATCGATCAGTTCTTATAACTCTTTGTAGTTCAAAACAATGTAACTTTTTTGTGATATTTATTTATTTAGCAAATGTTTGCACCTTTGCTAGTCTGGAAGTCATAGGAGTAATAGGTTATTTTAATTGAAATATTTTTGTTAGAATAACGTGGTGCAGAGGAACAGCGTCTGACTTTAAACAGGATTGGTTCTGGGTTAGATCTCCGATCGGAGAAATAATTAAATTTAAATTATTTTCATTTCTCTGCTATGGTACCTCTCTTCGTCGTGATAAATTTTACTACTACACATATTGTTAATTCTTAATATTTTAATTGTATTTTAAAGTTATTGTATGATTTTTTAGGTAAAATATTAGCTATCCGCACTTCTTTTGACTGTAAACTTAAAGTATGCTAAATTTCAAACTTTTCACATCCACATAATTTTCGTAAAAAAAAGTTTAAGGTTTTTTTGCTTATTAATATATTGATAAGAAAAAAATTCAGAGCAAGCATTTGCGAAGAAGAAGTATTCTAACAAAAATATACCAAATATATGACGTGAAGCAAATCAGCCAAATTAGGTCAAGTGCTTCTACGCCTTTAGTATTATGCCCTGATTAGATAAGTGATATGGACGATAAAGATATAAAAGAAAAGTTTTTGTAACTGATAGCTTCATACAGATTTTATGTTTTTATGAATTTTGATTTCTGTTATATAAATCAATATATATGTAATATGTATACATATACATATTACATACATGAACGCAGTACAACGCCGTCGCACTTCGTGGGGACAGGCGGTTCTGGGGGACAACGTTTGTTTGCAGTCTCGATTGGCAGCGGGTTAATTTTCCACCCGGTGGAATGGACATAATTTAATTCTATGCTTTGGTGACAAGACTATTTGTGGCGGAGCTCTGCAACACAACATGCAATGTCTTAAATAGAGAACACATCGTGCCAATTTTAAACAATAATTGTTGAGTAGCGGAGCTCAACACCGTACTATTTCTAACCAGTGAAGAAAATTGGTGACAATTTAAAAATAATAATTCCCGTGAACCTACAGTCATCGTGTTTACAGTTAGATGCTATGCCACTGAAACTTTGAACATTGGCTAGAGCTCTTGGGGGGTTTTCAAGAGTCACTGATTCGAATCCTGCTATCCCAAGTTTAAATTTTCTGTTTCTAATATATTTTTCAGTACACGATATAGAGACCATTGTGGCGCAGTGGGCCAGTCTTGTGGGTTCAATCCTCACACGGAGAAATGGATTTGATTATATTTGAGTTGTATTCAAATTATTTTCATTTCTTTGCTCTGGTACCTAAGACAAATCGCGGCGTTGCGTTCCGCCAGTCAATACTCAATGTCTGGATTTTAGGCGCAAAGTGGAGAACGGAGTGTCTCGACACAAGGTTCTCTCTGACTCGTATATTTTAAAATTAAATCTAATAACGTACAAAACGTCAAATCACGTAGCTTAATAGATTTCAACGTATTAAACCAAAATGGTCAACAAATTCGAAAGTACTTCATTATACAGCTAACAGTATATACATATGTATATATAGTATGTTGCAATTAGATTATTTTGTTTTTTTGAACATTATTAGTTCTGTATATAGCAGTGGATTGCTTTTGTTATATCGGCCTATAGATATCACTCGAGACTGTGCGTTTTCCCGGCGTCTTCGCTATGACATATCATATGGGATGGGAATGTCTGATACTGTGACATTGGTAAATATATTACTATCTTAAAATCTATTTTATTACCAGCATATTTATTTGAGTACCGGCGTAGTATATTTGCGAAGAGTATGTATGTATAAATTGGTAGTGTGTTCCATTCCTACTCGGGGAATGATTAAATTTTAATTAGTTTCATTTTCCACCTCCGATAAGAAATAGTGCTGCGTTGAGATCCACTCAACACGCAATGTCTCGGTTTCCGGCTGAAAGTAAAGGACGGAGTGTCTTGCCACTAGGCTATCTCAGACTACCCTGATATAAGGGGAAAATCCTAAAGCTGCTTTTTTCCTAATTATTTATACGTTTTTAATAAAGAATTTAACACATTTACTATAGTTATAAATTAAGTAGAACTTAGACGTATAACTATCACGTTAAATCAAGTAAATACCAATAACACCAAAAAGGAATCATTTAGTAAACAACCCAAATACTGAATTTCCAAAATCATCAATCTATCAATTCTACAGGTGTTCCGTTCCCTAAATGACATAGACTACGAATGCCTAGTCGAAATCGTGACATCATCTGACCAGTATCTCCTAGTAGTAGTGCGGTATCCAACCACTGTGGCTTCAAATTGCTTCGTTAATCGAGATGCTGTAACAGTTCTCAAGAGGTGGAAATGCGTTCGACTTTGCGACTTGCTAGATCGAGATATATATTCACCATACTATATATTTTACGTAAAAGAACGATTACGATTTTTGTTCAAAAGTAATAGCAGTATTAATTCTGATATAAATGTAAGTATTAATTTGGTTTTAGTAATGTTTAAGCCAAGTGTATGATGAATTTTAAAATATAGTCAACACAAGAATATTAAAAACTATAATAGCTCATAAAATAAACAATTAAAATTGAGGTTATCGTGGCGTAGTGGGACAGCGTCTGACAGGCAATGGCAATGGTTGTGGGTTCGATTTCCACTTGGGAAAATTATTATATTTAAATTATCTGCATTCCTTAATTAGATCAATCGCAGCATTAAGTGTCGCTACTCTTGCACTCAACACATAATGTCTTGAAATCAGGCCCGAAAGCGCAAAACGTAGTGACATAATAATCTCTCTAAAAAAGCGCAATGAAGCAAAAAATCTATGAAATTTGAGGCCGAATAGCATATGGTCCAATGGGTGATATTAATATTTAAATAATTTTGAATTCTCTGCTCGAACTAAGCACGGCGCGTTAAGCTCCACCACTCTACAAAAATGGTGGTCTCGATTGCGAGAAAAAGCCTTAAGCTGATAAAAATAAAAAAAATCTAATAAAAACTAATATTCAATTTAAAGGCAAACTTCTATCAAATAACTATAACGTCGGCCCGAATCGCGCCACATTTGGGTTGTAACAGAAGGAACGAGACTCTGTGTATAGTTGAAGAAACGAATTTCTGCTTCACCTCCGGCGTTATGTGTGATGGCATTAAAAACTGTGGAGTTGACGATTGGTACACAATTATTTGCAATATATAATATTTAATTCGTTACCACTTACGTTTGATTAATTTTACGAGGTGCCTATTTGCATAGATCGTTTAATAATCTCTTTCAATTTATAACGTATTTTATCAAAAATATGCCTGAGTAAGCTACATGACTAGCTGTTTTGTTTCTTCCGCCCGCCCGCGTACACACTTCAATCACAAACTTTACTTAAATGTATATTTTAAATGGTTGTTACATTTTTATTTATAAAAAACTGATTAAAATTGATTGAAATCGGTTAAAAGCTATTTCTGGGATTAACGTGCACAAGCAAACAGACAAACAGAAAATAAAATTAAAAATCATTGTTTTGGGCTCTGTTACATTCATAAATGCCCCCAATTATATTTTTTATCATATATCTTCCATGTACAGACAGCGTTCAGTTACATTTTTATTACACAGATAAGATACATGTATAGATTTGAATTTATTTAAATTTATCGTAATTAGGTAAACATCACCGGCACGATTTGGATAGAATTTAGAATGAAAATTGTTAAAGAGCCAGGGTCCAACATAAGCTATTTTGTCAAATAAGCTCAGAGACAAAAAAATAACCACTATAAAAAAAATCATTATAATTTTGAGTCTGTATCAATGCCAACATGTAGTAAATGAAAGTAATCCATACTAATATTAAAAATGCGAAAATAACTCTGTTTGTCTGTCTGTGACGCCAATACGGCCGAAACATTGAAGTTTTTCCAGGAATTTAATTGTTTTACGAAAAAGCAGCTGGAAGTACAAAACATACTAATCGCGGAACTATAGTAATCGCGGTTATACTATTATATATTAAGAAAATTGAAAATTACATCGATGTACTGATTCACTTGACGGCGATGTCCAACATTGATGGTGATTAAACGCGAAGTTAGAAAGTGTCTGTCTGTAAACGCAGTGGTTGTAGGTTCGATCCCCACCTAAACAAATGATTAAATCTAAATCTCTCTCTCTCTACACACGTAATGTCTTTTAAACGAGTAGATAATGAAAAGTAAAGTGCGTATAATAAAAAATATTATTGGGGGCATTTATGAATGTAACAGAACCCAAAACAATATAAGATATCTAGAATTTTAATAACTTTATAATTCAGGAAATAATACTACTAATTTCATTTAAATGTGAAATTATGACTTTAATATGTATGTGTAATAATGTAGCTCGTGAATCTTTCAATTCATCAATTGTGGTATTTAATTTGGTTTTTGGTAATACTGTCATTTGTGGTGTAATAATTAATAAATCAAATATCGATCTAGGGGATGATATAAAATAAGAGGTATATAATACTGATATATCTTGTAGGCTTTAAAATGAAAAGCATTTTTTACAAGTAACAAACATTTTTTACAAATATTATTTTATATTAACCTTCACACTTTATCCCGCATAGCAGGCAAAAAGAGAGTGTAGAAACATTCCTTTCTCTATACTCTCTTTTTGCCTGCTATACTTTCCACTTGAACATGAGACATCGGGTTTCTGCCACAAATAATAATCTTCTTTTCTCAGAAAATTTGGCGGAAAGTGGAGAACGGAGTTTCTGGCATTAGGTTCTCTGACTACCCTGCTATACGGGAAAAAGCTAAAAAATAATAGTCAATTTATTTAGTTTGATATGAATTTATATGTATATGCTATCGACTAAGTCCAATAAGCATTTGGCCAAACTAGATTTTCATAGCCTAAACTATAAACTATATATTCAAATATAACGGCTTAGGCTACGCTCTTATCCGCGTAGCACAAATGAATTCGGCCTAGAACAAATTAGTTTGGCTGGCGATGGCTGGAATCGTCTAAAGTTTACTAAACGAATCGCAGGTTCGATGAAAGGAAATCACAATGCAATTTACCCGTGGAAAGACTGGGCTTTGCACCTGTAATAGCCGTAATGGCAGCACTTATATGTGCATTCATAGCCGGAGGACACGCTCTGATGAGGATCCTGCCATCTCCTGCCCAATCCTTTTTCATTTTCAACGCAAATGAGGATAATCGTCTTTGTATTGATCCCCTTCTGGTTCCAAAGGAAAGTGCTCCGGCAACAGAGAAATTTAGACATGTGTCTATTATACCGGTATTATTGGGCTATTATTGACTAGTTTCACTAGGAACTCAAAATTAAGACGATTCGTTTCCTTACTTTCTGCCCGAATTCATGACATTACACGTTAAGTGGTGGAACTGTCTTATCAGAGCGGGGAAATTTTAAGAATTTAAATATAATCATTGCAACGAGCTCGTATCCGACCCGCAATCATTGTGTATACAAAATGGCCTCTAATACAAAAATAAAATATATTAATTTAAAATGATGCATTAGTTAGAGCAAACAGTCAGCACTTTATAAAAAAGGAATTAATATTAAAAACGCACATATATGGTCCTGGTAATAAAATATTCCAATTCTAATATATTAAGTTATTTAAATTGTTAAAATGTTTACCTAACGTATGTAAATTAAACATAAACTAAGATAGTTTGAGACAAAAAACTGTTTAGGTAAGCTTATCTTCTGAAAGTGAGAGTGGTGGGCAAAACTCTCGTGATAGAAATACAAACTTTGAATAAAAAGACAATGAAGAAGAAAAAGAAAGAGGAACAAGAAAGATGAATCAAGTTACAAAGGAAAAGAAATACTTTTTGAACCCAGTACATCGTCTGAAATTCCGCAGGTGATAGTTAATGATTTTTATAATAGAAGCCATACATTTCATGTTGATATAAAAAAAACAGCTTCATGCTTTTTCTTGAATACAATAAAAATTTAAGACATAGATGGACATAGATAACCTCATTGTTATAACTGTTTTTTACTTTCCGCTCAAGTTCCAGTCGTATAACGAATGGCAGGAATGGCGAAATTCACGCTCGCTTTGTTCAAATATATTATTGACATATACATTTATAAAATTAAAATCTACTATCTTTTTTTTTCACGCTTTTCACGCATAGCATAGAAGTCAGAGAGAGCCTAGTGTCCGCCCGGGTTGAAATTGCCTGTTGAGTAGCGGAACTCCAACGCCGTGAATAGTCTAGTCACCAAAGCGTAGAAATGATAATAATTAAACGATGCTTTGTCATATCGCCAGTACGGGGAAATGAAAATAATTAAATTATTATACAGCTTTAGTGGGAATCGATCTGACAACCATCGCGTATACACACAGTCGCTGTCACGCTGCGCCACGATGGAAAAATGCCACATTAATTATTCAATATAAGTAGCTACTTAGAAGTAAGGCTAGGTGATGTCTGAGCAATTTTATTTCTGTTTTAATTATAATTTAACTTCTATTTTGATTATAATTTAAATTAAACGATAATTTACGTTACATAATACTTGTACGTTACATAATACTTGTTGTTTGTTTATTTTTTACAATTGGTAAGACTAGGTAATTTAAACCATCTTAAAGTATAAACTTTTTTTTGAAATATTTTATTGCCTAAATCAGCAATACAAATTACTCATATAATTGCAGAGCTTTGCACAAGAAGCTGCCAGAAAAAGTACAATAAGATCGTTAACAGAAAAATTTCAAGATAAATTCAAGGTCGTCTCCAAATACGCTTCGAAAAGAGCAGTTTAGTTTTATTCATAAAAAGAAAACAACTATATTATAAAAAAAATTCTAACATTACAACAAAGTACTTCCGATTACTACGTTCGATGATTAAAAATTATTAAATTAATTCGTACTTCAATCTTCTGGTATTTTATGTTTTAAACTTGAAGGATTTGCTTTTACCCGCCTAATAGAGATAGTCAAGTCTGCATAAAAGACGTTCCCAGACACTCGTCCTCTTTATGCCCGAATTCGAAAAATAATAAGTGTTGAGTGACTGAACTCACCCACAAAACCAGAGTGGGGAAATGATTGTAACTAAATTACAAATATTATTAATTACAATAATAATTAAAAAGCATATAAAATTTCGAACCCGTGACTTTAGCGGTTAGACGGACGATCTCCAAGAGATGCGGGTTAGAATCCTGGTGCCTTTAATTTTTTATACGTTTTCTAGAAATGTTTTACAATTTTCTAAATGCGTGAATAACACTTTAAAATGTTAATACATAAATATTTTGCCTCAATGGAAGGGCTGCATTTACATGATTCAAATTAAGGGCACAGCATAAACCTGATATAAACCGGATATCTTCGGAAAAACAGTATAGCGAAAATATCGTTTTGATTCTCATTTTTTTTTTTTTTCTATCAAGCTTTTATCACGTATCTCCCGCATAGCAGGGTAGTCAAAAGGAACCTAGTTATAAGACACTTCGGTCTCAGTGAAATTCTAGTTTGTAGAACTATATTACGATAACCACCTCAAAAAGATTTTGGATATGTAAATAAATAATACATATCTTAATACATAAAACATTTAATCCACTAGGTTCTGTAATAAAATAGTAGTTAAAGCGAAAAAAAACCTCTTTTGTAAAACAATTTTCATTAAAGAGTTAATTACCATTTAAAAGGGACATTTCAATTAAGGTCGACCTAATCTTCATCTTCGGTCTCATCTTGTTCCTCTTGCACTTGCTCGATAACTTCATCCGCCTGCAATTAGTGGTTTAAATATATTGAATACTAGCGACACGCTCGCAGCTTCGCCTGCATAAAGTACATGACTAAAATATTTAGTTTTGCCCCTGCCCGCGTTCTTACTTAAATCACACACCTTTTGTAAATTTATAATTTAAATGGTTGTAACTTTTTTATTTATCAACCGATTGCAATGAATTAAATGTTAAAGGAAGTTTACCACAATACAATAATCTAATCTAATAAATTGCATTTTAAGCGGGCCATTTCTGCGATAAGCGTGCACAAACGAACAGACAAACCGACAGACACGAAAATTTCAATTCATTTTGGGTTCTATTATATTGATGAATGCCTCTAATAATATTATTTTTCATAATATATCTTCCATGTACAAACAGCGATCAGTTACATTTTTATTATATGTATAGATAACATAATAGCAGCTTCACGCTTTTTTCCGCAAAGCGAGACGTCAGAGACAACCTAAACTCAAGACCCTCCGTCCTTCACTTTCCGCCACACCGCCGTGCCGTCTTAGGTACAAGATCGGAGAAAAGAGAATAAGTGAAATATAACCATTCCCCCGAATGGGATTGAACTCATAACGACTAGCGTTTACAATTAAATGCTGTCCCACTTCGCCACTATGGCCTTTATATAACTTAATGACTATAACGTAAAACCAGAAAAATTTATGATTAAATAATTAATATATATAAATATATATATATATATATATTTATTCATGCTCTTTTCCGCATAGCGAGGTAGACAGAAATAACCAAGTGTTGTATATTGCGTATTGAGTGACGGAACTCAATTTGCCAGAGAGGAGAACGCTGTGGCACTGCGTCATGATGGCCATGTATATAATATACTTTTCTCATTTTTTTATTGCGACTTTAGTTAGATACATTTATTCATTCGTTTCTGAAGCTGTAATTTTTTTTTAAACATTAAAAACACTTTATCAAATGGGATTCGAACCCATAACCTTATAAAAAATATCAACAGTTGAACCACTATTAGAATAATAGATAAAATTTAATAATAAAAATGCAAGTATTAGGGTTATTTACCACATAACGTTGTGAAATTCTCTTTTAAATATTTCTCAAAACGTTTGCCGTTTCCACAGCAAAAATACAAGGCGTTTGTGTAAAAGTAGTAAAATTTAACACAAAGTACCTCTAGCTCTTCTTCCGGTTGGACGACAACTTCCTACAATTATAGTCTTGTACTAGCTTTTGTTATTAAAGTAGCTGAGTTTTGTTCTATTTTTGACTAAAAATTAGTAGAAATGAGCAGAAGTATGTAGAAATAAGGTCTGGGTACAGTTGGTTCGTTGTATTTTCAATTTTACTTACAAAATAAACTGTATTTTGCAATGTTCTTGAAGATAACATAAAAATGAAAAAAAAATAGTTGGGCAAGTGAAGGAAAGCAAAACGAAGTGGAAAATCGTTGGTAGTTTGTTTTTGTTGGAACAATAGTTTCCTTTAAATATATAGAGACACGTTGAGTCTTTTAGAGGTTTGTCTTTAAATACACCATATTAGAGTATATGTAGAATATTACCAATAGAAATAAATATTAACCATAATGGGATTTGAACCCACAAGCAAAGCGTTTAATTAAAATTCTTAACATATTTTATTTTATTTAACAGTTTTACTCTTTTAGCTAGACGGAAACTAGTGTCAAGACACTCAGTTCTCTATATTCGGGCCAAATTCGAGACGTGCGGGTTCAGTGGCAAAACTCAAAGCCGTGTTTTTTTACCTTATTAAAGCGGATATATAGAGAAATAATTTATAAATAATAATTCTACTGAGTGGGAATCGAACCCGCAAGTCGCGTCTACAGTCAGTCGCGACGTCACATATTTATTTAATTTAATGTATAACAACTTTACACTAAGGAACTCAGAATTTATTAAAACTAAAATATATTTTTTGTAAGAACCTGTATTTCCTCTTCTTGCAAACTCTCTTCCTCCTCATACTCATCTCCATAGCCCACAGGAAAGAGAGTCAGACAGTCTCTTTCTCCACTCGTCACGTCATGGCTGATGTAGCACGGGCCCAATCCAGCTAGCTGTAGGAGAGGCAAGCTTCTTTTTCTAGAAACCATCAGCGCTAGGCGATCTTTGCTAAAAGTAGAAAAAATAAAAGAGATGTGTCATTTAGAACGTATATTTATCTATATATAAATACGAAAAATATGTGAACAGAGAAGTATGAAATTAAGACAGTTATTATGTATAAGACGAAAAAGCGGAAAAATCCTGCATTAAAGCCTAAACTTGATATGAAGTACTTTTTATCTATTTGATTTATTGATTTTAAATATTTTACAAATGTAAATGTGTGGAATTAAATGTTTATTGTAAAATTTTATTTGAAAAGAGCATCAGTTGAGTTTCTTGCCGGCTCTTCTCCGCAGAACTGCCTTCCGAATCGGTGGTAACTTGCCGCTATTACTGACAATAGTGATTCTCGCCTTCTCGAATCTTCTCAGCGGAACTGCCTTCCAAACTGATATGCATATGTTGATTGACGATTCGAAAGGGCTTATACTTTGTAAGCTTGTACTTTTTAAACAAATAAAATTTTGATATCGGAAAAGGTATTTTTTAATTCATATCTTATACAAGTGTCTATCTATAATAAAGAAGTTTTACTCACTGTCTTCTAGTTCTTGACATAGTATTATATTGCTTTATAGTGAACGCTAGATGCTCAGCGGTATTCGGATCGTCACCAATGAAAACACCGTACTAGAAAAATAACAATTGAATAACAATTGAATAAATATTATGGACACGCATAGAGAATATGCTTATTTTACTTTATCTAATATTGCTATCACATAACAAAATAACTTAAAAACTATTAAAGCACACGTAAAAGTATTTTCTCATTACCTTCGTCATCCTGATAAGGATACCAGGTTCATTCAATTAAAATATTGTAATGCCATCGGAGTCGGACACGTCGGCAAATTTTCATATAACTCGGACGTTAAGAAATGGGTCAAAAGAGTATTGCAACATTTTCTTATGTTCATAGATATATAGATACAGATGGGAAAATAACAAAAGCTATATATTAAAAAGGACAACACTATATGTCTATATTACAGTTATATAGACAAATTGAACCAAGTCTATTTTATTATAAAATATTACTAATTTTAATGTTCAGACAATTGTCCGAGACCGAAGTTGTTTTCTAAATTTTAGAAGTTTGAACAAAAAAACTTGTATAAGTAGCATACAAGATAACAAAATTGAAAACGACGAGTGCCATAACTACAATGCAAACAAGCTTACGTTGAGCACTTCACCGGGAAATTGGTCAATCACATCTTTGACTTCTTGTCGCTTATCGATCGTGAACATAACGAGTACGTGAGGTGGCAGGAATTCAGAATCTATTTGTGCAATTTGGGACACTATCTTTAAAATTACAATATTTATATTAGTCTTGGTTAAAATAATCTGTTTAAGAGTAAAATGATAAAAATATATTTAAAAATTGTGAGGGTTCCCGTGGCGCAGTGTTGCATCGTCTGTAAACGCGATTGGTTTTCAGTTGAACCATTTTCATTTCTCCGCTCTGGCAAAACAAAGCGCGCCGTTGAGTTTCGCTACTAAACTGTCAATTTCGAACTCGGGTAAAAAGTGGAGAACGGAATGTCTTGATACTACGTTCTCTCAGTCTATACGGGGCTATACGGGGTGAAGCGTGAAACTGTTAAAAATTTCAGCCACAGCAGGATTTTAATTCGGTCTTGGATATATAGTCCAAGAAACTGAACTTCTAAAATGAAAAAAAATTAATATATCATATTGTAACAACAAAACACGCCATAGTAGGTCTCTACTAGACTAGACACTTTTTTTTTAAATATAACCTGTATTTAGGCTAGATATATCTATTATAAATGTTATATAATACGAATTGTCGCCTGCAACTTCGTTTGGGTGGACCATAAAATGTAATACCTCCTTTTATTTCGTTATTTTAAGAATTTCAAGAAATCCTCTTTCAGCTGTGTCTTTTGTGTCAGTCAGTCACTCGTAACTTAAGAATTCTGTATAATAGATGAGAATAACCTTAGGATAAAAATACGTTAAACCATTAGCTTTGGATAGTTCATTCGGTGGCGAATAAAGCCCGGGTACGAATAGTCCACCAGGTGGGATATATTCTTCATCTTCTATGGACACGTCTGAGTGGAAGTCTTCTTCTCCGTCGACCTTCTCTTTCTTTTGTCCTTCTTCCACTTTCTCTAGCTTTAAAATAAAGCGTTTTGATTGTTTAAAATAATTTTAATAGCTTAGATTACGCATTATATAACTACCTAGTCGATAATATGAAGGGAAGTATCGTTATATTACTTTCGGCCATTTTGAAACATTTTTAGTAATTATTACGGAAACTGTATTAGTTGGCTCTGGCTCAATTTAATCCAATTAAGTAATTAACAAACAATTATATTATCGAACTACAACTAGTTTAAATACAGAAATTATCGAAAGATATTCTACACGTAATTACTATGCATTGTCTAGAATTATTATATCCAATTATATTTGGTAGAAGTAATTTAGATTTAAAACTTAATGTCAAAATTAATAAACAAATGACGTTTAGAGGAACAAATTAAATAAATATGAACAAAGTGTCCACTGCATGCTATATTTTTAATATTTTAAAGTGTTAATCACACATTTAAGAATTTGAAAAACATATTTAGAAAACGAATAAAAAATTGAACGCAGCGGGATTCAAACCCGGCGCGGGTCTTGGAAACTTTCATACGTTTTTTGAGTATACTCAGAGAAGGCTAGAGATCTCAGTTCGAATTTGGAAAAATGCTGGATAGTTTCCTGTATTCAACGTGGTTCGTAAATACTGTAACCGGAAAATCTTTAATAGAAAACGTATAAAAATTAGACTCACCGGGATTCGAACCCGCACCTTTTGGCCACCGTCCGCCTACGTCGAAATTCTTATACGCTTATTATAAATTATTTTTGTTGTTAGCATCTCTGTAGAGAATATTATGTACTGAAAATGTAAGCATAAGGCCTCTCTACCCATCTAGTAGAATGGAGGACATGGATAAATTAATTTGATAAGCAAGGTTCAATTCTAGAGTAATATATTTAGAATTTTAAAGACATTTTTAAAAGCTATTAGGTATCTTAAACGGTTTGTATTTTTAGGTTTTTTTTTTACAAAAATATTTTACAACTTTATATATTTTTAAAGACAATTTTAATAAATAAAATTCTTATTAAAGAAAAAAGAAACCGATGGCTTCCAGATATTTAATAATTTATTTAATCTTAAAATTTGTTAATTCGACATATCAACTTCAACCAAGCATGTCTTCAATTGTAAACGTTCAAAGTTCACAAACAAAATATCTTATTTAAATATGTACGAGTATACTGTTTTAATAAGCGCTTTGCAATCTCCTGGTTACGTGAATACTTTGTTCGTTACAAGTTGAGCATATATATTTTTACGTGGACAGAGAGAACCTCAGTGAATCCTCATTTTCATTGCGTGTTGAGTGGTGGAACAAGAGTAAAGAAAATAATTTTTAATATAAATCATCTCAGCTCATGAGTAGAAATAACCCAAAAACCTACAACCAAAATACAAAATAACATAAAACATGTAGTGGCTGTGCCGCAATAACGCGCATTATTAACGGCCGACGAAGAGTAATATTCATATTTTACAAATACCAAATGTAAAAGAAATTATCTATTGTGTTTGTTAAATAAAGAAGTTACTACAAATATTTTGTTGTAATATACTTAAAAGCATTAAAAAGAATACGTTAGTATGTGTGTATGTGGTTTGATGGAATAGATTAAAATGGTGAAGCTTGTTTTTGTATTTTAATAAAAATAAAAACTATCGCGTCAGACACTGTCACACTATTCTCTTTTCATAAATTCAATCCCTTACTTCGTCAGTGGCAGCCTTTTCTGTTTCTTCACCTTCAACTTCCTCGTTACCAGGTTCAGGTTCTGGATCTGCTGGCAGCTACACAAAAATGGAAGATAAGCGTTTAAACCAAAAAAATATTAACAAAAATAATCAGCCTTCTAACTTCCCTTGTCATTACTTTATTAATGAACAAACGATAGCTATATATTATTTTGATAAGTATGTTTTAACCCTAGATTCGTGGATGGGATTAAGGGATGTGTGAAGTAAGAAAATATTGCTTACTCCCGCTTGTATTCTGGCCATTCGTTCTTCTTCTTGTCTTTGCTTTTCTACTCTTTGTCTTTCTTCTTCAGCTTCTCTTGCAAGGCGTGCTTGTTCTGCTGCTAGACGGTCACGTTCTTCTTGTTCATCGCGCTATTAAATATATTTAAAAAAATTAAAAAATATTTTGGATCAAAAAGTTATAACGCGTAAGATAAGTTAGAAGCCAATATAGATGCAAATTTTTTATTGGCTGTTAAACTTAATAAAGGCTGTTAGTATTGAAGTAAAGTTAATATCAAATAATATAAATTGACTGAAATTCATTTTTAAACCAAAACAAAAACATCCAGACTAAAATATCATAATATATGGGTTTATGAATAAATTAAATAAAACTTTCAATTAATAATGATTATCAAAAACGACGGCTGAGACGAAGAAGTATCTAAATAGTTTCACCCCGTAAGAAAGTTCTAAGGCAAAGTTTTTAACAAAATTGACTCTATTATAGAAGTAAAGGGAATTTAATTTATAATAGGAACAAAGTTTCAGGTCTGTAGTTCAAAAGTTAAATTAAAGTAAAACTTAGGCATAAATTGAATATTATGTACACAATTGAATTGCAAATAACAAAAATATACTCAATTTTAAAATTGTTAATATGATACGAACTAGTAGGCTTATAGATCTAGTGGCTCCGACTCCTGGCGTAGCAGGTCGTGGATTCGATTTCAACTCAGAACAAATTTTACGTTACACTGTATGAGCTGATTGTTAACATTTCTAAAATGTAATTAATTTAGCAAGATAGACTTATGAACTTTAAAATATTAATATTTCTTTTTTATTTACATTTTCTAAAAACTTTTAACAAATCATTATATTTCTTACTGTACTTCTGCAACATCCTCGCTTCATATCTCTCTCTCCGGACTTCTCTAGCAGTTTTACTGATAGACGCATATCGTTCAAACCGCGCGGGTATCGGCGGTACTTGTTTCTCAGGAGGCACATCCTCTTTGGGCACTGGAATTTCCCTCATGCTGTGGGTGTACCTCATTAACCCTGATAATAAAGTGAAAAAATAATACAGTGAAAAGTTGAAATAATTAACCAAAACATTATTGCTACAAAAGTAAAGTGTGATTTATTGTATGTGTCTATGTCTTAAACGTTGCGTGGTTGAGTGGCGGAACTCAACGCCGTGCTTTGTTATATCAGAATTGGGAAATGAAAATAATTTGAATATTCCCGCTACTGCAAATCGTACCCACAACAATCACGTTTTCAGTGTCACTACTTCGTGATGCAGTGATATTAATATAAGTTATTCGTTCATTGAATATCTAGAAAATATTTTTATCAATGTATTACATCCAACTCAATGAAATATTTTTATTTCTTTAGTTTAGTCTAGTTTGACAGAATGCGGCGCGTTGTGTCACCCACTTACTCGTGAAATGTCTCTAAATAAGCAAAAATAAGGAACTTAAGTAACATAGTTTATATATAATTTCTTGCTTTTTCACTCTTTTTCACTAATAGCTGGATAGTTAGAGAAAAACTAGTATCAAGACAGTCCTTTTTTCGTTTCCCGCTCAAAATTGAGAGTGCTAAGAGAGTAATTAATCAATAAAATATGATCTTCCCTCCTAGTGGGGATTTAATCCACAATCACGATGGCCTATGCTTGTGGTGATTATAATTACTTACTAACAAAATCTCGAGTATCGTTCTCAAACATCTTAAACAGCACGACCAAAGCTTCGCCCTTCATCAAGGCGTGAACGCATGCCTCATTGGGATCTACATCGCTCATGTACAGAGCTTCTTTGACACCTTCTTCTGTAATTTCAATCGCGTCTTTTGCTGCTACTTGAACATCTGTATAGTATAGTAAAGTTTTAGTATAGAATAGTTTTTATATTCTACGTTTGAAAAATGATAAACCGAAAAATTTTATGTAACACAAAAAGTAGAATAAAAATATTTTGATTTAGCAATTGATATTTATTATAACTAGAAATTGAAATTTCCAAAGGATAATGGTACATTAATTGTACAAATTAAAACCATTAAAAAATACATATTTAGAAAACGTATGAAATTTTTTTTTTAACGCATCTGGATTTGAACCCGCGCCTCTTGAAAACCTGTGGATTGCATGGCAGCGGTCAGAGCGCTTGAACGATTTTCAAGAGGCGCGGGTTCAAATCCCGCTGCGTTAAAATTTTTATACGTTTTCTAAATATGTCTTTTCCAATTTCCTTAGTGTGCGAATAACACTTTAAAAAATGTAAAAAAAAAAAAATATAAAAGTATTAATTTTGTAAGATGATTCTAAAAAGTTCATATAAATTCATACTAACTTATCAAATCCCATTTCTCATACAAATCCAAATGCGCCTTATGGCAATGTGGCCAGTACAAAATAAAATTTAAGCCCTTCACGTATCGCGAAAGACGTTCACAGATACGTTTCTTCCTTGCAGCAACTGTCAGAACACGAAGCCTTTGAGCCGCTTCACGAAATTCTTCTTCAATTTTCAAGTCTTCTTTTATCTTTGCCTATGAAAAATGTGACCAGTGAAGGGAACATCAAGTGATATATTAATTTGTTTTCAACAGTACAGTTTTTAGAAGATTTATATTATTTTAACAGTTTTAAATAAAGTATTATTCTCATTTTTAGATAACATTTTTAAAAAAAGGTATAAAATTAGGCCGCTAACGCATACTTCTACATCCAGCTACGTCGAAATTCATCATTTGTCATTTATACGCTTAGTGCAACTTATTTTTGTTATTAGCAGCTAGGGTAGCAGAAAATTTGTAAAAATGTGTTTACAGAGATGGGAGAAAATTCGAATCCCGCTACGTTCAATATTTTTTACGTTACCCAAAAAAATATCGAAATATATGATCGTTCAACTTCTTCCTTGTTTTAAGATTGATTGATATTGAGATGAAATATGATCTGTAATAGAATTTACTTTTTAAATTATAACATAATAGCACTAACAGCTTCTTCAGGCAATAATGCATCTATTTCTTGTTTTGGTCGTTCTACTCCAGTATCTATTTCTTTTTGCATAAATTTCATTTCTTCTTCGATTACTCGGCATAATTCTAAACCATTTGCACCAAACATTGCCCTTGTTAGTTTACCTTTCTAAAAGTAGTTTGTCTATTATAGGTTATATTATTAAAAAAAAATAAGCGGCTGTGTTTCTTGGGGCAGTTTTTTCAGGTCAAGACATTAACTTTGAAGCGCTGGTGAATTATTTTACCATCATAAAATTAAGCATTTAACTTCAGATTTTGAATTTTGTTGTATTTACCTATATTAAGATAGTTGATGGTTTACAGTACACATGTAAGAATTAATGCCATCGTGGCGTAGTGGATATCGTGACATCGTCTGATTGCAAATACGATTGTGTGTGGGTTCAATCTTCACTCGGAGGATATTTAAATTATTATTTACATATTTTCGGTCTTGTAAAAGACAAAGCGCGGCGTTCTCTCTCCTGACTACATAAAGTGAGATATCCTTTGTAACACACATATACATACTTTAATAGTTTTTGAGTGCTGAAACTTCTTAACTCAAAGTCATACTCAACTTTATCCATAATAAATCAAATGATTAATTAAAATAACAAAAAAAATATCAATAATTAATTAGGTAACTGTATAAAAATTAACTATTTATTCACCAATATAAATAGAAACACAGGTTCGCTTTTGTTTTTGAATCTTGACAATGCATCTATACGATCAGCCAGAGCCTGGAACATAATGGTAAAATGAAATTAAGAGAAGAAACTCCTTAGCATTCCACGGATTCACCGTTACATGGGTGCCCATCGCGGTGCAATAAGAGGAGCTCAGAGCTGTGCTTGGGGTTTGCGACCCAAATATAGGCTCAAGGAGCCTCTTTATAACGTATTAACGTTCGCCTCTAATAGCCAAGCTCCTCTCTTTACCTAACCCTACAATAAAGGCACATATTTTAGTTTATTAGAATACTAGCTGCCCGCTCCTGGCTTCGCCCGCTTGAAGTACAAAAACGGTGCAACATAAATTTACTTATTTTTAATAAGTAGCCCAAATATATATATTGTATTGTATATATATAACCTAGGTTTTTCACTTTGCCTGTAACACACGTATAAATATTCTTGACGACATTGTGATAAAGTATGCAAATTGGACTTATATTTCTTTTATTACTTATCTGAAACTTTCGCATATTAAGTTTATACAATATATAAATATATATAACAAAACTATTTAAGTTTTTTAAATTGCCATTTACATTACAAAACCAAGTACATTAATCAGGCTAATGTTATAAAATAACTTTTCACCATACAAGTGAGGCAAAACCGTTTTAAATAAGGAACTCCTCTGTTTTAAAATCAAATTTCATAGTTGATACGCAATGAGCTATGAAACTCAATAAGGTTTACTTACTGATATCATTTATGCATTTTACTGATATTAAACGTTTCGCGACTATATTGCTAGGAAATATTAATTGGTGTGTAACAAAGAAAGTAATTTAAATTTAAAAAATTTTTTAAAAGTATATAGAGATTCATGCGTAAAATTTACACTTTTCAAAGATTATTTCTTAGAACAATAGTTTAGTAAGGAAGAATGTTATTTATTAAACTTTTTAAAGTGTAACACTCCCAGAGGTATGCCGAGACCATAACTTGTTCTAAATATACTTTTCTTGCCCTATATGAATGTTTTAAAAATATTGAAAACTGGGGCTAATTCAAAAAGCAAATCATATGCTATTATTTTTAATAGTAATAATACTTTATTTGCCTAACCTTAACCATGTAGATTCTATCTTGGCCAATTTCCAACTTCCCCTTCCGTATAGCATTTCCGGTCGCCAGGCAATGTCCACAGAATTCTGAATATACTTCCATACCTGAAATTATTTGGTTAGCCCACAAGTGCTCCAGTAGTAAATTTGTATTCCAAGAAATATTATTTCGGGGTGTAGAGAGACAAACAAAACTCACAAGTCTCAATCTTAATAAGAACTAATTAGTTTTAAAATTAAATTGTTTCTGGCAATGACTTTAGGTTTATGCGATGAAAAATATTGAACATTGTTACAAGGTCCGGGACACATGTACAGATTTTCAGGCAAATCAGACGTAGAAAGTGGGTTTCGACTCAATGACGTTGCAAAATTTTCTAACAATTATTGATACAGAGATGAATTTAACAAAAATGTGTTAAATAAGACGAAAACTATGAGATAAATGTAAAAACAGCATCATACCAATATCTCGTTCTATAAATAACCTATTTGGATAACTTCTCTGTACATAGGGCGTGCAAATAAGTACACAACTGACTGACTTATGTCAACCTCTGTTTCTACCGTTAGGCTTAATAGTTATAGGTAGGTAGATTTTTATATATCTTACAGATCAACTTGTCGGCGTTCACATGAAGAACTTCTTCAAATTCTTCATTAGTTTCTATTGTTTCTTGTATAGTAACTTGTCCCTTTCTAGCCATAGTGAGTCACTGTATTGCTTTAAATAAAAATGCCCTTATTTTGGTATTTTTATTTTTATAAATAAGATCGTGACATGCAAATTTGATTTCTAAATCTTCTTTTTATTGACATATGTCAATATAATATTTTTTTAAATTATAATTAAAGCTATATAAAGCAAAATTATATATTAATTATTCAAAATAATGTTGAGCCTATCGTGGCGTTGTGGGAAAGCGTCTGACTGTAAGACACCACCTGCGCTTGACTGACATCGCTCCACATGCAATGTAACCAAAATTGTAGAATTTTTTTTTTATATTGAAAAATAAAAAAGACCCTTGACAGTAACTATAAAAAAAATTCTAATACAACTATTTTGATCAAAATTTCAAAACGGTCTTTAGATCGCTTTGGTAGCTTTAGAAGTTGGCCACGTTAGAAATGCATCTTGCGTCTGCGGTCCGCCATGTCAATATGCCATGTCATTATGCTTCTCTATCTTATTTCGGGGTAGGCAGACCGCCCAAGGTCGAATCGAATTGTCAACTATCGTGTGTATGTGTAAAATGACTAGCTCATTTTATAAATGCATTTTTATTACAGTTTCATGAAAACCTAGTGTCAAGACACTCCGTTCCACTTTCTGCTCGATATCAAGACGTTGCGTGTTGAGTGTTGGAACGCAACGCTGCCCTTTGTCTTAAGTCGATAGTATATTTTAAACTTTTACCTATTTATGTGTTAATTTTGAACTCCCATTTTAATTTGCACAAGGTATATACAACAAATAAAAAATATACTTTCTTCTAAAAATTAATGTTCTAATTTAGAAAAAACTATTTTTTATTTAAGTGAGCAGCGCAAACACGTCCGCCTCGACTCCTCTCGTCTAAACTCCTTCCACAAACGCCGATTAGTTTAGTTTCCGTAGTCGCGTCAACGTGGATTTCGGCTTAGTGCTAAAACTCTATTTATACTAAAATGCAATAAATTTCCACATACTTTCGTATATAAAAAAATATTAAAGAAAATATTAATGAAAAAAACTTTCACAATTTTGATTGTACTTTCAAAAGGCTAAAAAATACTACTTAACTCTGGTTTGGTATTTAAACCACATTCACATAAAAAAAGCAATGAATTCCCACATTTTTTCATATATCCGTATAGTCAATACGAAATTAAATTACAGGTATATAAATCAAATAAACAACGTACAAGGTACAGTTTGTATTAAACAAACTCAACACATACGATGTTATCCCATTTTCTTTTTATGTCCCTGTCGAAAGAAATAACCATAAAACATAGTGAAATATTGTAAGAAGTAAAGTAAAATATTATACTAAAACATCAATACAAAACTTAGCCGAAGTTTTGTTTAAGGTTAAATCTACATTTCCTAAGGATTTTGTGTAAACAAATATATAAAATATAGTGTTTTTCTTAATATCTTTGGTTTTCGCGATTTTTACACATTTTGAAATGAAACTATTTTTAAACGGATCAATCGCGTATATTTTTGGTATTCGAAAACACCTTTTAGAAAGCCGACGTTCTTGTCGACTTTTACAGAAGTCCGTGGTCACAGGTATTGATTGTGTTTTTACTTTCCGATGGTTTATTTAATTTAAATATTAAGTAACAGTAATAAATAATCAGACGAACTTCACAGCTTCACACTTTTTCTGGTAGCAGGTTAGTCAGAGAGAATCTAGGGTCAAGACACTCCGTACTGCACCGAAATCTAGACATTGTGCGTAACTCAATGCAGCGCTTTGATCAGACCAACTTGATAACATTTGCCTGTTATTTCTAGATACTAATATACAATATTGTATAATTATACTGTGTATAATAATTTTTGTAGTTTTGTAAACTAGCTGAGGTTATGATATTTAGTACTTAATTATGGACGAACGGTGAAGACAAGTTAGAAACAGTTGTCGGTGTCAGTAGGACTCTACTTAGGTTACTTATGTACGTACAAAATATACCTCCGGTAGTTTAACTAGGGCCAGAGACGCCTAAAGTGTAATGTCACTAAATGCATAGGAATAGAGGTTATATCTTTAAAAGAAAGCTTTAATAATATTATTGTAATAAGATACTCTACCTGACAACATATATTTGATAGTTGGGTATGAACTTCTGTACCAGACCAGACCAGGTCCGGTCAAACTAGGACTAGATAGAGTTGTGTAGAGATATATAGAGATATATATAAATAGAAATTAATCTCAACAAACCCTTGAAAACATTAAACAAATTATTCGTAAAGTAACATACTATACATAAAAACATATACAATATTTTAGTCAAGTTTTAGATCAGACCAGACAAAAACCTAAAAGCTAAAGCGGTACTAGTTAGTGTGTACAGATATTCCATGTAAATAGAATAGAATTATTTTTAAAACATATTATATACACAATTAACTAAGAAAAGTTAAATATATTTTTAAATTTTTTTATGTGTTTTCACACACACTTAGCATATGTAAAACATACAATATGTCTTTTTCAAATTCCTAAGTGTGCGAATAACACTTGTTAAATAAAATGATAAAAATTTTAAAAAATATATATATGAAAAACTGATTTAGAAAACGCATAAAAACAGATTTAGAAAACGCATTGGGACTCGAGTCCGCACCTCTTGGATAGGTACTGTCCTCCTACCTACTCTGGCCATGCTTTCTGAGCCATGTGAGCAGCAGGCAGGCGGCTTCTACGTTTTCTCAAAATCTTTTCGTTATATTTCCTTAAAGAAAACAAGCTAAATTGACTAAATAAAGACGTGGCAGTAAAATACGATAACGAAAGTGGTAAAATTGAACATGATTTAGAAGTCTTCTATGCAGTGCTTCGTTGGTGTTTGGAACAATTTGAACACGAAAGAGTATTAACTTTATCCATTTTACAAAATTTATAATATATGAGAAATATTTTAGTGTTTTAACTTCACGTTTTTTCCCGCATAGCAGGATAGTCAGGGACAACCTAGTGTTAAAACACTCCGTTCTCCACTTTCCGCCCAAAATCGAGACATTTGAGAAATATTAGAAAAAACTGACTCTCGTGTCCGGAACCGAATACAATACAATATTTTCATAAAACGAACCTTGCCAGGAATACCAGAATAATGACAAAAATTCAAATTCAAGTGATTTTTTGATTTTTTAAAATATTTTATAATTATTATATGATTTTTGAGTATCGTATATATATAATATCCCGCATAGCAGAGTAGACAGAGATAAAAACTCCCTGTTCTCCACTTTCCGCATTCGAGACATTGCCTGTTGTGTGGCAGAAGTCAAAGTTGTGCTTTGACTTATCACCAGAGCGGAGAAATGAAAATAATTTAAATATATATATAGCTAATACCATAATTATTTGGACGTATAGATATTATTAATAAAAAATAATAAAAACGCTTCTAACTTATAACTTACGGCAAACCACACACGTGGCCTTTTTCACGCGAGTAGATCAGTAACAGTATCGTTGTCACACTCACTGCCACTCGCTGTCACGTTTATGTATACGAATATTCAGCTAACTTTACATACTATATGAAAATAACAACATCTTCATAGTTTATTATAATTAGTTTTATAAGTTTATTCTAGATGTTAGAAAATGTCTTTATACAGGTGTCGACGCAATCGATCGATACCTTTAATGAAAACACAGCTTAAAGTATTGCTTATAAATGTAACACACTCATAAAATAAACAATTGTACTATAAATTAATAAGTTATTTTTTTATACGGTTTTTGTATGCTACTACTACTAGTAATATTTTACCCTAAACGTAGTATATCTTAACGTAATTAAAGCAGCCTGTATATGTTTGTTTATTTGTTTTGATAAGCTTATGAATTTAGTAAATTTCTTTTACTATCCAGACCTACCTTATGTCAAGATAGAAATCGAGACATTGCGTTTTGAGTGGCGGAACTCAACGCCGCACTTAGTCTTGCCAGAGAGGTGAAATGTAAATGTAAATATTTTACACATAATCATTCCCTACTGGGAATCAAACTCACAACCAATATGTGATTACACTAAGACGTCCCACTGCGCTACGGAGGCTTTAATTTATAACATCGTTCTATTGACAATAGTTAATGACGTCCTATTTTCCGCGCATAGTTGAGAGGCCAGTTCTCGTAGTTCTCGAGACATTGCGTGTTATGTGGCGTTACGCAACACCACGACTTCTTCTTAGCAGCGCAAGGAAAAGTAAATAATTTATATATTATTATTTCCCTGAGTATTACGCTATGCCATCACTTTGCCACCATGGTGTCAAGATACTATTATTTAAGAAAATAACCAGTGCCTGGTTCTATGTGGCTTTGATAGATCCATTAATTTACAAATAACTGAGGACATCTTTTGGACAGATTTTTTATCTGGTTACATTTACGAATAAAATTAATGTTCGTGAAATAATATTTGATCGTGGCATCATGGGCCGCGAGACAGCGTCTGCACATATACGAGATGGTTGTGGGTTCAATGCTACTCGGCGAAATGGTCATACTAGTACTATTTTCATTTCCATGCGGCGGTACGACAAAGCGCGGCGTAGAGTACCATCAAACAAGCTAAGTCTAGAAATCGGGTGAAAAGTGAAGAACGGAGTGTCTTAACACAAGGTTCTCTCTGCCTTCCCAGCTAAACGAGAGAAATGAAGTGAAGCTGCAAAAACATTAAGTAAGTCCCTTAAATACACATGAACGACTTGCAAAACTTAATTCCCACGTTACACAAAATAAAAGTGATAGAAAGCACTCGCTATGTAAATCACCCCCCAGACGATTGGAACTTACACATATAAATCTTAACCAAAAACTACAAAAGATTTATATTTAAGTTAACCGCAGTACCTCTCTCTTGGGCATTTTTTACATATAAATTTACATACAATGAAACAGTGGGGGATTTACCAGCAGGCTGACTAGGCTTAAGCGTAGGGCGGCAAATTTTGACACTAGAAATTGTCAAAACTTTATAAGCGCCTATTACTAGCAAATATGTAAATCCGCCATTGCAATGAAAACTTGTTAAGTTATATCATTATATAAAATTTATTCTTTTTTTGAAGGCTATCATTGCTCCGTGTGTGTAACAGTGTGTAACCATGATGGTTGCAAGGTCAATTTTCACTCGTAGGAATGATTATATTTAAATAATATGAGTTCCGCCACTTAACATGAAATGTTTGGTTATGTTTTTTCATTGTATCGACAAGGCAAGCAAGCATTCGGTTCACTTGATGGTAGGTGAAAACTGCAGCAAAACGACCCCAAGTGACACCAGAGGAGCTACGTAGCTAGTGTATTGCCAGTCTTTACAGAGTAAGTATGAAACTAGAGAACGGAGTGTTTTGACACTAGGTTCTCTTTGCCCACCCAACGAGAAAAGCGTGAAGCTGTAAAAAATTGAAATTTTCGGCCTGATGAAATATGGCAAACTAGTCATTGCGAGTTAGAAGCATGTGTATTTGAAGCTTAACAGAATGACAAACTTCGAAGCGAAGTAACTTTGATAAACAGTACCAAGTTGAATCCGCTTTACTCTTGGTACACGGACAGATTAAAAACTTTATATTCTTTGTATGAGTTCTAAATATTGGTGTTATAAAATAAGACGTTTTTCATCATAAAATTAAGTTAAACTGATAGATAAGTAAGAAAATTTAGGAAATACGGTATTTGTCGAAAAAAATGTTAGTAATTAGAATTAGTGTTAGTAGTTAGTAATTAAGAAAATATGGAGATGAGTGAAGGGACACTATGTATTTAAGTCTATAGCATGTTGAGTATCTCATTTTGTTTTATAATATTTTTAAAATGAAATAATAATTACACACTTAGGAAATTAAAAAACATATGTTTAGAAACAATTATTCTTAGAGTAATCTTTGGGTAGAAGAAATTTATAAAAATCTCTATACAGAGATCCTGAAACATAAATAAGTTGTAAATAGGTTATAAGAATTTCGACGCAGCTGGATGTAGAACGCATGGCTTAGCAGTCAGCGATCAGTTATCAAAATGCGCGGGTACGAATCCCGTCAAAACCTTCTATTTTTTTGATCGGCCGTTTCTATTCCCGGACTCTATTCACATGTCTTGCATTCTTCAAGTACAGTCGCTCACAAATACTTCTTGATTTGTTATCTATTTGTTGTTTTGTTAGTTATTGCAGTTTCTATGTATAAGTCGTGCAAATGCCATAAAGTAAAGTATTTCCCCGGCAGGCCAGGAAAATAGTTAATAATGTACAAATAACCTGAGAACAAGCATTGTTATTTGCGAGTATACACCTGCGCAAACATTCACTCTACTCTTACCGAGCGCTCATAAACCATTGCAACAACAATACCAAAGTCAAGAACAGAAAATATTTAAAATAAAATCATTCTCCTGAATGGAATAGAATCCACAACCAATCGTGTCCAGTCACACGCAGTCCCACTACGCCACGATGGCCTTATTGTGATTATTAACTAAAGAGTAGTGCCTGATACAAAATATGTAATTTCTAAATGAATAAGCATTAAATACGAAAATTTGATACAGTTTAGTGAAATGGTAGAATTTAATGTGAAATCTAGTTTGAAGTGAGCAGTATTTGTTGTCGGGCTTTTATAATTAATTGTACCGGTGCAATTATTTGTCAGACAAAGCATTAAACGTGCATTGTAGGATATAATGTAACATTTCGTGAATTTATATGACTAGTGACATAACGTGACTGTGACTGGCAAAACTGGTAAAAAATGTTATTACAGAAATTATAATGTTATTGGAGGTCGTGGTTGTGGGTTTGATTTCGACTCAAGGGAATGATTATATTTAAGTTTTATAGTTAAGTTGCCTAACGAAGCGAACAGTACGCAAGAACTCACTAGTACTAGTGGAGACTAGTGGCATATATAAAAAACATTAGTATAGTATTCAACTGTTAAAATTATATTTAATTATGTTTTTGATTTATATATTTATACATATATTTTTTTTATAAGAGCTTTAATATTATAATAGATTTATATACAAAAGGGATAAATGAAAATTCCACAAGTAGTAGTTCGGCTTCAGGATCAAAACTTAGGTCTGTCGTCGAGCACACTTATCAGATAAAGGGACGTCGATTTATACATACATTTGTATGTTTAACAGATGTCTAAGCTTCTGAAAGTAAGCGCTATGCTTTTGGTATTACCACAAAATTACAGTTTCTTTTTTATTTTAGGTCTGAAAGTGAGATGGGTAAAAAATTATTTTGTATTTTAAAACTTCAGTTATTACTAAATACATCTTCGAATTTTTAATAGAGTTGAGTAAAAGTAATGATGTTAATGTAAACTGTTTGAAATTCCAATAATTAGAAAAAAATATATAATTATTAATAATTTTTAATTTAATACGTTTCTTTTAACGTTTTTTAGTGTTATTCGCACACTTAGGAAATTGGAAAAGACATATTTAGAAAACGTATAATTTTTTTTGTTAAGAAAGCAAAAATTTGTAAAAATCTCTCTACAGAGATGCTAACAACAAATATAATTTGTAGTAAGCGTATAAAAATTTTGACGGCTTAGCGGTCAGAGCGCTTGAACAGTTTTCAAAAGGCGCTGGTTCAAATCCCACTGCGTTCAAATTTTTATACTTTTTCTAATACGTTCTTGTAAAAATATTGAACATCTCTTTCTCATCTTTTTTCGCAAATAAAATTTCAAGCAAAAAAAATTATAAGGACATTTTTAATGAATAATTTTCTTAACTGAAAAGCAAAAAAATATGTGTGGTTCTTAACACGCGTTTTCCCGTATAATATAATTTTTGGTATCGCTATACTTCAATTTACGCCTATATAACATAATTTTCACTTTCCCTGAAAAAAAGTCAAAATCATGGATATGTGATAATTACAACTGTATAACAGGTTGATTAAACGATTAGTGAATTTCTCATTCCAGCCCCCATAAGTTAGAAGGGCGCGTGACCCAGTTCCAAACGAATGTAACGATCCCTTCAGTGAAACAATTTTGACCTAAATACTGATTTTACCACCTCTTACTTACTCTATTCATATTAGATATAGTTATGTCTGGCGCGAATTTTTATAATACATCATAATATCATATATTTAAAGGATATTACTGAAAATTTGCAAAACTAGGGACTTTGTTAAGGAAGGTTACAATTATTAAAGCAAATTTTAACATTAGCATTTAACGCAATTCTTGCAAAATAATAGTTTTTTTTACACATGGCATAGTCAGAGACCCAGCGTCAAGCCACTTTGTTCCCCATTTTCCGCCTGAAATCAAGAGATTACGTGTTGAGTGGCAAGACCCAATGCTGTACTTATTCTTAGGTACCAGACCAGAGTGAAGAAAATATTTTAAATCTAATCATTCCTCCGAGTGGGAATTGAACCCACAATCAATCGTGTTCCCAGTCAGAAGCTGTCCCACTGCACCACGATGGCCACTGCTCTATGTTAAGAGATACAGTAAGTAAACAACTATGTTCATCGTTTAACTTCTATTAGAAAAACAATGCATGCCCCGTTTCTATAAGTTTAATTACACCGAGAAGCAGACCGAATATCTTATAAAATAATATTTTTTAGTGCGGGATTTGAACCTACAATTATCACTTTTAGCCCCAAATTGAACCTACAATTATCACTTTTAGCCTCAATGTACTCGTAGTTGACATTGAATTTAGATAATAGGGGATAAACTTCAACTTTTTTTTTGTGACGCTTCGAAATGCCTTTTACGCAGACCACCCTTGCGGGGACGGGCGGTACCTCAGGACTCACAGGACTCACAGGACTCACCGGGAACCAAACCCGAAACTACCCACTAAAACCCAGCGGAATCCTTCTCCATCCCAATGAGATGTCGTAGGACCTCTTGCGCATAGTACTACAACACCTCCGTGGACAACCCACCTATTGCGACCCACCCACTGTCACCTTCAGGGTGCTCATGCGTACCTTCCAGCCGCAGTCTCGATGAGTTGCAGGAGGATCACCACGACCCTCCAGTAGTAGTAGCTCCTCTAGGGTAGAGGGTGTTGGAGATCTGCATACCACCTATGCTCCCCCCTGGCTTTCGTCGGCGGAGCGGATTTGTATTTGCGCCGGGCTTGCGCACACGCCCCGCGGCCTCTTTCAATTCGACAACTGATTCGCAGAAGATGACCATCGCAGACCAACCTGCCGCCGGGGACCCCAAATCCTCCATTCATATATAAATTATTTATATAACTATGATATTACTAAAGTAGTTTTACTACATTTAACTTCCATATTTAGCGCAATACTTAATTGTACAAAACTGTCAGTTCGGTCCCCAGAAACGGCAGAAAGATGAGAAACGCTAATCTTTAAACCATGTTCTTCTTCAGATTCTCTCTATCAACCCTACCATATATCAGAAGCACGGGAGCCTTGAAAAGTCTCCGTCCCTAAAAAAGGTTTCTCCCTTCTCCAATTTCCATCTAACCAGCGACGACACAGAACAACAAAAAAATACGAACACCATATGAATTGCTACACGAAGACTGATTATGGGATAACCAATAACGGAAATTATGCATCAACACGCTTGAGTTAATGTGTCCTAGCATTATGGATGGTCAGGTCGGCTGTAATCAATTTAAACTTTTGGTAATAAAACTTAGTTGGTTAAAGCGCTATTCACAGTTTCGTGAATCATAGTCAATATAATAAGATCTTTGGTGTTCGCAATTTTACCATATTTAGAAATGAATTGTTTGAATTGGAAATTGAAAATTGAATTGTTTCATTTCCTGAATGTTTTCACAAGGTATCCCTGGTAACTTATATCTTTGAAAGTTTATAGTCTATTACCAAAAAGGACTACAAATTATAAAGTATGTATATATACATAAGTGTAGTAAGACTATAGTCTTCCTACACTTATGGAGCTCATAAGTGTTAAAATCTAATGTAATGATATATTATTGGTTGAACTGATTGTATCATCGCCTCAGCCTATGACGATCACTTTTGGACGGATCACCCCCAAGGATCTCTACGATGATTGGTCCTGCGCTTCCCACATCCAGCGGTTTCCGGTGACCTTGATTGTGTAGTATTTCGTATATTTTCTTTTTGTTACTTATGTTATAGTACAGAACGAAGCGACACTATCGCTAAAATAATCATCAATAAAGATCTTACATTTAAATAATAAATGCTTCACTTTACACTACACACACAGTTGAGAGTCACAGTCTAGTGTCAAGACACTCCGTCGCATTCCGGTGGAACTTAACGCCGCGCTTTGTCTTAGGTACCAGAAAAAGTATGTAAGCTACCACTGTATGAAATGATAAAACTGTATTTTTTGTATTTGAAAATAATTTATTTAAATAAAGGATATTATGAGTTGAATTGAAAATAAATAAAACAATATTTATTTTTTATTTACTACCATAATAAAAATAATTAGTAATCCAAAGCGCAGAATAAAGCTACACCCCTCTTAATCCAGTGAGCTTGAGGCTTGTGAGTAACAAGTTCGATTGTCATTACATAATTCGTCGAGTGTCCCGTAGTGGAGAGAGTGCCGGCGCGTAGCAGTGTCTTGTAAGTCGGACACTCGTAAAGGCCGGAAGCTAGACGATGGTTTTGCTCTGGCTTCATGTAGATTATTGCCATTTCTGCAAGAGGAAATCGTTGTATTACATAGGGTCCCTAGGTTCCGACTATAAATGATTGTTGCAAGTTTATATGTTAAGGCAAAGTGCAATGCACCTGTAAATTTGTCGAGGAGGCTTAAAAAATTATAAAATGAAGAAGAATATATATTTGAAAGTACTCGAAACATTGTGCGTTGAGTGGTGGAACTAATTTTCACGCTTTGTCTTATACCAAAGCGCAAAAATATATACAAATATTTTAACATATTCATACGTTTTTTTTTTCTTTTTTTTTTAGGTAAACAAACAGTATTATAGCAGTTACTTTATTAAACAGACGATACAATAGAATAAAAAAAGTAAAAACAAAACCGTTTACCACACATCAGTAATCAAATGACTGGGCCTGGGTTTTTTGAACGTCCCATGACACGACGCAATGTCGATAGTATGAAAGTTCTTACTATGGGAGTAAACTAATCTGAACAATGGAGATCTTTTACAAGTATTTGTGCGGTACCGTTTCGTTGCAAATAGTTGGAAAAGATTGCGGCCATGCGTTCTAGTAGGTATACGATAATGAATTTGAATACGGAGGTCCGGACAGTCATATCTATTGTGACCCAAAGCGCATATCTTGCTTTTGCTTGTTCTTTACATCGTGAATATTAACTATGTCAAAATCAGTTGTTCATCAAAATGTGAATTAGTATATAACTCTCAAACAATTCTATTTGTCTACGATATCTCATGATTCACAATCATAAAAGCTAATCGCTAAACCAAATTAGACCATTATTGCCAATGCAATAACTGCCGTCCATAATATATTATGTATGTTAAATAAATTTTTATAGCTTTATACGCATATGATAAAGTATAATGAATTGGTACTAATACAATATGTGTTGCTCAACGATTTATATACAACTAATGTTTTAATTATATTATTACATTTTTCAGTGAAAAGATAAAAAAAGAAAACCTAGTATTATGAGGCTCCGGTCTGTATTTTCAACCCGAATTCGAAGTGCATATTGCATATTGGGCGACACAATTCAAAAACGGCGCATTGTCTTACCGGAGCGGGATGGCAAATTAAACTTAATAAAATATAATCATTCATTAGTTAGAGTCGAATCTGAGTGAGAATCGAAACCACAACTATCGCGTTTACTGACAAGATTTTGTAGCCACGAGCGCCTTGCGTTAACATATGGAAAGTAAATATTAACCAGTATACAATTCTTTTGGTCTACTCTCTTCTAGTGCCATATCTGTTAAGTTCCATCGTGCACCTTCAAGGAAGAGTCCACTTACGCAGCAACCATCGTCCGGTTTCTTTGGGGGAGGTCCAGGTAAAGCCTATACAGACATACGACTTTTCTTTATATAATTTCACATTGGAAAAGAACCGACAACCACTGCGTTCTATTAGATATTTTGCAATTAGGCTACACACATTCGTTTCTTCACATAGTATAAGAATAAATCATCAAAAATAATTCTAATAAATTTTCCAATGATGTCTCATGATTCACAATCAATATGCTACACCAAATTAGGCGTTTGGCCTTTGTAACCTGGCACTTTTATAAGCTAAGCTTTTATAACTTTTAAGGAATTATGGTTATTATTAAAGTAAAGAAAAAAAGGTCCGCTTCACGTTTTATCCCGCATACTGGGGGCAGGGAGACAGAAACTAATGTCAAGATGCTCCGTTCTCCAGTTTCTGCTCGAAATATAGACATTGCGTATATTATGTTGCGGAACTCAACAACGCGCTTTATTAAAATTTTGTATTATAGACAACTAACAAAAAGGCAACCTTTTGACTATAAAGTGAAAAAATAAAATTAACACTCATCAATGTTACTCACTTCCAAGATATATATTATATAGGCTAAATTATAATTATCATTGTAGTGTTTTAATAATATATGGCATATAGTGGGAAGCACCCATCATTGAATCACGATGAGGCAGTTGTGTCTTTCTCTTGTCTAATTACCGAATTAGTTGTTTTTTTCTATATCACGATTAAATTGACTATAAACACGAGACGTTACAATTCTTATATACTTGACTATGATATTTCAAATATTATTAGTATTATCTACACAATTCAGATACTTCACGCTTTTTCCCGCATAGCATTTTAGTCAGAGAGTACCTACCTACCTAACCTGCGTGTTGAGTGGCGGAACTGAATGCCGCGCTTTATTTGAGAAAATGAAAATATTTTAAATATAATCATTACCCCCTAGTGGGACTCGAAGCCACAACCAAACGCTAGTCTTGCGTTGTCCCATAGAACCACGATGGCCTTAAATCGATTGAAATTTTAATCACAATATAGTACCTCAAAAGCATAAGACACAGTGTCTATAGCAATAACATGTTTCCTCGCGTAGTTCTGAAGGGCTCCAGTTAAGAACGCCTGGGGAAAGTAAAAACCGGATATCCAGAAAACTTTCGGTATACCGCCATCTGCCCACTGCTGCATGAATTGAACGCGAAGACATAAGTCTTTTACCCAAGCCGCTGTTAAATATAAAAACAATAAATATTATATTAATGCGTGAAGAAAATAACTCTCTTTTACAAGTTGATGTGTATTTTACCTTTAGATATTATATATACAGTTTTTGTATATATTTTATATACTCCTAAAAAAATAGATATAAAAAAACTAACCAAGTGGTTTCAAGGAAGGATAGGCGCGAGAGCTCCACATGTCAGGTACGGCGTTTCGAGCGAGGCTCCCGGACATGCTCTCCAGAGCTTCTGACATTACCACTAGACCTTTCAATGCTTTTTGTAAATCTCTGGAAAAAACAAAAGTTACATGTATACAATAAAAATGTTACTACATTAGTGCAGATTCCCTCATAGCTAAAGTATTTATGATTTCAATTGTATTTAGGACATAATTTTTTTTTATTTACATATTTTGAGTTCAGTTAAGTTTTATTTGATAAAATGGTTCAGTTATCGGCTATCGGCAATCAGTCCCGAATAGGACTCGTAGATATTTAAAGGATTTTACACGGTAAGAAAAAAACCAAGGTTCCGTCAATTACTTAGCATGCCATTTACTATAAAACAAGATTTTTTTATTGTACGTAACATTTATTACTATTACAGTGTGTTAGTTTAATAATAATAAATTAATATAAAACCATTAAAAAGGTATAAAGCTTGTTTGATGCCAATGGAGACCCCATTGGCTGCAATACAGTTCCTTTAAACGTTGAGACCAGTCATATGGATTGTTTTATTAACTCCAAATTATTATGGCGTTTAGAGCTATTATAGCCTTATTCTCTACAACTTTATTCATAATCCAGTGGATTTGATATCAGGATTAGATGATGGCTAGTCTTCAGCTCTGATGAAGTCCTGAACAATAGTATTTTAACCAAGTTTGGGTGGATTGAGCTTTATGACCCGCCTTGAGTCTTGCTGAGTGTTGTTAAGAGGCTTAACTACCTTATCAAGAATGGTATCTTGATACATTTGTGCCAATGTTTTGATACTTTTTTCACAAAAATATGGCTCATTTATAGGCTGCAAGTCTTAAGTCGTCTTTTAACATACACGACATGGTTCTATATGCTATTTTCATCTCCTGAGATAAAATATTTTGCTTTCTGACAGGATTTCTTAAAATTCTTTCCGTTACTGCTTTGATCGCCTTTTTCGTACGAACACTACGTAGACGGCCAGACCTTTTTCTGTTGCAAACAGAGGAGGTTTCATTGTACCTATCTATAGCTCGGTACATAAAGATTTGACTAATACCTAGCGTATGAAGGATTTTAAAAATTGTATTTGGCACCATACCTACCTTATGTAATGCAATCACAGCGATTTAGTTCACTTTATCACACCACTCCATTTTAATATGACAAAATATTTTACAATATATTGGCACGAAAATAAGAAAACAATGAAAAATCATATAAAAATGACAAATTCAATAGAAATATTTTGTTTATTTCTAATTATAAGAGTATTTATAAGTTTTTTATTCATTACTAAACAAAAAAAATATTAGTAAAGTTTTCTTACCTTAAAGAGTTATTAATTACATTTAAAAGTTTGTTATATCGTATCGCCTCCTGTATCAACACTGTGTTGAGTGATTCCTTATACGAGACCGGATATCTGTAAATTATTTCAAAATAGATTTACCTTATTAGTAACTGGCGGTGATATTATAAGAATGTCTATTATACCACTAATACTGATATTTAAAGCAGCATTTATATTAAAAAAAAATTTAAATAAAAAAAAAATGCAACTGTTGTTGGTACTATGGATATGAAAACAACATTTAGAAAACGTATAAGATTTTGAATTCGTGTGATGCGAACCTGCACCAATTGGATACTGTCCAAGCATTCTGACCCCTAAGCTATTACAACACATTTTTGTTTTTAGCATCTTTATAGAAAGATTTATATATATATTTTTATTGTATAGACAAGGCAAACGAGCGTTCGCGTCACCTGATCACCGCCACCCACGACCCCGTGTAACACCAGAGGAGCTACAGCAGAGGAGCTACAGCTTTACATCCTAAATGTATGAATAACACTTCAAAAATAAAGATATAAATATTTAAGAAATAGCTTTTTCTTGAAACATTATATAATTAGCATTCGTAAATAATCTTTGGGTATCAAAAATTTGTAAAAAATCACTCTACAGCGATGATGAACAGCTAAAATAAGTTGTAATAAACGTAAGATTGTAGTGTGTTTCTACGTAGGCGGATGTAGAACGTATTGTTTAGCGGTCAGATCACTTGGACAGTTTCCAAAGGGCGTGGGTTCGAATACCACTAATTTATTATACGATTTTAATTCAGTACTAAAATGGTAAAATGTTTTTGGATACTCACGTGGAAGCAATAAATGCTTGATCTAACAAAGCTGGTAACACTTCTAGAATTTCTATGGCCGCACGTTCTGTCATCTCTTCAGCAGTGAGACCACCTCCGCCACTCACTTCCTTTGGTTGTAAACTACTTAGCGTATCTATTAGGACAGTGATTAAGTTTTTTTTACATTTTGGATTTCTTTTTTTGGGCAGTGTGTCGCAGGCTGTCCCACTTCGCCACGGTGGCATCAGAAACACAGATACATATTTTCTCTATCCAAAGATTTCTAAGAGTTTGGCAAGAGAGAATGCTATTTATTTATTAAATGTTTTAATATTATTATTATTATAAGTATTATTCAAACACCTGGATAAGAAAAATATATTATTAATGCTACGTAAAATTTGTTACACCATTCTAGTATATTATTCTTCTACTGTGTAAAATATTCATAATAAAATAAAGTGTATATTTTAAATATTTTTCCCTTTTACAAACAATAATTACGTCGTTCTCATGAAACAAATTATATAAATCAAACCAATTAAATAAATTAAATAAACAAATAAGCGTTCCCTGGGGTTTCGACACCAGAAACATCACCCTGATATTAGATTTGCCATGGAGTTATATAACAAGTTAAATATTTTATAAACTGATATTTTGTTAATTTTTTTATGACTTTTTTATAACAACAAAATATTTTGTATTCGAATTTTATCTTAAATGTATTGATAGAAGTGTTCTACGATTATTATGCGGGCGTATGAAATTTGATAAAGTTATTATGCTGGATGAAGAACAACTCCAGGTAGCCTACACTTTCTAATTTAAATATATTAAATAAATATTACACACAACAAGTGGAAGAGGCAACACGTATTGTACGCGACAACGTCGGGTCTACTGGGTTATTAAGTAATGGAAAAACACAACTTACTTATGCATGACATGGTCTCCGACATGGCGTAGCTTATATTAGCGTTGCTATGGAGCCCAAAGAGAGACGGATCGTCATTTAGCGGTAGAGTTCGTATGTACTTCGTGTAATCGTCTACTGTACACCCCGATTGTTGCTGAAATTATTATATATTAGTAGTCAAATTATTTTAGTGATGCAGTGAGAATTAAGTGACGAATTCTATTATACTATTACTATTAATTCTACAGGCATATATTTTTCCTCTAGCTTCCGCTTGAGAATACTGATGCAGTTTTAATGAGTATACTAGCGTCATGGAAAAACTCGAACGTCAGTCACTCACAGTGGATAGACAACCAACACTACTACTATATGTGAAGGGAGTTACGGACAGGATTGGCAACATCTCAAGAAGAGTTTCTATAAAAAACTATATGTAAGACTAACAAAAAAGTAGGCCAGTTCTTGAGACCAGTGAAAAGAAATATTCCTTTGCAGTGTGCTGGTATATACAAACTAGATTGTGACTGTGGCTTATCTTACATTGGTCAAACAAAGAGAAGCATCGATATAAGGGTGAAGGAACACATCTCCTATGTTAAGAATGAAGGCGTGTATTGAAGTCAGCTGTGTGTGAGCATACAGTGGGTAAATCCAAGCATTACATTAGGTTTGATAAACCTCATATTCTTGCAAGAGAAACAGATATATCCCTAGAATGATCCGACTGGCTAATGACATATAAAACATTCTAATTAGAGAAGATGGTTTGAAAGGTGCTACCACCTGGGGCCCAATTCTGATAAGATTAAAGTCTCAGACCCACCACACCAGACAGCAAGATACAGTCAGCTCAACGCAAAAATCCAGAGCAGTACGCGAGGCAAATAAGAAATCGTTGGCGATAGTTTGATATAATAATTGTGTCAGCTGACAGACGAATGCCGCCTCACTCTATTTGTGACTAAGGACTACTGGAAAGTGTTCAAATCGTCGAGTTTTCTAAAATGTATTTTATAATACCAATAATATACGTGATTAATATATTTGTAGCATAGTGCTACGGTATCACAAGTGGAACACTTATTTTATATAATAATTGTCAGTCTTACAGGTGGCCGAACGCGATAAAATGGCGGTGGGGAAAGGTATTACTTGCTAGGACTTTTATTTCTAACATCGAATACATTAATTTTACATCAAATTATAGTATACATTATTTGTAATTTAACAATTTGCTTAAAACAATTCATAAGCAAAAAAATCGTATATAATACAAAACTTACCAGCTACAGCCTTCGTAATTAGTTAACTAACAAAATAAACATAGCACACACGTGCAGGCAACGTGTTTGACATACACTTTTTTTATAAAGCGGTAGCGTAGCAAGCATACACGTTGCTATGGCAACGCGTTTTTTACGCGTCAACTACTAGTATCTTAAGCAAACAACCTGTTTGTAAGCTCCACTTTCATCAAATATACATCTGTCGTTCAGTACACTAGTAGCATAGTAGTCAGCTAAGAGACATAGCAAACATCGTCTGTCCCAATCGTCTGTCACTCTGCCACCATAGTTTATATGACCGGCTGTATAGGTTAGCATCTATATGAAACATTTGAAGTGTTAAAAAGGCTTATAATATAAATATTCAATTGTGTTATTCACACACTTAGGAAATTGAAAAACATTTTTAGAAAACGTATTAAATTTTTAACGCAGCAGCATTCCGACCCGCGCCTCTTGAAAACTATCAAAGCGCTCTGACCGTTAAGCCATGCGCTCCACACCTTTTTTTTATTATTCATCACATATTAGCTTAAAAAAGAAACCAAAAGGTAAGGCAAGGCAAGGACAAGGCAAGGCAAGGACATCAGGTGCATGCTGATTGAACTAAACGGCAAGAAATGGATCATAATAGCGTTGCAAGACTTTTTTCCAAGTATTAGAATAAAATCGTTTTAAAAATTATATATATTTTTAGTAACTAACACGTAAAGGCACTTCTTGATATTCAGTAAGGAACATGTGTAGCTGAGATATACAGATGCGCAAATCTCCATCAGTGAACTCGTATGGGATGTTGAATCCAAGGGGACCAAACTTTCTTCGTTCCAACACAACACCATGAAATAGACTCAGAGAGAATAGCAACCACTGTAAAAGATGGATTTTCTTTAACATATATCATGTTTATAAGTAGATTGTTAGCTTAGTCTCTACATATCCTGCGATTAGTGTATTTTCGAGAAAAACACGATATGAACCTACAGACAAGTCACTCTGTTCTCCATATTTTTTTCCTTATATTTTAAACTCCAAGTAGGGTCTTCTTCTACTTGGCACTAATCCCCGGCCTATCCAGGGTCTGCCTTCCTACTCAATCTCCTCCACTTTGCACGATCTTTGACATTATCAGTGGTTAGTTGGATATGAATATACAATCATCGTACACAGAAAGGCAAAATTGTGTCACATAAATTACAGATAACGTACACATATAGGTAAGTTCTTGGGCTGATTTGGTGCAGCGTACGTCTAGGATAGTAACACCCAGTTACTGGCCAAGACGCAATGTCAGAATAAATGGATGTAGGGTGGCAGAAAGTGACTTTTCAATAGCAATTGATGGCGCGCTAGAAAAAGAGAACCATCTCCTACTTCTACCATCAGCGGCAGCAATGTAAATTTACTCTTTATTTTGTTGAAACTTGACAGAATTTTAATCTATAATCATTTATTTTCCTCTATTCAAAAGTTTTATTACAATTAGTGCACATTAATGTCATGTCATGAATATTCTAGTTATGAACTTAAAGACGACGAAAACAAACCTTAAAGTTTGGAACTTTGCTGTCCGTAGAATTGAAATAATCCAGAAAATCTGGTACTTGGTTCATATAAGCTTTGAGTAAGTTTGCTTTTATTCCTCTTGGAGGTTCTACCGTCATTTTGTAGCCTAAAATATATTATTAGCCATGTATTAATGAGAAATATTAGTTATTATTCCTTTTACATTTCCACAAAGATAAATCTAAGGCCATCGTAGTGCGACAGCGTCTGACTGCAAACGTGATTAGCAAGTTCGATTCCAATTCGGGAGTATATTAATATATATATTTTTTATCTGTTCTATTACCTAAGAGGGACAGGTCAGAATCACAGGGAAAGCGGAGCACGGAGTGTTTGGACACTAGGTCCTCTCTGACTACCCTGATAGGCGGGAGAAAAAAACGAATAAGATTGATTTAGTCTTATGGTCCTTTTATTTACTATAGCGCCATTAATTTTGTGCACTAATTTGTTAGTATTTTAAACATTGTATAAGAATTGCATTACCATTCTGTAACAAGGCGACAGGAAAATACGGTGATGGGGTTGAAGTTAGCCATAGTCTGAAATCCTTGTGCACTTGTTCTGGTACTATTTGTTCCACATTCAGTTCCAACGTTGGCATCCAAGATGGAGATAAATGACAGTTCTAGAAGACGAGAAAATCATAGTAGTATTCATCCGTCCAACGGGTTCTAAGAGGCGCGTAGCTCTTATGTAGCAACGTTTAACTTTTAATTTCTTTATTTCTTATTCTAAGCGTAAGTTAATAAAACTTTAAACATTATTAAAAATATTCCATATATCTTGGATATCTTCATACTAAGATTACTAAAACCAATTCACCGTTCTGAAAAAAGCAATTTCTTATCACTTTCACGTTTTGCCCGATTTAGTCTGAAATCGAAATTTTGCGTGTTGAGTGGCGGATTACCTAAGAGGGACAGGTCAGAGTCACAGGGAGAGCGGAGCACGGAGTGTTTTGACACTAGGTCCTCTTTGACTACCCTTTGTTTTAGGTATAACTCTAAATATAATAATTTCCCTGATTGGCTATCGAACCCATAACCAATCGCGTTTACAGTCAAACTGCATCACGAACGACGTAATAATAAAATATATACAATTTTTATGAATAAAAATCTTCCAAAAACGCAACAATTATCCGTAATTGAACTCCCAAAAAAATTACAATCAAACAATACAATAAAAAATAAAAACAAGTTAAACAAACAAAAAGAAAATTTACTAACCTGGAAAAATACCCAATTACCGAAATCACTGCCTATTTTCATCATGGCCTCAGCAAAGGGTCCTTGTCCTTGACCTAAGGAGATACTTTCGAATCGCTTTCCCATCTTCATTTTGTCAGCGAACTTTAAAAGATCTACAATTTTGTTAAGGAATTGAACATTGTGATGTTTTGCAAAATAATTAATTTGCTTTAAATATTTATTTAGGTGGTGTGTGTGAAGTGGGACAGCGTCTGACTATAAATGTGATGATTGTGGGTTCGATTTCTACTTGAGAATCTTGAATGATTATATTTTCATCTTTGATTTCTTCTTAGCACGAAATGTCGTGAATTCACTAAACTGAAGAACAAAGTGTCTTTACAGGTAGGTTCTTTTAGATTTACTTGCCATGTGAGAAAAAGTGTGGAACTAAAAAAAAATGTCGTGGTAATGATTACAATCAAATACTGTCCCACTGTGCGACAATGGCGTCAAATTTTATTATTTTAAATTCAATTTCGGGTACAAAAATATAAATAAAATCAAAATACCTGCAGCAGGATCAGTCCCTGTAGATAGAACAAAAATAATAGGCGCCAACGGGTCCGACTCAGCATACAAGGCCGCTAAGTCAGCTGGCTGGGGCTCTACAAATCTAGCGCCGAGACCTGTCACTACATAATCCTAGAAAAAATATATTTATTTTATGGCTCACCAATTCCTTATGGGGCAATAATAAAAATAATAGTTTGATAAATTTGGAAGGAAATTATGGCTTGTTTAAAAAAAGACACACTTTTTTCCCGCTTAGGAGGCAGAGAGAACCTAATGTCTAGACATTGCTTTCTCCGCTTTTTGCATGAGTCCGAGATATGTAGAGTAGAAGAACTCAACGCAGCGCTTTATACCAGAACGGGGAAATAAAAATTATTTAAATAACATTCTCACGATTTGTTTTGAAGTTCCATATAAAATATGAACGTAGCACTATATGGTCATATTTATTTATATAGTCATCATTACCATATACCTATTGCTACGTTCATATTTTTATATATCATGAGTCCATTTTTTTCAATAATAACATGTTGAACGGTATATTCGTTTTGTATTCATATTCGTTGTTATTAACGTATGATTTGGGATTTCAAGTAATTACGATTGGTTGTAAGTTCGATTCCAAATCAGAGGAATGAATATAATTAAAAAAACAACTTTTCTCCGCTCTGGAACATAAACCAAAGTGGGGCCTTGATTCCGACCACTAAACACAATGTTTCAATTTCGGGCTTCTTCTGCTGTTTTGACATTTACTACAATGCTATTTGGAAAAGAGTGTTAAGCTGTTGTACAGTAATCCCTATTTATTTGATATTGAAACGTGTGAAAAAAAATTAAGAACTTGCAATTTTTTTTTACAGGTTTCGCATACAGAAATATATTATCACAGTACTTAACAGGTACTGAATTTGTTACAAAACAATAATAAATATAGAAATAATGTTAAATCAGTTATTTTTTTGTAATTACCTGAAGGCCAGGTATAAGCTTGTCAGGTCTCAGACATTTTAAAACAAGCAATCTTTGAAATTGGTCCAGTTGTGAATCCAAAGGCTTAGGATACGGCAGTCTATAAGATTACAAAAAAATAATGAATAGTAAACAAAGTTAAATTTTTCGAAATAATATAAACATATGTTTTTTATTTTTGGGCCATTCTCGTGTTACTGGGACAGCGTCTGTCTGTAAATCATTAACTTATGGGTACGATGTCCACCGAGAAGTATGATTATATCCTTATATATATTCTTTATTGCACTTAAAAAAACAGTTCCATTTCCCATTTCTGGTAACATAAAGCGCGGCGTTCAGTTCCGCACTTATATTAATTAATATTTAAATTTCACATGGAAAATTGAGACCAGAGTATCTTACCCAAGGCTCTCTGAGTAACCCTGCTATGTGGGAAATAGTGGGAAACTGTAAAAAAATTGTGATATATTTATTATTAAAGTGTGGATTACTTACTTATGAGGATTCCAAGCGTCATAGTAGGTTTTAAAGAATTTCGTCTGTTCCGGGAAGTCCAAGACGAACTGACGCATGGTGGTTAACGACGCTAATTGCATCATATCTAACCACATCTTTGGCGAGATCCACTTTGGTTCGGGATTTTCAAACTCCTATTATAATTATATTTTTTTGTTATAACAGTAAATTATTTATTATATTGCGGTGTATCTACTTTACTTTATATTATATAAAAAAATAAATAATTTCATGTAATTCTTCCATTTTGCAGAATGGACAAATATAATCTTGTGCTAAGTCACATTATTGTAAAGTTTGAGATGCTACGGTGAGTTGGAGTCCTAATCTATTTTTAACATTTATTAAAGTGTTATTCACACACTTATAAAAATAAAAACGTATAATAATTTAAATGCAGCGGCATTCGAACCCAAGCCTCTTGGAAACCGTCCAAGCGCTCTGACCGCTAAGACATGCATTCTACATCCACGTTGAAATTCTTATATGCTTATTACAACTTATTTTTGTTGTTACCATCTCTGTAGAGAGATTCTTACAAATTTCTGTTACCCAAAGATTATTCTAGGAACTATCGTTTGGCAAGAGGGGATGCTGTTTATTAAATATCTTATTAGAGTGTTAATCACACAAATTTTAACTCAACCCGATTCGAGCTTTATACAATATATTTTTTCTAAAATATATTTTTTAATTTCATAAGTGTGTGATTAACACTTTGAAATGTTAAAAATATATTAAGAAGCCTTCAAAACCAAACTAACCATTAATAAAATAACACAAGCTACATACGAAATAAGTATTCAAGATCAGATATTACATACATCTCCAATCTTGGCTCCGTTCAAGAGAAAATTAAACTCTTGATACCGAATCGTACCGTTATCGAGTAAAATCCGGGCACATAGTAGAAACGCAAATAACAGCTTATGTCTTTCGAAGAGGCTTCTACACACGTTTTGGTATAGTAGAAATGTGAAATGATCAATAATAATATCGACTCTTTCAATAATATCCTCTATATAAAGAAAAATGTGTGTGAAATTTATTATTTATTTATTATTTATTTTTGTTCAAATATTCTTACATCATGCGCTATCGTAGGGTTATGCCAATGTCATAGGAAGCCACGCAGTGTGTAAAGCACTAGGATAGGTTAAGTCATCAGTCGTCTGAGTGCAAACGTGATCGGTGGTGGGTTCGAATCCTACTAGGATTATATTTAAATTATTTTAATTTTTCCACTCTGGTAAAACAAGGCGCGGCGTCGATTTATGCCACTTACTACGTCAATGACTTCTATCGGACAGAAAGCGCAGAGCGGTAACACAAGGTTTTTTGCATATCCTGTTATGCAAGACAAAGTATGAAGCTAAATTATAAATAAATTATATTTTAAAGCGTACAGGGAGAAACTTGTATCTCGGTCTTTCCCACATTCTGCTCATTTTAAATACTTTATTAGATTGGAGAATTCAAATTTGTATTTTGTAAAATTAGACTAGGAAAATATCTAACATTTAAATTATATTGTTCAAGTACAAATACTCTCGAATCGTTAGTTAACATAAAAATGTCAGTATTGTCAGTCTACCACCGGCTCTAAAGGCAGGACTACTAAGAAAAGAACAAACCACTTTAAGCATCAAGCAATCTTGCACAGAAAACTTTCAGAAAAAAGAAAAGGCTAGTTGAATGAATTTAACAAAAAATGTAGAAGTATAAAAAAAAAATATTTAAGTATATTACAAAATTGTATAGAAAATATAGGGTCAATATACGAACCATTAGGTTCAGTCTCCGCCATACTTCTCACAAAGAGCTTGACGAACCATTCCAAAGAATATTGGTACATGGGATCGACATTCGCCATTCCGGATAAGCAGAAGAACAATATTTGTCCGCGATTCGCAACCGGTACATAGCCTAGACGAGCTTCATCTATTTGGGCGGATGTAACCTCTATGTCTTCTACTTTTATCTTTTAAAATTAAAATAATTATAATTAAATAAAATATACTGAGAACTGCGTCCGTGTGACTGTAAACGCGATTGGTTGTGGGTTCGATTCCCATTCGATGGAATGATTATATTTAAAGTATTTTAATTTTCTTATCTAAGACAAAGTGCAGCATTTAGTTCTGCCATTCAACAGTGAATACTGTAGTATATACTTCATCTGCGTACACCACACGACTATAACTATTTGGTTTTTTCGTCAAATTAACAAAAAACAAATTTTGATTAAATTTATATTTTAAATGGTTGTAACTTTTATATTCGTGAAACGATTGAAATAAAATAAATACTAAATGTTACGGGATGTTTACCACAATACAATAGTCAAAGCTTAATTACATCGGTTAAGTTGTTTCTAAGATAAACGTACACAATCGCACAGACAAACAGATAAACAGACAGACAAAAGAAAATTAAAAATCATGGTAGTGGCCTCTATTACATTGATAAATGCCCACAATAATATTTTTTCTCTTAAATCTTCCATTACCATCCAGGTAAGGATCAGTACAAGGATAGTATATATATAGATATAGATAACTCACCAATATCTCAGCACTTTTGATCTTAATAGCCTCCAAAGTCAAAATAAGTGGTAAATCGTCTACAGGTGAGCCTTCGCTATTGGACAGGCCATACAAAATATCGGACTGCATTTCCGCTAGCTGCGTAGATAGTTGCGCTCGTGATACTATCAGTTGCCCACGCAACTCTTCTAGATCAGGTCGTTCCTGCGCCACAACTATTGATAGAAGCTGTTCTGCTAGACCACTGTTTGACGAAAATAAATATAAAAATAATATATTTATTTAGTGTTCGGACAAAATAGCTAACAACTGAAATAAGTTATAACAAGTGGATAAAAAACTTCGACGTAGCTCGATGAGAACGTGTAGCTTTATTGGTCGGTGGGCTTCGACGATTTCGATGAAGCGTGTTCCGTCTACGTTATTTTATTTATTTATTTCACATTCCTTCTCTATCCCACAGAGTAAGGTAGGCAGAGTGAGAAAATAGTGTCATGAAACTTTATTCTCCCGAGCTTCGGGACATTGTGTGTTGGGTGGCGTAATTGAATGCAGCGTTTTGTCTCATCAGAGAAAGAAAATAAAAATAATCAGTTCCCGAGTAGAAATCCAACCCACAACCAACGCTTCTACAGTCAGACGCTGTCCTACATAATTTTTAATATGTTTCCACCACATTAGTTGTTATTTCCCATACTTATATATAAATGACAAAAAAAAATTATACACAATTTACAGCAATATTTTAAAAAAACACAACTAACCTAGGCACCAAAGCAAAATTTACAATTTGCACTTTAACCGATACTTCGGGCGTGTAGCGGGGGTTAGGCAACTTGGTAGTTATGTAGAGTCTGAAACCACTAGCGTATGGAATCAACGTATCACCCAACTTCAACACTAGTTGACCAGCTTGACGGAAGTATTGACGCTGTTATCAAATTTTAGTAGTTATTTCTTTTCCTTTTTTTTACGTTTACGTGCTTTTTGCGGCAGCGGCAAGAACCCATCCATCACTGTCACACTGCCCATGGTGGCGCATTGTGACAGTATTGGTTGTGGGTTCAATTCCCACTAGAAGCAATGATTAGTAAGTTCCACTACTCAACAAGCAATGTTTCAGATACGGCCGGAAAGTGGACAACAGAATGCCTTGACACTAGGTTCTCTCTGAATACCGTGATATGCGGGAAAAAGCGTAAAACTGTCAGTAACTGTAAACCTAGTGTCCAAGCACATCGTTTCCTCCACCTCCACTTTTCTCATGAATTCAGGATTTTTATTGTTTTTGTTATTTTTAAATTATATTTTTAAGTCTTTTTTAATCATAATACAATACATATAGTATCATAGATCCTATTATAGTAAATCGATCCTATTATAACAGTTCAATAAACTAGCACTGCTTTTAAGGATGAATCCCTTTATAAGCTTACTTACTTGTGATTACTTTTAAAAAAAACACTACTAATTTTATAATTTCCATTTAATAAAATTTATTGTCTGCTTAGTGATAGCAATACAATATGTGAACTGGATAGAAAAGGTTACTTAAATACTACAATACCCTCTTGCAGTATTTAAGTAACCTTTTCTATCTTGGATCTTTTAGATCTTAAAAGAAAATAATCCGAGACATTGAGTTGAATTTACCAACTTGACCGAGTGACGATCGCACCCACAACCATCCACCAAATTGGGTCACCAAGGTCTTTGAATAAAGGACCATACTAATAAAATAATTGTAAAATGTCCATTGAAAATAATGATCATAATAATTTAATTGGTACGATCCATTTCATGTAACTCTATCATCTAATCAATTAAGACTAAAGCTCAGCTACCTTCAAATTAGTTCAAATTGAAGTCAATTTTGTACACAATACGGAAAAGTTTGTCAGGTCGTCATAATTTATTCTTCAAGTAAAAGCTCGTCTGTTAGTAAGTGAAGGGAGTGTCCCTAAAGTAATAACTTAGTTAGATGAGTAATTTCTTTGTCATCAATATTAATAAACAACTTCATAAGAAAGATTAACTAGTAATAAATTTGCTAGGTCTTGTCTTTAATATTATAGGATATATTTTCGTTCAAATTCACAATTTAAATGAATCAAGTAGCTGAAAACTAAACTAAACTTTGACCCACACTAACTAACTAATACGGCAAATTAAACTCTCGCATGGTAAGTTTTCCAAGCTATACAATTTGTTAGGTGTAAATTAATTAAATAATTCTAAAATACCTTTAATACAGGATCCAGTGCAGGATCGAGCTCTTGGCCTACATTTTCCAACAGCAACGGTTTGCCAAATCTGAGTGCAGATTCAAAGTTTCGCAATAGATCTCGATCGTTTGGCTTACAAACTATTAAACCTTCTATTTTAGCCTGAAAATTATTAGAGATGATTATTATAATATTTTGATGATCGGGGGGTTCAAATATCATTCGGGGGAGTATTTTAAGTACAATATGTACCTATTCCCTAATTTTTAATATAATTATAAAGAAATATTTGTCCATATAATTAAAAAATATTAAAAAAGACCAGCGCTTAAATGCATTTTCGCTCTCCTGGTTATCGTGGCTAGGAAATCAGGTTCATGCTATGGAAATATTATAGCATAGTTTCTAAAAGCTCTTATAAAAGCCAAGTTAATTACTGATAAGTATTTATCTCACTTTACCATCTAACTAAGTTAACACATACTGATAAGGAGTTACGACGCCTACCATAGATCTAATCCATTTATTGGCTTGCGTTTGCGGATCAATTATGAGCGGCCATCGTCTCGAATTAGACATTAATACCGCAGATTCCACTGAGAGGGGGTCACGAGGCAAACCGTACATTTGCCAGTTTCTATGAAGAAATATAAAGAAATGCACACAAATCCATTTTTAGAAAACGTATAAAAATTAGAACGCGCGATTCAAATCAAACTTGGAAACCTTGGACTTATTCCAGGAGGCGCGGGTTCGAATCCCTATATCCCTGTAAATAACACTTAAAAAAAATAAAAGAAATGTACAGTAATATTTTTTGTCAAAATGTGTTTAATTCGTTACATAAATATGATAGTACTTATGAGAACTTCGCTTAAAATAAAAAATTTAAGTGATCGCTATCTGCACATGCAAAATATTATTAGGAGCATTTATAAATGTAATAGAACCCAATGATTTTTAATTTTCTTTTCTGTTTGTCTGTTTGTGCATGCTAATCTCACAGACGCAAATTTTGACTATTGTATTGTGGTAAGCGTCCCTTAACATTAAGTGTTTATTTCATTTCAATCGATTGATAAGAAAGCTGTAAAATCAAATATATATATATATATATATATATATATATTTTTGATTTTACAGCTTCACGCTTTCTCTCGCACAGCAGGGAAGTCAGAGAGAACCTGATATCACGACACTCCGTTTTCCAATTTCCGAATTCTAGACATTGTTTTAATATAAACCTATTAAAATTAAAAAAAAAGAAATAATTTTGGGAAACAAACATTAAATCATACATAAACAAAATATACTTTGACAACTACTAACGGTATAAAACTGCGCAAAGCGCAGCCTCAATATACAAAAATATATACAAATAGATTTACAAGTTGTCTGAGACCAAAACAAAGCTGTAATTTTAATTATTAATAAGACTTTGGTGTATATAATGATTTTGAATTTATTCATACTATATTAATATTATACATACAACAGTAACCCTGTCTGTAATGTCATAACAGCCATATCACTGAACCGATTGTAATGAAATTGTATATATAGATACTTGAGGGTCTTGGGATGAACATGGGCTACTGTACATTTTTTAGTTTTTCCAAGAATATCATTGTTTTACGAAAAGGTCGCCGTAAATATGCCTTAACATTTATATATAAAAATATGTATCATAGAAGAATTTCAAATCACGCTTTCTTGGACAATGCGTCCATGCACTCTCGTCAAATAAGTTTTACGCTATTGATTAATAACATAACAAACTTCTGTTGGTTAAGAAGTTTACTTTAAAGTAAGTGGTTTCTACACTATAAGTGAACACAGTTTCTTTTTTCACTCTTAGTTCAAATAATAGTTAAAATAAAAAATATCTCTATTTTTAACTGAATATTTTGTAGAGCACCATGGCTTACCTAATTATTACAGGATCACCAAGTATAGAGAGTGGAGTGGCTCCGTCTGTATGAGGCACAGCTACTTCCTGTAAATGTATATTTTTTTATAGTTGGTCAACAACCAAATAATAATTATTTATTATAATATATTATTTTTATAAAAAAATATTTACAATATGGATATTAAAATAGATATAATTAGTGCAGAAACTGTAAATTATCTCAATAATCTTATAAATGGAACATTATTATTTGATACACGATAGTCGATTACATATATAGATAGACACACACATACAAACAAACACACGTGCGCACACAAACACACACACTTCAACATGTACACATGCACACGCACTTGCGCGCGCGTACAAACATACACAACCGGTTTTTTTGTAGATAAGCGCTAGGCGATATTTTCCTGAATTCCGACGGGTAAAGAATAAGACGTCAAAAAACGTAACAAAAATTGTATTTCATAAAAGACGACGTCACCAAAGAGGCAGTAGACAACCAGTACAATATCGTATAAAAGTCAAAGTAAAAACTACCAACATATAAATAATAAAATAAAAACTACCAACATACCACTATGTGACTCATCCACTCGCCTAACAACTCTCTTCGAAATTCATCTGTGAATGGTGTTACATAGCCAACTGCACCTACGAGTATTTATTATTAAACAAAAACTATTTTTCGATAAATAGTTTTTTTGTGATTAAAAAAAAAGAGGATAATACTGTCCGTGACTTTTGAACTGGATGTATGAAATACGCTTTTTGTCTTACCAGAGCGTAGAAATGAACACAATTCAAATATATTTTCATATTAATAATTGAAATTCCTCCGAGTGACGATGGAAGCCAACTCCATTGCATTCCAATGTCCAACGTTGTGCTACTGCACAACAAAGTCCTGTAAATTTAATTCATTCAGAATAATAGTCTAATTTAAATAATTTACAAACACTTACAAGCGCTCAACATAATATCGCCAATAAGATTAATTTGTGCTACGTCTAGTTCTTTGATCGTGCGGATCCAACGAACTCTTTCACTGGACAAGCCATTCAATAACCTAATAAAGAAAATCAGTAACTCAGTAAGTTGAATCGAAAGTTCGAAAACATCTGTAATAGAAAGTTCTTTCATATTATATTGAATAACAAATTAATCATTTGAAACTAAAAAGAACACGCTTAATTTTTTTTTGTTTCAACTAGTCTCAAGACACTCAGCTCTCCACTTTCCGCCCAAATCAGAGATATTGCATGTTGAGAGGCGGAATTCAAAACCGAGCTCCGCCCTGTACCAGAGCAGACAAAAGAAAATAATTGAAATATAATTATTCCCAAGAGTGAGAATCAAACCCACAACAATCCACACGAGCCACGATGCCCACCACCACGAGCATTATACTGGTCTGCCTCGCAAGAACATCAGGTTCATCAGCTCTAATTTAAATTCCTATGTATTCCGAAAAGAAACGAAACATGAGTCTGTGATAATCTATACATATAATAAAAATATAACTGATCAACGTCTGTATATTAAAAATAAATATTATTGGGGGCATTTATCAATGTAATAGAACTTGAAACAACGATTTTAATGTTCTTTTCATTTGTGCACGCTAACCTCGGAAATGGCTTAACCGATTTCAATGCAGTTTTGACTATTGTTTATATTTTGGTGAATTTCCTTTAACATATAAACACTTAGTTTATTTTATTTCAAACGGTTCATTATAAAAAAAATATATATTTTTTTATATGTAAGCAAAATTTATGATTTAAAAACGACGTAGTAAACGATGAGGCATGCGAAGCCGCGAGTGGGTCGCTAGTAAAGTGTACAATGACCTATTGGCTCGATCCATTCTCGCTAAACATTGGTTGATATCTTCTTCCATTTTGCGCTTCTCCTCTTCTTTTTCTTGTAGATACGCGTTTAGTTTCGCGATGCCTTCCAATAGCGCTTGCATTTTGGCTTTTGCGTTAGCTAGCATAGCTGTGGGTAATATTATTTTGATTTAAAATTATATATCTATATATGATTGGGTATTAATATGTATATAGAAAATTAATCGCTAGCTTGGCGTAATACAGACAGGTGTACTAAACATAACTATAACAGTTACCAATTCGGGAAATCTGTATAAATTAATAAAATTGGAATGTCTGTTTGTAATGTTAAAATAACTGCTTTTTACTTAATGCAAATGTAGTATATACGGTATGTATATTAAAATAACATTTTTTTAAATGTTTGCCTGTATGTTTCTTCTGGCTAATCTCTGAAACAGCTGTATCGATTTTGACGGGATTTTCACTGGCAATTCGCTGATGTAATGAGGAGTAACTACTTTTAATTTTAGAATTCTACGCGCATGAAGCCGCAGGCGCAGCTAGTCTATAATATAGTAGTTAGACATATCGCCAATTATGTTGTAAGCATGTAAGTCTTAAAATGATTGGCAAGTGGAGATAAACAAAGTATTTTTTGATTTATGATTACTAAATTAAAGAAATATTTATTGGACTGCGTCTGACCGTAAGCGTGATTGGTTGTGGGTTCAATACACACTTGGGGGTCCCTTAGCACAATACCCATATTTAAATAAAAAAAATGTTTTCATTTTCACCGCTCTGGTCTCACCGCCCAATACAAAGCGTCCATGGAATTGAGCTTACCCACTCAACAAACAGTGTCTCGTTTCCGCGTGAAAAGTGGAGAACTGAGTGTCTTGACATTACGAGTCTCTCCGACTACCCTCAGCTATGCGAGAAAAGCGTGAAGGTATATTTAAAAATATATCGTATATTTCACATGTCGCTCATAATATAGCAAAATAAGCAAAGAGAACCTAGTGCCAAACTTTTCACTTTTCACTTTCCGTCAACGTGACAATGCGTGCGTGAGTAGTGGAAATCCACACCACATTATGTTTTACCAGAAATTAAAATAATTTAAATATAATAATTTCTCAATTGGAACCAAAAGTCATTGTTTACATTTTCACCTAGTCCCACTGCGCTTTGATGGCCACTGAACAAATAGAGTTATATTTGAGAACTAAGACGTACATTACCAATTTTTAATTATTCGTTACTGAAAATAATACATATATTTTATACAAAATTGTTGAGAAAATAAAAAAAAAAATTCATACCTTCAACAGCAGCCAATTCTTTGGTGGCGCGTTCCAGAGCCTCTTTTTTGGGAGCAACTGCTTTATTCACGTGATAAAATTTGTACATAGCGTGCACCCACATACACAGGGACATGCAAGCCTTTGAGACCTATAGAAAACAAAACTTAAAATAATTATTCATATTCAAATAAACTACTTGATTGGTTACGATTTCCAGTAGGGGGAATGATAATAACTAAAATATTTTCATTTCTCCGCTCTGATATCTAAGACGGCGCTGATACCTTTGAGTTAACGATCTCCGACGGAAAGTGGAAAACGGAATGTATTGACACTAGATAGTCTGTGACTATCCTGCTGTGTGCTGGAAAAAAAATAATAAACTTTTCTTTTACTTAATACTGCAAAGCGCACGCGACGTTGAGTTACCGCCTCTTAACCCGCAAAGCCTCAAATTCGATAGGAAAGTGGAGCTAACTACCTTAAGAGACTAGAAATATAAAAATACGAAGTGACCCATAAACGCGAAAAGTACTCGCGTTTCTTAGCAACGTGTATGTTAATTTATACAAAAGTATACGTTAAACACTTTTAATATTGGTTAAATCTAATTTTTTATTTCATATATAAAACTGTCAAAAGTCGTCAAACTTAATGAAATTTGAATTCTTTACATAAGAAGAAGAAGACTAAAAAAGAAATATTAAGCATTTTCTACTCTATAAAATGCAAGACAAAAAACCTTTACATACCTTTAATATTTTAGTAGGTTCATAATTTGGATCGACCACATATTTTTTTAGCTTTTTAATCATGTCCTCTGTAATAGATTCTTTGTCGAACTTCATCAACGAGTCGAGGAAAGCAGTGGGATCTGCTAACATTTGCGATCCTGGCTTCCAATAATTGAGGACTTTTTGCCCAAAAGACGCTCCAGGTTCCTAAATTGGTTAATAGTTGAGTAAAATAATAATAAATACTTTTTCTTTTGACAAAACGCGTACAAATATGAACGTATAGATAAGAATATAAACAATATTTTTAGAAAACGTCTAAAAATATTGTTTATATTTTAAGTGTGAGACTTTCAAAATATTTAACAAATAGCATGCGCTCTAGTCAAACGGTTTTTCATAGAAACAATCTTTGGGTTGAAGAATCTTAGTGTGTGAATAATACTTTTAAAATGTAAAAAAATATTTAGTAATAATATTTTATCTGTAACAAATTAAAATAAAATTATATCTGTATTTTATGGACTTTAATTAGCCCAAACTCTATAGTAATATATATATATATATATACATAGTTAAAAATTGGCATAACACTCGGTTCTCCATTTTTTATCCGAATTCTAGACATAGCGCGTTGAGTGACCGAAGTTAACGCCTAATTTTCCTTACAGGAGCGATGAAATGACAATAAATTTAAATATAATCATTCCCTAACGTGGGAATTACACTGGCCTTAATATTTTCTTATGTAAAATATTTCATCAATAATAATTCTATTACCTTTATGGGTTTTATGTCGAATACAACACACAGCGATTCTATTACAAGAACGACACCCGCGGGCGGTTTCTTCATAGCTTTCACTTCAACAATGTCATTGCGATTTAATTCCTGTAGGGCCTTTTCTGCTGCTCTTAAGGCTGGCATTGCTTCATCTAATTTAATACATATAAATATATAGTTTTTTCAGCTTTTTCGGATATTGAGGTAATGTTTCCTTATTAAATAGGCATTTAAAAGGTTAATTTATTCATATTATTAAACTGCTATGTTCTATATTTTATTCGAACAACCCGATGAAGTCAAATATGTGGTACTGTGTGTAATACATATGTAATGTTTTTTTACAGCTTTACGCTTTTTCCCCATATCAGGATAGTCAGAGAACACCTAGTGTCCAGATATTCCGTTCTCCACTCTCTGTCAAAATTCAAAATATTGTGTTTTGAGTTTCGAAACTTTACGCTGCGCTTTGTCTTACAAGAGCGCATAAATAACAATAGTTGAAATGTAATAATTTTCCCGAATGGAAAAACTATGAAAATTTATATGCAATCGTATTATCGAGGTTCGATTTCCACTCGGAGAATGACTGTATTGTAATTTCTCCGTTCTAATGACAAGACAAGTCGCGGCTTTGAGTTACTCCACTCAACACGCAATGTCTCGGATTCCGGCGGAAAATAGAGAACGATAAAGTGTCTTGACACTAGCTTCTCTCTCAGCCTACCCTGCTATGGGGGAAAAAGCGTGAAGCTATAAAAAACATGAAATATACATTACACACGCCATATCCTTGACTTTATCGGGTAATTCTAATAATTATAATTGGGTAACTAATATTAAATTGTAGTTTTACAATATTAATAGATTTAACCTTTTAATTGCCTATTTAATAAGGAAAAATTACCTAAATCTCGTTGTGCATCTTCAGCCATAGCAGTTGTCTCTTTAGCCATCAACTCCGCAATAGCTTGTTCTTTTTCAACTTTAATTCTAGCATCTTCTGCGATTTCCTGTAATAATATAAGAAACACGTCTTTACACTAAAACAATGACGCACCCCAGGAGGGCGGCGAGAGGAGGAGGGCGTGTGCGAAAGAAGTATGTTGGGACCGTAGCGTAGTTTTCTCTGACTACCCCGCTAGAGATAAAGGAAATAATGATGCAAAAAAAAAAAATGTATAGCTTACCGTATCTATAGCGATCTGATCTATAACTTTCCTAGTTTCCTCGGCCGCTCTTTCCATTAGAGGTTTCAGTTCCGCTAATTCTATTTGCAACTGCTTCACTTCCACTTCGGTCTGATTTAGTTTACTTAAGCCTATATTATCGAATAAAATATGATATTAAAAAAAGTTACCTTATAACCTTAAGAAAATAACAATAATATGAGATCATCTGACGCAAAAGGGGAGCAACTGGCTGAGAACATGAATGGTTGTGGGTTCGATTACCCCTCGGTTGAAACCCGTTTCACCCCAAGCGCCACCCCAATTCGCCTACAAAATGGAGAAAGGAGTGTCTTGACAGTAGGTTCTCTCTGCCTACTGTGTTATGCGAGAAAAACCGTGAAGCTTAAAAAAAATGCAAGTAAGCAAATATATATATACATAAAAGGTAATATAAGCACAACGTTGAGTTCTTCCTCTAAGCAGATGGTAATTTCAGAGTTTAATGTGTTCAAACAAACAAACTCTTCAACTTTATTATATTAGTATAGTTTATATACATACATCACATACACAAACTCGTTTCAATTGCGCTACCACATCTACTTCTACATATATTAATATTTAGAAAGACAAAACAAAATTGAATGCATTTTTAGAGTTATATTTTTTGTATGGACTTGGCAATGATTATAAAAAAAATTAATTTTCTAGAACTTTTTTAACAAAATATATCATTTTCATATTAAAAAATGGCTTTACATAAATTGCATCACAATGTATATACTAAAAGCCTCTTTTAAAAATCAAAATATAATATTCAATACACAAAAATATTGAAACCGCCACGATTTAGTTCGGACATGCATGTTTGTCTTGAAATGAAGAAATAGTAATGGTAGTAGTATAAAGCAGTGTATTAGAAAGTTTCAACTCCAATTTCTTTTTCGGTTTCACGTTTTTTCCCGCATAGCTGGATAGGAAGAGGACACCTAGTGTCAAGACACTCCGTTCCCCACTCGTTCTTACAAACTCGGATGACATTATTAATTATTTACGATATAATATAAACATTGACTGGCATTAATAAATATGTCAAAAAATTTTGAGCTCCAATAAATTTACTGGAGTTCTAAATATTACCTGTTTTAAGAGCATTAGATTCAACAAGAATTGATTTTTGTTTTTTTTTAAACATATCCGCATAAGCTCCAAGCATTTCCATGTACGACATCGGCGTGACATAGTTAAGGCGATTCAGTTGTGCGAGGAAATTTGTACTAGCATCAACTACACTTTGATGAGCGAAGCAACAGACTGACTAAAATAAAAATAAATATAATCTTGGGATACTCTTGCAGAAACAAGGAGAAAGTAAAACAAAGTTATACAAGAGGAAACTAGCCATATATTTTAACATGCTATTAGCTTCACCTGTCTATCAATTATTGTAAGAAAATCTTGGAAAGTTTTCTTAACACACTACTTGCCGTTCAATTTGTTTCTAATTTTCACACCGTGTCCAGATCCGATGACAATACAATAGTTTCATTTACATTTTTTTTACTATGTATAGTGGTGTATAAAAAGACAAAAACCAGACACTAACCACCAAAGCTTCGATAATTTCATCATTAGTTTGCAATTCAGCCATATTGTGAAAGAAATGTCTCGCAACCGATTCTAAAGCTGATTTAGGCCACTCACTAAACCAGTCAATAGTACAGCAGTTCACTAGCGATGGAAATTGACGGAGACGAGCGCGGAAGATCTAGAAATGGTACAAAATTATATTTTTTTTAGAGTAATCGTGGTATAGTGGGGCAGTGTCTAACTGCCACCACACAATGGTTGTTACTCTCGGTGGAATGAATTATATTTAAATTATTTTAATTTTTCCGCTCTGGTGCATAAGACAAAGCGCGACGTCGAGTTCCGCCATTCAAAACGCAATGCCTCATTTTCGAGTAGAAAGTGCAGAACAAGGCGGCTTGAAACTAGGTTCTCTCTCACTACCGAGATGGCTAGGCGAGAAAAAACATGATGTTGCTTTATATTCATGTAAGGCAAATCCCATCTTTGGGGTCTGCTTAAAAAACGCTAATACCAACCTCACCAACAGGACTCATAACGATTACTATATGCAGGTTACTCCTAACACGTCGCTGGTAACACGCAAACAAATTAGTTTTGGTCGCAGCCAAATTCATTTCCATTACAGCGTGACGTACTGACATGTATATGGAATCCAAATCCTCTGCCTCATATATATTTGGTACATCGCCAGAGCTCAGAATATTGTTCAGATCCTCTAGAAACGATTCCATTTTGATCTAGAATTTAAATGTAACGTTACAATGGTAGCATTTGGACAATTTCTTCATAGAGAATTAAGAACTTACCGTGGTTTGGTCCTTATTTTTTATGCATCACGCTTTTTTCCCGCATAGAGAGAACCCGCTTTGACATAGTGTCATAAAACTTCGCTCTCCGTGCCTCATGCAATTGGTCTACTCTAAGTACAGTAAAGTTAACAAAGAAAAAGATTTTCTGTATATTTGATATTTTATATATATATATATATATATATAATTGATAGAGAACTAAATTGTATTCTAATTTTACATACTATCACGCTTAAGTCCTTAAACTACCAAAATTTATAATTGGTTAGCACAATTATCCCTCATGAAACTTAATGAAGAAAATTTTAAAGAAATTTCGAATGGTAATTTTATGATGTACATTTTCTTAAACTTTTCATGTTATAACAAGACATCACCTATTAAATATAAAATGTAAAATCCTCTTTTTTTAACCGCTTTTAGCGCTTCAAATTTTCAATTGTGAATTTTTTTAGTTACCCAGCCAGTAATATTTTTAATATATATATATATATATAAATTTCATGCGCAGTAAAGATTTTGCCATTTTTTTAAGAAAACAGAAGAATGCCAAAGTTATATCTCATTCTACTTAATTACCATTTAATTGATCCAATGTTACAAATCTATTTTTTTTGTTAGCTATTATATTTTTTAGTTAGTTGGTAGTATTTGACGAAGAAAATAATTTTCACTTTCTATTAATTACAAGCGATAAATTACTACTTATAACTTTTTATATATAATTATATAAAAAAAGTTTAGCAATACTGACAGTTAATTTTTTTTCTAAAAGATTTACAGTGTAAATAAATTTAAACTGCAAGAAAGGTTCCTGCCTCTCAACGGAAGCTTGACGTGTACTTATATTAACAAAAAGACCGCAAAATGCGACCTAATTTTAAAAGCCAAAAACAAGGCCTTGACATTGACTTTGATTCGCATGAATCGAAGCGCCATAAATTACAATATTGAACTGAACCAAAATTATTATAACATACTTGGGCATCAGAAAACAGGAAAATAATGCCGCGATTCTCAGCGCCAGCTTTCATCATGGTGTGCTTGAGGTCGTCGCGCCACTCACTGACACCGTAGGCTTTGGTTATCTCTATTTGCATACACTGCAACTCTGCCATATTAGCTGCTAGACGAGATAATGATTGACGACCTAGTGTAATAAAAAATGTTTGATATGTTTATTGTTTTGTTCAGAAAAACAACAAACAAGGGTTCATATAATAAACTAGCGACCCGCTCGCAGCTTCGCCTGCGTAAACTACACATCTGAATTACTTCGTATTTTCGTCTGCACGCGCTCTCGCTTTTAACACAATTTCTCAACTCGCTTTTAAATTTATAATTAAAATGGTTTACCTTTTTGATTTATGAACCGTTTGAAATGAAATTAACACTTAAGGGAAGCTTACCACAATACAATATTTACTATACTATACTAAATAGCATTTAAATCCGTTAAGCCGTTTCTGAGATTAGCGTGCAAAAACAAAAAGGCAAACAAAAAAGAAAAAGCATTGTTTTTGGTTCTATTACATTAATAAATGACCCTAATAATATTTATTTTTCATATACAGATCATATCATATATAGATTCATATCAGTATTTTTTTAATTATATGTATAGATTGATTATGGTCAAGAGTGGTCAACCATGATACCTTTTTCTAGAGAATGTAGCGTTGGGTTTTACGGATGCACGAAATGTTTATAAATTTCAATACCCAGAAAAAAGGGGAAATTGTTTTATATATATATAGAGCTTGTTAGTTGGAAAATCGTAATCCTCTAACTAAATTCATCAATGAATACTATCTATACTTATGAATATATTCTTAATAACGTAGGTCTCGCTTAATGCTGCCATAACAGTTTTAATATTTTCATTTTGCGGTTCAATGCCATCGTGGCGTATTGTGAAAGCGTATGACGTTGGGTTCGATTCCCACCTGGTGGAATGTTTATATTTAAATTATAAATTTTTCCACTCTGCTCTTTTCCAATTATTTCACCAGTCTGGTGACGGTGACACCGGACCAAGCATGACGTTGAGTTCCGGGTTCAAGACGGTTTATCCCATTTTTTTTGGCTTGATTCTTTATCCCTCATAGCACGGTAGACAGAGAGAGCCTCCTGTCAACACACTCTGTTCTCCGTTTTCCACCCGAATTTGTCACATTGCGTGTTTCATCCCATTTAAACCTCAATAAGCACAATTTATAAGTATGCATATATGTATCTATTTATATATATGCATCTATAGTGTCATATTTTTATTTATAAATCTACATATTAATTTTGTATTGTATGTTCAATGTAATTTTTCCACCACCTAACAGTTTATCAGTATTATAACAGCTTCTTATCGGCCTAAAGGTTATTTTGAAAGAGATAATACCGCCCCTTGTACATTTTTTTTTATGTGTTACGCACTTATTGTTTTTGTCAATTGAATGTGGTGTGCAAATAAAGTACCTTATAACTTAGTCTCTTACCAGAACCACCCATTCCCAGCAGCAAAGCATTAGCCATGGGCTGTCTCATGATACGAGACAATTTACACAAGTGGCCCACAGCGTCTTCAAACAGCACCAAATCTAACGGAGCTGTGGTGGACAGGTTGTATTCGTTTAGATAATGCGATAACACTTCGTCTAGCTGTAAAAATACAAGTTATTACCGGTAACTGAAGTGAATAGTTAGTTGGTTAAGACAGCGTCTTACTGTAAACGCGATTGGTGACGGTGGGTTTGACATTCCCTGTGACTCGAAAGTCATAGTTTGAAATGATGATTAATGAAATATGATGATAACAAATCATTATATCAGTTATATGTATCAATATAGATTTTAGCCGAATGCAAAATAAAAATAAACACTACGTGAAAATTGGCCAATAAAAATATTTTTTCTGCAAAGAAAAGTATTTATCACCTCTTCCTTGTCAGTTATTTCAACGTATTTCTTGTCATCGGCTCCAATATCCATGAAGTCGCCGAACAACATCAGCCTCCCACCGATCACATCGCTCGACTTCTTATTGAACTCGGTACGTATTTTCTTGTTTAGCAAACTAGTATTAAAAATAAAGTAATAGTATTAAAAAGTGAAGTAAATTTTAAATTTAGTTTTTACATTTCCTATGATCGTTAGTCCAGCTAGAGATAACCTAACTACGAGTATAAGCTTCACCATTCTCCTCTTTTCATCTATTTACTATGTTGTCTGCCGTTTGGTTGAGCCCAACATGTTATGCTGCATTTATACGCTTGGCAAGGCTCGACAAACCTGTTTGTAGACTTTTGCAAACGTGTAATCGGAACGTTTGGCTTGGCATGCGAGAGCTTGAAAGAGCTGGTTGTCGTTAACAGCCGACATAGCCGAATTTTGAACACAAATTAAGTAAGCATGCGGCACTCGCTTGCAACGCATTTACACGTTGACGCATGGAGCTTGTGAAGACTTGTTGAGTTTTGCCAACTACTACTTGTAATAATACTTTTATTAACTTCGTGTTGTTGACATCATATGAGAATAAAATCAATAATTATAGCGATTAATAAGCCAATTCTTAATAAAGCTACGATAGCGTTTTGGTTTAATATTTACATATTTTATGCATCATGTAGGCTATACAAAAATAGTCTAAGTCACTTCGTCTGCCTATTTCTACTTTATTTCCAGTCATGTATAATAATTTATATATATTTATTTGAAAAATAATACTATTACTTTATTATTATACTTCACAAACTTACTTGACAAACCAAATACGATCTTCAGAATTGACAAGTCGATCCTGATATACACGTTGGTGTTCATGATACCATAGTCTTATGACATCGTCTTCTTCCTTTGAGGTAAAAGCAATATTATTTACAGCTTAAAGCTTTTTCCCGCATAGCAGGATAGCCAAAGAGAACCTAGTGTCAAGACCTTTCGTTCTCCACTTTGTGACCTAATTCAAAACATTTCGTGGTAAGTAGCGAAATTTAATACCGCACTGAGAGCAGCGCAACCAGTGTGGAGAAATAAAAATTACTTAAATTTAAAACAATAATTAACCCAAGTGGAAATCGAACCCATAAAGAATTACATTTACAGTCAGACACTGTTCCACTACGCCATGATACTTTCATTAAATGTTTTTGTTTCACCAAAGTTGACATAATCGGACCTTTTCAAAATGTGAGAAAATTACAAGAGAACTTGTTATAAGAAACCAACCTTCATATGCAATGGGTCCATCATCAGTATACCCTGGAACACTTTACTCAGATCACGTAGATTGAACGTGTAATGCGACTTAGTTGGCGTCGGCAAAAGCTCCTCTACCAGCGAATTAAATATTTCTATCGAGCTTTTGAGGAACGCGTCCTCCCGAACGCGCAAGTCTTTGAAATTACGCGTCCAAGACTTTAGAATTGTATTGAAAATTCCGTGCTGTAAATATTTTTGTTCATTATTGCTCCGTTGTCTACAATTTTTGTTTTGTGTGTTTGTCCGTTTTTTTTAGTCAAAAATAATAATAATAAATGAATTAATTTCTCCGCTCTGGTAATAAAAGACAAGGCGTTGAGTTACGTTATTCAATATAAACAAATTCAATTTGGAATCTGTAATTTTTATGTGATTGTTCATTGTGTTTTCTTATTTTCGCACCAATATATGGTAAAATATTTGATGATATTAAAATCAATCAATTTTTATGGTATAACTAAGCATATATATAAGTGAGACAGTGTGATTATGTCTCTAAAGCAAACAAACTCTATCTCGACGAGAAGGGTTATAATCTGATGGACGTTTTATAATAATAATTATTATTATCAGTTTCACGCTTTCTCCCGTATAGCAGGGTAGTCAGAGAGGAATTAGTGTCAAGACACTCCGTTCTTCAGTTTTCCCTTCTATTCGAAACGCGAAAGCATGTTGAGTTGTAAAACTGAACGCAGAGCTTTCCCTCGGTCTCGTTCGCCAGAGCGGGAAACAATAATAATATAATTATAATGGTTGCTCCGAATATAATTATAATGGATACCGAACCGACAACAAATTACGATTACAGTCAAACGCCGTCCACGATAGTCTCAACAATTTATAATAACTTAAAAGAACTAAGAAAAATATCACAAAAGTTTATTAAATAATTTTCACAGTAACACGTGATTTTACGTTGAGTGGCGATCAGCACCTTTTCCCAATTAAAAGTATCACGAACCTCGATAACAACAAACAAAAATTCATGTAAATTATTTGTATCCATTAATGTACACTTCAAGAATGTCAAAATGTACGTGAGAATAGTAGGTTCGAATCCAAATGGAGGGGGGAACTCTTGTATTATTACGTAAAGCGAAAAGTTTAGACACCTATTAACGAAATTAATGTGTAGGGAGCAGTGTGATATTGGTAGAGTTTTACTTTGTACATAAAGAGTATTGTAGAAAGCCAGTATCATTAATAATAATAATAATAATAATAATGGATATGCAATATGTAAAATACATGAAATATATATTACACATTTTACCATGTGTTTTGTATAAAATTACATACTCGTTGCTAAGGCAATGCATATTTTGCTCGTGAATGAGTGTACTCCAGCTTGACGCTTTTTCCCGCATAGCAGGGTGGATAGTCAGAGAGAACCTAGTGTCAAGACACTTCGTTCTCCGCCTTCGTTCATTTGTGGGGCGAAACAATACACCGTGGTTTGTCTTAGGTACCCGAGCGAATAAATATAAACATTGTTCCGAGTGGGAATCGAACCAATAACCAATCACGTTTGACCAACCAACCAGTCGCTGTCCCACTGCGCCACGAAGGCCGAACAGTGAACGCGTGTACTAGTTTAAAATAATCATTTATAGAACAGAAGCTGTGCTTAAATGATATTTTTTATGTATAATTTCCATTTTGACCTACTTACTAACTTTCTTAATAAGGATTAAGATTTTTAAAAAGGATAAACAAATTTAATTTTTAAACTATTTAATGCGTCCAATCGATGTTAATATACAAAATATTCATAACGAAATTTACTTAATTATAGAGAAAAATTGCTTATTATAATACTGGAAATATTCCGGTGGTCTTTTGCTAAGCCATTAGAAGATTCTTGCATAAACTAATACTAAGGGTTTGGGTGAGTGCATAGCTACCTTGCTGTTATACTCCATTTCTGTAAAAGATATGTAATGAAAGTGCCGCATAAGTCTCATTGTGACGGGGTTGCGTCCACCGCCGGGCGGTCCCATTGCCGCCACTATGCCGACGTCTATTAAAGTTTTGAATTCACCAATATTTGTACGATCATACCAACCTAAAGACATATAATTACGTTTAAATTACTATAAATAAGACAGTTTTTACGTACTCAAAATGAAAATAAGTAAAGTAACTTCCAGCTGTTCCCCGTTAGATACTACAATATAAACAAATTCAAAGTAAATTGAATGACTGACAGTCCATGTGTGAAGATAGTTTTTTTGCTCCACTTTCCATTTAAAATTGAGATTTGCATTGCATGCATTGCATGTCTCCATTGCTGGAACTGAACGTGGCTTTTACGAGAATTAAGTAAAACCAAATGATTTTACAAGAGGGGATATAAACTAAATAAGTTTAAATATAATTAACTTTCCCCCAAGTATTGATAGAACTCCCTACCATCGCATTTCCAGTCAGACTGTCTCATTATATTTAGCTTAACATCTACAGGTCAAGTATGTAACTTAACATAAAAAAATGAATTCCTATTTCCCTTTGTCACGCTATAACCATAGAACTACTTTACCGATTTCATTAATTTTAGTCCATAAACGAGCCAGCGACAGCCAGTCCTTCGTTATTTTATAAAAGCTGAAAGTTTGTTTGTGTTTTTCCCCATCATAGCAAGCAAGCACGGAAGCACGCAAGCAAACAAGCAAGCATGGAATTTGTGTTGTGGTTACTTCCACAGATAACAGGTAGTGAAGGCGTATAAAACAGTACCTCAAGTTCGTTATAGTATAAAGCTCATTGCCCACGCCGGACAGTTGCAATCCCTGCCAGACACCCTTAAATCTTTAATTTTCTTTGTTATACTTTCGTTTTAGTATAACAGCTGCATTTTATATACGTTACTTGGGGACTTATAAGGTGTTACCTCCAAAGCCGGATAGTTTTAACGGTTTCTACATCTTGCTAGACAGGTTGAAAATCCCAATTGTTCAAGCGAGTGCGAGTAAACCGGAAGTTAAGCCTATTGCGATTGTTTAATTCCAATAAAAAAATAGTTTTATAACGTTTGTAGCAAACTCCAAAAGTTCACAGAAACAAAATAAAGTGTGACAAAGTGAAAAGTGCGTTGTCGTGAATTCTTCTTTCGCTTGACGTTAACAATCATTAGCTCAATGCCAAAAAAAAAAATTAATTTACCTAATAAGTAAGAGGGCTGAATCTAAGTCAAAAAATTAAAAGAAAAACGCTCCACGGTTGTGAGTTGTCTGTCAGTCCGTCACTCAGTAATGCAAGAGAGATAGATATATATAGATTAGTTACCAGAAAAATCCATAAATTGCCTCAACAGTTCAATAGGTGGCTGTGCGCCGTACACTTCTAAAGCAGGCATATTTAGATCATCTATGAATAGAACTAGTCTCTTAGTCGGTGGCGGACCGAAGACACCGCGCCTTCGTCTTTCTAGTTTACCGTCTATGACATCCTGTTAAAATGAATTTGTTAGAAAATGCACTTTTGTATAGAGAAAAGGTATAAAATATGAAATCGCCACGTCTGTCTGCAAATACGATTCGTCGTGGATTCGATTCGTGTACGGTGGAATGTTCATATAAAATTATTTTCATTTCTCCGCTCTAGTAAACAACCCACTTAAAACGCTAACGCGGTTTCGGGTTCGGAAACTGGATAACGGAGTGTCTTGACACTAGGTTCTCTCTGACTAATCTTCTGTGCGGGAAAAAGCGTAAAGCTAAATTGAAAAATCAAAAAAATATTAATTCAAAATAATTTTATTTTCTTTATCTATTTCTAATTACACGTATCATTCCCATTTAAGAAGATAAGTAGAATTAAGGGATATAACAATATCCCTTAAGTTATTTATACTAATTATTTTTTATACATTAATAGGTACAAATCGATACGAAATAATGTAATTAAATCTTCTTTTTCCACTTTCCATTAAATTTTAGGACTATGTGCACCATTATGTCTAATATCTAATACTCAGTGGTAGAATAGCCGCGCTTTGTATCACCAGAAAAAATGAATAATTTCCCCGAATGGGAATTGAACCCACGCCCCCATCGTATTTACAGTCGTTCATTGACTCATTGCGCTATAGACGTCTTGCTATTTTACATACGTCATATAGATACCTGAGTTTGATTAGCAGAAGTCCTCGCGGAAAACACAAGAAATTCACAAATGAACTTTTTATGAAGCCCTCTTGATAATTTGGACGATATTGTAACAGTCTTCCCCGTACCGGTAGGACCGACGCATATCACGTGGTTATAATTGGCAATTTTGTATCCGAGAAGAGCCGCGGAACGTACATTGTCTAATGTCGGTACCTCGATATCTATAATATAAAGAAATAAAGAAGTTACTTAAAGGAAAATTAAAAAAAATAACCTTATTTTTAATGAAGCTAATTCAACCGGATTAGTCGCATATATTTTGGTGTTGGAAAAACCGTTTTAGAAAATCCAGTGTTTCGAACATTTCATAGCAGTCCGTGGTCCGTGTGTAGCTACAGCCGTGTGTGATACACGCGATTAATGTTTTTAAAATGTATAAAAATCGCAAAAACCTACGATTGTACAACTTACCTTATTGTTTTTTACTAAAGTAGTATGCAAGAACTGTACGAAGTATATATTAGTCCGTGCAGTAAGTAAAAATATTTTTTTTTTAGACAACGTATAAATCTGTACTACTCAAAAATTATTGGATAGTAGTGAGACTTAAACCCATGCATTTTATACTAGAAAAGTATTTTAAATCTACCATCTCACCCACTCTTTTATGCAAGAGAAAGTTAAATTTACCTCACAGTAATAGTACAAAGCTTACAGTTTGCTTACTTAACTAAATCGTTCTCGTGATCATATTATAATACTGAAAAATATTAAAATATACAAATTGTAAAATTTCAAAACACTTAGAAAATTGTCTTGAAACGCACAGTGTGAGTATCAATCTATCACTATATATTTACTCGTATATATAAAACATTTCCATTACTGAGAGACTGAGTGACAGACAACGAACAGCCGGAACTACTAGGCGTCGAAAGGAACTTAGGGGGAGCATTTTACAAAACTCTTCTATTGTAATAAAAAAGTTTATAAAGTTCACGTTAGAAAAGTTGCGGGTAACTTTTGTTAAGGATAATTAATAAATTATGGTGCCTATAAAATTGAACCACTAATGGATTCGAATGCCACTAAAATATTCAGAATTATAATACATAGAGCATTATGGTCTGATAAGACAAAACATATAATTAATTAGCGCTATATTTTTAAAATGTAGTTACGGATCACTAACTTCTCTCAGCACACTCTAATAATAAATATTTTACTTAATAATTCTATACAAATTCAACACTATACCAGCAAATTGCCATTCAGGGTCCACTTCATATTCCTCTAAGTTTTGCATCCAGTTGTACCAGAATGGGTTGGCAGGTTCACCGTCGTCTGTAGGGTCGGTGAAGCCACCGTCATGTAATCTGTTTCAACAAAATTTAATTTCCTTTTATTATGTATATTAAGGTACGAGTATATATATATGTAAACCATCGTGGCGCAGTGAGACAGTTTTGGGTTCGAGTCCCACTCGGAAGAATAATTATATTTAAATTATTTTTATTTCTTGGCTCTGGTACATAAGACAAAGCGTGGCGTTGAGTTCCGCCACTCAACACGCAATGTCTTAATTTCGAACGCAGAACGGAGTGTCATGACACTAGTTTCTCTCTGACTACCCCTATGCGTAAAACCGTAAAAAAAAATATTATGTATATTTTACTATCTTTATGTAAGAAAATTTTATAAAAATAACTAATATCCCACTTTTTAACATTTTTTTAAAGTGTTGATCACACGCTTAGGAAATTGAAAAAATATATTTTTAGAAATCGTATAAAAAATTGAAAAGTTTCAAACCCGCGTCTCTTGGAAACCGTCCAAGTGATCTCACCGCTAAGCCATGCTTTCTACATCCAGCTGCGACGAAATTCTTATACGCATATTACAACTATTTTTTGTAGTAAGCAACTTATTTTTAAGTTTACTATAACTTATCTTTGTTTTTGTAAAAGTAGGTAACCGTTACAAAACGAAACTTTTATTTCTTCTTTTACTTCTGCCACTCAACACCTAACGTTCCGTATTCGTGAGGAAAGTATGAAACGGGGTGTCTTGACACTAACTTATTATCTTGCATTTCGAAGAAAAGTGTGCAGGTATAATTTGCATAAACATACTTACGTGTAATCATAAACTCTGCCATCCTTCGGAAACGCTGGGCTCGCTCCATTCTCTGCCATAAGTTCCCTCATAAACTTCGAGAATTTGACTCTTCCGTTATGGTCGCAGGTCGATCCCACTGACCATATGACTGACCATATCACCCAACACGGTGCTAGCTTGGCTGTAAAATTAATATTATAAAAAAAAATTATAGATTATAGCGCATTTAATAATAAAAATTTAACAAAAAATATTTGACAACAAACAATTACTTTGAATGTTAGTGCGTGAATTTTAAAATTTTAGTCTTCTAATAGACATATTATAGATGAAAATACCTCAAATGAAGCATGGTTTTTAGTTTTTTAAACTATATGTTTATTTAGAATCACACATTATCGTCGGTGTTTGATATTTGTTAACAGTTTTCAATGAATCTGATAAATCTGTTTAAAGTGGGTAAAACGCAAGTTCAAAGATTTCATAACATACAATACAGGTCAAACTAATGTAATCTTGGTAAAATCACTAACGCATCAATGCAAGGAACGCAGCACCAGGCGGTGGTCTGTCATCTTTACCAGTGAGTGGCCTTAGCCTATAATCCAGGAGTTCCAAGAACTTCAGCACTAACGCTGAATCTATTGATACGACTATTTCAGTTAAGCTTGCACGTAGCAGAGTGAGGGTTGGGTACAGATACGCATTGATAAGCTTAGGTAGGTGCTTTCGGATATTATCAGCGATCTGAAACATTGTAATAGGATAGAATTATGAAAATATAAAACAAAAAATGGGAAAAGAGCATAAATGTTATACAAAATGTATACATATACAATATATATATATATATATATTAGAAAAGAGCATAAATGTTATACAAAATGTATACATATACAATATTTATATTAATACAAAAAAGAACTAATTTAAAAAAAATGTGGATTAATATTTCAGTGCAAGCTCATGATCTTAAGTGTTAATATTATAAAGCCATTAACAAAAAAATACGAATTCATGGTCAACGCGATGGTTACAGACAGGTTTAATGCCCATTTCTTCCGGACACACTTACTTAGATTAAATAATTTTTACTAGGCAAAAAAATACTAGGCTTTAAATTTTGTGATTTTTAATATCTTTTTATAAGGAAAAATATCGGTTATTCATATAAGTTTTGAGGAATCCTACATTATTTAAATAGAATACAACAAATGTCAATACCGATGGTAAATTACTCTTCATCCAAGCATTGACGAGCGGTTGCAAGCCAACCACTTGAGTGTCCAAATAGACCATACCACATCTCGACACAGTGGCTGGTGACGCCACGGCGAGGTCAGCCACTTCAAATATCATTCTCTGTCTGTCTGTCAGTTTCATTATCTCTCCACTAGATAGACATAGCTTCTTGTTATCGTCTAAAACCTAAAAAAAGAATTATTATAATTCTTAGGATTTAATATAAATAAATTATGATTAATTACGAAAGAAAAACTTTGTTTACTTTGCAAGTAGGAGTATGTAATTTGTCTATGACTTAAATGTAGTTTAATTTTAATTTGTACACAGCGTCTTGCTGTAAACGCGATGGGTGGAAGTTCAATGCCTATTCGAGGGAATGATTATGCTTAAATTATTTTTACTTTCCCGCCACTCAACACGCATTGGCTAGATTTCGGGCGGAAAGTGGAATCTGACTGTTTCGAGGGAAAATGCGAGAAGTTAAAAAGAAATATATGAAGGAAATGAATTAAGAGTTTGTTGACACTTGGTCTATTTCTATTACTTTAATAGGAGAAAAATCATGAAAAAAATAATATTTGTATACATTCATAAAATCCAAGCAAGCAATTTCAGACCTGATACTAGCACAATATTGATGATATTAATATGGTTGAAATTAAATACTGTTGATGTTCATTCTGAAAGATAACGATTACATATATACCTATTGTAAAATGACGATCTAAAAGACCGATTAATGAGTAATTAACTGTAGAACTGCAAAAACTGCAAAATCTTTATATAAATTGACAAATTGAAAGCCATTTTAATTCTTTTTTTTTAATAATTAATATAGTTTGTTTTGATTGTAGTTACCAACCGTATTCATATTCTCAATCCACACAGCGTCCACGGGTCCATCAAATATGTACCACCGTCTGTCGGTATCCTCCACCGCTATACCCGCTCGGACTAAGCTAGATAGAATACCGTCAGTCCTAAATAAAATAACAACTTGTTATACATAAATCGGAGCGAAGCTTTTAGTATTAAATCATACTTAGTTTAGCGCCATCTATTATAGTTTCCGTGAACTATCTATAGTGTAAAGCTGGTGTAGTCGTTGGTAGGTATAAGTATGCAAGTGTAGTGAGATTAGTTGAGAACACTTATTGAATTCCCGATTGAACAGTTAACGCTTTGTCGGGACGCCTTGTCCCTGTGTCGCTTCTGATGTAACTTTATTAAGTGATAGTTACGTAGAGAGAGGATGTGAGTATCGATGTACTTTAAAGGGTAACCTAAAGCTTACACTCAGGTCACAAGCCTTACATATGTTCGAGAATCATTACTGACACGTAGAAATTTACGCTCTCAATTGCGGTTATTTCTCATTGAGTTACCGACATATAATATTCAATATAATATATACTAAATGAGAATGGATATCTATAAAAATATTATATATATTTTTATAGTGGCAATAGTGGCGAATCACGGGTTCGATTTCTGCCTAGGGAATGTCTATACATTTTCTTAAAATGTATAAAATATTCAACGCAGTGGAACTCTTAGCCGCACCTCTTGGAAACCGTGCAAGCGCTCTGACCGCTAAGCTATACTTTCTACATCCGGCTATGTTGAAATTCATATACGCTTATTACATCTCTGTAGAGTTGATTTCTTAATATTTATGCGGCTTTTAGTTTCTGTAGATACTTGTATAGTATGCAACGATTTACTTCTGATTTTTTTATAAATAAACAAATTTGTATAGAAAATATTATTTTATATATTACAAACTTACCACTCGTGAGTTTGTAAATCAAATTCACCATACAATTGTCCCATAGTAATCGATTTTGGATTCACTACAAACGTGTGCACTGGTGTGAACGGAAAGCCATCCGGAGCTAGCTTCCCTTTGATAGCAGTTAGAGCATCTCGCAAGATTTCGTAGCACTACAATCAAATAAAAGGCTTAGTAATTAAAAGGCTCCATCGTGGCGGAGTAGGACAGCGTCTGACTGTAAACGCGATTGGATGTGGGTTTGATTCCCGCTCGAGGAAATATTTAAAATATTTAACTAAAACAAACACGCATGATATTAGGCTCTGCCATTAGGAAAAGACGTATAGTCTGCCTGCCCGGTTAGGTGATTATTTATTTCCATTTTTGAAACCCAAAGATAATAAATAAAAAGTATTTGTTACTTTATCAATTACTAGTAGATATATATTTATAGATAGCTATTAAATCATGCCATGATACAATTTCAAAAGCAACCTTGTAATTAAAATAAATATCTATTATTATATCTATTATTATATCGTGATTTATTTTCCTTACGGATCTCAGCAAGAAGCTGGTGGTGTGAACCTGTCATGGGCTAAGCCAAATGGGTCAGTTCATTGCGTATGGCTGTGGGTGTTAGAGTTGTAGATGTCAGAAATCGCCGAACTATAGAGCAAGTGTCTATAATTACTGACTTTTGTAAAGGGATGAAAGTGTTTTTGTGTAGGCTTAATTCTTTTAGGGATGAATGTAAAGATTTCGGAATGAGCCCTGTGGACGATAGAATGATGGGTATGATTTTAACTGTGTGCTGGTGCCACATTTGTCGGATTTCGTCTGCCAGTGGGATGTATTTTTGTATTTTCTCCGTGTATTTCTTCCTTATATTTTCGGCATTGAGTATGGATATGTCTATCAAGTAGGTTATTTGTTCCTTTTTTAGAATTAATGTTATGTAAGGTCTATTGTTTGTTGTAGTTTTATCAGTTATAATATCCCGGTCCCAATAAAGTTTAGTGTGTTGATTATCTAGTACATTCTTAGGTTTTATTTATAATATGGCTCTGCTTCATCTATTAGCTTATACTTTAATGCAAGGAGTCTATGTATTTGCTTCGCTACATTGTTATGTCTTTCAGTATATTGCTTATTTGCTAAAAATGGACATCCACCGGTTATATGCTCTATTGTCTCTTGGTTTATATTACATAATCTACATTTGTCTGAAACTACAGTTGGGTCCTTAATTATGTATTTTTGGTATTTTTTTGTGTTTATAATGTGGTCTTGGATGGCGACCATAAATCCTTCTGTTTCTTTATATAAATTTCCTCTGGTGAGCCATGCATTTGATGCCTCTCTGTCTATATGTTCTTGTTGCAATTGATTAGGATGTTTACCGTGCAGTGACTTTTGTTTCCAATTACTTAGCTTTTGCTGGTCTGTTACTATTTCTTCGGTAGGTCTGTTACTATCATTTACTTTAGAGGTGTGCCTGACGTAGATATTAACGTAAGAGCTTTATGTATGGGACTGTCATATATTTTGCTGTGCATGTATGTGTGAATGTTAAATACCTGTTTATTGTGTAGATTTTTTATATCAATTACCCCCCTACCTCCTAAGTTTCTCTTGAGGTTAAATCTTTCTATAGATGAGTGAATATGGTGTATGTGGTGTTTGTTAAACGTTGTCCGGGTCAGTCTGTTAAGACTTTCTAAGTCTGTCATTGTCCATTTAATGATTCCAAAGGAGTATGTTAAAATTGGCACAGCCCAAGGTATTAATTGCCTTTATTGTATTTCTTGCCGTTAATTCTGTTATTAGTGTTCTATTTAGTCTGTCTATGTACTTTTTCTTTAGTTCTTCTTTTATCTTAGTGTGATCTATCCCCATACTCTGTGAATAGCCCAAATATTTGTATGTATCTGTGATTTCCATTGTATTTATACGTAAATTATGTTGCGTTTGTAATATATATGGATCAGTTTTATGATATTTTCCTTTTATAATACTATTTATTTTACATTTATCCAAACCAAAATTCATTTTAATGTCTGTACTAAATTTTTCTGTGGCTTCTAGGAGATTATAAATTTCCTGTTTAGTTGCTGCGTATAATTTTATGTCGTCCATATATAATAAATGTGTTAGTTTAGTGTTACTTTCTCTACGTAGAATATATCCCTGTTTAGTCCTATTTAGAATACGCGATAGGGGATTTAGTGAGACACAGAACCATAACGGACTTAAGGCATCCCCCTGAAATATCCCACGTGCTATTTTGATAGTATTGGACTTAATAGTTCCTGCTTCTGTACTTATACTAAGTACGGTTGTCCAGTGTTGCATGATATGGTGTAAAAATTCTATGATTATATTATTAATTTTGTAAATTTTGAGAACCTGTATTAACCATGTGTGGGGGACGCTATCGAATGCTTTTTGGTAGTCTATGTATGCAAAATGAAGATTTCTGTGTGTTTGTTTAACCTGATTGTGTATTTCTGTGTCTATTACTAATTGCTCTGTGCACCCTCTTGATCCTTTTCTGCAACCTTTCCGTTCTTCTGCAATGTCTTTGTTGTGTGTTAGATGCGAATTGGTTTTGTGTGAGATGATGAATGTAAGTAGTTTGTATAGTGTTGAAAGGCATGTGATTGGACGATATTTACCTGGATTTTTGTGTCTGCGTCCTTTGGTTTAAGATATGTGTGTCCGTGGGTTAAAAAGATAGGAACGCTGTGTGGATCAAGAATGAGATCATTAAATGCCTTAGCTATTGGTTCATGTGTGGATGTGAAATATTTAAACCAGTAATTATGAATTTTATCTGAGCCGGGAGTTTTCCAATTTATTATATATATTATTATATTTATTATTATATCTATTACTATGTTCGTTAAATTAAATTACAATAAGTTGACAATTTAATAAAATCGTTATTATATAAAATACCTTTGTCTTCCCAACTCCCGCCGGTCCCACTAACATCAATCCGTGACGTACTACTGTAGTTTCATATAGTTGTATTATTTTGAATATAAACGCTAAAATCATATTATAAATCGTTATTCTTATAATTATATTTAAGGCGCATTGGGACAGTGTCCGACTGCAAATACGATTGTTTGTGGGTTCGTTTCACACTCATGGAAATAATTATATTTAAATTATTTATATTTCTAGAGTCTGGCATAAAGACACTTTGTCTTGCATTGAGCATGCATTCGGCATTGAGTTCTTCCACTCAACATGAAATGATGATGCGGGACTGCGTCTGACGGTAAAAGCGTTGGTTGTGAGTTTGTTTCCCAATCTGGTAAAAGATTATTTGTAAAATAATTGTATTTTCCTGCTGTGGTAAGTTCCTGCTGTGGTAAGGCAAAGTGCGGTGTTGAGTTCCGCAACTTTACACGCTCTTTCTCGACGTCAGTTCTCCCTGCCTACCCAGCTTAAGCTGATATAAAAAAGGAGAACATAAATCAATATACTAACTATATAAATCATCATAACCCCTCTTGACGAGTATATTTCGGATAGATTGTTCCATGATACCGTAGTCCACGATTGGGATCTCCACACGTGGAAATAGATCTGATATTATACCTGTATATGGAAAATAGACTGGTTACCATAATATCAATAGACTGACAGTATGTGGCTGTATATCAGGCTGCCGACTTATTAACTATTGCATTAGACGATATGGTTGAAAAATCAGGGCGCTTGTTGAACGAAGCGAACGGTGTTAATGGGAAAGCTTGTTAAAGTAATTTGTTTTGATATAAGATTTTATACATGCTATCGAAAATAAATTTCAAATGTCGTTCGGTAAATAATAATAATACACCATAAATTCTTTGGAGAGGTGTCTAACGACATTAACGACACCTTTTAGTTAGAAATTCAGTTATCAGCTTTCAAAGTACACTATAATTTTTGATATTTCGTCATCTTCACATATTTACGTATTATTTTTATATGCGTACAAATAATGTAAACAAGTAATCTTGATAAATAAAACAAGAAACGCATTTTTCTTTATAATTTAATTTATTATGACTCCTCATATCTTGGATATTTTGCAAAATAAATCAATCGAGATTTTTTATTTAAATGTTATTTTTTCAGCTTCATACTTTATCTCATATAGCAGGATAGACAGAGAGAACCTAGTGACAAGAAACGAAATACGGAGTGTATTTCGTTTTCCGCCCAAATCTTAGACGTTAAATGCTGAATGGCGGAACTCAACGCCGTGCTTTGGTCCTTCTAGAGGGTAAAAAAAACCATAATAACCATTAAATAAAACAAGATCGTCAGCCAAGAACTTGGGCACGTTCACATCACGTAGCGCACGCAACACTATCTGACGTTCATCATTATCAGGCATCTGACGTATCAAATTGCCAGCCACTAGAATAACCGTTTTGACAGCTCTCATGCCAAAGTCGTAATGTTCCTGGATTATCAAAATTAGATCTATTCATTATAGAAAGGCAGAGGAAACCTAGTGTTAAGATATGCTCCGCTTTCAACCTGAATGCCAACCAGAGAGACACGGCGTGACGAATGGCGTAACTCAACGCCAAAGTTTATCTTTACATAATTTAAATTGTTTTATTATTGTCGCTGAAAGAATAACGTACCCAGAACTGATATGTTTTTAAATAGCTAGTGAAAAGTGTATAAATTATACACTTTCCAACCACACACAACGTTTGTTGGAACTAAACGGCGCTTATTGTTAAATAAGACTAATATTTCTTTAAATTGAATTTGTAATCAAGAATTTTTTTAACCGGAAGTCACAGAAATGTGTGACCACATTACCTTCAAAATCCCTTTCTATTTATATTCAGTGTTACTCTGAAACCAAATTTTACTATCGAAACTTCCATACTCCTTATTTGCACTTACTTGCGACGACAGTTGCTCCGAGCTTAATCTGAAAGTGGTAGTAATTTTGCCAGCCAATATTTTCGCTTCATAGAAACCGTATGAGAATAAGGATATTTCAGCAATCAACGCGTAATCTGGTACCATCATTGCGATCGGTCGGAAGAGAGCTTTTAAGTTATCTGGGAGTTCAGTGCGACCTGTAAAGTTAAGTTAGTCTATAAAATGTTTCTTCCGTTTTAATAATGTTATTGATTACTTTTGTGCAATAAAAGAATAAAGCTCAGTTAGATTTCAACGCAGTGGGGTTCGAACCCGTCTTAGCACTCTAAACCGAACAGAATAATCGTTTGGTAAGAGAGAATGCTACTAATTAAATATTTTTAACATTTTAAAGTGTTATTCACACACTTGAAAATTGAAAAACATTTTTAGAAAACATATACTAAAATTCACGATTGTTCGTAGAATAATCTTTGGGTAGCAGAAATTAACTCTCAGAAAGAAAACTCTCTACAGAGATGCTAATAACAAAAATAAGTTTTAATAAGCGTATAAGAATTTCGACGCAGCCGGATGCAGACCGCATGGCTTAGCGGTCAGAGCGCTTGGACAGTTTCCAAGTGCGAATTCGAATCTCGCTGCGTTCAAATTTTTATACGTATTCTAAAAATGAGACATTAGATTGTGTGCACAAATGCTAAAGCCCTCGCTGCCTAAAAAGAGCGGTAAAACGTAATATTTTTTTTGTTTAATCATTACCAAGACAAAGTGTGGCGTGGATTACCGCCACTCAACACGCAATGTCTCGAATTCGGGCGGAAAGTGGACAACGGAGTTTCTTGACACTGTGTTCTTCTTACCCACTCCCTGCTGTACGAGATGAACCGTGAAGCTGATAAAAATAAACATATAAACCGTCCCATTATGAGAATCGAACCCACAACGATCGTGATTACTAAGAACAATTGCTAAGTCACAAACGCCGCACTTTGTCTAACATTCTTTTAGATATATGATTGCGCTATGAATATAGTTAACAGATTTACGCTTTTTTTTTTTTTTTTTTTTTTTTTTTAATGAAAAGGATATCAAAATATTTTTTCTGCTTTTAACAGTTAAACGTTAGAACATTTAGAAGTAGTAACTAAGAGATACAATTTTTTTTTTTTATTATAAAGTTTTTATTTTTAATATATAACTTGGGATTTAGAAAGCATATAGCGTCAAGTCACTTCACTCTCCGCTTTCCGCCCGAATTCGTGACATTGCGCGATGATGTATAATTAAATATTTAATTTCACCTATTTAAACTAGAAAGAATAATATAACAAATACATATCATACATAAAATATGTATAGCTCTCATAGTAAATGCATAAAAATACTACTTACGCGGCAAGTCCTTTGAAAAACTTTCCCATAGCCATAAAGTCAAGTTGATCTGAGCAGTTGAAGACGACACATTGCACTGCTAGCGCTTTTGCTAGATCCTTAAACGATATATATATATATGTGTGTATAAAGTTTAAGAGTCCATCGTGGCGCAGTCGGAAAGCGACTGACTGCAAAGGCGATTGATTGTGTATTCGGGAACGACTAATTTAATTATTTTCATTTCTTTGCTCTGGTGCTATGCGGCTGCTATGCGGAGAAGTTAGCAACTGAAAAAAAAATGCAAATAATGCGTTATAAGATTTGATATTAAAATTCCGCATTTCGTGGCTATCTAAAGCCTACATACAGCCTTTGGACGTTTTTTCAAAGATATTTAAACGATTTATATGATACAAAATTTGATTATGCATTAATACAATAAGCTTATATGAATATACGGGAGAAAAGGTAAAGCTGCTTTGTATTATTTTTCAATTAAAATTAAACAATCTTTAGCTTAGCAAAATTTGTATATAACCTTTATTTAACTAACTTAATCCTTTTTTACAATCTACTTTCATATTTTAGTGAAAAAAATTCCATATGCATACAAGAACCATAATAATACTTAAATTGACTCCGTTTTCAGTTCCTTGAAGTTTAACTATAACTATATATAGTTTAGATTTAACAATAAATTAGTAAAAATATATGAAATACAATACAGAAAATACCTTAGTAGTTTCAGTTTTGCCAGTCCCGGCTGGTCCTGCGGGTGCTCCACCAAATTTCAAATGCATAGCGCACATTAGTGTTAAATAGCAACGATCGGTCAGAGGAGTTATTACTAGACGACCACTGTGGGAATTATCGGATATTACCATACAAAAGTTTTGTTTATAATTTTTTTAAGGTCGACAGGTAATTTGTTTAAAAAAAGGCCGCCATTATAAAAGCTATAAAAAAGAAAAAAAAACTTGTATAAGAATACTAAGCGCAGTGAGATTTGGACTCCCGTCGATTTGAATACTGAGCCTGTCCTTTTGATTATGATACAAATTTAAAATGTTATCATTTTTAAAGTGTTATTCGCACACTTAGGAAATTAGACAACAGTGTTTGTAAATTTGGAAATTAGAAAACATATAAAAATTCAAACGTAGCGGGATTCAAGCCCGTGCCTCTTGGATCCAAGGGTGGTCAGAGTTCTTATATACGTTTTCTAACAATGTTTCAATCACTTAACAAGAGTCATTTCACATTTAAACATTTTTATTTGATTTAAAAAATAATTGAATACCGCATAAAATTTAAATTTTTCACGATTTCTCCCAGAACTTATTTATTAACTAGGTGTCAACATGACATTAACAAAATAGTACCCAAAATATGTCTCTTTCCACCCACACAAAAAAATGATAATTTGATATCGAAAATAAAAGCTGTACTTTACCTAACAATACTAAATTTACGATATTATGAACACAAAAAGATATCCGAAAGAGATCTAAAGTAACATGCACGTTGTCTTGTCTTATCTTGTCGGCATTCGAATATACATTCGACGACCCGACTATTCGAGCACTTTACAGTAGTACGTTTTATATAAGTTTGTTTTAAATAAGTGTAACTTTTGAATTTTTGAATGTCAAATAAAATATAAGCGATTAATAGGGATAAAATAGTTTCATTTTAATTTAAAACTAGCAACCCACTCGTGGCTTTGCTTGCATAAACTACACGACTAAACAATTTCGTCTTTTCGTCCGCCCGCGTTCTCACAAACGCAGTGACATCCAGAAAAGAAAATTGAAAATCAATATTTTAGATTCTATTACATTCATAAATGCCCTCAATATTTTTTCTCAGATATATTCCATGTACAGACAACGATCACTTACATTTTTAATATATGTACCTATAGATGTATAGATGTGGTGGTCAATAGTGGGACAGCGTCGAGTGGGCGTTAGTTCGATTGCCACTCGGCTGAATGATTATATTTAAAATATTTTCATTTCCCCACTCTAGTTAGACACAGCGCGGTTTCGAATTTCGCTTACAAATCAAAAATCTATATAACCAAAGCATAATTTACCTATTCCCCAAATATTCATTTTGGTAAGTGAACACCGAATTCAAAGCGCGAACATCGCAATGGTTCTGACTGAACTGTCGATAATACATTGAGGTGTCCAAACGCTCTTCATCTTGATATATACCTGGCGATTCATCTTCCTCCAGTGGATTCATGTCTTTTATTATTTGATAATATCTGTAATAGAATGATATATGGACTTAATGGGTTTAGGTTTCTATATTCTCTTACAGTAATTGAAATAGATTATTTCACTGTATAATGCGTTTTCTGTTTTCGTCGGAAGAGATAATATAAGTCGAGTTATGAAGAAACTTGTAATAATTAGATCACATATCTTGCTATGTTCAAAAAGTTTGATGTATATATTTTCTAAGTGTGTAAATTATATTTTATACAATCATATTTTTAAAAATATTAGTTCTCCTGTTGATGCGAAAACAACGCGTTGCCTTAGCAACGTGTATGCCCTTTTATTTATATAAACGTCAAACATATACGTTTAGGTATTGTACAAACACATGAGTTAATTATTTGTATTTTTGATAGACGTAAATAAAAAATAAGAGATTTCTGCGCTCTTTTTCTGTATAAACTATAACTGTGCCACTGTACTCCTTCTGTCCGCATAATTTTCGTAAATACGAGTACAAAGTGTTTGCTTCACCTATAGATGAAAACAAATGAGGGAAGTAGTTTTAGATTCTTTGCTCAGTCGGGAATATTATCAAGAAGAATTTATTTATTTAATTGAGGTATTGAAAGAATTTAACACATGTTAATTAAAACATCCTTCCGTGTATTCCGTAACATGCAGAATAGGTAAAAAGAACAAAAACTGAAAGACTTATATTTCAAAAAAAAAAACTTTTCCCGCATAGCAGGTTAAGCAAATATTTCGCCCGCATTCTAGACAAACATTATTGAGACCTTGAGTGGTAACACTCACGACGCCAACTGACTCACCAGAGGTGGGATTTGAAAATAATTTAAGCATAACTATACGAGTAGAAATCGAACCAACAACCTGCGTGTTAACGGACGCTGTAAAATTGTACCACACTGTATACCATATTGTAGCCTAAGCTTCTTTGATACTAATAAATATATACTTAGTAATAAAAGGTCGATTGTGGCGCAGTGTATCACTGTCTTACTGTCTACGCGGTAGTTGGGGGTTCGATCCCACTCGGAGATTTTTTTTTATTTAAAAACCCCGCTCTGGTGTGGCGTTGAGCTCGACTACTCAACATGCCTTGTAATGTCTTGTATTCGGGCGGAAAGTGCAGTACAGAGTTTCTTGAGACTAGGTTCTTTACACATACCAAAATAATAATATACAATAATAACCTCAACTGGCATATCCACTGAAAATCGCTAGGATTTTTCACATTCTCTTCAACCAGAGTTTTCGTAACGTCTCTAGCGTGAACTTCAATTACTATTAGAGCACAAAGGACTTCTCTTTGAAAAAACGTCAGCTCTCCCTTGACTAGAGCACGCAAACTATCCAACTGTATTACAACATCGTTTTTATATTAAACACTATTTCTACGAGAATATAGTGAATTTCTTAATATTATATATATCTTATTATTCAGCCTCTCATATAGCGGTGGTAGGCAGAGATAACCTAGTGTCATAGTCATAGTCATATTGAGTGGCGGCGAGTGATAATCGAACTCACAACCAACGCTGTCTCCGGCGTCACGATGGTATTGTATTATATATGTATTTTTAATTATCAAAGAATTCACAGGTTTCATTTTATAGTGCAGTTCTGAATAATAGCATCAGATATGCAAAAAAAATTTAGTAAAATTCATTTCACCCCAATTCAAGAATTTGCGTATTGAGTGGCTATGTTTTACCAGGAAAGAGAAATTAAAATAATTTAAATATATCCCAGAGTGGAGATCGAACTCACAATCAATTGCGCTGATAGTCAGACGCTGTTCCAAAGCACCACGATAAAAATATCGCCAATTTATCTCAAAACCACTCACTTGTTGCAACATTTCTTCAAAATATAAATCCATTCTGTAATCAGCTATAGCTTGTTCCACACCAGCTGTCCAAGCTGTTTGTGATCCTGCTATGACCACCTGTCCAGGCCATCGTAACACCCACTGCGCACGTGGGAGCGTCCATAGTTCCTCCATAGCTGCGACTAATGTTAGACGGACTGCAAGAACATAGATTTTTAGTACTTTTTTTTATTATATTAAAAATTACAAATCCTATTTTTTTATTTCACGTGTTATCCTGCTTAGGGGCGTATTGCCAGAGCAGAGAAATTCAAATAATTACTTATTTTTTTAGCTTCAAGCTCTATCCCTTGCGGGATAGTCAGACAAAACAGTGCCAAACGTTATGCGCCCTTGAATACTTCTTGCGCCTCGTCCACAGTCATCTAGCTCTTCCTCATATTTTTCATTGAGTTGACATTGGCATGATAACAGCATGTGCGAATTTATATTTCCATAAAAAAAAAATTAAAACTAACTAGAATGTCTCATAGTATCTTCTAGCAAAAGCAACCATTGTTCTACGTTGGAGCTCGGATAGAATTTATATTTTAATTCGACAATTTCACCTTCGCTCGAGTGCATTTCCGATATTTTCAAGTCCGGTTCAAATGTTACCTTAAGACAAAGAAGCATACATATATTATAATATATTAGAGTCTTAAAACAAAAACAAAAGTATATTAGGGACAACGTTTGAGTGTAATCGCTGTCGGTTGTGGGTTCAATTCCCATGATGGAATAATAATTGTTTTCCTTTCTTCATTCTGGTGAACAAGACTAAGCGCGACGTTGAGGTTAATGAGAAATGCTAAACAAATTTCATATACCCAGTTTTACGCTTTGTCCTGCGTAGCAGGGAAGGCATAGAGAACTTAGTGTCCATCGAGAAAGGGGTATAATATATTTTATCGAATACATTTTCTGTTAATTTTAAAAAGATCTTAATTAAGGTCAACATGTAACGTGTCATTGCATTGCAATATGTAATTGCTGGTTACAGTGGGTTCACTACAAAAACTATAATTTTGACATTAGAAAAAGCAATAATCTGTACGTCAAGCAAAAAATATCTAGTCACTCCATTCTTTTCTTACATATACGAGAAAATACTATACCTTGGCTATATTTTCAAAACATTTTCTCAAATGAGGCTGTACAGCCCTAGGGTTTCGGGATTGAGATAAAATCTCCAAAAGTTCATCATCACTTAAGAAGAAGAACCTCGGGAATCTAACACGTTTCAATTCCATGTATTCGTTGAGTCCGCGAGACACTACGGCTAGTAAATGCCTAGCTTCTACCAAGCTGTCTAGTAACCGACTGTCCGGACATGTCACCATAATCTGTTGTATTAATAAAAATATAAATATAAATGACATTTTCAACTTGTAATAAATATGTAAGGGCTCAGCATCGCCCGACTGTCAACTCGTTGGTTATGGGTTTGATTTTAACTCGGGGAAATGATTTTATTTTAATTTCTTTGCTCTGGTGATATAGCTCGGCGTTAAGTTGCTATGCAATGTCTCGAATTCGGGAGGAAAGTGTAGAGCAGAGTGTCTTGACACTAGTTTGTCTCTGTCTACCCTGATATGCTATTGGATGCTTTTAATTTCTTTAAGTGTACGCAAAAACGCGAAAATAATGACAATTTAAAATTTCTGCAACTTTTAATTATTCAGAAAAATTGTCAGTCAAATTACACGTAAGGCTTTAAACATAAAACTAATTATTTATAGTCAAGTTCAAAAGCGTTATATCGAAGAGCACGTTAGTGGTGCTAAATATCAATTCAAGCACGCTTGTGATATATGCAGAACCAATCTTTTTACCATGTATATATATATATATATATATATAATTGCGTTACTGATTGACAGATAAGTCACAACCGAAACTATTGGACGTAGATAGCTAAAATTTTATATGTAGGTCCTTGTAGGTCCTTGGAGAGTAAGCTAAAAGAGGGTTTTCCAAAATTCTCTTAACGGAAAAAAAAACAAATTGCAGGCTGCAACTAGTATCAGTATTAAAAAGTCAATTTAGTTATATATTAAACTCTATACATTGACATAAATATTACGACTGCTGGTCCGAAACGACAGGAGTGCAAGGGTTCATCGTCTGCGTTGTAACGAGGGTCAACTATGTTTCGTCGTTTAATATGTCACTACAGTACCTTTGGGCAAGCGGCTGCAGAAGACATAATTCTTCTCCATATTCTTTCCATTGTTCCATACTTCTTGGCTTCAAGGGGCAATTGGCGTGATATATCTTCGGATGTGAAAATAGGTTCCAAATACATCCATTCTCTAAAATTGAGTATAGTTTTAAACGACCAAATAAAATTTTATTTATCCAGCAGCCATCATGGCACATTGGGACAGTGACTGTAAACGCAACTGGTTGTGGGTTCCATTCACACGGTGGTGGGAATAATCACAATTTAATTATTTTCATTTCTCCGCTCAGGTGAACAAGACAAAGCGTATCCTTGAGCTCTGCCTCTCAACACGCAATGTTTTGAATTCTAGCGAAAATTGGAGAACGGAGTGTTTTGACACTCTGCTATGTGGAAGTCTCTGATTACTCTGCTATGTGGAAAAAAACGTGAATCTGCAGCGAACGACGATACACGTTGTATTACACAAGGATTGACATGTGAAGTATAGAACAATGACATTTGTTTACGAATCTATAATAATGGAAGTTATCGGCCGCAACTCTATTCCCGACTTTATGACGCTTATCATCCTGTTTCGATCTTTTTTAGTTTTGACTGTAATAACATGTAAATACGTAAAATTTAGTTTTTTCTCGTTGTTCGGTGGAATTTCCAGAAATCTAATTCTTCTCATATAACCTAAGTGACAAGTTTAATCCTTTTTGTTGCAGTAGTTTATTCTTAGTAGTAGTTAGTAGTACCTTCGCCTGATGACTTAGTAACGGGGCAAATATTCTTAAATAAAGATTGGAGTTGAGTCGTGATATCCATCACGCATGTTTACCACAGATTTCAGAAACTTGGTGGTAAAAGCAGGATAAACAAAACCCATCTATAATCAAACAGCTACACAGTGATTCTTCAGTACCTTTTCTTATTTACCAAACAATTAGTGACTTACTTTTGACATTCGATCCATTCGTCAACAACTTTCTGTGTCAACCTTAATTTGTCGTCCCATTCTTGTATCCTCAGTTCAAAGGCAGCTTTGAAAGGACTGAAACCAAGTTGTTGCGTACCGAGAAGATGCTCGTCTAGCAGTTGTAGTGTTTCATCTGCTATTTTCATTATAAAGGTTCCTATTTACATAAAAATTATATATTAATAAGTAAACGATAAATTTTGCAAACACATTTTATACAAAATGGAGGATACATAGATGGATGGATTATCTTAATAATGCATTACAAATATTATAAATTAATGTAACGCATATTACACCTAAAAAAGCAGCTTAACGATTTTTCCTTTACTGCAAGGTACTTAGGTTCAAGACACACCGTTCTCCAGTTTCGAGAGCGGGATAATATAAATAATTTAAATATAATCATTTCTCCGAGTGGGGATCGGACCCATGACCAATCGTTTACAGTCAGACGCTGTCCTAATTCACCACGAGGGCCTCTTACACATAATACCATATATATTTGACACATAAGGTACTATTGCATACAAGTTCATAAGGCCACTTGTAGTTCACGTATCAACTGATACACTGCTAGAATTATATAAAAAAGTATTTTTTTTATATAAAATTATGTCAATATCCAATTGATTGAATCCAAAATACAACATAATTTTACGTTCACCATTAAAATACAATATTTATACCTATGTGAATAATAAGTATATTTTCAGTATATTCGCTAAAAAGGAATAGGCCCAAATGTAAAAAAAATCTGAAGAGTTTAAATTTTTTGCTCATACCGCAAATATACAGTAAAAGAAAGAAAAAGAAATAATCTCATAAACAACTAACCAGTGCTTTTGTACGGTGAAACCTCCATATTTCTGATGGTCCATTCTCCCAGCATCTTTTCTAATGACTGTTCTATAACATACTCTTTACTCGCAAGTTCTCCGATCTCCGATATAAGTCCTGCATGCTCCGCCACTCCTTGCTTCAGGCACATTGAAAATGTTTGTTTCTCATTCATTGTCACCGTTATTCCTAATATTTTAAGTAATCGGTAAAACAGCAGCTTTTAAAAGTAATACTTATGTTAATAATATATGTACGCGATGGTTGTGGATTCGATTCCCACTCGGGGGAATGATTATACCTTTATTATAATTTTAATTTCTCCACTCCAGTAAAAGTCTTGGATTCGGGCGAAAAGTGAAATAATAATAATATTCTTTATTTCTTCCCATAATGCTTGGTCTTAAATATTTCACAAAATGTGTCAACCAGTGGTGGATAGAAAAATTAGCTATTGTGCGAGCCTGGTGGACACCAACACGGAGTAAATACATGTGTTACAGATGACCAGACACTCATCCTTACTTACATTTTTCAGTTTACAAGTAGGAAATATAAAAATTGTATAGACCTATATATAAGTAAAGTGTTTGTATATAGAACATAATCAAACAATTAACTGTATATAGGAATGTGTGAGTGAGTGTACATGACAATGTTATAAGTTTAATATCACCTTTAATTCATCTATTGACATTTGCCTTATGTATTGTCATTTAATTTATTTTTCTCTGTTTTTAGTATATTATATATTTTAATTTTATAATATACTAAAATCCAATATACACTTACAGAAACTGTTAACTGTTAATTAATATTCATGTGCCAATTTTTGGTAAAACATTGTAAAAATTAAGATCTTATACACCCATAATTGATTATTATGATTTTTTAATCTTCTACACTGATCATTGACGTAAGCAAGGAAAAGAGTAAGACCCAAGATAATACCCTGGGGAACATCGCACTTAACCAGAAGATCCCCACTCGCAAACTCACCTATCCTAACTCTAGGACCTATTAGACAGATAATCTGAGAGAAGACTTAATGGGTATATGAATTGAGGCGTATGCAATGCACACAATGTAACGTATATAATAAGTATATGAATTAAGATAGTGTTAGCCTTCGCTAGATCTAAAAAACCACTTAAGATTTTCTTATTTCTATCCAAATCTAACACTTTAAAGTTAGTTAACTCAGGTACAGCGTCACTTTTGGGACTTCAAACCAAATTGTGAATTCGATATAAGTCATTTCTTTCCAAATAATTTATGAGTCTTGTAATAATAGTGAGTTCTAATATTTTTGAGAGTAAAGGAAGTATAGATATAGGTCTAAAATTAGTGACACGGTACCTGCTACCACTTTTGTGGATTGGAAGAACTTCAGGCAATTTTAAGCCCACGGGAAAGACAGCAGTATCGAAAGAAAAGTTACAAAGGATGGTAAACATACGAGTAATGATATCCACATTGCGCTTAAGGACTGAATGGGTTTATTATTTTGACTGACGGCGCAATCGTTCTTCAATGCGTTAATGAGAGCTTTAATTTCATTGTCGGATGAAAACAGTGGTAACCGGAACTAGACCAAAAGACTTTGGGTTTGAATTAATATTTTAAAGAATATCATTAAGAGACTATTGAGTGGATATCGTCTCTGCTACGTCCCCTCCAATATTAATAATAAAGAAGGTGTTTATTTATTGCTTCAATGGAGGTTTGTGGCATTTTAGGGTCAATTAAGTCTGCTGCTCTGTCTCTCTGTCTATATATTTTACAGGCTACGGTGAGTATTTCGTTATCTGGATTTCTTTTAAAGCTTATCCCGGTTTTTTAGATATCACAATAACCCTGGAGTCAGTCGGAGTCAAGCCTTGGGGCTTAAGCGTAGTTTTTAGGTATGAAAATTTAACTAATTTGGAATGTAAGGCTAGTGCATCGGCAATTTTAGATAAGGAAGACACTTAGTGGTGAGGTTAATGTCGCAATATTTGTACAGGGGAGAAAAATCAATAGATTTCATTGTTATTAATAATATTAATAGATTTACTATTAATATTATTTTTAAACTCTATGTCAAGGAACAAAATGACTAAGTCGTGATAAAAGATCCTCTCTGTCCTGTTTTACAGGAAAAGGTGTAAAGCTTTAGAAAAGGTGTTAAGCTTTTATGTAAAAATATTTTTAGAAAGCTTAAAGTGTGAGGTCCATGACCATATACTTTAAATGTTTTAAATATATACACTTGCCTGCTTTTTCCATAAATTCATTCCAATGCCGTTCTTTCATTCCAGGATTCTTAACTGCTTGAATAACCGGAATCAAAGGTCTGAATTCATCCATATCGTCCTAAAATTTGTATAAAATAATATATTAAATAATATATTACTCTATTCTCCACTGCTGCTTATTTAAGAGATAAATATGGGTATATTATATATTTCTTTAAATATAATATGTTTTTTACTATATTATATATAGAAAAATAAAATAAAAGCTATCGTGGCGCAGTGGGACAACGTTATTGCGTTATCGTGAATGGTTGTGAGTTCGATTTCCACTCGATCAATTATATCATGATCATAACTGACTTTTTTCATTTCAACAAGACAAAGTGCAGCCCGCCGCTCAACGCCCAATATCATGTCGAGAATGGCACTCCTGAGACTAGGTTCTAGTGGATTAACCTGTAACTCTTATATAGGAAAAACCGTGATGTTAAATTTTTGGTTTTTTACAACGAAAAAAATATATATTTAAAATTTTTTTTCTCCAATCTCCAAATATGGAGAAAATGTATAAAAAACGCAGCTGGATTCGGACCCGCGTTTCTTGGAACCCGCCCAAGCGCATCTATATCCGGCTAGATAGAATATTACAATTTATTATATTCTTATTACAATTTATTTTTGTTATATATCCTAATTAATAATATAATAATATGTATATATTACAATTAAAACCGACCCGTATAGTTAAAGCCACTTGTTGTACTTTAGGCAAATCTGCGAAGGTCCTTATACATTTTATAATTGTTTTATAATACTCATTGATGACCGGTTCTATGGAGTCAGCGTCGACGTAAATAAGAGGATTGTCAAACCAAACTTCACGTGCTTTAAGAAAATCTGTAAAAAAAAATATATTTTTAATAAGGTCTATAAGTTTTTTTCTCTTGTTTTATTTTTTTATTTTTGTGCGTGTGCAATAACGATTTTTTTAGAATATTTAAAGTGTTATAAAGTTTTGTAGGAAAGGCAGAAAACAAAATAACCAGAACAAAAACAAAACACTACACAGAGAGTAGCCTATGTTCAACCCAAGACATAAGTATCTCTATATAAAATTTCATCACTCACTTCACTCCGAGATGACATCACAAACAGACAGACATATTTATTTCCCATTCACATATTACTATGGATTAATACGTTATAAAAAACTTATGGATACCTTTTTATGAAAATTAGTACGGTCGGCCTAAATAATTTGGCATATTCAAAGTTTATATAGAGATCAAGTGCACAAAGCCAATATTTTTAGCAATAATGTATTAGAAAATAAATATAATTAATGAAATAAATATTACACATGTACACTATAATGTGTTTGATATACACTTTTATATAAAGTGACAAAGGTGACGTGTAATTTACGCGTCAACTTCAGTTACGTCATTTGTATATCTAAATCATCCCTACAAATAGATACTATAACTTGGAGGTATAATATTTTAAACCTTTCATGCCTAACCGTAGGCTGTCAAGAGGTATTTCAATTTAAGATTATCCAAATCCTAACAATAAATAGAATTGTATGTATATGTTTCGAAAACGCTTAACAAACACATTGCGTGGGTTCGAATCCCTGAGTTCGATCCTCGGATGGGATTCGTGAATTGCTGTTATATAATATAAATAGTATAAGTATGAACATAATTAATAAAGGCTATCGTTGCTTCGTGGCAATGAGCCTGACTGTAACCGCCATTGGTTGTGAGTTCGATTCCCACTCGGAGGAATTATCATAATTTAATTACTTAAATTTCTCTGTTTTCGTGTACAAGACAAAGCGCGCAAACTCAACACGCAATATCTTGATTTTGGGATTAAAGTGCAAGGAGTAACATAGGCTATATTATTTCAAAATTCTATGGTCGTTGCACTGGTGGTTTATATATAAACATTCTTCTGAGTGGTAATCGAATAGACTACCATTATACCATAGTGAAATACTTCAAGTCCACACAGGTCCGACACGTTGATAATCTACGAACAATTTCAGTCAACAATTTCGCCATTGTGGCGCAGCCGGACAGTAAAAGCGATTGGTTGTTAATTCGACCCCCATTCGGAGAAATGATTATATTTAAATTATTTTCGTTTCTCCGCTCTGGTAAGACAAAGTGGGACGTTGAGTTCCACCAGTCAGCACAATGTCCCAAATTAGGGTGGAGAACAGAAAACAGAGTTTCTTGATACTAAGTTCCCTTTTTTTATCCTGCTATGCGGGTAAAACCGTGAAGCTGTAATTTTTTTCTTCTAGATAAACACACCTAAATGGCCGAGACGTGGAAATTGACTTTTCTTCAAAGATGGATACAGAAGAAGCTAATAAAATTGTGACCTCTTACCAGAAGCTGTGACCCACAAATTTCTGTAAGGTTCGAACTCCTTGACCAATCTATTAAGATCAGCAAACGGCACTACGGGTTGGCTAAATAATTTCTGTCTTTGATTTAATACGCGGCCCCACTCTTGTGCATCTTTCATGCCTTTCCAAGCTTTCTTGATATCATTTGCTATTTCGTGTACCTATTTTATGCGTTATTATCATTATTTGGTTTAGACTACAAGTAAAAAAATGTATAGTTTTTACGTATACACAGATTCACACTAATTTCCTTATTGTAAAGTGGGCCAAAAGAGCCTAGTGTAAAGACACTTTGTTCTCCACTTCCATCTCGAATTTGACTGTAAAAGTTGTGAGTTCGAGGAGAGCCTCACTCAGGAGAATGATGTATGTAATATTTTCTCTGATAGGACAAAGTTCAGCGTTGCTTATCGCCATTCACTACTTGAGTAGTATGAATATTGAATATCTGCGTATAATAATAAGTTCGTATGGAAGATGGGGAACTGGTTGTTTTAAAATGAAGTGTCCTCTGGCCACTGTGCTACATTACACTTGCACTTGCATAAAGTAAGTGAAGTAAGTATATAGAAAAGCTTACTTTAACAAAATCATTTTGTAACGTAAGCGCCATACATTGCGCTGTGAACATGTCAATTTTATCGTAAAGAGTTTGTTCATCTTGCTGATGGAGTTTCCAGAACTTCTCTTGTTCTTCTTCTAGGAAGTCCATTGTTGCGTCGACCTTGAATATAATTTTATATTAGATAATGAGGCCCACGTCAGTGTGGAGTATAGAAATTTAAAGAAGTACGTTCATTAAGGATAGGTTAATTATGGGTATCCGTTGTCTGACAATCACTCAGCAAATTAATCAGAAAGAATTCTATATAGATCGATTATTAATTAGCGATCGCCTGTCAGTTGTTGGTTTTAATTTTTTTGGTGGAAAAAAATGGAAATCTGGTTGAATTAATATTGTTCATTTACACATAAAATTATTTATATATTTACATTTTGACCGCGTCTACTCAAACTGACACGCAAGAGTGTATTAAAATATCAAGTCTTGATGATATAATACTCAAGTTAATTAAATAGTACCCCAACAAAATACATTTTTTTACCACATAGCAGAGTAGTCAGTGAGAACCTAATGTCAATTCACCCCGTTTTTCAGGTTTCCCTTAAATATGAGAAATTATGTATGGAGAGGCGGAGAGAGAGTCAACGCCGCGCATTGCCAAGTTCCAGAGCGGAGAAAAGAAAATAATGAAATTATGATAATTTCTCTGAGTGGAATTGAAAACAACCCCACAACCAATCTCGATTACAGTCAAACCCTTTCCTTCTGCACCACGATGGCCTTTACATACTTTAACATATTAATATTACGTTAACAGATTAGATCGATTGAACGGATTCCAAGAGACGCTGGGTCAAACTCCACTTCGTTGAAATTCAAATTATCATCATTTTTATATCAATTCACAAAGAAAATACTTTATTTATAACATTTTTAAAGTGTTATTCACACATTTAGTATATGAAACATTTATAGTAAAGCATATGTCCGGCTACGTTGAAACAGATGTAGAACGCATGGCTCAGCGGCCAGAGCGCTTGCACAGTTTCCAAGAGGCGCGGGTTCGAATGACGCTGCTTTCAAATTTAAATTTATATTTTTATATCCTTTTTTAACATAAAATTATCCATCCATATTTATAGAGAATAAATAAAGAGTGCCAATACTAATAAAGAGTGCCAATTTAATAATAATCTTTTAGGAATAAATTAATGAAAAAAATTTAACACATACTACCATATGTTTCATATATACTTTTTGCATAATACTATACGTTGCTATGGCAACGCATTTGCTAAGCTTCAATAAATCTAGTAATTATAGTAATATTGTTGTAATCTTATGTGTGTTATCCTATCCTATCTTCATCACCAGATGGGTTGCCTTGGGAGATTAGCGGTTAGCAATGAAACATACATCTTGTGCGATAGTAAGTTTATTTATTTGACAATGAAAATCAATTAGTCAACAACAAGTTAAAGTTATTAGTGGAGGCCACCGTGGCGCAGTGGGAGTAATTGGTTGTGGGTTCGATTCCCACTCAGGGCAACTTACCGGCGCAGTTCGTTTTATACCAGAGCAAAGAAATGAAAATAGTTAAAATATAATAATTCCAGTTTACTTACTTGTTTTGCTATATTCAGCGGCCATCCAATAGCTTCCCATAGCGCTTTGAAGTCTTCATTTTCAAGGGGCGTAAAGAATGCATCAAGCACTTCATAATCCTAAATTGAAGATTTATACACATACATATCAGAATAACATAATATAAAGAACGTAGTGATTTCACTGATTCAATAAATATACATAAAAAATTATGAAAAATATTATATGTTCAGATTTTTGATTTTCGCGAATTTTACACATTTTAACTGGATTATTTAAAAACTTTCTACTACCTGGGACTCAATACTGAACATACCACACCAGAGATCAAGATACAGTCAGCTCATTCTGAAAGAATCTAGGGCAGTACGCGAGGCAACTAAGAAATAATTGTATCAACTGACAGACGAATGCCAGTTCTCCTGTAAAGTGTTCGAAACGTCGGGTATTCCGAAATGTATTTTCGAATACTAATAATATACGAGATTAATCCGGTTAAAAACTAATTTCATTTCAAAATACTATAATACGTGACCATTGTGGCGCAGTGTGCGCAACTTTTCACTGTTTGAATACGATAGTCGTGAGTTCGATTGCTATTTAGAGATGTTAATATTAGAATAATTGTCATTTCCGTGGCCCGAGTAAGACAAAATACGGCGTGTTGACTTACACCACTCAATATTTAATGTTTGAAATTCAACCAGAAAGTTTAGGGCAGAGTGTCTTGACACTCTTGATTCTATTTTTCTGCTCTGCTATGCGTGTAGAAAAGGCTTGACGCAACAAAACAAAATTTCAACATTTACCGTGTGAACTTTCTTCATAATGTCCTCTTGAGTTTTCAAAGCAAACGGTATGGATTCCATCCATTCGCGAATCTCAAACACGTGTTCTATGGTGTTAGGTTTCTCCCCTAATTTTCTCATAGTGTTCTTATATGATTGTATTACGTCTTCGACGTTTATTCGTACTTCCTCCGCCCACATTGTTAGTAGAGCTTTAATAATGTCCGCGCGTTTCGTTACTAGCATTTGCTAAAAAGTGCATTTTTTATTAATTGTAGATGCTATCGTGGCGCAATACGAACAGCGTCTAGGTTCAATATCCACTCGGGGAATGATTATATCTAAATTATTTTTATTTCTCCCCTATGGTGAAGAGACAAAGGGCGTTGGCGTTGAGTTTAGCCATTCAATACTCAATGTCTCGGATTTGGGCGATGTAGAACGGAGTGTCTTGACGCTATGTTCTCACTGCCTACCGTGCAATGCGGGTAAACGCGTGAAACTAGAAAAAAAAACTACTTTAAACAAATTAAACAAAGTTATTACAGTGCTACAGAACGTTTAGTACTTAGACCTATTGCCCTTACAACACTTCCATTTTTATGTTCCGAAAATTTTTATTTAAATAAATAAAATATTGATTGAAGATATTTACTATGGTGATTGAAATTAATAACCACGGGTATATTTGCGTATAATACTTATTTAGAAAACGTATAAAAATTTGAACGTAGCGGGATTTGAACCTGAACTCTTGAAAACCGTTCAAGGAAAAGCTCGGGTTCAAATCCCGCTACGTTCAAATTTTTATACGTTTTCTTAATATGTATTTTTCAATTTCCTAAATGTGCTATTAACACTTTAAAAAATGTTAAAAAATATTTGTGTAAACTTATTGCCGCAGTATTATATACTTTCATCAATCGAAGTAAATGAGATAAAAATACATATATCACTTTAAATATTTGTTTTGAATTGGATTCAAACTCATGACCTTTGTTTTTAGAGTCAATAACCTCATAACTTACATGAGATATATTAGAAGAAACTCGTTAGCAATCCATATATCAAGATATATGTAATTACAGCGTGTCGATGCAATTGATTTTTTTAATGAAAACACAGTTTTAAGTACTCCTTATAAATGCAACACACTTACAAAATATAAAATAATTTAAAAGTTTTAGTTTCGGCCAAAATAAATAATAAAACATTCGTTATAAAATCAAACGCCATTTGTTACGTATATAAAGTGTTCACACCTTTAACTCATTTCCTTCCTTTTACTTGCAATGCCTTAACATTGTCTGGAAGATATCGCTGTTTTAGCAATAAGCAAATATATAATATATTGTACAAAATTATTATTTACAGTATTTTATTTTTATTTTATGTTTTTCTGGATGTACAATAAAGAATAAACGAATCTATGGATTAACCGTGCCGGTATCTGTATCGTATTGCAGAAAGAGGCGCTCGGAACAGTGCTTGGGACTTGTGACCCAAGTGTTGGGTTAAAGGGCCCTTTTAAAATGCACATTAAGCTCCTCCCTCTACCTAACTAAGCTTGAAACGATCCTTATAATACAACTTTGCCTAGTCTTGGGTGATTGCAGTAAAAGTTAATTTTGTTTAAATAATTATATTATATATTTAACATAGAATGATTAATTCGTGCAGTGCGATCCACTACGACTCTAATTTGGCACACCACCTTTGAAATACGTTCGTTCTTCAATAAAAGATAAAATAGGTATACACTCGTAGGTACCTTTAAAGTGTCGACATTAATAGAAAACGGTCCAATGTTAATATATTGTGGGAGACGCCATATCAAATCTTGCTTAGCATCGTAGTGCATTTGAACTTCCTCCCGAGTTTCAGAAGCCGAGTGTTTTTCTTCACGAAAAGTTCTGGAAATTATCAATGTATCTAATTAATTTCTTGTATTCGATTGGTAAAAACTGTTACTGAAATACGATAGGAACGAGATATAAAGATAAGCTTGTAACACCAAGTTACCGCCTCCAAAAAGTAAATAAGTATTTTACAGTATTCACTGTCTGAATATACGCATGTATAAAGCAAATCCACAACTCTCTCTCTCTATCACCATTCTCTCTACTTGTGAAGATTATTTTAAAACTTTAAGGCATAACTTTTCTACCTCTCTGTATAAAAATAAAGATTCTTTAAGTTTATATAGTGAAAGAGTGCGTGCATAAATTCAATATTTTGTACAATAACGCATATTGTACAATAATAACACCAATAATACACACACTACCATGTGTTTGACATACACTTTTGTATACTTATATTTTTATTTATTTAAAGGCGGGCTTAACGCCAAGAACCAAACTCTCACAACCAACCTTGTCAAGTGGGAAATCAATGTGTAGGTGTGCAAATTTAATAAAACATACTTGAATAGTTATAATATAAACATATAATAGAAACATATAATATAAACATATAATATGTACATAATACCTTTTAAATAAAATAAATAAAGTTACAAATAATTATATACCAATGTAAGATTAACATTATAAAATACAGCTTCACGCTTTTTGCCGCATAGCAGGTAGAGAATAGAGTGCTAATATGTGCGATTACACTCCGTTCTCGACTTTCCGCCTGAAATCAATACATTGTGCGTTGAGTGGCGGAACTCGAAGCCGTGCTTTGTCTATGTACCGCTGTCTAAGAGCGGAGAAATGAAAATAATGCCACCAAGTGGTAATCGAACCCACAACCGATCACGTCTACAATCAGATGCTGTCCCACTGCGCCACGATGGCCTCAATATAATGAGAAGTATAAAAATAATAAAAGAAATACACACACGCGCAAACACAGACACAAACACATACACACACATCATTTGCCATACGCTTTTGTGTACAGACATTCACGTTGCTAAGACAACGGGTATGTTACCCGGCAACGGGACGGGAAGATAATATAATTACTCGACAAATTCTTCGATGTTCAATTTATAAATGTCCCTGTAACAATCGTATTGGTGCATGTAGGCTATCAGCGGTATAATTGCTTTTCTGTAAGCCTTGAGAAGCCTCTCCCTGTACTCTACTACGTTGGGCTCCATCAAACCTGTAAAACATTAAATTATTATTTTTTAACTAATCATATTTAAAAAATATTTTTAGGTTTTTTAAAAAAAATAAACTCTTCAGGATTCAAACCTACGCTCCTTGGACGGAACGTTTCCAAGAGTTGTTGAGTGGGTTTTATATGTTTTCTAAAAATGTTTCTCAATTTCATTAGTGTGCGAATAGCACAGCACTTTAAAAATGTTAAGAATAAGTATTTTGCTTTATACAAGCGACCCGCTCGCGGCTTCGCCTGCGTAAACTACACGACTAAACTATTTAGTTTTTTCACTCTTTCGGGTTTTCACTTGAATTACAAACTTTGCTTACATTTATAATTTAAATGGTTGAACTTTTTCGTTTATGTTTTGTTACGTTAATGACATAAGCACTACATGTTAAGGGAACCTTACCACAATACAATAATATATATTACATTTTAATCGTTTGCCATTAGTGTTCGTGTCTCATATTCATTTAGGAAGTGTAAAATGGAGTGTTTGAACACTCTGACTACCCTGATATGCGAGAAAAAGCGTGAAGCTGTGAATGTTGAAGTTATTTGACAAGATTAAACGTTGTAATTAATATAAATAGACCAAGAAATTTTATATACAATGAGTATAAATCTAAAAATGAAGTCCACTCCTACACACTCGAATTGGATCTCCCATCCACACGTGTAGGTAGTATATAATCATATTTTTGAAAGGTTATAATAATAATAGTAATAAATATTTTCATTAAACCTCACAACGCTTGGTCTCCTATATAAATAAATAAAATTGAAGTCTCTGTTTGTAATATTAAAATAACCGCTTTTTACTAAATACATATTATATCATGTATACACGGTACCTACTATCAAAATAATATTTTTTATATTTTTTGTCTGTCCGCCTGTTGTTCCGGCTAATCTCTAAAACGGTCGGACCGTATTTGTCGTGACGTAACGCGCAGTTAACTCATACAACAAGGAGTTAACCAGGCAAGGAGTAACTCTTATTTTAGAATTCCACACGGACAAAGTCACGGGCACAGCTAGTAATAAATATATTACAAAACGTACCAACCAATGGCGAACAGATTAAAACTATTGCGATATTGTGAGTATACTGGGTATACACGGTTATATATGCGTCCAGTACAGACATACCGTTGCAAATAGGAAAAATAATAAAAAATAACCAATAGAATAACATACCAATGGAAGTAAGAAACAATTCCTTGTCAAACACGAGGCCTGTCATAATTTTTGGGTGCACTTGCGGTATAAAGTGACATCGGTACAACATTTCACGGAATAAGCGTTGTATTACTATCTAAATAAAGATCATTGCTTTTTATTAGGCTTTAAGCTTTACATTAGGCTTACGAAATGATTTTAGAGACCAACTTGGCACAGTGGGGCGATGCGATTAACTGTGGGTTCGATCCCCACTCGGAGGAATGAATATATTTTAATTATTTTCATTTCTCCACGCTGGTAATAAAAAGCGCGGCGTTGTGTACCGCCACTAAACACGTAATGTCTAGATTTCAGGCGGAAGGTAGGCGGTAGGTTCTTTCTGTCTATGCTGCTAAGCAGTAAAAACGTGAAGCTGAAACAATGTATAAAACTGATTAGTAAAAAAATCAGATTTGTCCATATCTCTTTCATACAATACCCGAAATTAAAATCATAAAATTCTAACCTCAAATTGTTCTGGAGGCGTTGTATAATAAGGGCCGTCTGCAGACATCATTAAATGGAAATAAAATAAAGTAGGTGACGCTGGTCTAAAGGGTGTATTGATAAGGTCACTCGAGTCCCACTCGTAGTCCTCCTCGCAAAAGTACGTGCAAAGGCAAGGGGTCTCACATAGTGTGACGAACATTGCCATAGATTGTTCTAATGAATACCGTAATGCATACTGAAAGAAAAAAAATATAATAACAACAAACTAACGAGGTTGATTGCTTTCATTGTCCATTTTTTGCACAATTGGGTGGAAGTTTTCAATCGGCGGACCCGGCGGATATTTGCTCGCACCCAAGGCACTACTTTATGGGAGCTTAATTAATGGGAGGCTTGTTACCATCCAGCAGCTATCCAATTTGAGATTGTTTGTTTAATAGCACAGTCCATCAAAACTATTTCATAACCATCAAATGTAGGAAATAAATTAATAATGAATACTCAGACATCTCTTAAAATATTATATATCCTCTAAGGGGTCTTTACAAATTGTACCGTCTTTACGCAAACCTCTCTCTGGGCACGAGAATTTTAAGTCGTAGGCAATAGGGACATTTACGAGTATATGTGTTTGTCAGGAGTTTCTATTCCATTTGGGGGAACTAGACAAAAAATTTAATGTAGTGATAACATTAAATAATATTTTTTTACATACTCTTATCGAAAATTATATTAGACTGACAAGATATTTACTTGCATACGAAATCGGACTAGTTGCATGAACCTGGACAATTTACTTATACCATAGAACTCCCATTTCTTTTCGTAGATATTGAACCACCTAAATACAAAATTATAAATTATACATACATAACTTACACCTATATTTGTTGTTAGCATCTATATCATAAGTTGTAATAAGCGTATAAGAATTTCAACGCAGCTGGATGTAGAACGCATGGCTTAGCGGTCAGAGCGCTTCAACGGTTTTCAAGGGCCGCGGGTTTAAATCCCGCTGCGTTTAAATTTTTATACATTTTCTAAATATTTCTGTTTCAATTTCCTAAGTGTACGAATACCACTTTAAAAAATATTAAAAAAATATATTCATATTTCAAATGTAATAAGCATAAATACATAAGCGACCATTCGTTGTGCAGTGGAACAGCGCCTAAGTCTAATTTCTAAATTGGTTGTGGGCTCGATTCCCGGCGGGTGGCCTATTGGCGGAATGATTATTTTATTAAATAACTTTCATTTATCTTCTCCGGTACAAAAGACAAAGTGCGGCGTTGAGTTCCGTCACTACTTGATGTCAAGTGAAAAGTGAAGAACGAAGTGTCTTGACAATAGTTTATCACTGACTACCCCTGCTATGCGGGACAAAAGCGTGAACCGAATGCCTAATTTTTCAATATATTTAATAAAATTAGGCATTCGGTTCCGCAATACGTAACACAAATACTATACGTGGAAAATTGTTTCTTTGTTTTAAAGCTATAATATTATACGCTTTTTATTACACGAAATTGTTACAATTTATATTTAAAATTAATCAATTTTAAATTAACTATTAAGTAAATATTTATATAGGTTTTATATTGTTTTCGTTGCATACTCCATAAACTCTATGATATTCATAATGTTAGATTCTTAAATATTTATTTATTCATTAAGGTTATTAAGAGTTTTTTCTCCGATAAAAATCGACCATGCAATCGAATTGTCAAATCGATAATATTTTAGGTAATCTAAAAGTGTCAATTTGACATCTCGATTACTGTGACATGTTTTTATTTTCTATATAAGTAATTATAAACCAAAATTACAAACCCTTTCCCTACGTCTCTGTAAGACATTCTAATGGCATGCGCTGTAGAATTCAACCAAGTGATATTAAGATATTTTAACATCTGTAAAAACAAAATTATAAATTTACTAGCGACCCTCTCGCGGCTTCGCCTGCGTGAACTATAGCTGTTTCGTATTTTCGGCAGCCGTTTCGTAAAACAATGAAATTCCAGAGAAAAGTAAAGTTAATCCCAAGATCCTTAAACATCTCTATATAAAACTTCATCACAGTCGGTTCACCGGTTTGGTTACTTTTTATAATACTAGTGTTGGTTTCTGTTAATTAAAACTTAAAAATGCGGATAGTTGGCTGACAAAATGTTAAAAAGCAACAAATTTTGTTAACTCAGTTTGGCAGTGATTTTTGAGATATTGTAGAGATCAGACCTAGTGCCTGTTGTGTTGTGTAGTGATTAGTATGACTGTGATTTTTCGCGATTGATTGTGGGTTCTATACTCACTCGAGGTAATTATTACATTAAATTATTTTCATTCTTCTCCTCTGTCAGTGACTCCAGCGGTGAACAGAGTGTCTGCACACTACGTTCTCTCCACCTACCCCGCAAAAAATTTAAAGGTACCTAAAGATAAATAATGTATAATGTTTATTCGAGTTCTAATATTTTACTTAGACTTACCATAGAAGTGCAGTGTTGCTGTGCCGCATCGAATTCAGCGAGACTAACGTTCCTACCGTAATTTGTTGTGAAAAACAACAAAGATTCTACCTGAAATTTCATACATTTTTAATACTTGTAGTATTCTTGAATTAAACGCAGGGACACGTTACTATTAAAAGATTCTAGTCAGCGAGAACTTAGTGTCATGTCACTCTGTTCTCCATTTTACAAATTAATGGGACTTTACCCGTACAAATTCAGAGTAGCTAGCAAATAATAAATTTAAAGTTTATTTTTTACCTTTAAACATTCATCTACAACTAAATGTATGCAAGATACCGACTCAGTCAGCACATATAACGAGTTCCACTGATTAAATTTAACACGTCCAGAAAAGTCTATCATATCACATGGATATCGACCTGTAAGAATATACCAGAAAGCGCTTAAGTTTATTATAAGTATAGTGAATTAATATTTTATTCTAGAAATCCAGGCAAAGATATCACGTTCAATCTAATATCAAATCTATCAAAAAAAATATTACAGTTCTCAAGCCAATCCGACCATAAGGAGTGGGTTAAAATAGCGTTTAAAAATTTTATTACTTAGGCCAAGCTAATGAAATTGTGTTCGAAAAAATGTTGCAGCTATCGTAGGCACGCTCTGTTTTCTTTTACTTTGTATAATATGCATTTTAGCGAAATTATATATTCGTTAGCGGAAATCAACGCCATACTTTGCGTTACCAAATCGTATTTACTCCTATATTATACAAGCATCTTCTTGAGAACGCAATTAGAAACTAAGATTATCACGTGCATTTGTACAGTAAAAAGTTATGGTATTATTAGAAACTACATGGATCTCATAATGGCGTTATTTGGTTCAATCTGCAGTTAGATAAAGCGCAGTTTTTAGTTTCGCCACCTAACTCACTGACCCGACCAATGGCCACTATTTTGCCCTTTCTTCCCAAAGATCGCGATATTCTTTCCCCGCTCCTTATGCCTCTCCACTGCTTGTAGATGGCAACTCAATACACACTTCAAGCGTTTTCCGCGACTAGCAGGGTATCCAGAATTAACCTAGTGTCAAGACACACCATTCTCCATTATCCGCTCGAAAATCAAGACAATGCGTGTTGCGTGGCGTAACTCAATGCCGCGCTTTGTTTTTGTCGGTTACTAGAGCGAAGAAATGACAATATGCTTAATACAACAATAAGTGAGAATCGAACCCTCAACCAATCACATTTACGCTTGTCCCATTGCGCTACGATGGCCGCAGTTCACACGATGGGTCATGTAGGCTGTTAGTACTAAAATAATCTGATATAGATATACATATAAATTAAATACCGTAGTCGGGTACTGGCGCCACATAATCCTTCGTTGGTGGTTTGATGAAATTATAAAGAGTCGGATATTTCAGTATTGTGTTAATTATTTTCATTTTTCCTTCTATTTTTCTGTATAAAACTTCCACCTGGTGAAAGTAAATTGATATTAAAAATAAAAACTATTATTATACTAGCGACCCACTCGCGGCTTCGCCTGCGTAAGCTAAACTAATTCAAATTTGGTTTAACCTTAACATATAGAGTTTATTTTCATTACTTAAATAAAATAAATTTAGTTTTAGTGACAACGTCGTGTAGTTTACGCTAGCGAAGCCGCGGGCGGGTCGCTAGTCAATAAGTAAGTTTTATTTTCGCAGATCATAATGTCAAGATAACCAGAATTCGAGACATTGCACGTTAAATTTTGGAAAAATGAATATATTTTAAATATAATATTTCCTCCTAGCGGGAATAGAACCGTCATCTATCGCTTATAGTCAGATGCTGGGCCACTTCGCCAGACCATTTTGGAAAATTCTTGATGAAATCTAAACTAACCAATTCAAAAACTCTAGTGTAATAACGTTATGGTAATATTTTACGTTTTGTGAAAATAATGTAACTATTTATTTTATACATCTGTTTAAATATATATCAATATAGCATAAAATTGATTTTACTTTAATTATAAAAGCTATAAAATTTATGACTGACTAACTGACTCACTTCTTTCTTTAAAGCTTGCAAATGATCATTATCTAACTGTCTAACTTGCCGGTGGATGATCACCAATATCAGTATGGAAGGCATAAAACTCAAAGGCATTCGCGGTAGACCATTCAGCATTAGACAATCTAGATATAAATAAAACCTAAAAAAAGATAATTTTATAAAAATACAAGTAACTCGTATCACGCTAGAGAATGTAGTGTAAAGACCCTCCGTTCTCCATTTCAATTGTTTTTTATCAATAGTCGTAACCGTACCTGCAAAATTGAAGGACTTCTTAGAAGTTTCAAGCTTCTATTACCATTACGTAGGAGTTAAAATATATAAAACTCTTTCTTATTGAGCGTCCCTTTCCTTCCCATGAAATTTCTGCTTATATAGTTTCAAAATTTTGTTTCCGCAAAGCTTATCAGAGAGCCATTCCGTTTCGTTATTCGCTTTCCGCCTAAATCTGAGACGTCGGGTGCTCAATTTGTCTTGACACCAGAACGGACAAACGAAAATAATTTACAAAAGTATAATAATTCCTTCGAGTGGAAATCGAACCTACAACCATCGTATACAGGCAGAGTTATTTTGTCTTTTGTTAGAAATACTTAATTGCTTAAAATACTCAATTTTTATACTAGTAAAAAAATAGGTTATCGTCCGGTTAGCCTTGTGGCAAATCATTGAGTTGGTCAAGAATTGACTTACTTATTTATAGATTTGAAATATACAATTTACTAAATATATATTAAAATTAAACACGTTTATTACATGTTTATTATTGTACAGTAATTTCATTTATCTGGTTTCGAAAATCGAGATTAATTCGAATTGACAAAATGGCTTTAATGTGCATTTTCAATGGTAGCTTAAGCCAAAATATTTGTATAATATCAATGATTTATTAGTATACAGGGTGTATCTTGATCGACCCACGGGTGAAAGACCTCAAAACCTATCCATTTAGAATTGTAGACCAACAACACGTACATTCAGCCATTTTGCAGTTCAGTACATATAAAATCATCTCCATGCTTTTTCACGCATATCAGGATAGTGAGAGAGAAACACGAGGGGGGCTGATTATATTTATAATATTTCTATTGCTCCGCTCTGGTAAATCAGACAAAGCGCCGCTACTCAACAATGTCTCGAATTTAGACGGAAAGTGGAGAGTGAAACTGTTTTGACATTAAGCATTTGACATTACTCTTCCGCCTTCCATGCTATGCAAGAAAAAACAAGAAAGCTTACAATTTTTTCTCATACTAAATTCAGTTTATTTCAAACGTCTTTCGTTACATTACACGTAGGCCTTAATAAGGATTATCATTAATTAGAATTCATTTCACCCCAATTAAGTACGTGTTGAGCTGCTTGAACGCGTCGCACTTTGTTCATCCAGACAGGAAATTATATTTTTGAAAATTTTAATTATTCACAACTAACAAATTATAGAATACAATGCTATAAAAAGATAAATTATGTAGTGTTATTGAGGCTGTAAGTTACCTTAAATTATTCTCGACTTCCTTACGAAAACTGACAGCAAACTTAACCCTCTCAGCAAACGTGTCTGGATCATCGGCTTTGAACATTAAACGTATGCGAGGAATGCTAAATGGAAAAAAACCACACATATTTCCTTCTTTTAATAAAATGTCATAATTAATTATATAGGCAATAGACAAACAGGTTAGTGACGCATTTCTCCTTTTCTACCCTTAGTTAGGTTAAAACTTTTGATGGAATCAACTTCTTAAGAGTATACTCTATCCTTTAAAAAAAGTATTATCAAAACTGATCTATGCTGTAAAAAGTTATGCGTGGTCTAACATAAAAAAAATATACGTGTCGAATTGAGAACCTTCTCCGTTTTCTTTCGTCGGTCAAAAAAAGGTGATAGGTTGTTACTTTTAGCTTTGTGTTTTATTACTAAGGATTCATATTTATAAATAATTGACATTTAATGATATGCTTTATTATGTTATGACAGTAAGGACCATCGTGGCTCAGTGGAACAACGTCTGTAAACGTAATGGTTATGGATTCGATACTCATTTCCGTGAATGGGTATATGAAATGGTTCTATTACATTTAGAAACAACTAAAATATATTAAACTAGTTATCACCTACAACTTTTCAAAGGAATTTAAAGAAATCAGCAATTTTCTACGCTTTCTGTGCCCCGTCTGTTAGTCAGTCGCTGAGCAAAAGTACATTTTATATATATGTATTGACAAAAATCTTATCTTAAAATATTTATATTTATATATATATATATTTATATCTGGATTCATACTTAAAACGTCTTTTAGAGCCATCTAATGCCATGACTTCCCAGGTGTCGGTATTTTTATCAAAACCGAACGCTGCTACATTAGTCCACTGAAAATTAAGCAATATCTATGTATTATGTTAAACGAATAGAAAAAGTGCTTTCAATCAAAAATATTAAATACAATATTATCGTTATAGAACATCGTTCTTCTCATCATTTTTTTAGTTAATACTTTTTATAATTGATTGGCGCAGTGGGATAGAGTTTAACTATAAACGCGATTGGCTAGACTATAGGTTCGATTCCACTCGGGGAATTTTTTTTTGTAGTTGATTTCCGCCACTCAACACACAACGTTTCGATTTTGGGCGGAAAGTGGAGAATGGGGTGCCTTGACAAGGTTCTGTCTGACTACTCTACTATGTAGGAAAAAGCATATTTTTTAAACTAGTGATAGCATTATATAAGTATTGATAGCATTATATAAGTATTCATAACCAGATGTTATGAAAGCATACTGAAGAACATATATTTAGACAACGTATAAAAATTTGAACGCAGCATGATTTGAACCCGTGCCTCTTGAAAACCGTTCAAGCGCTCTAATATATGTTTTACACTTTAAAAAATGTTAAATAGCATACTGTAGAATTTGGTCGCAAATATTTGGATTTAAAAAGAAGTGAGTCTGAAATATTTTGTTCGGTCCATTCAATTTCATTGCCATCATTATATTTGAGAAAAATCACTTTATTTCATACCTCATACAAATTATTGAGTGCTTGTATCAAATCAGTGGAGTGTTTCGCAGGCATGTTATCTAACTTCGGTATAAACGCTAATCCTGGGCACGGATACTGTTCACCCTCAATAACACCCAAGCTCAGCCATTCTTCTGGTATCCTAAATAGGTAGCATTAGCAAAATAATTTTGTTTAGATTTGAGCTAGTAATGTTGCCAAAAAATATCAGAAAAAAAATGTTAATTTGGATTTTCAATTTTTAGACTATAGTGTCTGACTGTAAATGTAATGGTAATATAATTATTTCTATTTCTCCGCTCTAGTAAAGTCACGCCACTCAATATGAAATGTTTCGAAATCGGCCGTAAAGAGGAGAATTGAGTGTCTTGATAAGAAGACTTCTTTTATTTGAAATTTTACATAAAACTCATGACATTTTCCATATTTAATTTATTTAAGAAATCTTGCATTTATAAAGAAATGTCAAACATTTAGGCCTTAATAAGGACTATCACTAATTGGAATTCATTTCACCCCTTATGTCTTTGACAGCCCTCGAAAACGCAACAGATGCATTAGTAATGGCGACAGTATGATTTATGCTTCAATTAATTTACATAATGTGAAACCCTTGATTTGAAAAAAAATACTTTCTCTATTTGTAGGAACAGAGAGCTTAGTGACAAGACACTCACATTAACTCATTTTCTTATAGATATCGGCAGCACGGCCATCGAGGTTACCGTGGCGACTGTAAGTTTGATCCTCAAATCAGGAAACCATAATATTTAAATTTTCCCCCCTTTGGTAAAACTAAACGCGGCGTTGAGATCCGCCACTCAATATATCATATCTTGAATTTGTGTAGAAAATCTTAAGAATAGGTTATTTGCGTTTTCTCCAACTGGATTTTGAACTTACCTGCAGTCGTATTCAGTATTATCAAAGAGTTCCAAGTCGAGTTTAGGGAAAACACTGTACAGACTGTAGTAAGCTTCATCAGTAATATTATATTCACGAGTCGGCATCAAAACGTATGGTTGAATATCACGTTCACGCAGCATTTTCTTTAATAACAAATATATACATAAAGTGTTATTTACGCACTCGGAATAAGAAAAATATTTGAGAAAAGCATAAATATTTAAACAAAGTTAATTCCAAGAACGCTTAGCTTAACTGGCTAGGACTTTGAATCGTACCCAAGAAATGTGGGTTTGATTCCCGGTACGCAAATTTTTTTTAACGTTTTGTTAATTGTTTGTTCAAAGAAAACAATAATTGATATACCTTTTGTGAGCCTTTCGTGCGAGTGGGAACCTGGCGTCTAACACAAGCGTCTTCAGGCGTCAATCTCACATAATTGAAAATTATATACCGAGTGCTTTAATATAGACCTAACCTTTTTCTTGATGACAATTTACAATGTGTTTAGAAATAGAAATGAATATAAAAAAAACATATCTTATCTTATCTGCCTTACTTTTATATTAGAGGCCAAGAACTTTCTTCGTAATCTTTCTATCTTGACCAATCGCGGTAACTCTTTAGGTAATACAACACTTAAAAATTGCAGCTTCGGCACGAATGTTTCAAATGGAAATTGCTGTAATACAATAAATAAAAATAAGAACAGGATAAAGACGTATTTAGAAAACGTATAAAAATTTGAACGCTGCGGGATTTGAACCCGCGCCTCTTGAAAACCGTTCAAGAGGCGCGGGTTCAAATCCCGCTGCGTTCAAAATTTTTATACGTTTTCTAAATATATCTTTTTCTATTTCCTTAGTGTGCGAATAACACTTTAAAAAATGTTAATAAAAAAAAGAACAGGATAAATGTTTAATATAAGTTTGACCCAATGTCACTTCCGTTACGAATTTCTACTATACTTAGTGTACTAAGAAAGATATGATATAACTTAATTATTTTCAGCCATCTATTAGAGTATAGTTAGAGTATTGTTTGGTATGCTGAATAAAATAATTTTCAAATTTGATCGCTTCCTGACGTAAATTTCCTGTTGCAAAAGTCGCAAAAGACTGCTGTGAGTGAAACTCTCTGATATTCATGAATAATGAATCCTTGGTTGGTATGCGCGTGTTCCGCTTCGCTGGGCGTCTGTGACGGATAGTCTGACGGCAGAGTGTCAGTCAGGGAGGCGGTCTCTGCCGCCACCGGATATAAAGGTGCTTGCGGGATTTTTACTTGATATTTTTTTTAATTCTAACAATTTTCTATATATATATATAACCCAATAGCTTTGGATCCTTTTTTATAAAATAATGTAGATAGGGGAGTTTCTAAAACTGTTGTTTGTTTATAAAACAATTTACTAAAGTTTATATGGAGACGAAGCGCAGAACGCTAATATTTTATATAGTTAAATGATTATAAAAATATCACACACTACCATCTGTTTCACATATACTTTAGTATAAAGTGTTGTGAAACATACATGTTGCTATGGCAATTCATATTTTACGCCTCATCAGGGCACTTAGTTATCTATTACACTACCAATTCTTTACATCGCTTGTTAAATCAAAATAGGTACATGAGATCCATAACCTGATATTTTCTTTAACCTTTTAACCTTAAAATATTTCAAACCAAACAAAGAAACCCAATTAAAGAATATGAAAAACTAACAATACTATCATCTTCTGAATATGTAGTCCATCTGCCTGGAGGTAGCAATATCCTGGGCTTTTGAGGTTTCGGTAGAGATATTACCATCGGCGCTAACTTATCAGTTTTCGCCTACAATATATATATATATATTCTTAATAAACTTCAGGTAGTCATTGAGGACCTAGCGTCATGACACTACATTCTCCGTTTTCAGTCCAAATTTCAGTCAAGTCACAATTCAGTCCAAAACATGTTGAGTGGCGCATATCAACGCCGCGATTTGTCTAACGAAAGGCAGGGCAATGAAAATAAAGGAAGGAAATTTTTTTAGGTGTAAAACAAAAGGTCTAAAACATACACCGGAACTGCCCTTTTACTGCTAGAAAGGTCTGATAGGGTATTTGTTACATACAAATTTTCTATTAATATTTTGTTTTTCAGCTTCACATTTTTTTACGCATAGCTGGATAGTTGGAGACAACCTAGTGTCAAAGCACTTCGCTCGGTATTTTCTAGGCAAGCGTGTTTTATCGTTGCATATCCACATTTAAGATCAGGCTTGATGTGGTCCAACGTATGTACACATAAAAAAATCCAAGTAATATCTAAGAAAATACGTAAAAATATTATCTTTGAAGTATTTTTTTTATTAGAAACATAAAATTTTGAACGTAGCGGGAAACGAACCCGCACCTTTTGGAAACCGTCCAAGATCTAAGAATATTTTTTATACTCTTAAGTGTGAGAATAACACTTTGAAAATGTTAAAATATCTTAAAAGTTATAAACGTCATCAAAATTATTGAAACAAAAAAAATCAATAGGAACAACAATATTATTAACATTTAAAAGTGTATAAAGTTTAATTTTTTAATTTTCTATAAATGTTTTTCATGAAGAAAATTGCTTCGAATGAAAATCGAATCTGTTACCTACAATCAATACACAAATATTATTAACATCTAAATACCTGTAACAATAATTTCATACGTTTCTTAGCGAACGTATATTTCGAAGAATCATCTTTCATCATATTAGATACGAGTTCTGAATAGTAACCCCTTTTAGGGATTGAGTCCCTTTCGGCGTTGTCGTAGACTATGTCATGGCGTGTTATTTTCTTCTTCCTGCTATACATATTTTATTTTTTTTATAATACTAATATTAATTATTTAAAATATACATAAACTTCTAGTATTTCTTAGAAACAAGGAAATTTATGCTTTTGACATATTTCAATGTATAAAGTTTATTTTTCGTTTTATGGGTTGCCAGTTACATGATTTGGTTTTCATTTGGGTTAGGGAGATTTCATGTGCCGAATAATAAGTAATATATATATATATATCATTTATCCGCTCTAGTAGGAAAAAGCGCGGCGTTGAGTTCCGCCACTTAAAAGGCAGAGTCTAAATTTAGAGCAGACATACATCTCTCTTTAATAGTTTAATATAAACATACTGATTAATGAATTCTCTTTTATTATGAAGAAGTAAAAAAAGTATTTTTAATAAAATTATATATATCTAATTATAATACATAACTGACGAAGTTTAAGGCACGTTTGATTCCATTTAAATTATGAGTTATTGTAATATAAAAAAAAAAAAATTATATTGATTTATTTAACTCTTTATTACACCAAGATAAATACATAAGTAACAATAGAGAATAGCTACAATTTTTGGGTTAAGTCGGCTTTATCACCACAGGTGATCTCTTCCAGGCAACCCTTACCTACTACTAACCCTTAGTTAGATAAACTGACTTAAAATTTACATATTATATATTACATACAAATTTACATAAATATCAACACAAATATAAATATTATATACTTAAGTGGCGGAACTCAACGCCGCGCTTTTTCTTACTAGAGCGGATAAATGAAAATATATGTACGTGTATATTGCCTGGCATGGCAAGAAACACAGTGCCGAAGACTCCTTAAAACGCGATTCTTATCTTACCTTTAGAAATTTAACTAATTCACCTTTAATACAATAAATATTTGTATTAAAATATCATCAATACACATAATTAATGCGTACACAAATAAATATAATGGAATTTACTCGAAAAGTACTAACAATATACCGGTGTACCAGGCAAACATTTTTAGAAAACTTATAAAAATTTGAAGGCAGCGGGATTCGAACTCATGCCTCTTGGGAACCGTCTAAGCGCTCTGACCGCTAAGCCACGCGTTCTACACCCGACTGCGTCGGAATTCTTAAACGCTTATTACGCCTTATATTTGGTGTTAGCATCTCTGTAGAGAGATTTTTACAAATTTCTGCTACACAAACATTATTCAACGAACAATCGTTTGGTAAGAGAGAATGCTATTTCATAAATATTTTTAATCACACACTTAGGAAATTTTAAAACATTTTTAGAACTGCTACGGTGTACTAGTATTTTATCATATTAACGTTATATTACAATGACGTCATAATATTTGTACCAAACATACCTGCTCCTTATTCCTATGTAAATAGAGCCATCATAGGCGAGAGTTTAGCGCACAGAGAAGCTAACAAAGCTTGTGTCGGCCCTAATTAATCGAAAATATTGAAACGTTATATTACTGTTTTAATATAGCGAATCTCTTTTAATTTGCATTTGCGTGTTTTTTAGAACTAGTTTTTTAATTCATATTCAAGCATAATGTAGGTAGTTTTGTGCTGTGATTGTTTATTGTGTAGTGTGCGTATTTCATATGTCCGCTAATTGAGGTGACTTTTAATACTGTACCGCATTCATTCAGACAGAAGCTTATTACTCAATCGAAATCAAAGCTAAAAGCTCACTTCTAGTCATCAAATCTTCTTCAAGCTTTGTCGTTTTAAATTTTATGAAGCTTGTTAGTTTTAAAAAACCACATCCAAATCCAATAAGAAACAAAAAAGTGTAAACTCAAAAAATAGCGTAAGCAAAAAAAAGCGAAAAATCAGCTCTAAAAAAAGCTCTAAAAAATTTTATTAGCCAACAATCACTTTTTACCTACACTCTTCATTGTCGATTAACACTTCAATAATGAGTAAATCAAGTCCAGCATACATTTCTAATAATACAAACTTATTATTAGCAACTGGTCGACTCGCATTTAGTACTAGGAGCAAACCTAGATTAGAATCTTAGCGAATACCGCACTAGAATATTGTGGGAAATTTAACCTGCAGTGTAAGGTGGGAATAACAATAATAAAATAATAAAATGCAATATTATGTTTTTCATGTTTAAAGTTTTTATATTGCGCAGAAGATATACCTAGAGGATAAGCTACTCATCACTTTGTTTTAGTTTCATATTTATAATATATGGTTCATATATATGTTACAATAATATTTCAAAACGTGTTTTTAAAAAACTTCAAGCATCCTTTGTATTTTTGTATAGTGTATATTTAGAATTAAAGCCATCGTGGCTACACCGATAGTTGTGGGTTCGATTGCCATTCGGGGAAATTTCTTTTGTACGCTCTGGTGACAAGACAGATGGCGGCGTTCCGCCATTTAACACGCAATGTCTCCGATTTGAGCAGAAAACAGAGTGTCTTTACACTATGCACTCTGACAACCCTGCTATGCGGGAACAAGTATAAATTAAGAACCTTATTGTAGTAACTTTATTCCGTGTCTTCTACACATTCCAACACCGTTTTTACCATAACTATTACCGCAAGGCCTTCGAACAGCGCGCGTTTGATTTTATAAAACAGTTCTATTTTCATCCCATACTTCTTTTTGTGGGTTATATTTCCATTATACCCGCCCTGGTAAGAAAAAGCGCAGCGTATTGGCTTGAATTCAGGCGGTAAGTGGATAATGGGTCATCTAGCACAATGTCCTCTGCCAACACTGTTATACAAGAAAATCGGCCGCACTTTTAACAACAATCTTAATTGAATATACAACCATTACAGACAAATATGCCATCACTAATCCTTGACGGTGTCTGCAAACTAATGGAAAATTGGTTCGATTATAAATATACATCAGTGTTATGCCGACCGTACATTTATGAATATAGATTTGAACTCGGTGTAGCCAGTAATTGCATGCGGTCTTGTTTCCTTACCGATGTAAATGGAATGTTGCGCCTTTGAATCATAATTGGTGGAAGTTTCCTAAGAGTCTATAAAAGTAGGGGAATTTACTACTTTTGTAAGTACAGAAAATTTGTCAGTATCGAGTACTTAGTTAAATACGATAGTATTTGAAGCCATTGTTGCGCAGTGTACTAATGTCTGTCTGTACACGAGATGGTTGTGGGTTCGATTCCCACTTGGGGGAATTTTTATATTTCCATGTTTCATTGTTCTGGTTCCAATACAAAGGGCGGCGTTTAGTCACTTAACACACAATGTCTCGAATTCATACGGAAAGTGACTTGAACTTTTATTTATATAACAAGTTATTATTTTTATAGCTCCACACTTTCTCCAGCATAGCTGGGTCAGAGTTCTCTCTGTCTAGTGTCAAGAGAGAACCTAGTGTCAAGACACTCTGTGACCTTCCTTCAGTATCATCGATACTGTGTTCTCGAACGTCGACCAAGGCCTCCCTCTAACTCTCTTAACAAAAAATAATTGCCTGTAAAAAATTGTATGAAACGTTTGCAATGGTAAGAATTTACCATTACATTATATGCCTCTGTTCGCATAATAATTTTAAAACTAATAAAACTTTGCTGTAATGAAACAATAAAGGAGTATTAATAATAGATATACATAACTGTTTTTATAATACATGTTACAGTTAAACTAACCACAAATAAAAAAGATTGCGTAAAACAAAACTCATTCGTCGTGGAAAAGGGAAATAAATTGTTGCATATTATCATTGCGGTGGATCATTTGCGCGGAACTCACAATTTCGTTAACGACTCCAGCAACAAGAGTGCAATGAAAACTTTACTTCAATTACTAGTGTCGACAGTAAATTTTGAAAATTCAGCATTTAAACTACATTGAAATTATTAATTTGTGGGGTTTATGGTCATGACCTACGCCCTATGCGGCCAGCGTGGGACAGGGTCTGACTGTAACTGCGATTGGTTGTGGGTTCGATATTCAGTCGGCTTGTAAGTGTAAGTCTCCATTTTTTAATTAAAGCTTCTCTAAATATATAATACACCAATGGACCCATGCTTCAGTTTATCCCATTTTGGAGCTTATCCCAAAATTTTAAGTTGTTGAATGTTGAACGATATCTACCGATAATGAAAATAGCTCCATTCTCTCTGATTAGTGAAGTTGTGAAGCTGAAAATATAACGGAGTGATCAGAAACAACTAGGTGCCTTTTCCGCAAGAATACAAGAAAAAAAAGGAATATAACAAAAGTAAATAAAACTTATCTATTTTGGTTAAAACGCTTAATGTAATCCAAATTCAAGGAATTAAATAACGAATAAAATGCTTCCTTTCAAAATTATAATTTGTGTACAAAAATAAGCCTCGTTAGTAAATTTGTAGGAAATTAAAAAATATTATGCCACAGTTCACAGTTCTTACATGTTCAACGAACTCTGTTTGAGTAGACACCTTTTATCCTGAAAGTGACTTCGTTTTGCAAAGTGTTAAATGAAAATCAAGGGACAAGATGAAACGATTTTACACATTTTAACAAAATTTTAAAATTTCAAAATTTCGATAATAAAGCAGCTGTAGCCAATTAAAAATATTCTAAAATTCTCATTTTTAAATCTCACTACATTATAATTTTATTTAATTTTTAATTAACATTGTTCAGCTTTGCGCTTAATCCTGGTGAGCAGGGAGCTCGTTTTGCGATCAAATTCGAAACATTGTGTGTTGAATGGAGGAACTCAACTCAGCACATTGTCATCGTCATTGTCTATGCGGGAAACCAAAAACAATCACTAGCCCGACTGAGGATCTTACGACAACACTGTCCCATCGCGCACCGATATTTATTTTGAATATAACATAATACCACCTTTTGTCAATTGAATATTTTATGCGAATAAGTTCCGAAAATATTCAAATTTATATATGAAACGTCAATCGTTAATTGGTCCAGTATTCAAATTATTCATATAAACACTGATTTCATAAAAAATATATATATAATTATATATTACCTCTAAAACATATAAAAGTTTAAAGCAGCAAAAAAAGCAAAGATCAGTGAGAACCTGTTGTAGTGTCAAGACACTGTTCTCCACTTTCCGCCCGAAATCAAAATATTGCGTATTGAGTGGTGAAACTCATCGCACTATTAAGCATTTCTGTATTCTATCGTATATTATTATAAAGAGCGACTTAACATCGCTTGTAGTTCATAACTTGGACCAAACCTAATGCCCTACTTGACTCCTCAGTGAGTCAAAAGCAGCTCGTTGCTACGTTTGACACATTCTAACTGGATTTTATAGGAAGGTAACATCTTCAAAAAAATAGCTCAAGTGGCTACCCATGTCGCTTTATTACAGAAATATAAAAAATATATAATTTAATTATTTTGCTTTATTTAGCCTAGATTTTATAATATAATTGCGTGCAGTTATATTAAAATAAATATTATTTCTAGTATATGTATACATATCCTCCTAAGTTTTTATCGCTTTATAAAGCGTGTGTTTTAATGTAAGGACCTTTCTGTTCAACCTTTCAACGAGATATCGTAAAACCTTGTTTATATATATTTTTAGGTTATAGTCAAGGATTTAGGAATAGACTAGGAAAAAAAAGAAAAAATATTTTTAATACTGGCTTATTTTTATAACAAAAGCGAAACCACGAGTGAACCTACTATTTTATTTTCTGCCCCACACTTTTCTGTATACTTAATAGAGTAAAGAAGAGGTAGTCTTACCAGAGCGGTGAAATGAAACTAGAATATAAATACAATAATTCCTCAGAATAAGAATCAAACCCACAACCAATCGCGTTTATAGTCAGACACTGTCCCACTGGGCCACGATGTGTGTATGTGATTATTATAATTAGAATGACGGCCAAGTTAGCTCCTTGTAGAGACGCGATAGCTCGTTGTTATAATGTAATAAGATAAAAAAAATTGTACATAATGTAGGTTGGTGATTATATTTATAGATGCTATGAGGCAAAACCAGAGAATGGAGTGTCGTGGCACTAAATCCTCTCTGCCTCCACTGCTATGCGGGAAAATTGTGAAGTTTTATTTTTCACATAACATAAAATACAAAGATATCATTCCTTTGTCCATTTTTCTTAATGCTTCACTTTGTATATATATAACATGGTTTGGCAGACTCTTACAAGGTAAAAATAGTCGTACGTAATAAATAATAATATAAATGGATGGCCCCTTATACTAGGAGAGAGATCAATTATATATACCATTTTCTTTTTTATATACTTTTTTATTTCATATATATATATGCATCTTTTCTTAACTTTGGTTTTATCAAAATGTACACTTTGGTGAGTCTTCAATGTTATATTTAAAACAAAAAGATTTCTCACAGGCAATATCCCACTGATTTCATATAGAGTTTTTGTGCTCTTTAAGGGCTCTTTGTGATCTTTCTAAACTAAGAAAATGAGACTTGACAGAGCCGCCCCAACTCGGAATGTAGTATAGACTGAACCTGTGCGGTATAAATCCTCTTCAACAATTGCTTATCTATCACTTGCCTAAGAGATTTAAAGACCCGTATTAACTTTCTAATGCGGGTCATTAGCAGTTCTATATAACTCGTCCAACACAGCTGTGTTGGACGAGTTATATTTGATCCAACATAACCCCAAGGTATTGCTTGCAACCTTCTCAAAGTGGAACAGTTACAGATGGAGTGGTCGCTAAATGAGCAATTGTGGATCTTCAGGCAAAATTCGGGACCTGATTGTATATTCGCATAATTTGTAAAACAAATATAAATTATTTTTTGTATTTTCAATGGTAATAAATTGACACACAACGACTGGGATACTTTTATAAACTGGTCTCTGCCTTATTTTTTACATATAACCAAGATTTGCCAGTGAAGACGATGGCAGTGTCATCAGCATATGAAAATATATGTTTGCACATTTCATTTATGTAAATGAGTAAGAGCGTTGGGCCGAGGACACTTCCCTGCGGAATGTCATAAGTGACACATTCTTCTCTACTTAAGTGCATCCATGCAGACCATTTTCTATCGCCTAGATAGCTCTTGAATAGACTTTATATCATATCTATAATAATAATAGCTTTCTTTATCTCTTATACCTAGTTCCTCCAATCTGCGTTCAAGGATGGCTACAGAGACCGTATCAAAGGCCTTTTTAGGTCTAAAAAGACTGTAAGACATTTATTACCCTTATCAACTTCTTTTACAATTTGAGATGTAAGTGCCAATATAGCATCTTGTGTAGAGAGCCCCCTCCTAAAACTGTATTGGGAAACTGACAAGATATTAAAATTGTCAAAAAAATAACGTGCACAAACAAATAGATATATACGCAGCTTTTTTAGATAATTTTAGTCTGTGTCAGGATAATGTCAATTTATTTAAAATATTACTTAAAATTTTCATTCGTGAACAACTCTTTACGAAGTTGCACTTGGTATACCTGCGAGGAAGTTCCCATAATAACATTAAATTGACGTAAGCTCTTGTAAGACGCTTACTTAAAGGTTAGGTTAGGTTAGGTTAAAGCTGGGGTTTGATAGCTTCTTTAGATTTAAAATATAGCTGTATATAAGCTTATTAAAAATAGTTATATATGTATAAACAATAATTTTCTATAGAAATTAATGTTAGATTTTATGTAGTAATGGTATATTTATGTGCGATACATATATACGAGTAAGTATGAAATAGTGTGTCAATGCATAGCTTTTAGTATTTAATTATAGTTCGTTTAGCGCCATCTCTTACAGTTCAGTACATTATATATGGTGGTGTCAACCTGCAGATGGAATTTATAGAGTTTGAGGACTAACTTTGAGTCAGAATGCCCGAATGTTAGATTTTGTACTAATACTATATTTATGGGCTATAGATTATACATACATAAGTGTAAAATATCACCTATATATTAAATTATACTTGTACATATTAAATTATACTTCTACTTTAGATTATCCATGGTGGTGTCTATGGTGGAACTAGTCTAGTCCTAGGTTGGACTAACGAGTGGTAGGAGAGACTAAGAACGCTTTTTGTATTCTCGGTTAGACGGTTACGGTACGTTGAGCTACGGTAGCGTGCCTTATTATATCGGCCTTGACCCTGTGTCGTTGCTAACGCAACATTATTAAGTGTTGAGTAGAGAAAGAGGAGCTCGGACAGTAAAGCTGACTGTTGACGCATTCTAAAGGGATCCCTTAAATCTACACTTGAGTCTCAAGTCCGAGGCCTCACAGTTCCTTTCCCTGAAGCCCGATGGTTAAGTGTCACTCGCATAGTGTGTGACGTAATTATATTTTTTCTCACCGTAGCCATTATCTACGTCCTAAAGTCATTACATATCGATCTATTCCATATTTATTTCTTTATTAAATTGCATTATCAGTAGTGGAAACTAGTCTTTGTATTGGTCCTTTCACATATTTATTATTTTTTAGACTAGTAAAATAAAAAATGAAAATGTGTATGAATGAGTACGGCAGCTGTTGTCAATGTGATATAATTCATATAGTAATGTATGTCTGTTAATAATTTTTTTTTGTTCTATAGACAAGGCAAACGAGCGTTCGGGTCACCTAATGGTAAATGATCACCGCCGACCACGACCCGGTGTAATACCAGAAGAACTACAGATATGTTGCCTGCCTTTAGTATTATACGGGGTGGTGGCTAATAAAACACTACTTTAAAATAAATAATCTCTTATTTTATAATTATATCGCATTTATAAGGAGTACTTAAAACTGTGTTTTCATTGAATATGCTCTTGCATCGGCCTGTATACTTATTACTACACTAGCCTCGAGCGCAGGTGTACGTCTTCTATATGCCATGTGTATCATATGGTGAATATAAGACAAAGCTATATATATACTTAATATATACAAATACTACAGATTGAATAAGCTTTATTGTAGTGTATTTGTTTTTAGGTAACAACAAGAAAAAATAAAGAAATTTTAATAGATTTTAATATACATATGAGCCGTTACAAAACTTAACCGTTAATATAAAAATTAAAAAAAATAGAAAAAAGCCTTCTGTATCTTGCAAACTATGTACAATGTTATATGAGGTGGAATAATATATTTTTTTAGGTTATTTATTTATTTCTCTGCAAGAACCCATCTACAGAAGGCCTTCTCCTAAGATGGCCAGGTTTCTCTTGAGTTAAGTCTTTTGAGTTAAGTGTAGGCCAGTTATTTTTATATAAGGTTTATTAGAGGTTAATACTTAAAACTATTTACAATTTAAAAATCCACTTATGCATTAATTATAAGGAGTATATAACACAACGAAAGATTAGATACGAACAAAAAAGAAGGAGATTCGTTGTTATCGAACTATCTGGAAATTCCTAGAAAGCATTTTTAGAAAACGTATAAACATTTTGTATAAACGTAGCGGGATCGAACCCGTGTCCCTTGGGAACCGTCCATGCTCTCTGACCGGTGAGATATGGGTTCTAATGCACTCTCAATGACCTTTTTTAAAAATATTTTTCAATTTCCTAAGTCTGTAATTAACACTTCTATACCACCACCAGGGATTCACCACTCGATAACCTTTCCGTTAACTTTATATGTCCCGCCTAGTGCCACTCTAACAATTTTTATTGTAACAAGTCAAAAATAAGTTTTAACAAGATCAAATATCGGTTCGATAACGAATATTTAGCGTAATATCCTATAGCTCAAGCTCCACTCATTGTCTCGAGCATTTGGACTGTTTAGTAGGCAGAAAGAACATATTATCAAGACACTCAGTTTTCCACTTTCCGCCATTGCGTGTTGAGTGGCGGAACTCAACGCCGTGCTTTGTCGCCAGAACGGAGATATGAAGATAATTCTATTAAATATAAATATAATATTAAATATAATCATCGAAGAATCGAACCCACAACCATCGCATTCGGTCATACGTATACAGTCGGTCACTGTCACACCGAGCCACGATCGCCACACTATAGTAATTTAATTCGTCTTTATTTTATTCATTTTATTAGTCTGTCATATAAAACTGAAAATATTTTAATTTTTACGACTATTCTGTTATTATTATAACATATTTTGAAAATGCATTTTAACGCAAAACAAAATATTCCCATCAAGGTAAAACATTCCCCGCATATAAATCTCAATTTCAGAGATCCTCGTCATGCTAAGTAGAATCCCATTGCCTGAAGAACTATCGATATCAATAAAGCCTTTGATGTCGAAACAAAGAACAGTATTGAAAGAATTCTCTTTTATAGTCGGATGCGGAAATGTCGTATGAAGTGTGCTTACATACGGATATAGAATTACTAACATTTATGTATGACGGATTTATATAAGTACGATGAGGTACGGGTCTGTCTGTGAACGCAATGGGTGTGAGTTCAATCTCAACTCGAAGAAATAATTATATCTATATTAGTTTCTCCGTTATAGTTTTTCGTTATAGTATTGAGTTCCGCCTATGTCTCGACTTCTGAGTGAAAATGAAGAAGGGAGAGTCTAGACACTAGGTTTCTAACTCACTACCTCGCCACGCGAGAAACCGCTCGAAGCTGTTATATATATATATATAGCTACAACTTCTTCCTTAACATGCAATGCATCGGGCGGAATATGGAGAACGGAGTGTTTTGACAATAGATTATATGTGTCAATCCGTTTATAAGGAAAAAGCGTGACGCTGTAACTAATTACATAAGGATTTTTAGATGGATTTAGCAGGTCGAATAAATTTAAATTTAAAAACTACTATATTGTCCATTTTTTTACTCATTTGTAAATATTAGTTGTTATTCCAAAAAATCACACTTCGTCTAATCGTATCAAAGAAACACATTTAATTATTACAATTTACAAAAAAGAACACTCATTCGAATGGAATTTGAAACCAAAACTGTTATTTACAGTTAGATAGCTTTTATTTGTGACAAGCTTTATACAATTGTTCGACAAACAACAATAAATAAAAAAGTATTCAACGAAGTGGCTCAAATTTAGATTTATATAGTAGTTTAGGAATTTTTACACTATCATTGTTCATATTTCAAATATCTATTCGTATCTATATTTTATAATATTTTGTATCTATTTATTGACTGTTTTGATTAAAAATATTACAATTTAAAAAGACGATGTGTTGCCATCGTGGAGCAGTATGACAGCGTCTGTCTGTATTGTAGGCGATGATCGTGTCTAGAATTAGGACAAAGCTGAAATAAAGGAAATAAATTATAGTGTGTCGTATATAGATATATAGGTATATAGATAGCGTGTACCAACTTATAGAAGTTGGTACACGCTTTGATAATCAATATCATCATCACCGTAAGTTCTTTGATTTTCACGATTATTGCGCATTGTGAAGTGGAACTATTTGTAACCGGATTAATCGTAGATAATATTAGTATTCGAAAACACATTTTAAAACCCGACGTTTCAAACACTTTTTTCGAACAGTCTACCTGTGACCATGGACTACTGTTAAGTGAGTAGAAGTGATTGAATACAGACTGCGGGATTGGAAGCCTATGTACTAGTACTTGGTCTGTTAAGGTTTGTCCATTAGGCCTATTAAGGTACATAATGGATACGAAAAATATAATTATAAATTCAAAATAGACGACGGACTGTCTTGACACTAGGTTTTCTGATATATCCGGGAGAGCTAAATAATAAAAATAGTTAATAAATTTAAACTTGCCAAAATGCTCTTAAAATTACATTTGATTGTTTTTATACTATTTAAGCCATTGTTTCAAAGTGGGACAGCGTCTGACTGTAAACGCGATTGGCTGTGGGTTCGATTTCCACTCCAAGAAATTATTATATTTCTATGTAACCATTTTCTTGCTCTGGTACCTAAGGTAAATTACGGCGTTGAGTTGCCCCACTTAACACGGAATGTCTCTATTTTTGGCGAAAAGTAGAGAATGGAGTGACTAGGTTTTCTTTGTGAAACTGTATAATATTTAAAATTTAATGAGTCTTGGTAAAACACATAAAATAAATAAAATAGAGCCCGAGTAAGTTTTATTCCTTACATAAATAAAGCACAGCTGTAGTGTAGTAGCAGTAGTTTATTCAAATTCTAGTTGTTTTCGCAGGCTGTTATAAATATTTAGTATTCTTCAACTCTTTTGTTTCTTCTAGAAGGATTTACAGTGCAAAGTTTTATTTATCTTCATTATGGAAAATATGACGGATTTTATATGCAATGGGAAAAAATGTAAAGATAATGGTTTCTCAAATTTAAAGTTAAAACCTCTTGAATTTATTTAATTTAACTTTGTTTTTGTTGGAAAAACTTGCTTAAACCTAGAATCATGCTAAAATATAACAGCTAGGCCATAATTTGTTACATGGACATAAAAAAAATTAAGTTTCAACTGTTTAAAAACGTTTAAACACATATTATCCCGTATCAGCAGGAACATTTCAGGGAACGACCTTATTGCACTCTCACAGCTCCCAAGGAACCCTATGCTAAAACTTAGTTTTCTAAGTTCAATAGTTTTTGCTGGCTCTAACTTTTTTATTTATACTGTTTTTTCACTAATACCAGAGTGTGTACGCGCATAACCATATACATATGCACAGTGTGCATAGGTAAGTGCGTGCATGAGTGCGTGAGTGCGAGTGTTCTTTGCATTCTTTATTTTCCCGTGTGTTTTGAACTCGCAACTACCAAGTATATACTCAGACGCCTTCCAAATTGCGACGTTATTACTTTTATTATTCCGCTTGACGGAAATAGAGCACACTATGTCATATATCAATAGCGATATGATATAAAAGCATGCCCTATTTCACGATTCGCTGACTATAAGGCGCGACATGGAAATTATTTTGTAACACCTCCATATTTAAAAAAAAAATTCTCTTAGTAATAAATGTAAAACGAAATCGTGGCACAGTGCATATGTGGATTGCTATCCGCATACATCACATACTTGTGATCGTTTTAGGTTGGAGGGAAATAATATATATATAAATTTATATTGTCAAAATAAATTAACAAATTTCAGTTTTGTTAGACGAACTTGCATGGTTTTTAAGTTCTCTATAAATTGTATTAATGTTAGTGTGAAACAAATGCTTAATAATAAAAAAAATAAATAATGTTTTGAATTCAGGCAGAAAGTAGAGTATAGGTTCTGTCTTCCAACGCACCCTGCTATGAAAGAAAAAGCGGAAAGCTAAGAACAACTGAAAAAGCAAGATTTTGCCCAATATTTTGGCAGTAATTCCAAACGTACATAAAATCATTTTCACAGTTGGGATTCGAACTCACAACCAACTGTAAAAAGAATATTACAAACTGTATGTTACAATTTTTTTTTAAATCGATGCTTGACTTTTTTACCGCAGACAGAGCGCTCATACTATATAGAGAGTAAAAAAATATTTTTTATATAATTATCCTCGGGCCAGGGACCCACAACCAGATGCTGACCACTAAGCCCCGATGGTCTCAAGAAACTGATGCCTTCGGCATATGATATATACATGTACATATAACTAAGAGAATTAATAATAGCTAGTAGACCATAAAGGCGAGGGCAGAAAAAACGAGTTGCCTTAGCAATGTGTAGTTTATACAAAAATGTGTGGCAAACACATGGTAGCTTTTATAAGATTTTATTAGTAATTAATTGTTTTTTTTTTCAGTTTTACGCTTTTTCCCGCATAGCAGGGTAGTCAGAGCTTAGCTGTAGATTCGATTCCCATTTGGAATAAATATTTTCATTATTTTCATTTTCCGCTCTTGTACCTAAGACAAAGCGCGGCTTTAAGCTCCGCAATGTACGCAATGTTACAATATACGCAATGTCCTGATTTGGGGCGGAAAATGATGAATGGAGTGTCTTGATACTAGGTTCTCTCTGTCGATCCTACTAGGCAGGAAAAGCTGTTTTTTTTTTTATAGTAAATATTTCATATTTTTTTTAAAAAGAAATTGAAGTGTCTTAATGCAATACTAAAATAACCGTTCTTTCCTATATTTTTTTATAATTTTCCTCTGTATGTCTGTTCGTTCTGGCTAATTTCTGGAACGGTTCAACCGATTTTGACGGAAGTTTCACTGGTAGATAGCTGATGTAGTAAGAAGTAATTTAATCTACTTTTAATTTAAAATTCCACACGGATAAAGTCGCGTGCACAGCCATTATAATTGTAAGGCAATAATTATAAGCGTAATTTAATATGGCGATATTTAGTGTCCTGTTAAGTAGAAACGTTAATAATATATAATACTATTCTAGAAACATGATAATTAATTGAAGATTGCTTCTAGGAATTTAATTATGGATACTTTGTTATAAACTTCTGATGTTTAATTCTTCACAACTGGGTTTATTATTTAAGTTCGATTAATTCGAACTTAACATTTTATAATTCTTTTTTTATAAAATATAAATACATGAACTAGAGATATTTTATCTTTTTTTACAAAAAAATTGTATAATAATTTGACACAGTCAAAAGACATATTTAGAAAACGTATAAATACTTGAACGCAGCGGGATTTGAACCCGCGCCTCTTGAAAACCGCTCAAGCGCTCTGACCGCTAAGCCGTGCGTTCTACATCCTTTAAAAAATGTAAAAAAAAAGAAAATAATAGTTAAACCGATTTTTTTATAATAATACATTACATTAATTGAATTAACATCACACACAAGTGATTGGTTTATTGCCTCATATATGTCACGTTGATAACGTAACGCGTAGTCTACGCGCCAACGAGTCTACTGGTTTTAAAATATTTTTTTAATTCGATGATGAAATTATTTTTTTGGCGTTTAGTTTCGCCACTCAACACGCAACGTTTCCAATTCAAATAGAAAGTCAGAGTGTTTTGTATGACTAGATTATCTTTGGCTACTATACAAGAAAAAGCATGTAGCACTAAAAGGCTCCACTATAATTAGTTTTCAGATAAGAAATGCCGTTTTTTCAGAACTTCTTTATGTCTGGATGTAATTATAATCGACTCAATGTTAATCTACAAAGTAATTAAGACTCGGTGAGCTCAAGCGTGTACTTAATTGTTTGATGTGTATAATGGAACTTAGAGGGTATAGCTCCGACAAACATTAGGTTTGAGTACAACTGGGATGCTGTGTCGGTATCATCTATTTGAAAATGTAAAAAAATATAAAATAACAAATTATTGTGAACTAATAATAAGATTCGTTTTACTTTTTGTACACGAACTAAAAATATTTTACCCTATATGTAGTATATATTTACGTAACTACATCACATACAAACTGTACATTAAAATATTTTCAAATGAAACTATTTTAACCGGATTAATCGCGTATAATTTTGGTATTCGAAAATACATACTACTCCTACGGACTGTTCCGTCTACCTGTGACCACGGACTACTGTAAAGTGTTCGAAACGTCGGGTTCTAAAAATGTATTTTGGAATACCAAAATTATACGCGATTAATCCGGTCAAAATAGTTTCATTTCAAAATGTGTAATAATCGCGAAAATCAAAGAACTTATTACATTAAAAATATTTTATATATTCACATTTTTACCGGATTATAACGGACAAATAGAAATAACTTAGAATAAACAAAAAAAATTTCACAATTTCCTGCCACTTTAGAGACATCGCGCATTTAAGGAGAGCGTAGAAATGGATATAATTTAAAATAAGCATTTCCCAAGCGATAAAACAAATATCATATGTGCAAAATATTTTCTATTGCGTCTAATATTGACGTAAAATTTAACTAGTGTTAAATTTCAGGTCAATATTATTCGAAATATGACGTTTAAAAGATTGGAACTTCAGCATAAGTTGTTAATATGGGTTGCAATTTTTAGTGTCATATAAAAATATAATATCTCGAGCAGATGATGTGGAACTAAGAGCTTATCTACGCATTAATATAACAGAGGGAAGTAGTTTAATTTTAAATTTGACAGTGTCTAACTGCAAACGCGATTGATTATGGGTTCGATTCCCACTCGGATGAATCATTATATTTAAATTATTTTAATTTATTTGCTGTTACACGACAAAGCGTGGCGTTGAGTACCACCACTCAACACGGAATGACTCGAATTCGGGCGGTAAGTGGAGAACGGAGTGGCTTGATACTAGGCTATCTCTGACTACCCAGCTACGTGGGTAAAAGGGTGAAGCTGGTTTCTTTTTGAATTTATTGGATTTTTTCTTATCATATATATTAAGCTAAAACACTTGCCCAATTTTCGATACCAACGATGGCAAATGTAAACAAACAGTTGTTTATATAAAATTTTGGTTATTTAAATTTTATTTAAGTGACGACTACTTATTACAAAAACTAAACTCTCTTAGGGTATACATAGAGACACGAAGCTCTCTATGAGTCGTTTAATCCAATTTTTGAAAGCTTAAAATGTTACGAAATTATAAAATATATAAACAAAAGATAAGGCAGTTAAGTATAAAAATGGAAATAGGATGGCAAGAGTCACAAAATCTACGTAAAAGAAGTCACGACTAACAACTAGTGTTTATAAATGTGTAAAAAAAAGTGTAAGCACATTTAAAATATTTGTGTACGAGCTTCGTGTGGCTTTAAGTCACGCTTTTTAGCACGGAATGCGTCTAATATTGTCAAAAAATGGCTAACGGAGCTCAAATACTATCCTGATCTGTATATATGTATATATATGGTCTGTGGTTGTCTCACACTTAGTGAGCAGGTGTTGTCTTCGTAGACCGCATCAGGCTTAGTCAAACGTAATGCTATCAATATGAAATGTTTTTTAAAAGTTTTTAAAGTGTTCGCACACTGAGGAAATTGAAAAAGACTTATTTAGAATAAATAGCAATCTCTCTTGCCAAACGATTGTTCGTAGAATAATATTTGGGTAGCAGAAATTTGTAAAAATCTCTCTACAGAGATGCTAACAACAAATATAAGTTGTAATAGGCATATAAGAATTTTGACGTAGCTGGATGTAGAACGCACCGCTTAGCGGTCAAAGCCCTTGAATGGTTTTCAAGAGACGCGGGTTCAAATCCCGCTACATCCAAATTTTTATAATGTGAAATGTCTTTTCCAATGTGAAATGTGTTAACAATGATAGGTATTTATATAACACTATCACGATTTATCCCTTTAATTTATCCCGTTAATTAATAACGTAAATAATTAACCTAATTATATAACACTCTATTCTCCGCGTTCCATTCGAATGTTCGAATTTATCTTATCAGAGTGAAAAAAAAAGTTTAAATATAATCGTTTCCCCCAATGTGGATCAAACCCACTACCATCGCGTTTAAAATGAGACAATCACAACGCACCATGATGATTGAATATTTTCATGATATACACCTAAATTACTCATCGCTTCAAATAAATAATTGGATTAAAGTTAGCAAAGCCTCATCGATTTCACTTCTATCAGAGTTAATCTGTTCAATAAATACAATTTTGAAAGCTCAGCCACTAGGCACTGTACTAAGTTAGATATTCATTCACTTAGATAAATTAAGCTCTCAATGTAAACTTGTAAGTATTACTTTGATGTTGCTTTTAGGCTTATACATTTTTATCATTTTCAAGGTGGGAATAAAACTCTGTATCGTTGCGTCCTTAACAAACTTTGACCATCACTGGTGCATAATTAAGCGCTGTTAGCATTCATGCACTAGTACTGGTACGTCTTTAAGTACACTATGCGTACAGTACTAAATATTTATAGTATATCTACACTTGTATTAGTTTGTCCTTAAATATTATGACTATATGAGCACTATTGCTGGTGCATCTTTGAGCAACCTACGTGGATATGGAATTGACCGGTGTGTACTTAAGTGATCTGAGTGTGTTTGTCCTTGTACTGGCGCGTCCTGCAGCACTCGGAGTGCGAGAGTACTAGTACTGGTACGCTATTAAATGACAATTCAGTACTTTGGTTGTGTGCGCAAATGTACTGGCGTATTCATAAGCACTGGGAATTGGCGCACTTTATTACCAGTGCGTCTTAAAGTAATTTGAGTTACTGCGCACTAGTATTAGTAGATTCAAAATTTACTCTTTTCATCATTGGTCGTAGTGATGCACCTTTCGGTGATTTATATAATTTAGTGATTTCAATTCATTCGATTTAAATTTTAAATTATTTTATGGTTTAACACTTCCAACGGATATTGAACGCTCAAATAAAGTAAAGTAATGTAAATAGACTATGCCATTACAGATATATAAAATGTTACGAATTATTCGGCGAAAGCCGAAATTTGGCATATAGATAGGCCCTAGGAGTTTTATGTATCTCTTCCCTCCTGAGACTGTGACTCAGAGAGGATTTCCAAAAATCTACCGAACGTGAATGTAATATGGTTTTTGCGAATACAACCAAAAAGTCCACGCAAAGGAACTTTGCGGGCAAAAACTTGTACATAAAGCTCCAAATCCGTCTGTTTAGACAAACAATAGGCAGATATAATCTTACGTCAGACGCTTTGAAATATAAGACAAAGCTGACTGAGTGTAATTAATAGGCCTAATTATTTTAATAATACAACAGATATAGTTGTATCATGAATATGTCAGTAAAATAACGAATTATAGAGCTTCGTACTTTATTTTATTTTTTTAACCAGGCAGAGAGAAGCTGGTGTTAAGACACTCCGTTCTAACCTTATTGCTTTTTTACATATTCTGTATAAATGGTGTTCGAGGTGGCATTTTGGTGTAACTAGAAAAGATAGGTTATTATTGCTGACGACAAAAGTCGGTTATTATAGTTAACTGGAAAAGATGTTTTTTTTAACATTTTTTTTAAGTGTTAATCGCACACTTAGGAAATTGAAAAACACATATTTAGAAAACGTATAAAAATTTGAACTTTCTTGAACGGTTTTCCAAGAACCGCGGGTTCAAATCCCGCAGCGTTCAATTTTTTATACATTTTCTAAATATGTGGCAAAGTGATGAATGGAGTGTCTTGACATTAGTTTCTCTCTGCCTACCCTACCCAACACTATATAAAAAAAAGTGTGAAGCCGATATATAACCGATCTTTTCTAATTAGCGATAATAACCGTCTTTTCTAAAACATAATTTTAGATAACGAATAAAAGATTTAAACCACTACGTTCAATTTTTTATGTTTTCTAAAAATATGTATTTTAATTTCCTAAGTGTGTGATTAACACTTTAAAATGTTTAAATGCATTTAAAATGTTGTATATCTATATTATTTCGAAGTAAAGCGATGTTTAATTAAAAAAAAACTTTGTTAACTCTCTAACATGTCTACTCGCTTTCAAATTTTACTTCAAAGCGCTTTAAATTTAATCTTCGACTTTAAAGCGATTGCCAATGTATTTTATTTGCAAATATTTGAGACTTTCCAATGTGCTTGTACAAACATGACCTTTACAATTTTAATGTATAGACGTTGGTAGAGAGATGTGGCGTAACCAAAGCTTTTAATTATTAAAATTTAAAAAAGAAATTTTTTTCTATATATATAAACTTAAAGCTCTTTTTGTTCATTGCAAAATAGAGAAGAGAGAGAACCCAGTATTAAAACAACTTTCTCCATTCACATTCTTGCTAGTCACACTACTGAGTACATACTCAGTATCACTACTACTTAACAGATCCCGAAAACCTAAATATTTCACAAGCATTGAGCCCAACTTGGCGCAGTATGACAGCGTTTGACTGTAATCGCCAATTAGTTATGGCTTCCATTCCCACTCGGGGGAATGATTGTATTTTAATCATCCGTTCTGGTGAATAAGACAAAACACGGCGTTGAGTTTCGCCACTCAACACGCAATGTCTCAGATTCGGGCGGAAAGAGAACGGCGTTCCTTGACACTAGGCTGTCTCTGCCGGGTGCTATGCGGGAAAAAGTGTGAAACTAAAAAAAAACAAATAATGTAAATATTTTAAACATTTTTAAAATGTTTACATGTGTGTAAACATTTTAAAAGGCAATTGAAATACATTTTTAGAAAATGTATTAAAATTTGAAAGCAGCGGGATTCGAACCCGCGCTTCTTGGACGGTTTCCAAGAGGCGCGGTTTCAAATCTCGCTGCGTTCAAATTTTTATACATTTTCTAAAAATGTAAATGAACGTAAATATTCTCTTAAGTGAAATTTGATCGGGCTACCCCCGCTTCTGTAGAATATTTTCATAATTCAACATGTATAGTCTTAGAAGGCATTGATTGAATAATGCATAACTTATATTATATCACTTTAGTATATTATATATTAAATCATTTTGCGGGTTATAACACTTTTGTTGATATTACGACCTTCGTCGTTTCTCAGTTTAGTATAGTTTAGGTTATTAACCTTTGCTTATTCAAATTAGTTTCATGCGAAGTTCATATTTGAAATTTTTGTGATGGTTTTATGAAACTCTTGTTGAAAATATTAGATTTTTTTTCAAACTGAAATGAAAATATTTTAAATAGAAATTGTCTTACCGAGTGGGAATGGACTAGTTAAATATAATAATTTATATGAATAGATACTAAACATTGTTTGCATTTTTTTCTCTATGAATTCATAGAGATTTTTGATCGTTGATAGATTGATAGATTGATTGATCGATAATTCGATAGATTAATCGCTAGCTAGATTTATACATTAATAGCTAGTTTGCTAGCAAAGGTGACACATTATTATTTGTAAATTTCAGTACTCTTCTCTTTCACCAAAATCGGTAAGAAGTCGTAAATCCAAATAATAGAAATCTTTTAAAAAACAAGCTGTTGAATATACTAGTCAAACTTTTATTATAATGTTCTTTTTATGTTTTTAATTTTTGATTTTTTATTTTGTCTACCATTAGCATTTGAATTAGACCTTAAATAACTAAATAAATGAAGAAATGTCGCTTTTCATTTCAATGTCTAAATAAATTTATTAAATATAAAATGATTTCTCATAAACATAAGTTAATAAAATAAATAAACAAGTAACACCGCAGTATACACACATATAATAAAACACGAATACTGTTTTAAAACTTTTCTAATATCTCAAAGATGAGCTTATTATCGACGGTACATACGATTCGATAAAACTTTTAAGCCCGAGATTGTTATCAATAATAATGAAATTACTTTTTTAAATTTATCGTATTTTCATTTATCGTCGGTCGAATCCGTAATTTACAAAATAGCGGGTGTGAGTGAAACTGTCATAGTAAAAAAGAAAGAAGAAAATGCTAAAAAATATAATAAATTAGCATAAGCGAGGAAGTGGGTTAGGGTCGATGATACTGTAGGAATCTCTTAAAAAGCTTGAAGACCCCCCAGAAGGCATGTATAAAGGGGTTAATAACAGAGGACGAGTGAAATGACAACGACAGTGAGTTTGTACGAGCTTTTAATTTATATTTGCGCTAGACAAAGACTAATTAATGGAAATAATAAGTTCAAAGTGCTTGGTCTACTCATTTCTCTGTTTTCTATCTTCCTACTCATCTATTCATAATATGTAAAAAAATACTTAATTTATTGGATCACAGTATAGGGTCTACTACTTAGGTACTTTCACATTATGCACTTTTTTGGCTCTTCAACAGGTTAAATGGCTCTATGGAATGCTATAATAGATAAATTTAATTAGAGACCATCGTGGCACAGTGGGACATCGTCTGTGTGTAAAGGCAATTGGGTTTGTGGGGTTCGATTCAAATTCGGGGGAATGATTTATATTTAAAAAAAAAAAACATTTCTTCGCTTTGGTACCTATGACCAAGCGCGGTGTTCTGCCACTCAACACACTTGATTTCTGGTGGGTCTTGATACTAGGTTCTTTATGACGCTAAAAAGCGTGAAACTAAAAAAAACAGAAATGCTTATATAAATTTATACACAAAAAAATCCTTAAGATTTGAAATAACAACCAATCCATACTTATAAATTCTGTAAAGTTCGTAGCGTCGCAACTGTAATGAAATTCGTACTTATATTTTTATTTGCTGAACAATTTTCAATAGCTCATTAGAACAATGTAACGGCTATAGTAATTTATGTTAAGAGCCCTCTCAATATAAATTAGCTAGCCCTAGTTATTTATTCTAGGGTTGTTAATGATAAAAAATATTATACATTATAAAATAACAATACAAAATATAAAATAACAAAACAAACAATGCTCATAATTAGGCACAATCAAATAATTTCATTTTAATTTTCACATTTCAAAAGAATAAATTATCTTTATTGCAAACAAAACGAGATTACTATTTGGACGAGCTTTTTATTTGTGCTTGCGCTTCACAAAGACTAATTAATGTGAATAATAATTTCTTACTGGTTTTGAGTACTTTGAACTTGTTTATGAATTTCATTAATATTTATTGCCTTGTTGTATTGATGGCCTTTTGTTTATAGATATTTTTTGGCGTTTTGAGTCCGAAATCACGAATGTCGAAGTAAAACACTTATATATAACTTACAGTAATCTGAGGGTCCACCAGTATAAAGTTGGTATTCTAATAAACGAATTGTTGCGGCGACTACGGATATTTTTTATTATTTGGTTCTCGTAGATTAGATAAAAAGAGCTAAGTGAACAATGTCTCCTTCCACCACTTACTTTAAAAGTGACGAGTTTTAAAAACCAAACTGGTGAAGATCTACATATTAGTTTTGACCGGATTAATCGCGTATATTTTTGGTATTTGAAAATACATTTTAGAATCATCATGTTTCGAAGACTTCACATTAGTCCGTGGTGGCAGGTGTGCCTAGTTTCATTTCAAAATGTTAAAAAATCGCGAAAACCAAACATCTTATTACATATTAGTTTTTTTGGACACTTATAGCACTCAAGGACGCATTAGTACTAGTACATACATACTCATAGTACTATAGGATTCATTCAATACCAGTGCGTATAAATTTAGACCAGTCAAAGATGCATAACTACTAATACATGTATTCTAAAAGTATCAAGATTTATCTAATTCAAATTCAAAATATCCTATATTCAAAAAGGCTTGTATTTGACTTAAAGGCCGGCAACATCCCTGTAGCTGTTCTGGTCGTGGGTGGCGGTGATCATTTACCCTGACCCGAACGTCGTCTGCCTTGTAGTTTGGTTTGCCTTTGCCTACAGATAAAAAAAAACACTTTTTAATCGTCGAATGCAGATAAAGCTACCACCGACTCGGAAGGCAGTTCTGCTGAGAAGAGCCACGGAGAAACTCAACAGTTGCTCTTTTCAAGTGCAAAAGTGTCAATTATGTTATTGATGTTAAATAATACTTCTATAAATATTTATCCTTTTAATATTCCCCTACAGAGTGAAAAGGTTGTCTTATTAATATTGGTTTTATTGTTTATCATTGTATTAAAGCCTTTTGGGAAAACCATACTCGTTATATCTTAGAAGTTTTTAGTTGAAATTGGTAAGAAGTTTTCACATTTCATTTACAACAATCGAGCCATATGTAGAAATTCATATCACGTAAGCATATCTATAGAATTAATTAATACTTAAACGATTTTAGTATTAAGTTATTTTACGACGCCATATTTGTATTTCATTAGAAGTTGCCACTTTCATAATACTGTTTCACTTCAAAATTTAGTTTCAACCTGTCTTGTTTATATTGTATGTGGTCTTAAAGTTTTCACTTTGGCGTGTGCTTTTGCTGCCAAAATAAAGGGTCTAGATTGTATGGCACTTTAACTACCTTTGGTTATTCTAATACTTAACTAACTATTTCGTTTATTAGATATGTGTATATATTGAACTGTTTCAAAAACAGCACAGCAAAACCTCTCTATTACACGCGACTATGTATGTGAAGTTTTTTATGATGAACAAAAGGTCTCGACCGTAAGCTCGATTGGTTTTGGGTTCAAATCTCACTAAAGGGAATTATATTTATTTCCATTTCTACGCTTTTGTAAAGAAGAGAAATTGCGGCATTTAGTTCAGGGTATCAGGCTAAGGCCGTGTAGCAGGATAGTAAGAAAGAACCTAATGTCAAAACACTTCGTTCTCCACTTCCCGCACGCATTTGATACAGTGGGTTTTAAGTGATGGCACTGAACACCATGCTTAATCTTGTTTACCAGAGTTTAGAAATGAAAATAAGAAAATTATGATCATTTCACCGAGTGGGAATCAAACCCACAACCCCTCACGATTACAGTAGACGCTATCGCATTGAACCGTGATGACTCTCAACTATTTGTAATATAAACTTATAATGATAACGCAATGCTGAAGTATGCGACATCATGTTCAACGCGATACGTATATAATATTCTGGCCGCATAAGCTTTTAAGATATTAATTATTTATTTATTTTATTTTTTTTATCTTTGTTTTTTATCTGTGTTATCTTTTATACATGATCATCATATTTTTAGAAAACGTATAAAAATTTGAACGCCGCGGAATTCGAACCCGTGCCTCTTGGAAAACGTCCGCCTTTCCGTCTTGCCGCTAAGCCATGCCAAATACTTTATACGTTTTCTAAAAATATGTTTTCAATTTCTATCTTTCTATAAGGCTTTTTTTTGAAGCTGGGAAATGCACTCAAAGGCTAACTTAGCATGTAAAGTGTTATTCTGTAGCTTACACCATCCCATAAAATATATCAAAAACATACAGTAAACAAACAACAAACAAAATAACACACTTGTTCTATTTATTATGATAACTAGTATGTTAATATAAATGAACACGTCCCAAGGCAAAACGTAAAATTCAAAAAAAATTCTGAATATTATTTATTTCAAAAGTTAAAATTCGAAGCAAGTAGCAATATTGTATGATTTAAGTAATCCTCCAAGTTTATTTTGCCACGAACTTAATACAGAAATACCTCTCGCATTTTGGCACAAGTAAAAGACAGAGGAATTTAAATATAAGCCAAGTGCGCGACAAGTTGCGGCGAACGTGCAAAATTTGACTCTAACAATACCATGTATATTTAAGTAAGACTTAAATTTACTTTACCTTGAGAACATTTTTGGTCTTTATATTTAAATATATATATGTATACTCAAATGAATCCACGCTTTTTCTGGCATGGTAAACAAAACCTAGTGTCAAGACACTCCCTGCTCCACTTAAACGAGTTATAGCCCACGAATTCATTTTTGAGTTATAAAATGTTAAATTTTGTAATAGTTCCCAAAGGCATTTGGAGTAACCTTAAGACTTTTATACTATCCATAGAATTTACAAGAGATTAGCTTTCTTCGACCTTTACTTACCGCTGTACGTTGTCTGGCCGTCACTCAGCTGGTACCGAACATGTTTTTCTAGCCTACAGCTTTTCCTCACACAGCGAGTTACGCAAAAAAACTTAGCGAAAAATACTGTTATAACTTTCTATATGCATGTTAATTAAATAACCTTTAGCCATATACCCACACATTTATGTATGTATTTATAAGACGAATATTGATTTTGGATGTGAGGTATGTCCCTTTATTGATGCTCTCGATATATTGCACTGGTACTTTCGACAATCAATAGATTCTTATATTAAAATTATGACCAGTTTAAAAATTGTATTGTAAATCAAAAATTCCTCTTTAATTTCGATTTTGAACTATAGAAATCATTTCCTTATTTTGTTCATTTCCTGCTATCTTAACGTCTCTCTCGTATTTAGTCTATTAACAAAGCCTAAGAGAAAGACCAAAGACCTAGTTATTAGTTGCTCAATTATTTGTTTTCTAGAGAAAAAACGATTAAATAACAAATTTAAAATCTTTTAATTATTTTTTTTACAGCTTTACGCTATATATTTTGTTAAAATTTTTTTAAAGTGTTATTCCCACACTAAGGAAATTGAAAAAGACATATTTAGAAAACTTATAAAAATTTGAACACAGCGGGATTTGAACCCGTGCCTCTTGAAAACCGTTCAAGCGCTCTGACCGCTAAGCCATGCGCCCCACCTCCAGCTACGTTGAAATTCTTATACGCTTATATATAATAGCTTTACGCTATTTTCCGCATAGCAGGGTAGATTGACATAAAGTAGTATCAAGACACTCAGTTCTCCATTTTCCGCCTGAATCCGAGACATTGTGATTGGCGGAACTCAACGTCACGTTTAGTCCAGTTTAGTTGTTGTATTAGGGTGGGGAAATAAAAGTAATTGAAATATAATTATAGCCTCAGGTGGGGATTGAGTCCAAAAACATATTTATTCAGACGCTGTCCCAAAGTGCAGCGATGGCGTCTAATACTATAGCAAAGCGAATATATTATAGAAAAGATATCATGCAGATTTTCTTCGTTGAAATTTCTAGAATTCTTGAAAAGAAATGAATACCAGAATTTGCGGAAGAGATTAATTAGTAAGTCTAAGTTTTTATTCCTTTTGTTTCACGAGTATTGTGATATAATAGAATTAACGACTTCGCAGTTTAGCTGGCACGTGCCTTTGAAATACAAGTGAGCGGTTGTGGGTTCGATTTCGGGGGATGTTGAAAATATTTTTATATTTTATGTTAGACATAGCAAAGCGTTCGGTTCTAGATCATAACAGTATAGTCTTTAATCCCTAGTATAGGCAACATAAAATATTTTCATTATTCTTTATTACGGGATAGTCTAAATGTAAACGCGATTAGTTTCGGGTTCGATCCCCACTCGGGGGAATATTTATATTTAAATTATTTTCATTTACCTTCCGTTGAGTTGCGCCAAAAAACACGTTTTGAAAAGAAACTATTTTTATGCGGATTAATCGCGTATATTATTGGTATTCGAAAATACATTTTAGAAACCGGACATTCTGAACACTTTACAGTAGTCCGTGGTCACAGGTAGACTGTCTGTCATTTGCTAAATTTTTACCTAGTGTTAAAACACTCCACTCTCCACATTAGACGTTGCGTGTTAGTATATATTACAGAAAATAAATTACTTTTGTAGAAGTAACTTAATTAAAACAGGAAATGAGGGAAGCTGAAACGTTAATATACATTTGTATTTTATTACGAGGCTTAATTATGATTAATATTTGCAACTTCATACCTGAACTACGAAGGATTTTGCTTACCAAACGATTATTGGTTCATAGACCATTTGTATAGATTTTGATTAAAATGTTTGTATTGAGCCCGTCTGACAACAATAAACGATGATTGTGGGTTCAATCCCCAATTCGAGAAAATTATTAGGTATATTTAAATCACTTTCACTTTCCTGTTTTGGTAACAAGGCACTGTTTTGAGTTCCGTCACTTAACAAGCAATATCTCAAAGTAATTTCTTTTGTAAAGTGTTATTCAAATACTTAGGGAATTGACTTGATCAATTCTTAAGAGGCGCGGGTTTGAATCCAGCTGCGGTCAATTTTTTTATGTTTTCTAAACATGTATTTGAAATTCAGGCGAGAAGAGGAGACCTGAGTGTTTCTACAATAATTAGTTTCTGCCTTACCAGCTATGAGGATTTTTATTTTCTCTCTATCTAAATAATATATAAAATATTAGTTTTAATAACAATCATAAAAAATTAAACATCTGTATGGGAATGCGTTTTTTAGTGTCGCTTACAAATGCGCCATTGCTATATTAAAACCAAGCGTATGTTAACTGTTTGTAACAAAAACTGTGTATGTAGTCTTTGTAATTTTGAATAAATTTCGAAATTAGTATAGAATTCTATGATTAATTCAGTTTTTGAACTGTATGTATTCCAAGAGGGTTAGAAGAGATAGATATGTAAATTTACTATCGATGGAGTAGTTTTTGGTTTTTTTAACATTTACTATGAAAAACTATAATTTCATGTTAAGATAAACCAAAAATACAAGGAAAAAGATACATTTTAAGTTTTACTCACTTGACAGAAATCCCCGCTGTTAAGCATTCTTTCTTTTACATATTTGTATGGGGACCAGCGGTCGGATTGTATCAGCGCTGAGTTACCCTTGACACTACGACCCTAACTCGAATCACGTCTGTGTAGTAAATAAATATAAAATATAAACACCTTTATACACAGTAGTTGGCTGGCTTCTTAAATAATGTAATCGATTTTGTTCGAGTGGAAATTAATATATGAAAAATTCAAATTTGACAAATATTTTGGACATTTTTTTATTTTTATTTTTCATTTTAGGCAGAATGTATGTATATGTATGAACATATATTTAACATTCTATGTGTGTTTTTTAAAAGATAAAAATTTAAATATGCCTTATTGTATAATTGCTTCACTTCTATCTATACATGTACCTATCAATCAATGTGAGAGCATTTTTAAACGAAATTTTAACGCCCAATTTATTAAAAAATTCACACATATGTCCGTATTTAATGGCCAAATATATTTTCATAGAATGAGCCCCTTTGGTAAAGGGTCCCTTGCTAGGAAAATAAAAACAACAAAGAATATTGTATTTAAGTTAGTTTTAAATCTCTGTTGTAAAGAACAACAGAATATTAAATAATTATATTTTAATTTGCAATAAGCGAAGTCTTATTAAGACCTTTGCTTTTAAAATTTCTACATCTAATACTATTATATCCACGGACACAACTGTTATTTTTTAATAAAGCAAAAAAATTACAAAACACAGTAAAATACCAATAAGATTTTCAAATCCAAGACAAAAATTCTTTAAATATAATTAGAAAAATAGACTCTCGAATAAAAAAGATATAATGAAAAACATATAGTAGTGGTAACTCTAGCCATTTTAGTCTCAAGTATCGGCTCGTCCATCGTCGTGTGTTTTAACGTCTGAAGGACATTCAACAACTTGTTTGTCTTCCGATTTCAGAGGGCTGCCCACTGAAAGAGTATGTAAAATATATATACATATATATATATATATATATATATATATATATATATATAAAATAGAGGCCATGGCTGTCTGACTGTGCTCGAGATTATTTCGATTCCCTCAGGGGAATTATATTTGAATTATTTCCATTTTTCCGCTCTAGAAAGATAAAGCGCAGTTGACTTCTTCTACTCAACTCGTAATGTCTCGAATTCAGGCGGAAAGTTGAAAACAGTGTTTTCAAAATTAAAAAAAAACAAAGAATTCTACAATATCATAGATAATTTTTTGCTAATATTTCTTTCTGTATAAAACGTTAAATAATTCTAAGAAATAAATCTAAGCATTTATTTTTTCCAGTAATCGTTTCAAGCAAACTATTTTAACGTTACACTCTTGCAGCGCAGTAGACATATAATTACTACGTACAATACTACAAGGTTCAAGTATTCTAAATTTAAAATAAATCCTATATAATATTGATTCATGAATATTTTGATTAAGCAAACCTTAAGAAGCTAAGAATATAAACAAGATAATAATGTAATGGAGTGTTGTCTCCAGTTGGAATATTATTAATTACAAGACTTAAATTAATTTATTGTTAAAACACTGTTATTGGTTGGCTGAATTTCAAATAAGGCAATGTTTATTTGTAATTTGCTATGTTATTTACTACATCGTCTGTCATTAATCTAGAGAATATCTAAAATTTATCCTCTCACAGCTTTTCTCTAATAAAATATCATTGACATTCTAAGAATTATTTAATTAGATTATACTAGCGACCCGCTCGCGGCTTCGCCCCCACGAAGAGCTTTTTCGTGAAACTGTGAAATTCGTGAAAAAACTAAAACAAAAACCGATGTAAATTTGTGCCAGTAGTAAAAAGGTAGCCTATGTTCATCCGAAGACCCTCAAATATCTCAACAGAACGACTGGTTCAGTGGTTTGGCCGTGATGACGTCACAGACAGACAGACACTACTTTACTTTACTTCTCATTTATAATATTAGAATGAACTTAATACAAAAATGTTGTATTATCAGTAATATCACTGATAAACGAAAAATGGCGTTAACGACCTGGTTCGATCCACCACGATTGAATTGTCCAGTAAAAACCTTAGCTTTCCTCAGCTCAGTATATATGCTGCCGAGTCAGAAACGATATAATATGTACAGTCATCGCGTCTATAGTCAATACGTTCAATCCGCACAATGAAGGCGTTTCTCTCAAAATCAAATCAAAATTAGTAAGCTGTAAATCTATGTAATACACATGAAAAAATAGAAAGTTTTTTTTCAGCTCCTTGCTTTTTCCCATATAGCACTAACTACCTAACACTAACACCTGGTCAGAGAGAATCTAGTGGCAAGACACTCCGTTCTCTACGTTCCGCCCGAAATCGAGTCTTTGCCTTGGGTATCAGAGCGGAGAAGTGAAAATATTTTAAATACAATCATTTCCCCGACTGGGATTGAATCGAACCCACAACCAATCGTTTACAGTAACACAATGTCCCACTATGCCAAAATGGCCTCGTATATGATACATATAGGATAAAGTTATTTATATATAATAAAATTTCAAAGTTTCAACCTAAGCTACTTCCATTATAAATTTAATCTCACATTTAAACGTCTCTCGAACACCACTCACTACGAATTCTTTCTACAAACTTTAAATTGCTTTTACTATTCGACCCATTTAACCCATTTCACCTCATTTGCCTTGTTATTGCGTGGGCAAATATTTCTTTAAATTTTAATACTTTATAAAAATAATCTAATATAATATATTTATAAAACATTTTAATTTCTTGAATGCAAATGAAGTTGTTAGTATATGAAAATACCTAACCAAATACCAAATGTATAATATTTTATGTATTGTACTCATTTAAAGATATTGTAAATATTTATTTCTTCAAATGTATGAAGTGTTAGAGAAAGGCGGGGCCTCCTGGCACAAGTACTAGTATTATGCTAGTATTTTACTTGGCAGGTACCCTTACTTCGTATGTAAGTAAAGAAAATATGAAACAGAAATATATTTTTATTCATTTTATGCAAATCATAATCTAGGTGCCAACCAAAGTTATAAAACAAATTTAAAGCGTAATTAAACTTTAACGTATGAAGCATGTAACTCTAAATGCACTGCACGAATTGTTTTCGGCTTTTAAAGCAAATTAACTTTACTTTGTTCTGAGTGTAACAGACAATATTGAAAAAAAAATCCTTGTCTTATAATTGTATGAAAGCGTGATAGTTGTGAGTTCATTTATCATTTTGGGGAAGTTTTTTTATTTATAACTAGTTGATGCCAGTCATTTTTTTTGCGTGAATTTTACTCTTACTTAATTAATTAATTTGTAACCTATATATTCCGTAAGTTCAACTTTGAAATTAAAAAGCCGTTTATTGCATTTTTTTATTCTGAAGGGGCTTTAGTAGCTCGCATTAATATTTCTCCGCTCTGGAGACATAACAAATCACGGCGTTCAAATCCGCCACTCAACACACAATGACCCACCCATAATTTCCTTTAAATACCAACTAAAAAGACGTCTACTTGCAAGCTGTAACAGTTGTCAATAACATCAGACAATTAGTTTAGTATAAATGCCGTATTCACTCTTATATTTTGTTATATATTTATATATATATACATATATACATATATACAAAACTTTATTGCTTTTACTTTGTATATATATTTTTTAAATACAATCTGTAGTATTCTGGCGGAAAATTAAGAACGGAGAACGGAGTGGCATGCATATGCATTCCGCGTTGTTTGTCTCACTCAGTGAGTAACGGAAGAGATGCAGGTGTTAAAAAAAACTAACGAAAAATGGAAAAATAGACTGACTGATTTCATATAAACCTTTCAATATTAGATGTATTGAATGTAAATTTGTTAATATAAAATTATTAAATTGGATGTTTTATATATTTTTTTAATTAAACATTCTATTGCTTAATAACACCACAAAAAAAAAATTGATAATTGTTTTATTAACGTATAGGGTATAATTTAAAGTTAGTCCCATTAATATTTTAAACAAAAATTTTGAAAAAGAAAACAAATTGTGTTAATACGCAATCATTCCCTACATGCTGATTGGCGGGAAACCAACACCGCGTTGAGTGGAAATCGAACCTACAACCAATCACATTTTCAATCAGGTTCCATTTTTTATAATTAGTTATAAAAAGCTCTTAAAAGTGACATGTTTAAGTATTTCACAAATAACGAACGCTGGGACAGCGTTCGTTATTTATGCTTTACAAATCAAAGTCAAATGGTAAAGCAACGGGACGGAATGGATTTTGTGTTTCCTTTGTGAAAGTAAAAACAAAGATTAAGGAGAAAAAAGAAAGCACCGGAAATGCTATTCTTTGTTGCTGAAATACGTTTTGAAATGTGAATTTTTTGCTATAACTTATCACGTTGTGGTTGACTTGTGATGTAAAAGTTTAAAGGTTTTTAAATTTTACCGACATCTTGTTTGATATTATAAGTAACATAATTACATAATACTTACCTATTAAAATATTTTAGGAATTTCGAAGTAGCTGGATGTGAAATGGTTTTCAAGAGGCACGGGTTCAAATCCTGCTGCGGTCAAATTTTTATACGATTTGATATTTTCTAAATGTCTTTTTCAACTATCTATTAACTTCTGTTTCAAATAGCGTCAAGTAAAACACACTCGAAATGACTATTCCTTTATTATACATTGTTAGGATAATAAATACGCTCTTTCAGTTTATTATTAATTAACATTTTAATATATTTCACCGAAATAATTTACACTTCTTGAGACTGAACTGAATACACAAAAATTTTCATACTACTCTGTCCGCACAATTCTTATAAATAATGGTCCAAAGGTTTAACTTCACGTATTAAGTAAAGTTGTGAAGTTTTAGATTGAATTTGGTGGTTATGAGTTTCCAAATTTCACTTGACGAATTGTTCAAATAAATATCATACAGGTTACTGTAGCATTTTTTTAACAAAGCGCACTTCTTTTATTACAGCAAACACTTTAAAATGTTAAAATTATTTAATATATAGCTCGCTATAATCTCGTTTGCCAAACGATTGTATTAATTGTATAAGAATTTAAATGTAGGTTGCAAAGAGCCGGGTTCAAAGTTTTATATTTTCTAAAAATATGTTTTCAGCCCATACTTTGTATATATGTACAAAAAGTGAATAAGAGATTTTACGTAACGTATATATATATATATATATATATATATATATATATATACGAGCAAGATTTTAGAATAAGACGATATATAAAGCTGTTAGGAACCAACGAAGACTTTAAAAAATCGCCGTCCATTTATTCAATAGTATATATAAGTATGAAATATGTTCTCTCATACAACCTCCAAAATAATTCTTAAACGCTAAATTGCCCAAAGACGTTTAATGACGCTTAAAAAACCTTTTTCTAACGAGTGGGAAGCGCACCAGAGTGTAATGTTTCTGCTGAAACGCGGTTTGTACTTGTGAATGGGAAAACTAAAATGTTGAAATATTTTTTCTTGATTATGTAACATATGTTTTTTCGTGATGCAGTAAGATAACATCTGTAATCGCTTGTGTGGGTTCGATTCCAAAATATATGCAATGGCATGCATATAAAAACAAAAAAAAGGGTAATCGGAGAGAACCTAGTGTCAAGAAACCTCGTTCTGACCGAATTCGACAGATTGCATGTTGACTGGCCTAACTCAACGCCGTCACAATTTTAAACCTGAACCTATCACTGGAAACCGCATCCAAATCGGACTCGTAATTTTAGCTTTGTGAAAACAAATGTGTACTGCAGTGCCAGGGGGTAACACATATCTTAGACATGGGCACGAAATACTTACTGCAGCGCTCCCTGGTGACTTGTGACAATAAAATGTATCTAAGAAAGTGCACCAATTAAACCTGAACGTATTATTGAAAACCGTATCAAAATCGGGCAAGTAATTTTGGAGATAAATGGCCAGATTGGTTTACACAAACAAACAAACTAACTCTCACCTAAAACGCACGTACCTTCTCCGTATCGTTGCAGGTACAAAATAGTTTTAGCATTTCAACCGCATCATTGTGGCGCGAACTTGTTTACATGTACAAGCGCTAGTTGTAGGTTCAATCCCGATTCGAGTGAAATAATACTATACAACTTTAATTTCTGTTATAATAAGATTTATCTTACGACAGCGAAGAGTTCCGCCACTGAGCATGCAATGTCTCTAAACCAGGCCGAATGCGGAGAGCAAAGTGTTTTCACATTAGGGTATCTGCCTGATATATGCGAAAGAAGTGAAAACATATCAAAATATATATATTTTTAATATTCGTCCTTAACGCTCGCTTATCGCTCCACAGTGGCTTTACTTAAGGTCATTACTAGAACAAAATATGTAACGTATAAAAAAATACTCACGAGTGAATGACACTTGAGTTTATGATTCATCAAAAACCATGCCATTTTGTGGGTGTTTTCATCAAATTTCATCCAACAATAACTTTTTTATTTACTTCCACTACAATTTTATGATCCACACGAAGCCTGTAATTTAACTTCGATCATTATTTAAGCTTTTAATAACGTGGTTTCTGAAAACATTTTCAAACTGAATTATTTTTTACATATAAAGTGAATTGAGATATTATAAACATGTTTTTATTGGGCAGTAAGATAGCCTAGTCTCAATTTTTAAGTGACTGAACTTAATTGATAAGCTTTATAAACATATGCTTTAAACAGTATTTAACTGTAATTTGTGTGATAAACCCTGTCAAAAGCGTTTTACCAAGCTTTCATTTATATTATTTAAAGGTACAAGAAGAAAAGGTTCGGTTTCGATGTGAACTTAAACATTATTATATCCATACAAAGTTTTCACGCCTTTTTCTAAATGATGTCATAGCCTATAAAATTTATAATACCAACGTGCTTGCGGTTGAAGCATACATATGTATGTAAATGAGAATAAATGTAGATTTTAAAAATATATTTTTAGAAAACGTAATAAAATGTTGAACGCAGCGCGATGAGAACCCGCATCTCTCGCCCAAGAAAGTTCTAATTCTCTTGCCAATAACAAAAAATAATCTTAAGCAAAAATTTGAAAAATCTCTCTTCAGACACGCTAAACAAAAATAAGTTGTAATAAGCGTATAAGAATGTCGCCGTAACCGGATGTAGAACATGAAGCAGCGGTCAGAACCTTGGAGGTTTCCAAGAAGAGCGCGTTCAAGTCCCGCTGTTTCAAAAAAAATATACGTTTTCTAAAAAGGTTTTTCTAAATGAATAGTTCCTGAAACATATTTTTTTACCTCATATTCTATGACTTTTCATACAAAAAAGAACCTATATAAAAAACATATGACTAACGTTAAAGCCGCTTTGTACAAATTGGAACGTGTTTTTGCTATACTGTAGTATATTTGGTACCACCGACGTAATGCGGAGAAAAATCATTAAACTACCTACTGCTGGGTTAAAATTCGTGTATTAAACTTTTTATATTTCATTTAAAAAAATCACATTGATATGTAGAATTGATTTTAATAGTATTTAGTAGTATAATTTGGTTAAAATTATCTCTTTATAATAAGTATTCTATAGTGGCTCAAATAATAAAGGCGATATCAGATAATTTAATTTAAGAAATACGCCATGGTGAAGCTTTATTAGTTTTTGCAAAGTAAAGTAAGGGAATCTAGTGTCAAAACACTTCGTACACCACTTTCCTCTCCAGTATGAGACATTGCGTGCTTATTCACTGAACTCAACGCCGCCCTTTATTCTCACAGAACAATCGACTTTAATTTATTATTATAAATGCGTTACGAATTGAAATGAGATCCATACTTATTATTAAAATAAGATAAGAGTTTTACATATAATGAAATGTCAGTTTGTATCTGCTAGTTTCATGTTTCAATATTATATGAAGTATTTCAAGCGTGATGCAATGGTGGTTCCAGAGGCTATTGTGGCGCAATGTCGTGTGACATCGTTTGACTGTATATGTGTGGGTGGAATGCGGAGAACAAAGTGTCTGGACCTTAGTTCTCTCTGCCTACCGTGATGTGCGTGACAAAGCTTGAAGCGATTTTTTTAAATTTTATAATTAAATTTAATACTTCTATTACATTCCATCTAAGGCATTACACGATCTAACTCAATCACCAAGGCCATTAAGCTACAATTTCTACGTATGTACATATAAAGATATAAATATTAATAAAAATGACAAAAAAACTTCTAGTTTATAGCGATAAGGTCGCCTGCTGGACATTTTATTTTCTTTGGCAATTTTTTTCTGTAAACTTGTGGTGTGCAGTAAAGTATATTATTATTATTCTATGTACATTAGTATTTCATTTTGGTCTCATTGATTTAGAGTAGCTTTCTCATCCAAATGAGGGGTAATGTTGGTGAGAAATGAAAATGTCTGACGTCTACAACTCAACGTTTCGTCTAATTTTCTATAATTATATATGAAGCTATCATTACGCAGAAGGTATGGTTCTTAAATCTATAGAACGATAATATTTCAATTTTTTCCTTTATTTGCTCTTGTAAGATAAAATACAGCGTTGAGTTCCGCTTTTCAACCCAATGTTCAAATACGGGCGGAAAACGGAGAACGGAGTGTCATAACACTATGTTCTCTCTGCCTATTCTGCTATGCAGTATAAATAAGGAATTCCAATCCCGAAATCTCGGTTGGTATCAATCGTCGGTCAAGGTATAGCGGAATCCTGCATTGTTTTCCAATTCCGTAACGCGAGTGGATGGGTTAAAGGCGCAGTATCCGCAGGATATGCCGGACTAGAAAGAAAGATTTTTACTTTACCTACTTTCGTGTGCACTCGGTACGGAGGTTCCAGAAGATGGAAGAAAGAAGAGAAATAGAGGAACTAAGATCCAGTTACGAATGTGATCAGTAAATGTTAAGGAAAGTTTACCAAAATACAACAGTCAAAACTACATTACAATTAGTTAAACTGTTTCTGAGATCAGCATGCACAAATGCACATACATACAGACACACGAACAGAAAAATAATAATAATCATTGTTTTGAGTTCTATTACATTAATGATAAATGCCCCAAATAATATTTTTTCTCATATATCTTCTATGCACAGGGATTAGTTATATTTTTCTTATATGTAAATAAATGTTTATATAATGTATGTATGTATATAAATGATATATGTATATATAAAAACATAAATATTAAAAGTGACTTCGTATAAAGATAAACGCTACAAATTTTACTACGTAAATAGAGTACCCATTTATAGACATATACCGATCTATTCCATTATTATTGAAACTGTATTAATGAAAGTAATTACTTTGAAACATTTAAGGTTATTAGAGCCAAAGTGGCCTAACATGTGTATTAGAATTATAAATGAATAATTGAAATATGAATAATGGTTTGAAATTTTCTTGTTTTGCTTCACACGCTTTTTCCCGCATAGTAGGGTCAGAGAGAACCTAGTGTCAAGACACTACGTTGTCCATTTTCCTGATGAAATCGAGACATTGCATGTTGAGTGGCGAACTCAACGCCACGCTTTGTCTTGCTGACTAAATGAAGAAATAAACATATTTTTTAATTTATCATTCCCCTGACTGGGAATCAACCCCACAACTAAACGTATTGACAGTAAGAAGCTATTTTGGTCGGCTTTATTACAGATTATATAATTTTTTAAGCAAAATTATAACTCTATCTAAGAAAGTTCACAAATTTTCAAAGATATATTTGTAATTCATAGTAGTTTCGAAAATGAAAATATACCTGAATGATCGGGTTAAATAATTTTTTTTTTTCAAATGTGAAAGACCACGAAAATGAAACGGTATCCAAAGTATTAAAAAATATTACATGAAACTCATATAAATGAAAATTTACTGTACTTGCTTGCTACACTTTTTTCTTCTGATTATATTGACCTGTAGTTGAACATCAAGTGCAATTTTGACGACAATGTCACTGTCAGATTTTCTATCGACGATGATATTAATCATTCCTCAAATGAGAATTATAACTTAGTTCTATCGTTTTTATCGTTCTATTTTTTTATAGCGTCAGACTACTGCTGTCCTACTACACCACTATAAACTTTAACATATGAAATAATAATCATGTTTTATTTCTTTTTTCAATCTTAGGCCACTTTGTTTGATCACTTTATTTATGATTGTATTCGATTACAGCAATTAGAGATAGTAAAAGCAATAAGCACAAGTCCAGTATAATTTTACCATTTATAACGGTTGTATAATTTCATACAGTTTATATACAAACAACGTTTGGCCGTCATTTTTACCTATAAACTAGATCGGTTTATTATAAAAAATGTTATTTTACAAGCTTATTTAAATACTAGCTTCAGCTCACGGTTTCCTCTGCGAGGTGTATTAATAAAAAGTAGCCTATGACTATATCCATCTCCAGGCTTCCGATTATTTATATAAACCTTCATACAAATGTCTCCACAGATTAGCCGTGAAGCTTGTATTTATATAAATAAACAAACGAACAGACAGACAGTTAGATCATACTTCATTTTTTTTTTATATCAGATATAGAGTAGTCTCCATACTATTGTATTTATTGAAGGATTACTTGATAAAAAAACACTTTACTGGAACTTAAAAAAAAATGAGACGTAGATTAATTAGTTCGATAATGGCTACTATAGTTCAAAACGGTGTTGTAGCTATGAATGTAACGGCTTAACTTGTATAAGCTATATTACTGTATAGTTTCATGTAAATCTGTTAAGTATTTTTTGCATGAAAGAATATATGTAGCTCAATCCATACATGCAAGTTTTCGCACTTATAATATAAGTAAAATTTTTGCTTTGACACCCCAATCTTAGCTTTGAGACATTGCGCCTTAAGTTGCAGAATTCAAAGATGCATCATTTCGTTTATTAACTAACAAAAAGAATCAACATTTTATTTCACAAGTAATAATAATAGTTCTTTATTGTACTGTAACAAAAGAAAAATAACAAAAGAAAACAAAAGAACTAAAACCACTAAAACTAATTTAACATTTATACATCGTGGAGCAGCGTGACGACTGTCTGACTGTAAGCGTTATGTTTGGGGTTCGAATCCCAGTAGGGGAATGATTATATGTATTTGAATTATTTTTAATTCTTCGGTGTGGTAACAAGACAAGGCGCGGCATTACGTTCCGCCACTTAACATGAAATGTCTCAGATTCGGGAGGAAGGTGGAAAACTAGAAGAAACTAGGTTATCTCCGATTACCCTGCAATGTGGGAAAAAAACATTAAGCAAAACAATATTTACAAAGTGCGATCGACCTTATCGCTCATCCGGACAACCTTAAGCTTGGGATAGGATGTGAGAAATAAATCAAAAGTAATATTAAAATAACAGCTAAAGATAATAACAAATACTTGACTTTTATACCAAAATTCCCACACATCTATCATATGATTATGTATTTTAATATAAAGAATATAATTAGATAAAAACCTGTCTTTAAAGCCAATATATGAAAGATTCCTCAAGTACCTTATTATTAAATAGACGTTGTTAACATGATATCGTAAACGTATAATAGTAACAATTTGTAATGTAACGCGAAATTTTATAGATACTCACCATGTTGGTATATGACAGTAAATTGCTAGTTTGGATGGCATTGATTACACTTCTGTATATAATAATCTTGTTATCACCCGTGACTTCGGTTAAGTAAATATTAGGACCCCTCCATATTATTTCTATTAAGTAGTAGTACTAAATCTCACTGTAAAATGAAAATAATACATATTTTTCAAGTTGTTTCCGTAAATATTTCTGGAAACTATTTCCCAGTGCTTCTCTAAACTCCCCAAAGTCACAGATTACATGTCAAATTTCAATGTTCTACGTCCAGTAGCTGTGTTGGTCAGTTACTCAGGCGAATTCGCAATTATTGTATATCTAGTTAAATAGTTTAAAAATTTAAAAAAGAATGCGCGAAAATTTAAACTCTAACACGCGCCTCTCTGAATCCGTCCAAGCACTCTGGCCGCTTATCATTCCTTCTACTTAGCACTAACCCCGGCCTAGCCAGGACCTGTCTTCCTACTCAATCTCCTCCACTTTGCACGATCTTTGACATCCTCAGTGATTAGTCCATTGGCTCTCATATCCTGCTTCACGACATCCAGCTATTGCGTCCGTGCGCAACGTGGCCGCTCTGGTCGCTGCTCCATACGTCCTATATCTCTCAAGCTCAAGCTTTGAATGACGGAACTCAACGCTACACTTTTAACAACTCTTACTAGAATGGGGCAATTAAAATGAATTAAATGGAATTTCCATAAATGAGGATCGAACTCACGACCATCGCGTTCCCAGATGATCCTCTGCGCCGCAATGGTTGTATTATAATTTAATATTATATTTGAATACTTTCGAACAATTTAATAATTTAATTCGAACAATACTAGGTATTATAAGTCATTTCGAATGACCACAAAAAAGCCGTTTATTAAATATACACGCTTTTCAGAACTTGTTTCATAATTAAAATTAATATGTTTCAAAGTTACACACCGTAGTTGTTGAAAAATAAAATAAAAAGAAAAACGTCAAAATGTACATATGCAAAATTACAAGCGTTTCCCGCAAGTTACCTAATTAGCCTAATTAAAACAATACCGTGCCACCCACGTTGTCCGACGCACTTTAAATATATTCATATCTTATTACATGAGTATTGAAGCCATCGTGGCGCAGTGGTACAGTGTCTGGCTGTAAATGTGATTGATTGTGGGTTCGATTGCCACTTGCCTCCAAGTTTTCCGTTCTCTCTGGTGAGACGAAGTGCGGCGGAGTTCCGCCACTCAACATGCAATATATGGTTTATTGCGCAATATTAAAAATTATAGTGGAAAGTTGATAACAGTGTCTTGACACTAGGTTCTCTTCGACTATCCTGCGATACGGAAAAAACGCATGAAGCTGTTTTTATGATATGATTCCAATTGGTGATGTAGATGAGAGAAATTAATGAGTGATATATCACTACATTCTCCATTCCCTATTAATTTTGGACTGTGGACTTTGTCTAACTGATAAAAATAATACAAATGAACACGTTGACGCGTATATTACTCGTTGTCATAGCAACGTCATTGTTTTGTTTGTCATTTTATACAAAGTTATAGCAATCCACAAAGTGGAAACATAAATGAAATGTATTTCTGAAGCATTATTATAAAAAAGTATTTACTTTATGCTCTTCTTGTCCCTATAAATTTGAACTATGCCTAACTACAAACTCCTCCATCTGTCTGTATTTGACATCATCAAGGCCAAACCGCTTAATTGATTGTGATGAAAATTTATTAAGTAATACTAGAGGTTATTGGAATGAAAATAGGCTAGGTTAGGTGTTTTTCTCTGTTTTTTAGTTTATTCCAAGAATTTCATTGTTTTACAAAAGGCCGTCTAAAATATGAAACAACTTTAGTTCACGCGGATGAAGCCGCGAGCAGGTCACTAGTTCTCTAATAAAGAGGTCTAAAGCTCCGTAATGTAATAATGTAACGATGTAAATATACCTCTGGTGAGTTGTAAGCTCATAAGCATAGCGTTATGAACACTGTTGGCATTTAAATTGTTATCGATATTTTCCATACCTAAATCAATTTTAACGAATATTTCTTATTCAGTGTCATTCATTTTTAAAAACTTCGGTCAGTATTCTTTTTCAAAATTAACCTGTTGAAATTTTTTGAATTTAGAATTTTTATATTAAAAAGCTAAGCCGTACATAAGAACCTCCATTATTACAGAGACTTAGTGAAATGAATACCTGCCTATGCACGTTGAATTAAGCTAATGCTCGAAGCTGGCGGAATGTGCAAACTACTAACAATTTTATTAATGCCTTTACAAGCCTGTGCTTGTTAATAAAAGCACAGGTGAGCAAAATGTTTTTTTAAAAGATAACAGTAGCAGGTTCAAATTTAAAAATCTAATTTGTATTTTTCATATTAAATGTACATTGTAGGTTTGTTTTAAATTTGAATCACGCTTGGGAGAATGTTTAATATAGACGTCGTTATTATTTAAACAGCCGTAGAAACGTTTATGTCACTTTATACAAAACTATCTGTGTATTATATTCTAAAATATTGGCTTTCTGAGCTTTTTCTCCATATAAATATAAAAGTAGTGTGAAAATTGCCGCTAAGCCAATTTTCAGACTTCCCTGTCCACATCATTTTCGAATATTTTTAGGTATATAGATTAAGGCCATCGTGGCGCAGTGGGACAGCGTCGATCTGTAAACACGATTGATTATTAAATACCCGCTAGAGGAATGGTTGTATTTAAAATTATTTTCATTTTCAAATAATACTAGTTTTAACCGGCTTAATCGCGATAATTATTGGTATTCGAAAATATAATTTAGAAACTCGGCGTTACGAACACTTTACAGTAGTCCGTGGTCACAGGTAGACTGAGGTGACATTCGTCTGTCAGTTGATGCAATTATAATATCAAACTACCGTCAACGATTTCTTAGTTGCCTCGCATTGCCTGGATTCTTTCACAATGAGCTAACTGTATCTCACCTGGTGTGGTAGGTTTGAGACTTCAAAGTTTTCAGGATTATGTCCGAGGTGGTTGTTGAAATTAAGATGGTGGTAGATACCACTATATGGTATTCATATTCTTGCTAAGGAATACAGATGTATTTCCTAGCAAGAATATGAATAGTTTAATTTCAAAATGTGTGAGAATCGCAAAAACTAAGGTCTTATTATTTTCATTATTATACTCTAGTTAGTATTTCAACAGTTCTTTTTGACACTAGGTTTTTTCTGCCCACTGCACTACAAGGGAAAAAGCTTTTAAATATATATAAAAAAATATATACTATAAAAAGCCAATTCTAAGATAGCCTGAATATTCAAACATTATCTTTGCTATCCTGTTGACAGTAACTTCACCAATGATAAATTCGAATTCAAAGGAAAAAACGCCGATTGACGGCGAAGCAATTAAAAGTGGATTTGAAAAATCACTGATTGATCGTGCTTCCGTTAAACAGTTTTGCGTAAATAGAGTTTTATAGCTTCACTATATTATTTTTTTATATATAGGTTCCAATATATTGACAAAAGAGTACCTCTAGGAACTCCTAATGGATTTATTTTATGCCTGTTGTAGTGCTTTAACTAGTTAGCCTAATTTTATTTACATACTTATGTATACGGATATTATAAAGATAAAAGATTTGCTAGCGGCGTTGAGTTACGCCGCTCGTGCCTCTTTTTCTCTCCAGGTTTGTGCGAAAAGTAGAGAATGGAGTGTTATGACTCAAGGTTTCTCTATGTACCCTGCTGGAAAATACAGGAAAAAGTGTGATGCTAATAATTTATATACCTTATATAGTATGTAAGTTTACGTACTATATAAGGTAAATAAATTATTAGCATCACACGTCACCGATGACGTCACAAACAGACAAACAGAGTTATTTTCCATTGTTATAAATATATAAGTATAGATTCATAATTTCCGTCAGTCTTGTTAGTCACTTACATTTGGCTGACGTCAAAGGAAATGTGAAAGGTAAGGAATCTAAAATGGAAATCGTCGTTTGTAGAACATTGCGTATGCAAAACCGCTAGTAACTAAAAGCACTCGGTTTATACGTACCAAAGTTTTCGTAAACAGCTGCATTACAAATTAAGTGCACTTTACATGGAAATGGGAACGCAAAATAAACTTTATTATTGAATTTTCAAATTGATGCTCAATAATATAGATCGTTTAGGCTTAGTCGTTCTGATTGTATGTTGAAGTTGTGAGATGTATATTTGGGTTTACGACAGTCGTACTATATGAAAAGTTGCTTATAAAGGCGGAAGGTGTAATATAGCATGAGCTTCTAGGTAGCACAACTATACATATAATAAAATTGTAACTGATGTTTGTCAGTACATGAAAGATATAAGACGAAAAATATGACCCAATAGGTCATTTGTCACTGTAATTGAAAGCCAAAATAAAGCTTTTTTTTCTGTTTGTCTGTTTGTCTATGCGTTCGTGCACGTTGATCTCAGAAACGGCTCAACTGATTTAAATGCAGTTTTGACTACTGGGTTTTGGTAAACTTTACTTAATATTTAAATGATAATGATTTACATAATACGACTAAACTATAAATTTAAATAAGAATAAAAATTAATTTAAAAAATATATTTATTAATTGAATAAAAATTAAAAATACGCTAGTTGATATAAATATAAAGTTCTTTAAAATATATATATTATAGTAATAGTAGATATAAAGTCATGCTTAGATTTGGATATTTTATAAATATTTGTTCCAGAAAACTGTGAATTTGTAATGTTTTTTTGTAAATTTTTATTATTTTGTACAAAACTCTCAGTGTTTCAACAGATACCAAATAACTCCTTCATTTTTCAATAAGACAAACAGAGAGAGAGAGAAAACATCTTTACTAGAAAAAGATCAGTGACGCTCTCCAAATAATAATTAACAGACACCTTTACCTGAAAAATATTTAAAAACAAAAAAAAAATATTGAAAAATATTCATGAAAATAGCAAAATAACTGTAACCTCTAAAGCGGTAAAGCAAAAGCTTTCTCAAAGGCATTAAATTTCAGTAGTAGAAGTTCACATAAACTGCTTCAGGTGTGATGGAAGTGGCTTTTCTTTGTGTTTTGCAAAATGAAAATACATTTTACTTACGGTTTTGAAACAAAACATAGGAAGAACTATGTATACGAATAAGTGTGTAACTTTCAATTAATTTTGTTGTTATAAGCGTACAGAACCAAAAAGAATTTTTCATAGATCTGCTTAAATGAATCCACATAACTATGCTTATTTCATTTACTAATCCGAAAAACAATTGACAATCAAAGATATGTGAAAAATCATACAAGCATTGTACCCTCTACCATTGCACATTGTACATAATACGAACACATTGTACATAATATATAGAGCATGTGTATTATAATTTGTTTTTTTGGGCTTCATATAAGCTCGTTGGAAAACTTAACAGGTTTCCCTTGTAATAATAATAATATGTTATTGTTATATCTGCAAAAATTGATATACTATGGACAGAAAAAACCAGAAAGAGCTATATGAACAGGTGTACGTACGGTTATAACCACCCAAGTATTTTGTTGAAAAGAAGGCACCTAGGCCCCAAAGCAGCAGGAGGCTCGTGTTGATCCTCCTGCAAGGCTTATCGAGGCTGCGAGGCCCTGGAAGGAACCCCGCATCACCCTGAAGGCGACGGTGGTCCGCAAGAGTGGACCGTCCCGCAAAGCGCCTGTATGCGCGAGCGTTCTTCTTGTGACGTCTCATGGGATTGGAAAAGATTTCCGCTGGGTTTAAGTGGGTAGTATCGGGTTTAGTTACCGATGAGTCCCACAGTACAAAAAAAAGGTACTAGAGCAGAAAAAATAAAATAAATTAAACCCGAGTGAGAATTGGACCCTCAACACCTCGCGTTTACAGTCAGATATATATATTACGTTATCCCAATGCGCCACGATGACCTCATAGTCTATTAAAGTAATATATACGTGCGCCATTAAGTTCTTTGATCAATTTCTCTTTGAACGCTCCATCTAATATCACTATTATAATATCTAATAACCCAACTACCAATAAATAATTTCCCAAATGAAGCTTCTTTATTCATATACAGTATTAAATTTCAAAGTGCCTAAGTTTTAAGCAGCATAAGCCTTACAAAGTCATGTCTGCGTCGAGACGATTAAAATAAATTGTAAACTGTAATTCATATAATAACCGTTACTAATTTTGTGTGTTCCAGCAGTTTAAGAGTTGTGTTTGGACGTGTATTTTTGATACCTGTTGCGTTAGTTCCGTGGTAAGAAAGCTCGATTGGAAAATCGTAAAAAGAAAGAATATATCGACAATTCTGAAACTAATAAAAAAATCAGTAGTCTCAGTATTATTACCACCACCTCAAGAAGAAGGTGCAAAGCTACCATCGGCTCAGGGGGCGTTCTGTGGAGATGAGTCGGAGGAGTTGTAATATTTAAATAATCGTGTTTTTACTAAAGGCACATGTATGTGTACACGCTACATGTACCAAAAGAACTTTTTAAAAATGTTTGATGTGTGTCTGTCTGTTTGTTTCGGCTAATCTCTGGAACGGCTGCACCGTATTTGACGGGAGATTCACTAGATCTAGAGCTGGATGGATGAATAAGGAGTAACTAATGCTACTTTTATTTTAGATTTCGGTGCTTAACTCTGCATACCGTACTACACGAAATAAAGTGTGTGAGCAAATTATGAGACCCCGAACCCTTGAATCGTAGCGAGTGCTGCTCGATCATGAAAATGTCGTAGGAAAATATATAAAAAAGCTTTATTTCACGTATCATTCACCTTTTGTACCAATCCCTTTATCTTAGATCTATATAAGCGACACGGGTCGAATGAGATTTCCTACTTTTTTATATGGTGATAATGGCAACCTTTGCTGACTGATTTACGCCTCAGTTATTTTTTGTCTGAGATTTTCTTAAGGATTACTTAAATATTATTACTCGCGGCTTCACCCGCGATATATCGCCTATTTTCCTATTTCTATTTTCTATTTTCGACGGCCTTTTCATAAAAAAATTAAATTTCTAGAAAAACCAAATAAATGAGAGTGAAAAGTAGTCTATGCTCATATCAAGACTTTCTATATAAAATTCACAGACAGACAGACAGAGTCACTTTCGTATTTATAATTTAAAAAATAAGTGAGGATTTATTTTGACGTATTTATAGAAAAAAGGCAAAAATTTAGAGTTGAATCACTACGCTGTCCAGTTTACGCTAATATATTTAGTAGCACTAAGCGTTGCGTGGCGGAACTCATCTCAGTTATTACTGTTTGTTTTATTATTGTAAGATTACGAAACTAATATACTAAGTGAAATGTTCAATCCTTTGAAACAAGCATGTGGAAAATATTATATACAGGTGAAAAATATTTACAAAATTAAATGTATGTAAATTTTTCCTTTAATCATTGTTTATGTAAGCTCCTCCGTTATATATTATGAATACGAGTATGTACGAGTATATATGAATACTTTTATATTTATATTTCTGTTTTATGTAAATTTGTATGTAATATATAATATGTAAATTTTAAGTAAGTTTATATATATATTGGTTTAATAAAGAGTTAAAGTAAAATAAAAAAGTTAATAATAATTATACGTATATAATATAAATGTATGCATATTATATAAATAAAATATCATATAATAATTATTCGTTAATAACATCACTTTTATTACACAATAAACATTTTTTTAAAGTGTTAATCACACACTTAAAAAAAAGAAAAGCATATTTTAAGAAAACGCATGCCGCGCGCTTGCACCATTCCAAGAGTTTTTTGCGGGTTCGAATTCAGCTGCGTTCAAATTTTTATACATTTTCTAAAAATATGTTTTATAATTACACAATTCATTGATTCGGCAAATTCGGTGTTTAACTTAGCAAACAAACGCGTAGTGGACGAAATAGGAACACACTGACTTAACCACCAGCAAATTGCAAGGAAAAACAGTGAAAATAGAACAAAATTGTCATATTGCCTCTAAAATAAATTTGAACTAGCGTCTATGTAATATTCAGGGCGCGTGTGACCGTAGGATTTATTTGTCTACGTGTAGGTTTATCTCGAGAGGATCAGTCGTAGGCAAGATCTCATGATAAGCTTAAGTATTCTAAGATTGCTTCCTTCGTATTTTCTGATAGGATTTAAAACAGTGTGACTATTTAAGGTGCTTCAAATGTAATTTTAAAAAAAGAAAACAGTGTTTATTGCATTTTGCTTAAATAACCTCCAGTTTTAGTTTACTTAGAAATTTTGGAGACCGGAATTTGCTTGTTTTTTGTTGATTTCTTTTTAGAGATCTGACAAATAAGTATATTGTAACGAATATGTTTATTCACGAGTAAATTTTGAAACTACGTAATAATACGATAATTGAAATAAAAGATTTGGATTTATATACCATTGGCTCAATACAGCGTTTAGTTCCAATGCCTAAAGCTAAAAATAGATGAAAGTGGAAAAAAAGAATGAACCGTCACTAATATCTATCTTTTCCTATAGCAATATGAGGGAAAATATTTATATACTAAAAAAAATCTTGAAAAAGACATATTTAGAAAACGTATAAAAATTTGAACGCAGCGGGATTTGAACCCGTGCCTCTTGAAAACGAAAAAGAATAACAAAAATCTTATTTATAGAAAAACTTCGGTGCTGGTTCAAATCCCGCGGCGTTAAAATTTTTATACCTTTTTTTAACAATATGTTTTTCAATAGCCTAAGTGTATAAATAATACTTTAAAATATTAAAAATGTATAATTAATTAATGCTAATTGAAATAAAAAATATACAATATCATATTGTGCAAAAATAAGTTATTTAATGTTTATTACTAAGATACAGAAAAGCCCGTCTCACGTTCTTCCCTATTTCTTATTTAAAATGAGTAAGCAGAATTTTTATGGATACGTGTTATTATGTTATAAGATTTTACTAGCGACTCGCTCGCGAATTAGCCCGCGTGAACTATGGCTGTTGCGTTTAATTCAAAGGGTTCATGAGTTAATGATAGAAATTAAGCTAAAATCGATTTTGATAATTTAATAATATTAGATGCCATCTTAGCGCAGTCCTATAGTAGTCTGCCTGTATACGAATTTTAGGCGGCCTTTTCGTAAGAAAAAATATATTCTTAAAAATATTAAGAAAAAAAAGAGAAAAAAGAAGCTTATGCTCATCCCAAGACTTTCAAGTATCTCTATATAATTTTATCACAATCGGTTCAGCGGTTTGACCGTGATGACGTCACAGACAGACAGACAGAGTTCTTTCGCATTTAAAATATTAGTAATATTATGTGAATGAATAAATGAATGTATATAAAAAATATAAGTTATAAAGGTATAATATGCAATCAGAATAATGTAATAGTCTACTTATTATAAGATACTTTTCATTCCGGTAATTGAAAGGACTCCCGTGAGACAGTATTGGATGTTTCGTTCATACTGAAACATTTGTATATTGAAAATAACTTTGATAATATATAAAAATAACATCTGTATTGAATGTATAAAAAGATGACATTTTATTTTTTGTACGTGTAACTTTTGAATAAACTGAAAAACTACTTAATCAATTAAGATTGAAGTCAGACATATTTAGAAAACGTATAAAAATTTGAACGCAGCGGGATTTAAACCCGCGCCTCTTGAAAACCGTTCAAGTGCTCTGACCGCTAAGCCATGCATTCTACATCCAGCTACGTCGAAATTCTTATACGCTTATTATTACTTATATTTGTTGTTAGCAACTCTGTAGAGAGATTTTTACAAATTTCTGCTACCCAAAGATTATTCTACGAAAAATCGTTTGGCAAGAGAGAATGCTTTTATTAAATATTTTTTTATTATTTTTAGAGTGTTATTTGTACACTTAGGAAATTGAAAAATACATATTTAGAAAACGTATAATTTATTTTTTTAATTAAGATGAGATTTAATTCAATTAAAAAATATTAGGTAAGTACCGATAATAATAAAAGGAAGCGGCGAAAAAGTTGGGATTCGGCTCTACAGAGATGCTAACAACAAAAATAAGTTGTAATACGCATATAAGAATTTCGACGCAGCCGAATGTAGAACGAATGGCTTAGAGGACAGAGAGCTTGGTTTCAAATACCGCTGCGTTCAAATTTTTGAACGTTTGCTTAAAATGTTTCAATTTCCAAAGTGTTTTTGTGTCCTGAAAATAAATACTTTATATATATTTTATGCATGGACTAAGGTAGATTGGTAGTATATATTTTTCTAGTGTCAAGACACAAAGTATACTTTAATACATTGCATGTTGAGTCAACGTTACGCTTTGTCTTATCAAAGCGGAGAAATGAAAATAGTTAAAATATAATCATTCCTTCAAGTGGGAATAGAACTCGAAACGAATCGCGTTTACAGTCAGACGTTGACCCACTGCGTCATTATAGCTTATACAATACTATAATAAGATAGGCTTAACTAAAGCCAGAATTATAGCATAGTGGTTATTGTATTTCTCATCAAGTCGCAGGTTCAAATTGTGTAAGCTCACAACTTATCACATTGAACGTATCGCCATTTTATAAATCTGAAAATGAATGCGCCAATTTTTTATTGAATAGCAACGCTGCAGTATTTTTTAACTTGCTTTACAGGAAAATAGTCTGTGTAGTAAATGACTTTGAAGCTAAAATTTAATATACTGTTTCGATGTATAAGCATAATGTTGCATTGTAAAGTAATATTTTAGTATGGATTATAAATATTTTAGAGAAACGGCTACGCAATGTGGCAAATTTGTAAAACGTTAAAATATGAAAAAAACTATACAAAAACTATAAAAATATAAAAAAAACTGGCGGTCATTGGGACTGTCGAAAGAAATGAAATCTTTAAACTTAAACTAAGAATTCTTGTATTAGAATTTCATAATATAAATAAAAATTATGAACGTCAATCTCCTTTCCACACCTACTGACATAAGTTACATAACTGACATAAACATATTATATGCATAAGATATACATAAGACTATTTACACAAAATTATATTCGGCACTAGCTATGCCCGTGACTTAGTCCGTGTGGAATTCCAAAATAAAAGTAAGTATAAGTTACTTATTGATTACATCAGTTATCTGATAGTGAAAGTCCTGTCAGAATTATTCCAGCCGTTCCAATGATTAACCGGAACAAACACACTGACAGACGGACAAATATTATAAAAAAAAATATTTTGTTATATGTACCGTGTATATACATATTTATTTAGTAAAAAGCGGTTATTTTAATATTACATACACTCCATTTTATAGTTTTGTATAAATTAGCGTGTCGTTGACAATTCAGCCCATAAGATTTCCCCTACCAAAATGTGTTCAACGCGGCTAAAGAAGTTTTGACTTCAAAAATATTATATTAAACTACTCATAATTAATATCGATGTGGGGTGTAAAGTGACAAACGGAGTATTATGACACTAGCTTCTATTCAACACTCTTGTGGATGCGTGGGTTAAAGCGTGAAAAGAAAAACAAATACAGAAAGTCGAAAAATCTGCACAATCCCAGAGAAGGGCGCTATGACATCAGGTATATATTTTATTTAATATTAAAATTCCTTTCTATTAAAATTTTATACGCATCATATAGATAGATACGTATGAAGTAAAATATAATTGCAATTATATAAGAAAACTAATCTAACCTTTCCAACGCAAAAGTAGTTTTAAATAGTTATTACAAAAACAGAGATACCTACTGAGTTTCTTTTATCCGTTCTTCTCAGATCTAAAACATTCACTTTAGTGAACTCCTGGTAGATAATCAGCTTCACGCTTTATCCCACATAGAAGGATAGGCAGAGAGAATCAAGTGTCATCACACTCCGTTCTCCGCTTTTAGCCTAAAAAACTAATATATTTTACATAAAAACAATTTAACGCACGTATAAAATTATTTATATGTATTGGTATTTTCAATCACTAAATTAAATTTAATTTAAACTAAACTAAATTTTTAACCCAAATAAAACAAAATCGCTACAGCTCATGCCTTGCGCAACAAAGCGGCAAGCACGTAGATACTTCATAACATAAATCTATGAATGGGTATCACCGAGTGCGTCGAATGTCCTGAATTGCAACGGAGTTGTAGACAATAAAAGTTACCATCGAATAAATTGCCTTCTACTTGCTGAGCTTATATGTAGTGTTTCTTGCTCTACATATAAGCTCAATGTTGAAGTTGTTTAATGGCCATGGCTGCAGGTTCAAATCTTACCATAAATATATTTGGGCCATCGTGGCGTAGTGGAACAGTGTTTATTAAATAACAATGATTCGATATTCGCTCTGTGATAACAAAGCGCGGCGTTGAGTTTTACTACTCATTGAGTAGTAGAACTCAATTTTCGATTGCTTGTGTATTGACGCAATGTCTCGATATCAGGGGAAAAGAATAATTGTCTCGTCGTCTCTCTACCCTGCTATGCGGAAAATGCGTGAAATAAAAAAAAATATACGCAGATTCAGGCTAATATGCAAGGATTTCAAAGGCATTAGTAGGATATTTTTAAATTAGTATACATAGAAAGAGGAGCTCAGACAGTGGAAAAGTGCAGCCAGTGCAGTCAATAAAAATTGTCAAAAAGGCAATGCTATGGGGCCGTATATTCCGTATTCCGTATGGTAAAACCTTGAAATGTTAACTATTGGTATGTCTTTACTAGAGTATTTTACTACGTAAATTTATTGGGAATCGAATTGTTATGCAACCTTAAACAGTGGCTATTTGAACGACCATTTCCTTAACCAATCTATTATATTATTTAAATAAATATTTGTTTGAGATATCTTTGATCCAGGAATCTCGTAACACTATCGTCAAGATTTGTATGTACTTTAGTAATAAAAGTAATATCCTTTGGATAGGGACATCAGATGAACCTATTGGATTCCAGTCTCAGGACTGGACTTCAATATATCCATGCACATTAGAAAATTATGGAACTTACTCTAAAACCAAAAAGTTTGGAATGGAAGCCACAATGGTCTCGTTTGAAGATAATATTTTTTAGACTGATAACTGAAAAAATACAATAAATAACTCCTAAGAATATATCCTGTTGCAGTTGTACCTACAATACAAAATATTTCTAATGAGATATATTATTTTACTAAGTAATAAATTCTTGCAAGGTAACATAGATCGCCATAAACGGTTAACGGTTAATAGGACAACTTAGTAAATAACGGAGATGCTACGACCACATTCTGAACAAAACTAATAAGAGAGATAAAATAATTTTATTTTGGTGGAAATGAAAATTACCGAATTTTCTTTAACTCGTTTTGTCTTAATTATTTTACTAGTTGGTTGGTTCAATTTTTTTTTTAAATCTATTTTTATTTAGGGACTTTTTATGTAATAATACAAGAATGACAGCCCCATATTGGTTCAGTTACTGTATGATTTTTCAATACTATATATGTACCTAAATGTTTACATAATTCTAAGAAAATGTTCCCATGTATTATATGTTATGGACTAATAGCTATATATCAAAATGTTTTGTCAAAATCCATCTAATAGTAATAGTGAATCGTGAAAGGTGAACCATAGGCAAACAGACAGATAGACAAAACATTTTTTTTTTTTTACGTGAAGAAATCCTTTACGGATACCCGCCCGATTGGGAGCTCGGACGTGGTTATGTGGGACTCCGGACCGGCAGATATGGGCCGTCCGTTTACCCACTAAAACTTCACGGTGCTCCTCCTCCACCGCCACTGGTCAGGGCCACGGGAACTACAATCTTCCATGACCCTGGCGGAACATGAAGACCCCTAGAAGTAATATTCAATGGCTGTCTTAACTCCTTATACAAGTGAGTTATTCTATCTCCCTTATCTGACCATTCTTACATCACTCATCCTCTCGACGAATTCTCGTTTACGCCTTCTATTCTGTGCATTGTATCATTGCAGATTGAATCAAATAAGCTGACTCCACAATTTCATACAAAGAGATAGAGCATAGCAGCTCTACAGCATTTATTTTTTCTTTTATTTTTTCTGACATACGCACTCTTCGCTGCCGTGTAACAGCATCAGTACCAGCACTGCCTTGAGTACGTGCAGCTATTTGTCGTTCCGCCAATGCATCAATACAGATAGAGCACCGTTTATCCTGTTACTGGTAGCAAATACGCCTTTCTAAATTCATATCATATCTTCCATCTCTACTAAACATACTTTCCAAATATGCACTTGTTCTAATATATTCCACATCTACCTTGATCTTTTATTCCGTTCCTTTGTTTATCTCTTTCAAATACCAGAATATCAGTTTTACTCCCATTCAGGCCTACACCATTATTTTCACATCACATATTTCATCAGTCTTACAGAATGATGACAAATGCCTGTAGCTCATAAATAAAAATATTTGGGGGCTGAAATCCTTTATCTATTAATCTAATATTATATTAAGTACATTTTTTTTCTGACCTATAGATAAAATTGACGTTAGAATCTTGTAAAACATAAGCTATCTGTAAAACGGTCGGGATGGGAACTCCTAGATTCTTTCAGGATAAACTACATGAGGCCATCCATGTTTATCTGAGACTATAAAATACATTCGATAAGGAAAATAAATAAACAAACTGTTTCTCTAGTTAGAAAATTTCATTCCGTGTTATCTTTTGATATTTGAAAACTGTATAAATATTGAACGCTATCACAAGACTGACTTACCTTTGTAGTAACAATTACATTTTTAATTAAAAATAACTTTTCAAATATATATTTTGGCTTTTAAGGAATATATTTTTTTTTTTTTAGAATTAATTAATTTGTTTTCATTCCCCCGCTTTGGTAAGACCAGGCGCGGCGTTGAGTTTCACCAATCAGTACATTATGTCTGTATTTCGAGCGGAATGTGGAGAATGGAGTGTCTTGACTAGGCTCTCTCTGGCTGCACTATTATGCGGGAAAAAATGTAAAAGTGAAAAAAACAGTTTTTTTGTCTTTCAAATTCGTTTTATTAAAAAAAATTATAGCATCACGCTTTTTTCCGTATAGCAGTGTAGTCAGAATGAACTTATAATCTAGGCACTGCGTTCTCCACTTTACGCCAGAGCAGAGAAAGAGACATTTTAAATATGATCATTTCACCGAGTGGGAATCGAACTCGCAACTAATCACCGATGCCGTCCAACTGCGTTATGATAGCCTAAACTATAAAAAATCGTCTTTTTATCAAAGGAAGCGGGAAAGGAGCGAAAAATTAAAACATTTTTAAATAAAATCTTTCTTCCGAGTGGAGACTGCAACCGCGACCGAACTCATACACTGTCCCACTGCGTCAGGATTGCCTCAAAAAAATATATAAAGTGAGTATATGGCTCGTTATAACCCACTAGGAATTACGTAGGACGTACGAACGTACGTTTTATTGAAATATTTTAAAATGTATAAGATTTTTTCAAGCGTAAAAATTTACAATACAGTAACAGGTATGAAAAGGTTTTATATTCATTTTTCATAGGTTTAAATCTTTGTTTATATTTCAAATGACGGGTTTTTTAACAGTTCATATTGTATTCGTACTATTTGGTTAAACAATACTGGTGTTTATAGAATATACTAAAAGTAGATCGATTTTACTAAAAAAAAAAATTTTTTTACATATTTTTAAATGTTATTTATTAAATTGTACACTTAGGAAATTGAAAAAGACATATTTAGAAAACTTATAAAAATTTGAACGCTGCAGGATTTGAACCTGCGTCTCTTGAAAACCGCTTGAACGCTTCGCAACGGTACGGCAAAACTGGTGAACAAAACAAAGGGCGTGGAGTTCTGTTAGTCAACGCATTACATTCGGGCAGAAACTGGAGAACGGAGTGTTTTGACATTTCTTTGGTTCTAACTACTCTGCTATCCGGGAAAAAACCTAAAACTGTATAAATATATACAAAGGAAATCTTATCTTCTATGAAATTATCCTACTCCATTTATGACTGAGCTTATCTCATTACAGTACTAAACAGTGTATCGTAGAGCGTATCGCGAAGTAAAAATCGCGCTGTATAAATCCGGGAAACGCGTCCTGAATATGAAAGTTGCCCTTTGATCTGTGTATTGTGTCTAAGGCTATTTTAAGTGAATCTCCTTTGTTACGCACAAAGGAGAATTTAAGAATTGGGTGGTGATTTTCTTTCGCTTTTACTTTCTTTTAGAAATTTATTTAAAAAGATTATTAAATGTTTGAGTCCATCGTGGAGCAGTAAAATTATAAAAAAAAATTTGACAACTGTAAAACACCCTAATGCGAAAGCCTAGACTATCTTGCATTTGAAGCACTTTGATTCTATGACCATATTAGATAAGTTCTTTAAAAATATAACTTAATCTGCCATTTTTGAACTCGCGCCAGAAACGGAAACCGTAGTATTTTGACACTAGGTTTTGTCTGCCTACCTTCCTGGAAGGGAAAAACTACTAGCATTGACAGATACTACCCTGCTTAATTTTAGTTAATTTTATTTGATTCGGTTCATAAATAAAAGTTATTGTTTTATTTATGAACTACAAATTTATGCAAAGTTTGTAATTTGAATGAGAAAAATAAAATTACTTAGTCGTGTAGTTTACGCAGGCAAACCGTGAGTGGGTCGCTAGTAACAAATATGATGTTACATACAGGATGCGCTATCTCATCCAAATCTCTGTTGTTTCATAATCAAAATATACAAGAAATACTCAATATGTATATACAATGTTTGATGTTCGTGGACGATTCCCCAAAATGGTTGAAAACTATAAAATATTTATTAATAGGAAGTACCAACTATATATTGCGTTTTAAAATGGCATAACATAATATTGAAGAACAATCTTCAAGAATTTACTTTCATTTCTCCGCTCTGGTCATCCAGAAATAAGCCGAAAAGCTGCAGTCCGCCCCAACTAGCAATGTCTCGAATGCGGCGGAAATGGGTGTTCAGTGACTTTTAGGGTTCTCTTCGACTATCCAGCTATGCGGAAAAAAAAAGCTTGTAGCTGTAACATTTTATTGATTTTAATAAAAAAAACTTTCCAAAATAAGTTCCGGCTTCGACTTAAACTAATCAACCAATCATCATAAACTTTTGTAAGAGTATTGTCAAATGCATAAGATACTTCTGCAAAAAGAAACTAATGTCGTGTCAGAAACTAAACTAATGTAATGTCATGTAAATGTAAAAAAATACAAAAAAAAGGTGATGGGTTCTTGAATGATATTATTTCGTTTACTTTTTAATAATCATTGACAGTCATTTAAGCAAATCAACATGAGTGACACTGCGGATAAAAACTAATTTAATTTAATAAAAAAATATTTAAGTGTAAATACATATTTTCATTATATTGTAACCCCCAAATCTAGATTTGAAGTGGACTAAACGCAGTTAGATCAGAATTTTACTTTGAAGTAACTCCACGCCAGTGTATTATAATTTATAAAAGAATTTCGTCCAGTGAAAAGCTTTTGTACCAAAGTTACATACGTTCCTTACATCTCCTCGCTCTAGAACACATGTTTCTAAGCACGTACAAGCACTTAAAGTGTTTTCCGAGCGATCGTATTGATTTATGATCTTTAAGAATTCTAAATTGCGAAATGTTGACTTAATGTGACTTAGTTATATGGAAAATAATATATTTTTAAATTTTTATAGGAAATATGAAAGGAAGAAGAATATTCGAAAGTACTACTATATTTGAATAAATATTATTTTGATTTTGATTTTTTGATTTTTGATGTGAAACTGAATGTTACGTTCAATAAATACTGGTTCTTTTTTAACATTTTCTCGTTCGTTATTCGCACACTAAGGAAATTAAAAAAGACTTATTAGAAAACATAAAAAAAAATTAAACACAGTGTGATTTGAACCCGCACCTCTCTACAGAGATGCTAACAACAAATATAAGTTGTAATAAGCGTATAAGAATTTCAACGTAGCTGGGGGTAGAACGCATGGCTTAGTGGTCAAAGCCTTGAACGGTCTTCAAGAGCCGCGGGTTCAAATCCCGCTGCGTTAAATTTTTTATACGTTTTCTAATATGTCTAAATACTGGTTTATTAAACACTGCAGTTTTTAACGCATAGCAGGGTAACTAAATAGAATCTAGAATTCCGAGTGGAAAATTAAAAATAATTTAAATATAATTTCATATAGGACGCTTCCATTGCGCCACGATGTCCTCATAGTCTGAAATTCCCAGATGACTTGACAAGAAAGCTTTTAAATTGAAACAAATATGAAATGAATTATTTATAAGTAATTTATTTTCTTTGAACCACATTAAATTCATTACAACTACTAGAAGTTGTTTTGGAAATAGTTCTCGAATAATATGAAATGTGCTTTTATTTTCTTACTTCTATTAAAGCAATTGTATTCTTCATATTCTTATTGCTGCTTATATCAAGTACGATTAGAAAGTAGAATTTTAATTAGTGTTTCTTTATTCTGTATAGAGAGAAACGAGTGGTATCACTCCATTATCCAGTATTCGCTTATTAAGAAAATTTTGTAAAAGGCATTTGGGGCTCTAGATCTAATCAAAGACTAGGTAGCTCGAGTTTGCTGCGTGTTGAAATAGCTTCTATAATATTTTTTTACATTTTTTTAAAGTGTTATTCACACACTTATGAAATTGAAAACATATATATATATATATATATATATACACACACATATGTGACAATGTGGTAGTATATCGTGGCGCAGTGTGTCAGAGTCTGAATGCCATTGGTCACGGGTTCGATTCCCTCTCGGCGGAATAATCATAATTTAATTATTTTTACATCTCCGCTCTGGTGAACAAAACAAAGAGCAATGTTAATGTCGATAAAAAAAATATATATTCATAACATTGTCTCTTTTTAATGATATGAATCCGACAGAGATAGCACTTATCAGATGGCGATAACACGACTTAGTATAACAGTCTATAAGCAATTATTTTGGCAACGCGTCTTATCTACTCACCGACAAGTATCTTTTCGTGTTTGTTGTACTTTATGTTGGAAATTTAAGTAATAAAATGGAGAAATTATAGCGGAAGTCGAACTTACTGTTGCCAATTGTAGCTTTTGTTATTTAAAAGCTATTCTTTTCCTGCATACGCAATGGTAGTGGGTTCCATTCCCACTCGTTGTAATGATTGTATTAAAATTATTTTTATTTCTCCGCCTCTCATTACAGAGTCTCGGATTCTTAGCAGAAGGTAGGGAATGGAGTTTGTTGACATTAGGTTCTTTGCCTATACTGCTATGCAGAAAAACCTAGAAGCTGAAAAATATGGTTATTTTTAGTAAAAAAAGAAAAAAATAAAACAATATTATTAAGTGTTATTCACACTACTTTAGGCTTAAAACTTTATACGTTCCCTAAAATATTTTTCTTTTCCTCAGACAATTGTTACATTGACTTGAGTTAGATGCGGATTGCCGTAGAAATTAGTCACTGTTTGCTTTGACAGCCCTAATGCTAATATAGAGACTAATCTCAGTTATCGAATTAATATTATTGACGAAAATTGTTGTAAGTTTAAATATTTTGGTAATTACACTAGTTATAATAACTTCAATTAAATCAATTGAATGTACATCAGGTCAATACGATACTTGTAAAATGAGCGAAAAGTCACCTTTTCCAGATCTAGTGTCAAGTCACTTCGTCTACTTTCCGCCCAAATTTGAGACATTGCGTGTCGAAAGGCGGAACTCAACCATCAGTCCTGTCACAAGAGCGGATAACTGAAAATTAATTCAAATATAATTATTCTCCGAGTGGAAATCGAACCCACAATCATAGCGGTTGCAGTCCGACCCTGTCACACTGAACCACGATGGTGTCAAATTTAGACTTACAAATTGATAACAATGTGCCATCTAAAGGACTACAGGCTGTTTATATTATTTATTCGATTATATATAATATTTCTTACAAATTTTTTTTAGAAACTTAGTACCAATACACTTCGTTCTCGGTTTTCCGCCCGAAATTGAGACATTGCGTGTTGAATACCGGAACTTAACGTCGAGTCGTCGAGTAGGTCCTACCGAAACAGGTAAACGAAATAATTTAAATATAATCATCCCAACGAGTGGGATTCGAACGCATAATCATCGCTTTTACAGTCTGACGCTATCCTACTACGTCACGATGGCCAAAAATATACAAATAAAATATATCAAGAACGTTGTATCTTATATAAATGTATAAGAATAGAAGGGCTTAGAGGAAAAAGTATGGAAGAAATATCATCGTCAGTACGCTCCATTTCATAACGGTTTATTAACTTTTACGAAACGTACTGTGCATTACGTTGCTCGATACCGAAAAATTATATATTTTTATGTTTTTGTGGATTGTATGGCGTGTTTTTCTTAACATTATAAAGAGCAAGAGTCCAACAACAGATATATGTTGAAGTCATTATGATGCAGTGGAACAGCGTCTGATTTTTACAATCAGGCATGATGGTTGTGGGTTCAATCATTAGTCGGGGTAGTGATTAAATTATTTTCATTTTTCCTTTCTAGTAAGGCCTTTTTTTAACGTGAGGAAATCCGTTACGGCTACAAGCCCGATTGGTGACGGACGTGGTTTGGGACTCCGGACTGGCACGCTGTCCGTATACCCACTAAAACCTCCCGGTGCTCCTTCTCAACCACCATAAGGCGAGGCCACGGGAACCTTAATATTTCATGATCCCCGGCATCGGGAGCCAGCACGGCACGTCGTGGAGTCAATGGTGGACCAGCGAGCACCTACTCGAGTCAGCTCACTAGGCGATCAGTTTTCCAAGTTCACCACCCTGCTCTTGTAAGGTCTAGCTCAGCGTTTAGCAACACTACTCATTACACTTGTTTTTGAATTCGAGTGGAAACTGGAGAATAGATTGTCATAGAAAGATATTCTCTGTGTATAGATATTTACGAAGCATTGCGCAATCGAGGTTGGATTCCAAGAGATACAAATTTAAATCCAGCAATGTTCAAATTTTTATACGAAATTTTCAAATATTAAAATTTTACAAAAATTAGACTGGCCAGTATAGTTTTTAGTAACACTAATTCATCATATCATTCTAGCAATTACGGTGCTTGTATTGTAAAAGCTTGACATAAAAATATTTGTATATATTTACTTATTCGTTATAATCGATAACAACCCGGATAGCTCAGTCGTTCTATCGATGGAACTTGGACTATTAATCTAAGGGTCCAAGGTTCAAGTTCCTGTTCGGAGGATATTTCTTTGGATGATATATTTGATTGAGTATTTTATTGGTTTACTTTTTTGTGTCATATACTTTAATATTATTTTTCTTATATTAGGACTGATGGAACTGAGCGAAGCAATATTTGGTCATGAAATTTATATAGCTACACACGCATTTCATTTAAAATGAATTAAACGAGAGTACAATTTATTTTTTTATAGCGATCATGGCGCAGTGTGACAGGGTAAAGCGATCACAGCGGCTCGGGAATTTATTATATTTAAGTAATTTTCTTTTCCCTCACTGTCGTCTGGTGACAACACAAAGCGCAGTACATAATTTTATAAAACGTATAATAATTTGAACGCAGCGGAATTCGAACCCGCGCCTCTTGTAAACCATCCAAGCGCTCTGACCGTTAAGCCATGCGTTCTACATCCAGCTGCGTGGAAATTCTTTTACCCTTATTATTTTTAGCAAAATTTCGCTGCGCTTAAATTTTTATACGTTTTCTAAAAATATATTTTTCTATTTCCTAAGTGTGTGGTTAACTTTTTAAAATATTAAAAATAAAGCGTGGTTTTGAAATCCACCACCAAATACGCAATGTCTCGGGTTAGGCCGGAAAATGCTGAACAGAGTGTCTAGATATAAGGTTCTCAGACAACCCTGCTAAGTGGGAAATGTTGTAAAGCTTTAAAAAAGATATATAAAAACACATATTTAGAAAACGTATAAAAAAATCCTACGTGTATAACACTTTAAAAAATGTAAAAAAATGTTAAAAAATATATAAAATGAAAAAATCTAATCTAACCTAGAACTAAAACTACTTTTGGCGGGATCATTTGATTTAATCTCCTTTTGAGCGTTTCTTTGATGTTATTTTAGTCACAACAATAATTGTCGAGAGCCTATAAAATATTTGGCTGTATAACTAATAATCATAATCTTCACATTACACATTTCCGAGGAATTGCATACAATATGTAAGTAATTCTTAATGTTTTTTTCTAAACAGTTACGACATGAAAGCAATGATTTTTAATTAAATAATAAGTATTCTATAGTGGATACATAATACTGTATAAATTTGTAGTAAACTAGATATCAATATATTTTTTAATATTTTTTAAAGTGTTATTCGCACACTAAGGAAATTGAAAAATACATATTTAGAAAAAAAAATAAAAATTTTAACGCAGCGGGATTTGAACCCACGTCTCTTGAAAACAACAAATATAAGTTGTAATAAGCGTATAAGAATTTCAACGTAGCTGCATGTAGAACGCATGCCTTAGCGGTCAGAGCACTTGAACGGTTTTCAAGAGGCGCGGGTTCAAATCCTGCTGCGTTCAATTTTTTATACGTTTTCTAAATGTCTTTTTTTTTAGATATCAATATATCAAAACACTCAACATTGCTAAATTGGCACATTTCGCAAGATGTACAGTCATAGTAGAACTTATATCTTATTCATTTCCTGTAAGATTGTGCATAAATTATAGAAATACCGCTGAATTTTATCCAAGAACAAGACCATATAGATATTTCTTACTTTAAAAGTAAATAAACCTTAATATACGAGAACCCTAAGGTTACACAATCCGCTCTCCTAATTTTAATCAAATGTGGTCAGTTCCCACATTTATGTATATAAATGTAGTATATATATTGCGTAAATTACAAACTTCTGCAATTAACAGTGGGTTTACGAGATTCGTTGGATATCGCCATCGCATACCCGTGTATGCCTACTAAACGTAATGTATATGACTAAGCTCTTTTATAATAAAATCTTAGGTTTTTGCGTTAACATAAAATGTCAGTTCTGTAAGTCCTACTGGAAGCTACCGGCTCGGAAAGCCGATCTGCTGAGAGATGCCGGTGAGAAATTTAACAGTTGACCTTTTCAAATATAATTATACAATATTTTTACAAGCCTCCCGAGTAAGCATCATCATCATCATCCACACATTTACATCAGTATTGTATTCTTTGGCATAATTATATATTTTTAGCATTTTAAAGTGTTATTCAAACACTTAAGACATTGAAAAATATATATTTTAGCAAACGTATAAAAATTTGAACGCAGCTCTTGGACGGTTTCCAAGAGGCGCGGGTTCAAATCCCGCTGCGTTTAATTTTTTATACGTTTTCTAAAATATATGTTTTAATAATAATATAAATAATTTTTGTTCTTGATTTTCAATTGTTCAAGTTTAAAATTATTTGTGGCATTTCATTATACATACGTATACACTGTGAAATAAATGATTCAATTACCTTTTGAAGGCAAAAACTCGGAGTAATTATTCTTAGTTTACTTATTTTTATTTATATTTGTTTCTTTATACTGTGTCTATCACTGTTGTTAACAAAATTGTATATATTTTTGGAGATATCGGTTTTATTTGCGATAACTGGTATCGAGTATATTTTGGTAATCAAGAATACATTTTTTGAAATTTAGATATTTCAACACTTTACAGTAGCCCGTGATCGCAAATAGACTTGAGGCCGGCAATATCCCTGTAGCTCTTCTGGTGTTACACGGGATAGTGGGCGGCGGTGACCACTTACCATCAGGTGACCACTTACCATCATCATTACATTCATTTGCCTCATCTATAGAACAAAAAAAAAGCTTCACACTTTCCTCACATAGCATGGCAGGGAGAGAGAACCTAGTGTCAAAACACTCCGTTCTCCATTGTCAGCCCGAATTCGAGAGATTAGGTACTGAGTGGCGGAACTAAACGTCGCGGTTTATCTACATGGGGATCGATACCTTAAGCATTGCGATTATAGACAGAAATCCTTAATTCCCGATGGTTTTCGTATATACATTTTTTTTTCAGCGTTTTCTCACAAAGCAGGGTAGTCAAAGAGAAACTAGTGTCACGACACTGCGCTCTCCACTTTTCGCCTTAAATCGAGACATTGCGTGTTGAGTTGCGGAACTCATCGCCGCGCTTTCTCTTAGGTACCTACCAGAGTGGAGAAATGAAAATAAATTTAGATGTAATCATTACCCCTAATGAGAATCGAACCCACAATCAGTCACGTTTTTCAGTCAGTCAGACGTCATGTACATATCTGCGAAATGTAATAAATATATCATTTGGCATAAAATTAAAGTACAAAACTGATATAACTTAAAGTAATATAATAATAATCTGCCGTATTTTTATAGCTTAATATTTTACATACATACAGAAGAATGGCTTACTGAAGTTGTATGGGAAGGAGTTCCGTTGTGAAATGTTAAAAATGTACTAATAGAAATTAAATGTATTTAAAAATTAAGATAGAAAATTGTACTGTAATATTCATTAAAAAGTCTCCAAGCGCAGTGTAGAAGCGTCATTTACAGTCATGTAAACGCGATTGTTTATAGGTTCAATTCTCACTCGAAGTAATAATTGTATGTACTTCGAGTGAATAATTTATCTGACTGGAAACGCGATTGATTTTGGATTCGGTTCCCACTCGGGGGAAAGATTGTATCTAAATTTGTTTTCATTTATTCGCTCCGGTACTTAAGACAAAGCGCGGTGTTGAGTTGAAAGTGGAGAATGGAATATGTTGACACTAGATTCTCTCTGACTACCCTGTTATTTAAAAAAAAACCAAGAACTTGTTTTTTTTTAATAAATTATCAATACATTTATAATTGGTCGCACATGGAAAATATACAGAACTTCTCTATGTAGCCTCTGATACTCACACACGTATAATGCATATCTTATGTGTCAAGAAAAAATAAATACATGAGGGTCTTGAGTGTACGATAAAAGGTATAAACCATATAAAGATCGTACACGTATAAAATACATTGTGAACGTTTAATTTGCATAATTTTTATAACTGCAATGCAAATAAAGATTTATTAGCTGATGCTCTTATACAGTGTTATATTAATGTGTTTAGTAATAACCACAGTGGTTACGGGTTCAATAAAAATATTTTTGTATTCTATTTAAATGTATTGAGGCCATTGTGGTGCAGTGTGACAGCGTCTGTGGTTCGCGTGTGTGCGTGTGGGATTCGATTCCCACTCAGGGGAATGATTACATTTTCGTTTTCTCCACTCTAGACAAAGTGCGGCATTGACTTCCATTAATCAACACGCAATGTTTCGTTTAAACAAAAAGTGGAGAACGGAGTGTCATGACCCAACCTGCGTGAAGCTGGTTATTTAAATTTGTGTTATAGTCGTTATACATTTGCATAAAACAAATTGTAAATATTTTATATAAAAATGCGTTATAAATACAATTAAATTAATATAATAAATATTACGTGCTTTTGTCTACCGTGACATCTAAGTTGCTATGGCAACGCGAGTTGTTCCGCATTAATGAGTTTACGAGTGTGTATGTAATAGGTGCTATTGTACCATAGTTGTATATATACTTACAGTTGTGGGTTCAATCTCAATTAGGGGGATACTTATGTAGTAAAATACCCTGGGATAAGTGGACAAAGCGCTACGTTGAATATATTCACACTTCATAATTATTATATAACTAACCACAAATATAATTTAATAAAGAACTTAAATGAATAAGTAAAAGATATTTCAAATTATAATAAAAGTAAATATTACAAATATCATACAAAAAATCAAACGTACAGACGAACCCTCTACAACTCTCGTATTACACATTACACTTCTTTTCGCATAGCAGGATAGTCAGAAATAACCAAGTGTATAGACATTTCTCACTTTTCGAGACATAGGAACATATATAATAGGGAATCGAAACCATTACCAGTCGCGTTAACAACCAGACTCTGTTCCACTGCGCCACGATATCCACAAATTAGTTTACATACAATAAATGATTTAAGATGTTTCGATAAAACTTCTTACATTCAAATATCGTTTAGTATTCATACCGGTCCATCCAATTTGTAGATAAAGATCGCTTATGATGACATCTCATTATCCTTACTTAAGGCGTATGGAAGTAATAACATATATTTTTTATTCTTATTAAAATGTATTAAAACACATATATATTAGTGCAGTTGGCAAGGTTCAGGTAATGTAAACGATGGTTGTGGGTTCAATTCTCATTCGAAGTAATGATTGGTGTAGTTTTAGCGGAGTAGGCAGAGAGAACCTAGTGTCTAAACACTCCGTTCAAAGACGTTGCGTGAAACGTCATTGTGACAAAAATGTGGCAACAAACAAAGAAGTAGCGTCGGTTGGTATGGCAATATACAATTTAAATTAAATAGAACAGAAGTTTCTAAAAAAGCTTAATAAAAGCTATTACCATTTGTGCACAATGAAAACAATGGATGTGCTTACCGTGTTTTAATAAAAAAGACCACATTACTTAGATTACCCACAATTCAAATAAAATCTTTTTTACCATCAATTGGGGTTTTATTTTGTTATCATCACTAGTCACTTCATATACCTACGGTTACGGTACGCGGTACAATCTATACCTAATTTTTATTTGTAGTTTATCCTAGGGCACTAGGCAAAATTGCAACCCACAATAAAATCCATAAATATATTTTTTTGTTTGAGGAGGAGGAATAACCTTTTTCAAAACTGTGGTTTTACAAGATGGATTAGACAAATAGTCCTCTTTGACGACCTCCTATACCTTTACAGGAAAAAAAAGTGTAGCTGAAAAATAATGAAAAGACAGGTAAAAAGTATGCACGTATGAAATACTTTTATATTCCAGTTCATACCGTAGAAATAGTCAACTTATTCCACACTCTGTGGTTATTTTGTCTTTATCAAGTTTCAAACTGCGTTAAGTTGTTCACAGAGTGCCAACATTGTACTCTAACTTGATTTTAAGCTAAGTGAAATTTGTGGATTTTTCAAAGTTTTAGAAAACTAAATGGAATTTATTTTGTTTTGAAATTGGGGAGTGCTTGGGTGTTTTTAAGATATTCAAAAACATTTTGAAGTTGACAAAAAATCCTTTTCACTAATCTTCGCAATTCAAAACCCAAGATACTTTTTGAACTTTCCCCCGTATAAGTTTTGAACATATAACCATCGCATTAAACCTAATTCCTCCCAATAAATATGTAACACATTTATTTATCATTAATAAGGGCGTATAGCCAGGTGTGTTGAAAATCAGTCATAACTCAATATAACGACGGCACGGACAAATATTGCTTTCAATATTTGATTAATAGACGGTTGTAAGCCATACAATAATGATACCATTAATATCTAGCGATATTAGCCGTTTGCGTTTGGATCTAGACGTAAATTGAATTTCTATTGTTTAATTAATCGGAGGCCATCGAGGCGCAGTGGACGCCGTTTGACGCAATTGGTCGTGAGTTCTATTAACACTAGAAGTAATATACACGCTTTGTTTAGGTTTCAAGCGGAATGTGGCAGATTATGATTTAAAAGCGTGAATCTGTAGTACTTATTATATTTTAATTATTTAGATTTTTCCGCTCTAGCAGGGCGAAGTGCGGCGCTGAGCCACTTAACACGCAATATCTCTAATTCAGGTGAATATTGGAGAACGGAGTGTCTTGTCACTAGGTTCTGCCTACACTATAGAAAAAAACGTGAAAGCTCAAAAAAAGTATAAAAACAGATGACCCTGGCTCATCATCTGATTTTCAGACGCATTTCAACTGCATCTTCAGAGGAATCTTAGTCAACTAATCTACTTAGAGCGTCAGTTATATAATCCATTTTCTAGTTCAATTATTAGTTTAATATTTGTGTTTGACTTGCAGTTAAATAATAGTAGATTCATATATCGATGATGATAATGGGTTCGGTCTTCATTTGTGTGAACATTTGCATTTAAATATTAGACGTACCGTTGACGCTTAATCATGCGTTGCCTTGGCAACGAGTATGTCACTTTATACAGACGTTTATGTCAAATATATGGCAGTGTTACGTTTATTTTATTAATTAAACGTATTTTTTTATAGTTAAACGGTAAAAGAGGGAGGTACCGCGTTGCGGTTGCCCTTCGAGATCACAGTATCGATGATAGCGGAGGAAGATCATGTAAAAAGCATGAGGACCCCCCGGAGGGTGTTTATGAAGAGGTTGATGACAGAGGACGAGGGGAGAGATGTATGCAGTGAGCGTAGTGTTTGGCGCTTAGTTCTCTCCGACAACCTTGCTAGAGCCGTTTTTTATATAAGCTATAATTGTGCCATTTTCATTCATACTACATCCTCCGTCTGCGTAATTTTTGTAATAAGGTATACAGCTTCTTTGCTTCACCTATGATGATATATGATGCATCTAGAATCTTGAATTTAATTGTGTGATCCAACGTACAGTGTAGGTATAATTTCAGAAAAATCTTATTATTAGAAGGTAAAAGATTTTTACACATTTTATTACAGTAGTCCGTGGTCACAGGTAGACCTGTAAAGTGTTCAAAACGTCGGGTTTTCTAAAATATATTTTCGAATACTAGTAATATACACGATTAATCCGGTTAAAAATAGTTTCATTTCAAAATATTCAAAGTTTTTTAGATAATCTATGATAAAAAAAAACTATTTAAAAAATTTTGTCCTGAATATTTGAGGTCATCGTGACCCAGTGGGACAGCGCCTTAGTTTAAACGTGATTGAGTGAGTGGTTGTGTTCGAATATAATTATTTTTACTTGTCTAAGACAAAAACGGTAAACTAAACTGCCACGTTGGATTGCGCCACACAATGTCTATATTTCAATCGGAAACTGGGGAGCAAAGTGTCTAATAGACACTAGGTTCTATCTGCCTGCATGCTATGCGGAAAAAAATCGTGAATCTGAAAATATACAAAAATAAATAAACAATATTCAATTTCGAATGGACATACAATAAATAATATGCATAAAATTAACATATTTACTATAGTATAGTAGTAGAGTAGACCCTGACGTATTCAACATGAGTCTAAAACAGGTGAATAACTCAACTGTCCTAGTAACGTTGCCTGAAAATTATACTAAGATTTACATATATGCTCCGCTTTATGGGAAATTGTTGGTGTTAATGTATTATGTGAGGTGCGACGAATATATATGTGGGTAGACCTTTTCATAAATGGTGAAATATATTACTATATTATATTGAGTCCCTCGTGGCCCGGTGGAACAGCGTCTGACGTTGATTGTGGGTTCAATCACCACTTTAAAATAATGATATGTAAATTATTTAATTTATCCAATCTGATAATACAAAGCGAGGAGTTAAATTCGGTCACTCAACACGGCATATCTGTATTTTTGGGCGGAAAGTGGAGTACGAAGTGTCTGGACACTAAGTTGTCCCTGACTACCCTAGTATGTGGAAAAATGTGTGAAGCTGTGAAACAAAACGAAATGTAATTTATAATAATAATTTGATGTGAATTTTATTTTAATAAAAGTTGAGCTTAAGATGTTACTTTCTGTAGATAGTTATAGATAAATCTAACTATTCTATAATAAAACAGTAAAAAATGGTGACTACATTGAATATATTTATCAAAAAATAATACTTTTTTTATTTTTGTCTGCCTGTCTGTATGTATGTTAGTAAGGCACATCTTCGTAGTTACTGGACCGATTTGAATTACACTTTTTGTTGTTTTACGAGTATACCTATTAAGCTTGGTCAGGCTTAATATAATTGACATATAAAAATTCATAATATGCAATAGGTAAATAGCAAAAGCCCTTCATAACGAAAACTGTTCAACGTAATAGGAGTTTTCCATTGTCATATAACGATTAAAGATCTGAACAATCTGAGTCAATGCCGCATTAGTAAAAGTTATTCAGTAGTTCAGTGGCGGGCAGTTTTGGTTAACAAATAAAAATTATTTATATTAACTTCGCAGTCATCGTGCTGCAGTGAGGTAGACTCTGACTGGTAACGTGATACTTGTGGGTTCGATTCCTATTTTATGGAATGGGTATACTTATTAATATTTTTTTCCCGATAAAAAAAAGATGGGCGTTGAATTTCGGCGAATTCGAATTTCGAATTGGAACGATCGAAAGAGAAGAAAGCCTTAAGCTGAAAAATTATAACAATAGTCTTAGACATCTAATGTGTTGAGTTTCAGAGACAAGAAAATTACCACCTTTAAGAAATTATTATAATTTTTGTTTCAATTTCATCAATAATTAGTTTAGCTTTTAACCCTTAGTAGAAATTAGGGTATAATAGAAATCTAAGAGTGGAACACCTGCTGTAGAATCATAATAGACCAGCTACACCATAAGAATTAAGTAAAAGCGGACTTAACACAATTTGTTCAGCGTGATGCGTACTTTCTCTGTCAACAAATAAAAGATCCGGAGCAACTGAGGAAAACCTATAATGGTCTAGCTAAACTATAAGAAATAAGTAAATGCTTCATGAGTAAAAGTTGCTCAGTATGCAGAGCAGTTTTGGTTAACAAATAAAAATTGGTTGAACCTTGCGGCCATCGTGGCACAGTGGGATACGTCTAAATAGTAAACGCACTGGTTGTGGGTTCGATTCTCACTTCTAATATATATTTGTATTGCTTTCGTTTTATCCGGTAAAGCAGGTTCTAGCCTACACACTTAGCCTAAAAAATAGAAGTTTCGGCATTCAATATGTAACGTCTCGAATTCAGTTGGAATGCTAAGAGAATGCTGTTTAGGAGAACTGAGTATCACTAGGTCCATTTGGAAATGGACGTAATCCATACTAATATTATAAATGCGATGTCTGTGTGTCTGTCTGTGACGTCATCACGGCCGAACCGCTGAACAGATTGTGATAAAATTTTATATAGAGATACTCGTCGGTCTATGGATGAACGTAGGTTTTTGACATTTTTATAGTTTTTCCAGGAATTTTATTGTTTTATGAAAAGACCGCCGACAATACGATACATCTGCTGCGGGTGAAGCCGCGAGCGGGTTTTAGATATTTTAGTTAGTTAGTTTTAGATATTTTTTTCGTATGTCTGTATTTAATTTGAAAGAGAACATTCATTACAGCATTTATTAAGAATGTTCATGTATATAAGGTTTAGTCTAAATTTCACCTCATGTAACGACATTGTAATCCACCGAGGATACGACCTTCAAAATGTACATCCATATACACTCTGGTGTTACACGAGGTCGTGAGCACTCGTTTGCCTTATCTATACTATTTCATAAAAAAAAGAAATATAACTGAAATATAAACACTCCCCTGAGTAGGGATGGAACCCATAACAATCGCGCTTCCAATCACATACAGCCCCACAACCATTTGAATCATAATAAATTCCGAAAGTATTCAAATTCAGTTCAGTTCTTTTATTTAGTACTTCGATACCGACGATAATAATCGTATTTTTGCTAGTAAGACCCGTCTCGACTTCACAACGAAACCGTCAGTCACATTATAATAAATCAAGATCGATTTTAAGCATCGCAATGCAATAAAAGGTTATCGAATTACCAAAGTGTTGGTAGAACGCCAAGAGACGAGATAAGATTTTGTACAGTAATGGACTAAGGATTTACTGCTGTTTGTAATAACGAGATTTTGTTAAAGTATTGAAAATTTTATGTTAGTTTTTTTGTTATAGTTTTATACTCATTAGACCTCGTAGTTTTCATAAGCAGGGAATTCTTCGTGTATTAATGTATAAATTTGACACCACTGTGGATATGAAAAAATGATTCTTATATATGCCTTAATACAGGCATAGTTCCTAAGCATAGTTGAAACCCTCTCTAAAAGAACACTTAGGTTTATGCCTTATCCCTAGCGGGGTAGTCTAAGAGAACATATCGCCTAACGCTGCGTTCCCTGCACACTTCATACAGGCCCTATATATATTTTATTTTGCCATTCTTTCACCACTCATCCTCTCTACGTAACCAAAACACCTAAAGACATTCTTTTTCATTCTTACTATACCATTCTCATTGTCTGAAATGGAGCCATGGAGAGAATGGACAAATGTACTTACGCTTGCCATTCTGTGTATCTCTTCATTGCGGATTCGATCAGCTAAGCTGACTCCGCATAACTTACGAAGAGATCACATCTCTACAGTTTTCATCTTTCATTCATTCTTCTTCTGATATACCCACGTTTCGCTATCGTATAACAGCGCCAGTGCCAGAACTGTATTGTGTTCTGACGTTAATATTGCTACCGGCAGCAATATGCCGTTCTACATCCAATCGAAAAGAAAAATCTGATCCTAGTTCCTATGAAAACGTATAGTGGCTTCATCGCTCAAAAAACATAAAAATTTAATTTAGTATCAAAACACAGCGAAATATCAAATGAAACACTTTAAACAAACCTGAACTAAATATATTTTTGCACTTAAATGATAAATGAATAATGCAAGAAGTTGTTAGAGCTTCGCTTGTAACCCAACAGAGATCATATTTCATGAGAAACTAGTTAAGGATTAACTTGAATATTTTAACGCCATTAACGTAAAACTTACATTTTGATACAATATTCCCTTATGAAAATACATTATTTTTATTTTTTTTGTATTTTCACGCTTTTTTCCGCATTACAGGGTACTGAGAGAGAACCTAGTGTCAAGACACTTCGTTCTCCACATTTTTTTACATATGATATTTTTGAAAATGTTTTATAACCTTGCACTTAAATAATAATGTTATTAACTTAAATAAAAATACTAAAATAATAATGTAAATAAATAAATAAATAAAAAGTAAAATAATAAATAAATAAAAAAAATAAAAATATAAAAAAGTACATAAGTATGATATATTGGACATATACTTTTTGTATAATAAATACACATTATAACGTGTGTTTTTCGCGTCAGTGGATCTATTAGCAAAGATAAATATTTCATTAAGTACGATTCGAATTTAAAGTTAACGATTTCATGCGCTTTTAGTCAGACGTGTCTCACCATATGTATGTCTTGCTTAATATTTATATAATATTTCGGAAATATATAACCCCATTTTTACTGAAAATTTTGTATAAAAAATAAATTTAGCCATCCTTCGAAACCTTTTAGGGCTTTTAGCTCTGAACTGACATTTGTGAGCAAAACTAAAACAAATTTAGGTCTTAATGCACCTTAAAAATAGAATTTTATGTGAAAAGATATCGGACGTAGATATTTGACGTATTCTGGTACAATATTCAAAAGAAACATTAAATTACATCTTTGAAAATTTTCATTCTGTATTTGTATATCAGCTTTACCATTATTACAGCCTTTACAATAGTTTCATCTATGTAATTCGTAGCAAAGTGGCACAGTGGGACAGTAGTGAGTTCGATTCCCACTCGAAGGAATTATTATATTTAAATTATGAATTATTATGTTTCATCGCTCTTGTACAAGACAAAACGCGGTGTTGAGGTCCCCCACTCAACACGCAATATCCCGATTTCTTGAAGAAATCAGAAATTGAATAACAGAGTGTCGTGACAGACTAGGTTCTCTCTGACTACGCTGCCGTGCAGGAAAATATGTGAAACTGCTTAATATATATATTTTTTTTATATCATATATATTTAATCAATTTACATTTAAAATTTTATATTGACTGTTTACTTACACTTCTAACCAAATATTTTTTATTGTTAAACAATTACTGTATTTTATATTTAAAAAACGGGTTCAAGTACTTAAGATATGAAAATCATTATTCGAAAACGTATAAAAATTAGAACGTAGCGGGATCTGAACCCGCGCCTCTTGGAAACTTTCCAAGCATTCTGACTGGCAAAAAAAACTCAGCGAGCTCTCTTTTATAAAATATTTAATAAAGTAGTAATAATCTTTAACATACAAACGACTTTTCATAACTTTTTATTAAATGAACACTTTTAAACTACCAAAGCTTGAAATTGAAAACCGCTTGAAAAAGAATACAACTCATTACATCACGAAGGCAATTAACAAATTAAATTTCACGTAATGTAGAAATCGTTTAAACCAAGTTTATTATTTCCTTTAAGAGGTACTGAATTAATTAAAGATAGATGATAAAATCTGATACGCATAGAATTGCGGACCGACACGCTATTCAGACATTATTCAGATTTCCAGTACGTTTGGCCCTAGAGACCTAATAGCGCTCTATTGTATAAACCTTGTAAGTCTGATAAGATGTTAGCATAATATTATACCACTCTTTCATAATTTCCAATATTAGGAATTGGAAAGCAATTTTTTTTTAAAATCATATAAAAAAAGAATACCTTGAAAAAGACATATTTAGAAAACGTATAAAAATTTGAACGCAGCGGGATTTTAATCCGCGCCTCTTGAAAACCGTTCAAGCGCTCTGACCGCTAAGCCATGCGTTCTACATCCAGCTACGTTCAAATTCTCATACGCTTATTACAACTTATAATTGTTGTTAGCATCTCTGTAGAGAGATTTTTACAAATTTCTGCTACCCAAAGATTATTCTACGAATAATCGTCTGGCAAGAGAGAATGCTATTTATTAAATTTTACAAAATGTTAACAAAATATAAAGAATACCTTATTAGGTATTATGATTGGACACCTTGGACACCATAGCCTATTAATTCTGCTTGAACGGATTTCTAGAGGCGCAGTCTAGAAGCCAAATATATTTTTACACAAATTTTACACATTTGTAAAAAAAACAAAATATATTATTTATTATACACAATATTTTATATTTATCGTAAAATATATGTATGTGTATTTCATATTATATTTGTAGTAAAACGTTACGGAACCTAATGTTATATTTTTTTAATCGTCTTCGAAATTATCCTCCTAGATTGACTGTAGCCACGGACAAAGTACAACTGCAAACTGTTCTAAACATCGGATTTTTCAAAACAGCCGAATATACAATTCTTCCGTTTAGAATACTCTCATTTTAAATGTGTTAGAATCGCGAAAGCCTCACAATATCATATTTCCCAGTATTCTCCCTAGAGCAATGGAATGCTACACCATCGTTGGCAAAAGCAGTCTAATGTTTTCAAACAAAATATGATAATACTGCCAGTGTCAATTTACTTAGTAGGCCCTTCTGCGTATTTCAAAAATATTAAGTTATGATGAAAACAAATTATAATACCTTTATTTTAGAATATTAGTATCTATATATAAATGTCACAGGTCACTCACACACTCATAGAATAATGACTCATAGGTCAATGTCACTGCCACAGATAAAAGGAACGCCGCGGCTTGTTTTACGAGATCAAAGAAATGAAAATAATTTAAATGTAACTATTTTCCCAAGTAGGAATGGAATACTCAACCAATCGCGTTTATAGTCCGACACTGTCCCATTGCGTCATGATGGTTTGTATATATACCTATCCGTATGTTTACAAAATAGTACATCTATATATACATATAGATATATAAACGACTTCCGTTACTAAATGACTGACTGACAACGCAAAATTGAAACTTCTTGATGCAGAAAGCTGAATTCTTCATATAGTTTTCTTGGGGAGTGGGGTCGTACCAGAACGAGAAAAAATATAATAGTTTTAGTTATAAGTAAGTTTTAGTCGACAACGACCTACAAAACTAAAGCACAGGCACAGGTATACTTATAATGTCACACTCGCTGCGTTATTTAAAACAGAGCCAAGTATATTTTGCTTTAATCAAGTTTTGAACCCGCAACTTCCACGATAATACAACAACATGTAACAATATACGATTCAAATTTAATAATCATATAACCTTCGTAACTTGTATTATGGATACATAATGGCATTCCTTTGTCGATATCAATTTCTATCTCAGAATAAAATATTAGAGATATTTTAGTAGGATTTCAATTCAATCACGTCTACAGCTTCGTTTATGCATTTTCATATAAGAAGAGTATTTGCTTTGTAAGTAATATTCTTATTTCTTTTCTTTCCAGGTTTACGATTTTTCCGCAATGCTATAGGGTAACCCTGCTGGGTGGGCAGAGGAAAGCAAATGTTTAGATGGTCGTAGGTTTGAATACCGCGTTGTCATTTTATGGGATAGTAGAGTATATTTATTGACTGTAACTTACTTAGTGTGTTTGAGGCAGTGAGGTAGTGCGAGAAAAACCAACAGTCAATTAAATGAAAATTGAACCTATGATACTATACTGTACGACACTTTACAACTAAAAAGTTCTTTGTAAAAATACGATTATTACACATTTTGAAATGAAACTATTTTTAGCCGGATTAATCGTGTATAATATTGGTGTTCGAAAATACATTTTAGAACTTCAACTGTTATCCAAATTTCTGGAAAACCTAAAGAAAATGGGAAAACAGTAGTCTATGTTCATCTCTAGACCCTCAACTATCTCTAATATAAAATTTCATCACAATCAGTCACAGATAGACAGAGTAACTTTCACATTAATAATATTAGTGTGGATTACTTCCATTTACTAAATATTTGATATATTGACCCAAACTTCTAATGAATTGCTTTATAGTGGTAATTGTTTTGTATCTTAGTCTTCCGCATCAGACGACTGTAGTTTTTTTTCAGCTTCACGGTTTTCTCGTTCGTATAAAAGGACCTACTGATATTTCGTATTCAAGCTCAACGCCCATCTTTGTCATATCAGAGAGAGAAAAATAATACAATACAAATATAACCATTCACTGCAGTAAGAAACCAAAATCTTTGCGTTTACTGTCAGATGTGGCACGATGGACGCAAGGTTTAATAAATTTTATTTGTTAACGAAAACTGCTCACCATGCTGAGCAACTTTATCTCATGAAGCATTTACTTATTTGTTATAGTTTAACTAGACCTTCATGGTTCTTCTTTAGTTGAACCGGCTCTATTATATATTAACAGGGAGAGTACGCATCACGCTGAACAATTTGTGTTAAGTCCGCTTTTACCTAATTCTTATAGTTTAGTTTGTCTATTATGTTTTTAATAAGGCATTCCATTCTTCATAATTTTTAAAAGCTATAGAACAAACAACTATTGACATTGAAAATTTAATAATTCCTTAATTAATAATTTTTTATTTAGACGATTATAATATTTTGTTCAGCTTAAATATTTCGCTTTTTTTTCAAAACGAGATTTGTGAATGGAATGCCGATTTCGGCGGTGTATTTGCAACGCCCATCTATTTTTTACCGGAGAGAAAAAATAAAAACAATATAAATATAACCATTAAGTGGAAATCGGAAGCTACCCATTGCGGCACGATGGCCACAAAGCTTAGTGATTTTTATTTGTTAATGAAAATTGCCCGCCACGCTTATTTCTTATTTCTTATAAGTTTAGTTATCTCCGTCAGATTTTCTAAATCTTTAACTATTATATGACTAATATCTAATACTTTAGGTTCTTTATCATTGCTTTCGTATCTTGAATTTTTATATGTCAACGTCTAATGCGGTACAGTATGTACAGTTATATTAGTATGTACAGTTTAGCTTATGATAATTCTACATCAGGTGTTCTTGCTTATATTCAAATTCTATATACAATAAGAAAAACATCATTCAAAATCGTTCAGTAACTACGAAGTAGTGCAGGTAAAAAAATTGAAAAATCATACATTCATATTCAATTATTGTTTTTACATCCTCCTAAATTGTTTTTTCATAAATATATTTAATATACAGACACAACTTTTTTACTCTTTTATTATATATATTATTTAAACGAACAAAAATGTTCATAAATCTATTATAATAAGTTATCAATTCAGAGTCAGAGACTTCACGCTAGATTATTTCTGTATATAGTAGTGGTCGTACAATCGGCGAAGCCTGCTCTCGTGCAGTTAGTAAGAAACAGAATGCGAACTTGGCGCTGAGTATCGACCGCTACTCTAAATGTATAATTGAAAGTGGAGCCAGCGATACGATAGACAATATTTTTAATAAAGCTTCTTCCCTGGATTACTGTATAAGTGTTAATTTATCTGGCTGAAAACAAATTATTTTAAGACAAATATGTGTCTATGGCAATCAGGCATAATGTAGCTTGAAAAAGACATATTTAGAAAACGTATAAAAATTTGAACGCTGGCAACGAAGCCATGCGTTTAACGGTTGAACGATTTTCAATAGGCGCGGGTTCAAATCCCGCTGCGTTCAAATTTTTATACGTTTTCTAAATATATCTTTTTCAATTTTCTTTATTTTCTTAGTAATAACACTTTAAAAAATGTTAAAAAAATACATAATGTAGCTTTTTAATAGTAAAGGAATTTTTGATTTTTTTTTGGTATTCTATTAGATTACTTGCCTCAAAGCATACAAACTCACAAACGATTACCTCTTTTTAATAATACTATATATTCCTATATACTACAAGTCAAAATCAAAATAAAAACATCAATCAAATTCCGTTGTTGTTTTATAATGTATGTATTTCCACTGACAGTGCTACAAAGAGATCTATGTTAGCAATTTTAATTTTATTTCTGCCTACGTGAAAAGACCTTTCTAACATTTTATAGGATAATGGTATTAAGGTACAATGTTAGCGTTTAATTTTTTTTGTCATATTGTGTTTTTGTCATTTGTCATTTGTCATTTGTCATTTGTCATTTGTATTAAGTGCTGAAGCTATATAATATATTTGTCCGAGGATATCGTGGTTTAGTGAAACATCGTCTGACTGCAAACGCAATTGGTTCAGGGTTTGACCTCCATTCGGGTGAATGATTATATATTTATTATTTTGTTTTTTCCGGCTTAGTAAGGTGAAGAGCGGAGTGTCTCGACTATGTTTTCTATCTGGTTTTACTCTGCGGGAAAAAGCGTGAAGTTAATTTTTTATATATTATTGTTTTCATACAATATAATCGAAGGGGTTGCCAAGTATCTCAGCAGTCTGCTCGAAGATTTAGTTTATGGACCTTACGTCTCTGTTGAGCAGACTATTGGAATTGCCACATTTTTACTAAAAACACAATTTTATTAAAAATGAATTCAATGCTATATTTACTTCTAAAGCAATCAAGTCCAGGAGATTCGACAAGTTGGGTTTATTATTAGATTTTAAATTTAAATCAGAATACTCAAAGTATATTATTAAGACATTTAAATAAAGAAAAAACTAAAACCAAGAAAAGAATTAGCAGGACGAAGTCCCAGACACATTTAGTATATGTACACACAATCCCCAAGGTTTTCCATCTACATCATTATCGATCTCACAACTTCTAAAGATATGTCAGTTGCAAATAATTTAATATTGGGGAACAAATTTTAACTTCATTACAAATTCGAGACCTCGTCCCTGTTGACAAAAGGATCGAGAGCCAAGGGGACATTAATCCATTAGTACAGAACGCTCTATTAGCATATACAAGATATGACGCCAACTTTCACATAAACTAATATTACAAGGAGTAAAGATTTGTATGTAGCTTGTTACGATTTATGATTTAACTCAAACACTAGGTGACTGATTTTAAAAAATTCACCATTCGAAAGCATAAGTTCACCGAGAACTAAATAGCCTAGAAGATATCTTAAGTTTAAAATAGCAAAGCGGCCATTGCGTCGGTATGTACCTACATTGCGAATGGCAGCGACCGGAGAGCGGCAACCTAAAAAGATTGAGATAGGTTAAATTAAAAAAACGAGACGAGCAAAAATCTGACTTAGGATTTCTATATATCTGATAAAGCCTCAAGGAACATTATCAACGTATATTACCGGTTTAAAAACATTTATATTACATTAAAGGAAAGCCTTTAGCTAATAAATCTTCTGGTAGATCATTAGTATTTTCGCACGTAGTATATATTCTTTTTTTAATAAGTAATGTTTCTGGAAATGCCTGAGTTACGGTAAATCTTAAGATCTACCAAATTTAATGGCAAAAGTCCGAAATATTTCTAACCGAACCTATCTCTTACAAGAAAAACCTAAATTATACCACGGTGAAAATTCACAATGGATAGTGATCAAAGAATCCTTCAGAATATTACCATTGACGTTGATCGATCTTAAATGTACATTGAATACATATGCTTAATGAGCACCATCGTGGCACAATGGACAAGTATCTATCTTTGGACGCGACACGATATATGTGCGTTTTTAGATTCTATAAATGAGCCTACTCTTGAGTTTACTAACCGATCGTTCTATAAATGTGAGGCTGGAAAAGTTTAACAGAATGTCTTAGGCATTTATATGGAATTTCAAATATAAATTACGACAAGAGATTGGGACAATTGTACTGGTTATTCAATAATTTATGTAGGAAGGTTAAATCTAGTATGGCCCTTCTTTCGTTTAACGATTGTATTGTAAAATAATGCATTCTATTTAAATAAGCAGGTCTGCTTTCGAAAATTCCTACATACCTTGCTAAATTCCATGGATTTTTTTTTCTGAATACTTTCACAAGAAACTTGTGGAAAAGTCAGGCCTCGAGATAGTGCTACAGTATTCAAGAATACTGCGTACGTGGCTATTATTAAGCATTACTTTAGTTTTGCCGTGTGACGTGTAGCTTTCTTAGTAACCTGGGATATGGTGCTCGAATGTCAGTTTTGTGTCAAAAACAACGTCTTTAATTGTTTCTACTTTTGTTAGAGGCACTCCGTTGGTATAAAGATCGCACTTTACAGTCCTTAATTTTCTGGTAATCGTTACATGGAAACACTTTTTAACGTTCAGTGACGTAACATTTGCTATGCACCAATTTACTAACTTATTTAAATCAGTTTGCAGTAGTGCTATAATATTCTTCGGGAATATGAATAACTTTCATAAATTTCAAGTCGTCTGATAACATAAACGGTGTTCAATCAGAAAATATCTCAGGTAGGTCACTAATAAAGCAAAATCGCAAAAAAAAAAAAAAAATTATACGTCTTCTAAATATGTCTTTTTCAATTTTCCTTAGTGTGGATTAACACTTTAAAAAAAAAATGTTAACAAAATATATATTTTTTAAATAGCATTCTCTCTTGCCAGACGATTGTTCGTAGCAGTTGGGTAGCAGAAGTTTGTAAAAATCTCTCTACAGAGATGCTAACAACAAATATAAGTAACAAGCGTATAAGAATTTCAACATCCAGCTAGGATGTAGAATGCATGGCTTAGCGGTTAGAGCGCTTGAACGGTTTTCAAGAGGCGCAGGTTCAAATCCCGCTGCGCTCAAATTTTTATACGTTTTCTAAATATGTCTTTTTCAATTTTCCTTAGTGTTACAACTTATTACAACTTATTTTTATTGTTAGCACCAGATGTAGAACGTGTGGCTTAGCGGTCAGAGCGATTGTACAGGTTAGAAGAGAGGGGGGTTCAAATCTCGCTACGTTCAAAGTTTTATACATTTAATAAAAATATTGTTTTTTATATAATTATTGTCCTGAGTGACGATCGACAGCACAACTTACAGTCAGTGCTGTCCTGCGCCACGATGGCCTTTAGAATGCATTGTTGGGATTCATTATCTATTATTGTTTGTTCCATCAAGTAAATGTAAAATGGAGGTTTTAAATTCATTCTCTTCAAGAATAAATTTAAAAATTAAAAATAAATTGTAAAAAACTGAAACCGAAGTAGAAAATTTATATATTTACATATTTTAGTATTTGCCTATAATTAAAGAGACCAGTTATTTTTACCTCACCTTTGCATTGACAGCTTTACAAAGATTTTCGTTGAAACATTTTATATTAATCTTTTTTTTATACAAAGAAATATGAGGGTCGTTTTGTGTCGCTGCACTCTCATTTAAACTTTGAACTGAAACGAAACCAAAATGAAAACAACATTGATGAGGCTACAGGTATTTACTACAAAAAATATTGTTATATTTCTTGATAGAGGTCATCGTGGCATAGTGGGACAGTGTCTGACTTTAAACGCAATTGCACACAAAGATTGGTTTTGTGGTTCAAATCTCACTCGTGGAATTATCATAATTTAGTTATATTCATTTGTCAACTCTGGTGAACAAGACGCTGCGTTGTCGTTTGCACACACACACTTATATCTCGATTTCAGGCGAAAAGTAGAGTTTTGGGGTGTGATGATCGTAGGTTCTTTCTGACCACCTTGCTATTTTGGAAAAAGCGTGAAGTTATAAACATTCTTAATTTAATTTTTTATCAAAATTTCTTGTAAAATATTTTTTTTTTACTTTATCAATGCTAGCTGGATTTTTAGTGTTAGCTTGTTTTAAAGAAATAGTGTGTTGAGTGGCGGAGTTTTACGCTGCATTTCACGTATCTGTCGACAAACATGTGTTAGGCTCAATCCAACTAGGCATGGCATTTGAACAAGCATCAATGTATGCAATAATTATTATTTCCCTTGAGTCATAGGGGTACGCAATAAAATTTATGTTATGGAGGCAGCTGAGCTGTCTGAAACGCATGAAATGTTCCAAACCGAGACCCCTTGATCAGCATTCGCACTTGCGACCACTCGAGCAACGAGGCAATAAAATACCTCGTTTATTTCATACAATCTATTGCTTTTTGTATTATTTTAGTCTTGAAAGTCTAATAGAGGTACGAGGTACAATAAATTCAAGAAGCCCTGGTCTAAAAGTAACAAAGAAAAAGTAATTCGTACATATTAGAGTAATTTGGACATAAAGCATTTTTATTCGTCCATTATTTCATAAAACTTTAATCCAGCAGGTTGGCCCTTTTATTTGAATTAAATATTTCGTACAAACCATTCTGAGTGGCTCTGTCAAGTGATCTCCACAATTTGGCGCCCTTTGCGTTATCTCAAGAGTCCTTATAGAAGAAGTTTTCTTTGAATATAGATGATTCGTGGCATTCGGATATAAGGTACTGAAAATGGTTGGACACGCAATAGTTGTAAGTTCACAGAGAGCTAAAGTAGAAGCTGTACAACTGTAGTCGTAAGGTTAGGTCTACTATAAAATATTTAGCTTCTCCAATTTTATCAACTCGGAAAGACAAAATGTCAAATGTGATATATATATACACATGACAGTACATTTTTTGTATCTTGTTACATTGCTTTTAGCTGCTTAGCAGGTTGGTAGTGAGACCCTAATCTCAAGAGTCCCTGTTCTCCACTTTCCTCCCAAATCTCTAATCTCGATGATACGAACGATTATTTTTTGAAATAGATAAGTCTTAAAATTACTGTAAAATTACTTTATTCAAATGCGAAAAGTTAATCTTTGAACAACTACTAACATACATTGACATGGTGGGATATAAACGTACCTATAGTTTATGGTAGCCGCCTAGTCTTCTTGTGCCTTCGAGGAGCGTAGACTCAAATCCCGCTACACACAATAGTTTATACAGAATTTTAATACAATTGTTAGTTTTCAGAATTTATTCTTTAATTATATTATATATACATATTCAACTGAATCGCTCACAACTTTATCAAAAACAGCTTTACGTGGTTTCCCTCATAGCAAGTCACAGAGAACCTAGTGTCAAGGTACTGTCTTTTCCATTTTCCTCTACCATAAATCATAGTATTGAATGTTAAGTGCCAAGACAACCCCGCCCTTTCTCTTACCAGAGCGTGGAAATCAATTGAAACTTACGAGTAAATTTAATCTTTCCTCCCATTGGAAATTTAACCCACGACCAATCGCGTTTCCAGCCAGACGCTGTCCCACTGCGCCACAATGGCCTCACAAGTTTAATCGACGTTGTAATTACTAATAAGCTAAAATCATTAGACCATCTCCATACATTTATTAATTAATTTAACTTACAGATACCCGCCTGTTTCTTAACGAGCTTAGCTCGGTACTTAAATATTCGAATGCACTTTCTTTCATTGATAACTCAATTACTCCATCAAACAGCAAGCAACAAGCTCAGTTGTAAATATGCCAATGGGCCGTAGATTATGAAATCTTAGCTATTATAAAGCAAATATAACTTAACTTTAATATTTAGATAGAGTTTTTATAGCTTTCATTTATTTCTAATGAATTATTATAATACATTAGAAACACATTTGATTAATGCAATATTTATTACACACACTGACGTGTGCTTGACATACACTTTTGTATTTATTTGAATAACGAGCGACAGCTTGTAATATATATATATATATATATAGTTCTAACCGCAAGTTAGGATTGGACCCGTGGTCAGCACGTTACAAGTTAGCAACTCAAGTGATTCAACAACACAGTATACACCAAATATGTGTATATATATCAATAAATGTATTAAATAATATTTTAAGCTTTATTAGCTTAGTCTCAGACTCGACTGACCAACAATTTCAAATACTTCATAACAAAACAAAACAAAAAAACTGGACACTAATAATACAAGTATTATATAATACAAGTAGTATAATACTAATAATATAAGTATTTTTGTAACACCAAAAACAATATTTATACAAGTCATGTACCATAAACGCGATATTGCCTTGCCTTTAACGTGTCTACGATGTCAGAATCAAAGCCAAAGTCAAAATCAAAGTCAAATAACTTTATTCAAAACAATAAGTTTGGTATTTCATAATTTTATGAACGGCAAAAAATTTACCACCGATTTACTAAAGTTAAAGCTTCAGATCTGAGAAGAACCGGCGCAAGAAACTCAGTGGCACTTTATTTCCAGATCAAAAATTTACAGATTTATTAGTGACATTGATATCTTTGAAATAGACTAAACTGTGCATTCCATTTTCAAGGTGTGTTATAATTTATAAAATTATTAATAAGGTAATAACTTTTAACACACAAACATGTTTTCACTATATTTTAAAATTGTCATAGAGATTATGTTTTTCTATCACAAAATATGCATCACAGATTTACAAAGGAGAATCATGTAACAAATCCAAAGCACTAAGTAGAAGGGGACAAGATAAGTCGCTTTATTTGTGGAAGCTAAACGCGGATTATCATTCGTAAAGCGTTCCTATCTTTGTATTCTATTGTTTTACATAAAAACGGTTGTTCTCAAGTTTAATTTCGTGTGACAAAAAATATTAAATTTAGCATATCTTAATTATGGGGGTATATTAAAAATTGTTTGCAGTAATCATATATATTGATTGTGGGATCGTTCCCACGAGAATTATTGTATTTAAACTATTCTACTTTCCTCGTTCTGGTAGCTGAGTCAAAGCGCGGTGTTGAGTTCAGCCACTTAGCACGCAATGTATCGATTTCAGGCGAAAAGTGTAGAAAAGAGTGTTTTGTTTTGACACTATTTCCTTCGATGCTTTTAATCTAATTCGTTGGGCTTCGTTGCAGAACACTTTACATTATTTTTTAACATTTCATTTATACTCTAAGGATTAAAATAAATAAATAGCATAGCTGCTATTGTATAACATTGTAAATTGCGCCTCTTGAATAGTTTTCATAAATACACAAATACTTGTACAACAAATAATAGTGTATATAATTTGTAAAAACAAGTTTCGATGGTACTATACGAAAGGCACGTACAAAATATGAGGAACTTTGCAAGAGTTGTTTTAAGGGGTCGAAGGGACATGACTAACTAAAGATGCTCACTATGACCTATATCTTTGGAGTAACATTCTTTCAATCCGTTTCCTTTTTTTTTAACCTTGTTACTGATATATTGAGCCTTCACGCTTTTTCCCGCATAGCCGTTTAGGCAGATAGAACCTAATTTCAAAGACTCCGTGACCAGGGCGTCACTTGGCACCGGGGCGGAGAAATGAACATAATTAAAATATAATTATTCCCCTGAGTGGAAATCGAACCCACAACCATCGTGTGTACCAAAGATAACAAAAAAATAAACATTATGAGGTACTATAACAGTTTTAAATATACCCTAAGCAAAATTTTAACTCCTAACCATAGTGGCATTTAAATATTGAAATATTGAAAGATATAATTAAATATTCTCTTGGTTATTAAATTAAGTCTTTTTGTAAAACGCAGAGAGAGAACCTAGTATCAAGACACTCCGTGTACCGCTTTCCGCCCAAAATCGGGACATTATCAGTAGACAAATAAAAATAAATTACACATAACCAGTCCCCCGAATGGGAATCGAACCTTCAACCAATCGCATATACATTCAGACACTATCCTACTGCACCAAGATTGCAGCTAATTTTATTTTTCTTAATATACTTTTCCTAATATACTTTTAATCACACATGTACTGCTTTCCACGGAGTTATTAAAGACAACCAAAGTGTTAAAACACTACGTTTTTCTTTACATGTTTCAAAGATAATTAGTTAGTCTTTTTTTGTTTTTTTATACCCTTTTTCCCGCGTAAACAGGGTACTCAGAAAGAACCTAGTGTCAAGACACTCCGTTCTCCACTTTAGCCAGAAATTAAGACATTGCGTATTGAATGGCGGAACTGAACGCCGTGATTTATCTTTAGTCGCAAAGCGAAGAAATAGAAAAAAATATTTTAAATATTATAATTTCCCCAACTCGGTATCAAACTCATAACCAACCGCGTTTACAGCCAGACATTCTCCCACTGTGCCACTGTGGTCTCATTTTTATTATGCATGCAACATGCAATATATACATGCATATTTAGCATAAAACTCATGCTTGTTTTATACTTCTAATTACTCCACATTGTCGGCATGAACGGCAACGGAGTTCTCTGGCTGTACGCCAGAGCTTTTGAAATCCGCACTGTACATAAACTTGTTTGATTTTTAATTTAGCTTCGTTCTCGTTACAATTTTCTCCAATTTAACTACAAATTTCCTACAAATGTTTCACCTGATGTTTTATGCGTCAAAGTGGCTGAGATTGAAATATGAACAATAAAGATATAAATATTTTATTACAAGTACACCTTAAGGTTGCCTGGCAGAGCTTATAGTGCACATAAGGCCGCATGCTGTAATTTTTTTTATTGACATTTTTTTCTGTTTTTCTTCGTAATCTTGTGGTGCAATGCTATTATTATTATTAATATTATAAGAATCCATCATCTACCAACACATAATGTCTCGAGTTCGGGCTGAAAGTGGAGAACGGAGTGTCTTGACAGTAGTTTCTCTCTGACTACAACACTACGTGGGAAAGAGCATAATAAGGCTATCATATGTTATTATTTAAAAAAAAATCGTGTGAGTTGCAAAGTAAATAAAACAACACGTACTTTTTAGAATATTAAAGTATCATTTTTTAAATAAGATCAATCCATCACAGTTTATTAATAACGTCAAATTAATTCCGCTATTTTATCAATAGTTGTGAGTTCAATACTCACTCAGAAGAAATATTTTATATTTAATTATTTTTCATATCACAGCTCTAACAAGACAAAGAGCGGCGTTTACTCAACACACAGTATCTCAAATTCAAGTGGAAACTGGAGAAATGACTTGATACTCTATTTGCTGCTATGTTAAGATGTGAAACTAAAAAATGTTATATGCGTATGTACGTGTGCTTATTTACATATATTTCCACAAATTAATAAGATATTTATAAATTAGTATCAAATACATTATCGAATAAACATAAACCATTCTCATAACAAATTCCATACGTCAGAGATCTCGTAAAACAGACGAGAGTGAAAACGTATTAACGCAGCGGGATTGGAACCCGCGCCTCTTGGAAACCGTCCAAGTGCTTAGACCGCTAAGCCATGCGTTCTACATCCGGCTACGTCGAAATTCTTATACGCTTATTACAACTTATTTTTGTTCTTACTTCAAACTTTTATGCGTTTTCTAAAAATGTTTTGTAAAACTTTACTAATGACCATAGCAGGACCATTATATATCCGTAGTGTATTAGCAATAATGATATAGGTTTTGAAATCCAAATTTATCGCATCTTTTTTAATATTATATTCATATTTTTTAATATTTGTCAATTAATTTTAAATAAAAGAGGATAAATGCGTGTTAAGCGTAAAAACTTATATATGAGTCGAAAACGAAAAATACTTTTAAATTATATTTTCTAAATAAAAGATAATAATTAACAATGTTTCTAAATTTCAAATTAATACCTACCAACGACTTGACATACAGTGTACACAACCATATTAAACGTTAAACATTGCAATGGAGTTGTTTACTCATAGAGTTGGATTTTGTTGGATTGGAGTTGATTAAACACGATACGTTTGACCTATAGAATCGTCTATGTTTCAATGGAAGAACCAATCAGACCTCTGAATTTTTTAATATTATTTCTCAGCCTGTCGCAGTCCACTGCTGAACGCATCTATCATAGTGCGGTAACGACCCTGGTCCTACAGCTCGCATCCATGAGCTGCCAGCCACCTTCTTACTGCTATTAAATTATATAGAGGATAGATACCTAAGATATATTCAAAGCTTTACGCTTTACCACTAATACGGTGGTAACAAAAACAAAACAAGCTGTCTCTGTAAGCCAGTGAGTGTATCAGCGGGATATTGAGTTCTGGTATTCAATACACAATGTCTCGATTTTGGGCAGAAAACGGGGAGTGGATTGTCACTAGATCCACTTTGTCTGCCAAACAACTAAAGTTTATGCTGAGAAACAAAAAGAACGTCTGTAATATTTAATGTGGAATTCTTAGAGACAATAACCTTTACTATAAAGAAAGCTAATAAATTTTAATAAATCTTTAAATAAAGCTTTGTGTCTATTTTGATGCAACGTGTCAACATGATAGTATGTTATAAAAATCAAAATTTCACGCAAACGCAGCTTCCGAGCTTCAACCAGTATACAACAATAATCAACCATTTCCATACTAAAAGTTTGATTTGAAAAACATATATTTAGAAAATGTATACAAATTTAAACGCAGCGAGATTTAAACCAGCTCCTCTTGGAAACCGTTCAAGCGCTCTGACCGCTAAGCCACGCTTTTTCTAAATATATGTTTTTCAATTTCCTAAGTGCGTCAATAACACTTTAAAGGAATGTTAAAAAGAAAAGTTTGATTTGAACTAAAAACCACCGGCCACAGTGAACTGCGTCATCGTTACTTCATTAAGGAGAATAATGTCCCGTGACGCGTGTCACGCTAATCCGAAATGTGGCAGAGGAAATAATACAATAAATCATTTTAGTTATATCACGTCCAATACATTAATAATATATTAAAAAAAAAAGGAAAAGTGTAAAAAAAACCGTATTTTAGATCAGAATGCAATATTTTTCTCCCATGTGACAATGTAGTAGCATAGTGAGAATATTTTTACTTAAGGGTATGACTGTAAACATGTTAAAATTGATCGTGGGTTCGATTTCCACTCGGGGGAATGATTACATTTAAAATAGTTTAATTTATCGCTTCTGGTGACAAGGCAAAACGAGACATTGAGCTCCACTGCTCAAGACACAATATCTCGATTTCAGACAGAGGGAGAGTGAAAGTAACCGTCTGTCTGTGACGTCATCAATTACCAAAATGAGATCAAATGAGAATGATGTGACCAAATCACTGAACCGATTGGGATGAAATTTTATATACAGATCTCAAGTATCTGATCGTAGAATATCGGAGTATCGGATTGGGGAAGAAAATTTTCTCACATTTTTGTAAGGGTTTTCTAGAATTATCATTGTGTTACGAAAAATATGAAATCGCTATAGCTCACGCGGGCGGAGTCGCGGGTATAATTATATGTAAGTAATTTGTCTATTTATATTATCAGTCACTTTAAGTTGACCATCACAGTGATTCTACATAATTGCATTGCTATCGGGAAAAGAAAAACAAATTCTGAGTGTAAACGTGGCTACCCAGCCACGAACCCAGTGGGTTCAATTATTATGCGGATTGGAATTCGGGAGAAATGGAGAATGGAGTGTCTTGATACAAGGTTCTCTCTGACTACCCTGCCATGTAAGAAAAAGCGTGAAACTATAATATATATATATATATATATATATATACAAATAATATATAAATTATTGTCATACTGTAATTGTAATGGATTTTGTATTGTGGCTTACAAGCTTAAGCGAAACAGTATGAGCTTATAATAAATGATAAAAGCTTGTTATTGATATAATTTAAATATTCATATTGAGATATTTTTCAGCTTTTCCTTTTTTCCACTTAGCAGGGACGATAGAGATTACCTAATATTACGACACTGTTCCACTTTCGCCAGGTAACGGAGCTCAACGCCACGATTTGTTTTACCAGAGCGGAGACATGAAAATAGTTTTAATGGTATATTTCCTACAAGTGGGGCTTAAAGGCTCGACCATTTCATTAACAATCAGACGCTGGTCACTGATGGCGTACCTGTGAATATCATAGGTTGAATTTTTGTGACGAAATAATCTATATCTAAAAACATTTCTAGAAAACGTATTAAATTTTGAAAGCACCGGGATTTATACGTTTATTAAAAGTGTTTGTCAATTTCCTAAGTGTGTGAATAACACTTTAAAATGTTACAAATATTTAATCTATGTCTATACATGTAAAAGTAAGTAAAAGTAATCGCTGTCTTTACATAGAATATTTACTACAAAAAATATTATTTGGGACATTTATGAATGTAACTATATAATGTATTTATGAAGGACCCAAAACAATGATTATTAATTTGTTTTCTGGTTTTGTTTGTTTGTCTGTACATTTGTTCACGCTAATATGAAAAACGGATTAACCGATTTAAATGCAGTTTTGACTATTGTATTTTTCAAATCTTTCCTTAACATTTAGTGTTTATTTTATCTTAAACTAAGAAAGTTCATAAATAAAAAACGATTTTAATTGTTTTCGATAAAATTGGGATAAAATAACTGTTTTATCAAATTGGCTGAAACTTTAATCATTACACTGTATTTTCATAAATTAGCAGAATTATAAATTTAATCTACATAGTTGTAGAAAAAAGTATATTGTTATAGCCGCGAAGATTATGCAGGAAAAACCGCGAGATGGTCGCTAGTAAAAAATAATAAAGTAGTAGAGTACTAATTACTCCGTTCCATATATTTGTAAGAGGGGAATAAGGAAAAAGGTATTGATGTTTTTTTTTATACAAGAGCTCATTTTTTTTAACTGTGTAAATGCATAGAAAAAATATATTGTTTCAAAATGAAAAAGTAACTTGTTATCATCTGTAAAAAAATAATGAAGACTAACTAAGCCCCAGTATGATAAACTTCACTTTGCTTTTTGATAAATGTTCAAGCGCTTGTTTAAATTTAAAAAAAGTTATATATTCTGCTGTGGCGCAGTATGACAGCGTGTGAGTGTATACGCAATGATTTTGGGTTCGATTCCCGCTCGAGGTAATTATTATATTTTCATTATTTTCATTTCTTCGCTCTGGTGACAAGGTACCGCGTGGCGTTGAATTTCCCACCCAACACACAAATGCTCTACTCGGGCGCAAAGTAGAGAGCGGAGTGTCTTGACACTAGGTTCTCTCTGACTACCCTGCTATACAGGAAAAAGCGTGAAGCTGAAATAATACTGTATATCACCTGTTTTATACAACATAACCAGAGATAATCAATAAATAAGACAATGATTGCTTCACTTTTCATTCATTTTCATTCATGTAGACATGACATTGACGTCACACTTTGTCTTATCAAAGCGGATAAATATAAATATTTTAAATAAACACGTATAAATAGAAATAAATACATGTAAATAGAACACATAATCATTGTGTATACTGTGAGACTTTTTATGCTTCTCTACGTTGGCGTCTTATATATTTTAAGTATTATTCATAAAAATTACTAAGAAATTGGTAGTTAGAATTTCCATATAAATAATAATAGCATATATATATATATATATATATATATATATATCTATATATATCAAAGTAAATCCTTTAATCACACCAGCGGTTTTACATTAGCGTTGGTTACTTCACGCTTTGTAAACCGTTGCCCCTCTTTTATACTATCTGACCTACATTCTGATGTTTTAAGTTAATAGAAAATCACTTAACGCCCAACGCAACACGCAGCTCATAAAAAATAATGCTTTTTGTAAAATATTTTTTAGATAGTAATAAATTTTTGAAATTTTATTATACATACATATACCATTTGATATAAATGATTTATTCAACCTTTTGTAGGCGAAAATAAGGATTAATTAGTTTATTTTTATTTCTCGTATTTATACCGTGTGAATCACTGTTTTTTTAAATAATCGTTTATATATTTGCGGGAAACAAATTATTATTGTATATTTATTGTGATGCAACCCTAAGGATTTTATTTAAAACTTCTTGAAGAGAATCCTGAGATACCATGCTGTAAATAGCCCGCACTGCTGCTTTTTGAATTACAAATATTATTGCAATATCTGCAGAATTATCCAGACCAGTATTCCGTAAGATAAAATACTATGAAAGTAACTAAAATAAACAAGACGGGCCGTATTAACTGTAAGCTGTCTAACTTTATCTAACAGCGTACACATCAGACTGACTCTACTCGTAAGGAAACAGGGGGTGCCCCATTGAAGTTCTTCGGAACTCCGGAACTTCGGAACTCCGGAACTTCTGAAGGATTCGAAATCCAGAGTAATTCCTAAAACCTACAACTTATGACGAAAATACCTGTTAATTTGTAGACGGCAGAAGTAGTCGCCAGAGGTATATCAGCAAAATTTCTCTATAATCTACTAAAAGATCTCGTCCTGTCTAGAACTATCATCATTTTATTTCTAGCACGTATTTTTAAGGCGGCATTAGTAGGATCCAGTATACAATTGCTTCTACGCTCAGCACAAGGCAATTAGGTTTTATTAAAGCTATTATTATAGCCGTTGAGATCGAGGCATCGTTACAACTTACATACAATCCTAATTGCGGTCTTTAAGAAAAAATCTACCCACATTTATTACAAATACTGGGAATGTTTTTCTAAGGCGTTATAATAATTGTTGTAGATAATTCTTATAATTGTGACAACAATTGTGTGAACAAGAGTGGATTATTGGTGGTTATGGGACAAGATGGCTATGGTTGTATGTTCAAATTAGAGTCTAGAATATGTTTAAACCCAACATATTACTCCTTATAGCAGGGTAGTCAAAAAGAACCAAGTGTATCAAGTGTCAAAACTCCATTATTCGCTTTCTGTCCGAATTCGAGATATTGCGTGTTTAGTGGCGGAACACAATGTCCCGCTAATCATTAACCATACGACTGTATGGTTAATGATGCCCCAACGCCACAATTGTAAACCTATTACTTTATAAATACAATAGAATCATCAAAATAAAAAGCCAAATAGTGCAGTGCTTACACAATCCTCTTTAATTGCATCGTTGACGGTTTAGGCCAGCGCTGGCTTCATAAAAGCTATGAAAGTAGCAATCAATAGGAATTCAATTATGACGGTCGTATGAAACGTTTTAGTTTTCGCTGATTGTCACGTTTTAAAAGTGTTGTTGAAACATAACTGACATTTTATTAGAAATTTTGAATTTGCGAATACAATTGTTTTGCGATGTTTAGCAAAATATGTGCTAAGTTTCAGCCTCTTAACACACATGTATCTAGATTTGGCAAAAACTAAACACTACATTTTTTTGTCATTTGTTCTTGTTCTAGCGTATACGGTATATATACATGTTTTTAATGAAAATATTCTTATATATAATATAACACACAAAACACTCGTTGTAAGTTTTTTCTTAAAACATATTACAATTGTTTTGTGATATTGCTTTAAAATATACTAGAGCGTCTGACTGTAAACGTGATTTTAAGACGATACGAAAATATTGTATTGTCATCGGATCCGGAAACGTTGGGATGTATTCAGGCAAATCAGACAGGTTTAACAGTGGCCACTCTCCGTCATTGTTATGTTCACATGAGTGGAATTTGAACCTACACCGTACCAAACGTTAAATCAAACTCTTACTACTTGTTTTTTATACTATAGACAAGCCAAACGAACGTACGGGTCACCTGATGGTAAGTGTTCACCGCCGCCCACGACCCCGTGTAACACCAGAATAGCTACAGGGATGTTGCCGGCCTTTAATTTGGACTGAAGTAGAATATAATCTATTATAATTTAATAGCTTTCAATAATTGTAATAGCTGTATACTCTATGAATTAATGAAATATATGAGATCTCTTTCAAAAAAATGCTTAAGGCTATATATGAAAGACTATTACATTGATCATTTAAGCGTAGATCTCTGACTAGAGAAGCTAGTGTTAGGAACACTACGTTGTCCACAGCTTATCACAGCTGGGAAATTAAAATAATTTGAACAATTCTTCCTGCGAGTGGGTATCAAATCCACAACCATCCTGTCCTGTGACAACTGCAGATCCACAACCGCCTCGAAAATTTAATTAAAAAATGTTTTTGTTTTCATCTTCACGGTTTGTCCAGCATAGCAGAATATGCAGGTGAACCTGGTGACAAGACTCTATTTTTTTTTCATTTTTCGTCCAAATTCGAGACATTACAAGTTGATTGGCGGATCTCAACGCCGTGTTAATAGTTACCAGAGCGGAGAAATGAAAATAATTTTAAATATAACTCTCCGAGATTGATTTGAACCCACAAACAGACAGCTGACTTCCCACTCCAATATGATAGCCTCAAAAATTTATTAAAAAAACCGGTTCATACTTATAATATTCAGCTAGAGTTTAGTCTATAGATTTTCTCAAGTATCTCGCACTAAAAAGAGAGAAAATAAAAAATCTATGTAAAATTAAAACAACAAACAGTAAAGGCATTTACCGTTGTAATCGGAAATTAAAGAAAATTATTTGAATTAAATTCGACAGAATAATTATATAGCAGCGACAGTAGGTCAAGCTTTGTACTTTAACTACGAAATAAAGCTATTCAAGCTTAAATATTGTAATTTCACTTTTTATTACATGTTCTTTGTGGCCATCGTGGCGCAGTGTGGCAGCGTCTGATTGTATATAGGATTGTTGTGGGTTCGATTTCCACTCGGGGGAATGATTATATTTAAATTGTTTTCATTTCTAGTGATAAGATGAAGCGCGGTGTTTGGTTTCGAAACTCAAAACACAATGACTTAGGTTCGGGTAAAAGTAGCGAACGGAGGGTCTTCGCACTAGATTCTCTCCGCCAGCTATGCAGGAAAAATGTGTAAATTATGAGGTTATGAAATTATACAGCTATTTATTTTTATTTTCCTAGATCAGTTCCTAGTTTTTTTGGATGACATAGGTTTCGAACTTCAAACTAATTTTATAACGGATGAAATTCATATTTTGGAATATTAAATTCATGAATTTGAAGTTCATTGTAAATTTTTGATCTTCAATAGTTGTTCTTTTGAGTTACATCGTATTTTAAGTAAATACCCTCTTACTTTGCACTACCTCCTAATAGAAAGTATATTTTATCATACAATTAGAACGGTCTCTGAAAGCACTTAAGAAATAAATATTTTTGTCATCTTTCCTTCTATAGCCCATTTTAAATTTACAAATTGTATTTGTTACTAAGATATTCTCCTTGCCACAGTGGGAAAACGCCTGACTGTAATCGTGATTGGTTGTGGGTTCGGTTCCCACTCCCTATGATTTTTTTAATTTTTTTGATTTTTTAATTTCTCTGGTAAACAAAACAAAGCGTGGCGTTAAAATTCGCCAATCATCACATAATGTCTCAAATTTGGGTGAAAAGTGGAGAACAGAGTGTTTTGACACTGACACAACGATTCTCTCTGACTACCATGCTATGCAGGAAAAAGCATGCAGCTTCAATATCTTCTACTGCTTTATCAATTCCTATCACTAACACAAACTGGTTTCATTTCTCAAATTACCATACAAGCTAGATCTCTGAAATTCGAAATTTTAAAAGGTATTTTATGGGTCCGAAGGTTATGCCTTTTGTAGTACTGTCGGATGTATGGCGTGAGGACATTAATATCAGGCGACGGTTTTATTACAACCTTGTTTCACCCTTTTGTGTCGTATATATATAATATTTCATACACATGCTTGTAATTTATTGGAATACAAATTAATGTGGATAGAAAGTTGGTAAATCTTAGAATTACTTGCAGTAGATATTTTTTAAATATAACGGTGACTAGGATACCTTTTCTTTGAAAATATTTTGAATCACATCCACTCCGGCTTCTTTTATCATTCTTTCTTGCTTCTTTTAAACTAAGCATTTTTTTATACAATTAAATTTCAACTACATTAGTGAAACACTTTTCTTATGCTCATAACCTTTAATTTTAACGTTTTATTATTAAAAAAAAACTATACTGATATGAGCAAAGTATAGAATTTCAGTACCCACCAAGCAATCTCAGCGGGACTTCTATTTCTTTTCTTTTTTTTTCTTTTCAAAACATTTATTTACAGATTTATTAGTGACAATGACACCTTTGAAATAGACTCGAGTGAGCATTTAATACCCAAGGCGTGTTAACATTTATCAAATCGTTAATTAGGTAATAACCTTTTTCGAACCATTTTCGGACGTTTTTTGGGTCCTATTGTAAAGCGAACACTTAGTTCCATGAAATAATTACGAATTCGATTAAATCGAGTAACAGACGCGGTAAGCTCAAGCCTATTTCTAGTAATAATATAACATTACTGATTATGGTAAAATCATTAATATTAATATTGATAACTGGCATCAACGTTTAAAGGACTGTATTGCAGCCAATGGAGACCACTTCTATGTTTTTATATTAAAGTATTAAAGAAACACACTGTAATAGTAATAAATGCAACCAATTAAGGCAAGACTAAGAATAATCATAAAATATTAAAAACAGTTGTAGAAAATATATGAAAATTGTTTTGGACCTCGAAGTGGGCCACTAAGCCAGGTCTTGTCCAAGTGTATGAATAAACAACTATAGAAATATAATAAACTCTTAATATGTACAAATTTAGCAAATTAATAGTTATTATCAAGTAATAACATATTTACTTAAAGCCTGTATTTGATTTCACCAAATCCAAATGTAGCGAAGTAACCATACTGCGGGTGTAATTTACAAAGTTTAGCTATTGCCAAACAGTTTATGATAATGTGTTGTGTACCTTTCAAGTATATATATATATATATATATATTGAACTAAGTAGTTCTGGAACTACTTTTATTACAATTGGAATTTATTTTACTTTGAACCTAAAGGCTGGATTTCTTAAGTCAAGTCACTTCTAGGCAAGTGTATGTGTTGTCGTAAACCGCATCAACGCTTAACTATAGGCTTGGTGTTGTCTAACGGCAAGTTTATATACTTAAATAAAGGTATTTTATATTTGGGTATTTCGTATAATTAATTTCATATGTATTAGTAAAGTACTGCTTTTTAGCTCTACGCTTTATCCCTCATACCAGGGTTGGCAGAGAGATCCTAATGCCATGATACTGAGTTCTCCGAAAGTGTGGAGGGGAACTCAAAAGTACTTCATAATTAAATATTATTGTATATATTACTTTCAAAATGGACGGAACATTTGACGATAAATATCTTTATGCGTAGTTCCATCCCTAAGTTCCATCCCACTAAAGTGGGTGACACATATATTCAGATTCACTTGATTTATGTAGAAGTGTCATCTAAATTGTACTGCTAATTTAGGGAGACTACATATACTTTAAGTAACTTTTATGAACAATACTTCTGATTCTAATATTTAAATTTAAAAACACGTTACAAAGTTAATATTTTGAAGCGTTACGGTACAAAGTATTTTACATTCGTAAATGAGCTGTTAAAAATTATAATTTTATTTCTTCACATTTTTTCCCATAGCAGGACTTGCAGAGAACTACTTGGATCTCCGTTGGCCACTTTCTTTCAAGAAATGCTTGTATTTCAATCATTTTCATTATTCCAAGGTGAAAAGTCAAAGACAAACGGACAGTCGGAACATTTCCCGCAGATGATTTACCAAATTAGGACTACATAAAAATATACATAAAAATAAAGCGCTTCTATTTTTACATTAAAGGCCGGCAACATCCCTGTAGCTCTTCTGGTGTTACACGGTGGGCGGCGGTGAACACTCACCATCAGGTGACCCGAACGCTTATTTGCCTTGTCTATTGAATAAAAAAAAATAGAGCAAGTCTTGTTGATTAAAACGTTGAAATTGAACCCATTTAAAATATAAGCCCAATAGATGAACAATATTTGACCAAACTAAGATTTCTTTGATATCTATCAAAAGTCAAGCTATATTATTAAGTACAAAATCCCGTAAATCTTGTTAAGCATATATTGACTAACAACTAGCTACTATGAAAATGAAATATTGAGTGATTGGGAGTATTAATATATATACATATATATAAATACATGTATTTAGTAAAATACTTTGGTGCAGGTTTAGAAAATATTCTATTTTCGTAAATTTATTTTGAATTATATACTCGTTGTGGCCCAAGACTCGAATTTACTACCACCATATCCAGGTAGTCGCTTTTCAACTGCACCACGATGCTTAAGATAAAATTGAATTCAAAATTATGAAACCATAACTTAAGTTTACCCTCACATTAGTTCTACATCCTGAAGTTTAAAGATCAAACATGAACTAAAACACAAATGCTAACAAGTCCATTCCATTCAAAAGTTCTAAATACGCCGCAAATGCAGCCAAATTATAACTTCACTTGCTTTACGTATTTTCCAATAGCTAAGGAGATTTTCATATCAATAGAAAAAAACTGGGAAATTATTAGAGTTCAATTATTTTAATTTCTCATCAAGTGACAAACACAAACAATGACTCTGATAACAGTGGAAAGCGAAGAATGGAGTGTCATGACATTAGGTCTTTCGGGCTACCTTGCTATGCGGGTTAAAGAGTGACTTTTTTTTTCGGTAATGATTAAATGCTGCTGACACTGTTGGTCTTTACAGCGACACCGGGGGTGAGGGAAGAGGGTGCTTCATCCCTGCGAAATGCAAGCATTACATGGCTGCTTCAGATGAGGTCGTAAACCGCAAAGTCGCCCCGGAACTCAATATACGAACAATACGTATTATATATGTATACACAAATATTTGTTGGGGTTAAAAATGTTTTATGCAACACAAATATTGGTCGCAGCGAAACTCAATTGACGTGAATTGTACTCATTCGAAACGATTGTGTCATATTTAAATTTATAAATCTGTATAGTAACTCAGTGGTTAATTTATATTATATGTAGAAAGCGGTTCAAATTTGGCTGAATAAAATTGTATATATTTCTCAGTTTTACGCTTTTACCCACGCATCAGGGTAGCAGAGAAAATCTAGTGTCAAGATACTTGGTTTTATACTTTACGCCGCTCAACGCCGCTCTTTGTCTTTTCCGGATTGGTCGTGTATATTTTGGTATTCTGATTATTTGTTAAAATACTGGAATAATCGTGGCAGTACGTGAGGCAACTAAGAAATGGATGGCGGTAGTTTGATATGATAGTTGTATGAACTGACAGACGAGTGCCACCTCAGTCCACCTGTGACCACGGACTGTGAAGTGTTCGGAACATCGGTTTTTCTAAAATATATTTTTGATTATCAAAATGTACGCAATTATTTCTGTGAAAATAGTTACATTTAAAATGTGTCAAAATCACGACAACTAAATATATTATAAATTACACATGACTTGATCACAACACCGAATTGTTATTTTTAGAGTGATTTCACATTCTGCAAATAAAGTAAAGACACCAGAAGTATATAAAAATTAAATTAATAAATGAAACCTTTTACAACTTTTCCTTAAAAATATTTTAGGTTTTAAAATAACAATTTAAGATGAAAATTGTGATTCATTTCGTTCATTGAGCTGTTTCACTTTGAAACAAAAACAGTTTAATTGGGTCAAGTGGAGACAGGTATGGAAATAAACGACTTCTTTTATACTGAAAAGTAATTATAAAGTTTTCAAACTTTAACTTTATAAGGTAATTATTTTTCGTGTTACGGATAATTTAGTGTATAATTAAGGAATTTAAATTTCCAGTTTTAGTCTAAAGAAGCTTGTGCGTAGCCCATTAGTAGTGGGCTAGAATTAGCCTGGATACGTGATGATTATGAGTTCGATCCTCGCTGGCGGGAATGATTGTATTTAAATGATGTACATTTTAACGTCCTACTAAGATTAAACGCAGCGTTGAGCACCGCTTAATACACAATGTCAAAAAATCATACAAAAAGCAGAGAACCGACTGTCTTGATACTAAGTTTTCTTATGTCTAATTTTCTATGCGACAAAAAGCGTGAAGCAAATAATAAAAATATATAATTTATTTATTTGTTTTTCAGATAGATTTTCTAGACAGATCATAAAACTGACTACTTTCAAGCATTTCCAAATTAGGAAATAGGCAAAAAGAAAAGAAAGATTTTATAGCTAAGTAAATAAATGAGCCTTCTTCTACTTCTTCGTTTGCTCCTTTGTGTCAATAAATCAAATGCTTAAACAATATTTTTTCAGTAGTTCCAGATTTTGACAGTCAGGCGCTTTTTCACTGCGAGACGATGATCACTTATTAACTTACAATTTAGTGCAATATATAGAACTACACCGAGTTAAATATATATTTTTTTAAAATTTGACTTTCAATTTGAATTGAATGCTTACATAGAAAATGGAAAATATATTTAATATTGCATACATTTAACTACATTTATTTCTAACAATAACCCAGAAACGTCAATTAGCTATTAATAAACATTAAATTGTATGCTTGTAATCTCGAATCGATCGATCTTGAAGATTAGGATAAACTAATAGTATATGATGACGTCACGACCATCATCTGATTCAAACTCAGACAAACATACTTGTATATACATTTACTATTAACAGTAGCAATTAATCTGTCTACGACCGCAGATTTCGGTAATCATTGCTTTAAGGGCCAATAATGGGTGCATTGATAGAGCTATAACTTCATAGGAAATTGCTTTAATTTATCATTGTAATTAGTACTATATATCATATAATATGGTAGAAAACTATGTAGGGTAGTGACTTATTTCTTCTTCTTTGTCGTGATGGTTGTCTGTTCGATCGTTATTCAGGGTAATGATTATATTTATATAATTTTCATTTCCCTGCTCTCATACGGCAAAGGGAATAGGCAGGCCTAGGGCAGAGTAGAGTTCTGCCACTGAATACGCAATGTTTTAAATTCGGTGGAAAATGGAGACCGGGGCTTATTGGAATTAGGTTGGCACTGTACATCATGCTATGCTAGAAAATACGGGGAACTCGAGATATTATATATTGAAAATATGGAAATCGAAATGAAAATAATTTAAATATAATCATTCCTCCGAGTGAGAATGGAACTCAGAACCAATCGCGAAAACAGCAAACGCTGTGCCACTCACTGCCCTACGATATCCTCATTTATTAAAATAGTTTCTTTACACGCAAATGCTTTTGAATGCAAGTCACGCGACATTAGCTTACTTACAGAGTACTTGTTTATTTGAATGACATTTAATTTCTTTGTATACCTTTATATTCAAATTTCTTATTAGAATAATATGTTGCAATTTTGTTGGACACTCCTCAAATTCTAATGTGTAAGGTATTTGGATTTTGCAATTAATAAATATTTATACCTCTTGAAAAAGACATTTAGAAAACGTGGCGAGACGCTTGAACGGTTTTCAAGCGGCGCGGGTTTAAATCCCGCTGCGATTAAATTTTTATACTTTTATATTAAATTTTTCTAAATGTCTTTTTCAATAAGTGTGAGTGATTAACACTTTAAATTTTTTTTTAAAGTTGTATAGCTCTTTTTGTGCGAATTAACAGCGAATAATTAATTAAATATAAGAAGTATTATTTTATTATTATAGTATTTTCTTGATATAAGGTTCTCTCTGACTACCTTGTTATGCGAGAAAATCGTGTAGCTGGTAAAATGATAAAAAAAGCTCAAGTTTCATTTATATTTTGTGAAAATTAAAGATTATTTTAGAAATAAATTACAGTATATATATTTCGCTATCACGATTTTTCTCGCATAGCACGGTAGTCAAATAGAACCGGGTGTCAAGAAACTCCATTCTCCACTTTCCACTCGAATTCGAGGCACTGCGCGAGTGGCGGATATACAGGGGAGTTACAGTATTTTTCTAAAACGTAAAAACATTTGAGTTTCCAGATTCAAACCAGCGACTCGTCCAAGCGCTCTGACCGCTAAGCGATGCGTTCTACATCCGGTTATCTCTATCCGAAAGAGGCGCGAGTTTGAATCCCACTGTATTACATTTTTTATTCGTTTTCTAAAAATATGTTTCTATTCCTTAAGTTAGTGTGTGAAACATGTATGAATCTTGTAAACAAGAACTGCTGGAGTAACGTTAAGTAACTAGCAAACGTAGCTAGTTCAAAACTCTTATTGCAAACCGAATAACTTCTTCAAAACTACATATTGTCGTCTCGAGAATTTATCTAATAGAAAAACTTCTGTAAACTTGGATATAAATTATGCTTATGGATCTAATAATATATATAAAAAAAAATGTTTTGCCAAAAGGCCTAGAATATTCTCCTTTCTCCACATTTTTGCATGCATTACAGATAGTGCATCTTAAATTTTTAAAAAAACCCTCTGGAGCGTTTTCCGTTTTCCGACTGGAAAAATTAAAATAATTTATCCTTAGATTTCCCTCGAACAGGATTCGAAGCCACGACTAACGTTTAGTCACTACCAAACCTCTTCGTATACCTTTTGGCTTTTTCTTTACTAATATTATAAAGAAGAAAGATTTCTTTGTTTGTTTATTTGTTTGGATTTAACTCAAAAAATACTAGATCAATCTTAAAAAATCTTTCACCGTTAGAAAGCTACATGTTAACTGAGTAACATAGGCTATATTTATTTTCAGAAATAATTAAGGATCCCTACGAAAACTCAAAAAAATTGTCATAAAATCTTACATCACATGCGCTGGGAAAACTATTAATGATAGAACAAAACAATGTGTGTCATAGGACACGCCTATCTATGACGCATAGCTCGTAATAACAGCTTTAACTACTAAAATTCTAGATTAAGAAGCGTGGATATTTGTGAAGCTTATTTATAAATGTGTTTGTTAGAAAAAAAATCATATTTAATATTTGCGCCCTTAACTCTAAAAAGTTTAAACAAATATCTTAGAACATATCGCAAAATAAAAATATGTATAAAAATGGAGAACAGAGTGTCTTGACACTAGGTGCTCTTTGACTACCCTGATATGTGGCTAAAATTGTGATGCTGCTTTGCGTTGCTATATATATATATGCTATATATATGCTATATATATATATATATTCGTACTATCCATAATCCATAATAATATCATAAATGCAAAAGTCACTGCCAGTCTGTGTGTCTATGACGTCATCACGCCCAAGTGAATGAAATGAAATGAGATGAAATTTTATATAGTGATACTTGTGGGTCTTGGGATAAACATATACTATATTTGTCTCCTATTTCTTTTTAGTTTCTCCAGGAATTTTATAGTTTTACGAAATGCCCGCAGAAATATATACGAAACAGCTATAGTTCACGCAGGCAAAGCCGCGAGCGGGCGCTAGTTTATGTATGAAACTTTTCCGTTATTAACTTAGACTGGCACGTACAATGCACACCGGAAACTAAGGGGCGTAGAAAACTGGAATTTAACATGTAAATTGGAAAGTGTATGGGAGCACTAACTGAAGGCGTCCCGAAATTGTTACGGAAATGGCAAAGAACTATATTTTAGATTTTTCAGTCTAGTCATGTTGGTGATATTATATTGGTAGAGAGACTTGCAACACGGTGCCTTTTAAAGTACCAAAAAGTCAAGAAGCACGTTGTTATACTGGTATCGGAAAGTTATCATTGCAAAATTTGTTTTTACCTACATCATGTTCAATATTTAAAAAAAATAACAAGCAATTTAATGGCACTGTTATTATTAATCACTTAAAAAAACCCTATCCATCCATTCACGTCATACAAAAAAAATAGAACTACAGATACATAAAGGTTTCTGACAATATTTCACGCATACAAAAAAAACCTAACAATAGGCCAGAAGTAATAAAAAATATAACAAGAACGGAAAATAAAGTTATTTATCAAACTAATATATTACCTCAGATACACTTTGTGCCGTGACCAAATGGCCAGACCACCCACTCGCGGCTAGCGCCACATTTAATACGGTGTCATCTTGAGCCCACGCGAATTAACGTATAGAATACGTTTATAAATTGTTTGATTTGTATGTAAACACCAGCGACTGGCTCATGAACTTTACGGCAAATTACCCATGAAAAAAAAACACTCCAGGATAAAATACGTTTAAAAGGTTTTTTTCCGTTACGTCGTACATTTTATGAAAGCAGTAAAAGCCTATAAATACGAGGTAAATGCTAAAACGTTATCGAATGTGTTGCAAAAATCCTCAGCTTTTTATTACTTTCTTACATACTTCAAGATCTCAATATAAATCTTGCTTTTCTTAGTAGATTTGAAGATTTGTGTAAAGTTGTTTTTGGTCTAAAAGTTATCAGAACTAGTCAATTTTGTCTTTATGTGTTTTTTGTTTGTCTAATTATAGAAAATATTTATAGCGTTAATAGCGTAATCAGAGCGTGTGAAAGTATGATATTAAACATTTTTTTACTTTTTATAAATAAATGTTATGCTGGATAGGAATCTATCTCCACTATCAGACCTAACAAATCAGATCAAATTTGATCAAGATCCTATCCTTATTTCGTTTATGAAATACTTTAACAGATAGAAGACAGGTTTCAGTTATACCTCCCGCTTTAAACATATTCCTGGTCAGTTCGTTGGTAAGCTTGAACTTTTGTGTGGATTTTATAGACGAAACTTTTCTCTATCGATCAATTGTTGGATGTTATATTTCTCTGTGCTCTTGCTACCGACATACTAACTGTTTCTCATATAATTTCTAAAACATTATTGTGGCGACGCTAGTATTGACCGCCATCTATGGGTACCCTTCCACTAATCCATAAATGTTTAGGTTACTTTAAAAAATAAATGTTTAGGTGCTTTCCCTAGAAATATAGCCAAACTTTTGAATGGATTTACCCAAATCTTACCAAAGTACTTTGATCTGGGCGAATCACTTTGAAGTAAGCGCTGTACGTCTTGATCTCATACACATACATGTATATAGAGTTAGGTAAATTTGATTAACATTTATAATATACTTAAACTGGCCATAAATACTGTTATTATTCTAAATAAACAAAAAATTACGTTTAAATTTGGAATCTGTCATTTTTATATGATTGTTCTTTGTGTTTTCTTATTTTCGCCCCAATATATTGTTTAATATGTCATAAAGTGGCCAAATACAATTTTTAACTTCCTCTATACGCTTGGTATGTTTGTGTGTCGGACTTTTGATAGGTACAATAACACCTTCTCTGTTTGTGACAGATAATATCTGGCCGTCGACATAGTGTTAGTACGAAAAAGGCTATCAAAGCAGTAAGGTATTCGAAAAAATCCTGTCCGAAAGCAAAAGATTTTATATCGGGAGATGAAGATGTACCTAGAACCATGTCGAGTATTTTAGGATTTGCATCCTATAAGAGACTGGTCATTTTTTAACTGATCATTTAAAAAAGAATAGGGTGGTAAAATGAAAACAACTACTTAAGCGGTACGGATCACAGAAAAAAATTGTTTACGGATCGGAAAACTTTTACATTTTAAAAATGTATTAAATTAACATACTGTAATAGTAATGTAAGTGGTTTTTCTTTGTAACAATATTTATGCCAAGACTATGTGTATGGAGAAGAGCTAAAATTGAGTAGAAAATCCTAAGGATCCACCTTAAGGGATCGCTACTAAGCCATCCGTTGGTTGACGTCTATTACGAAAGTTTCTCTTTGTGCATCGAGCAAGAAACCTTTAAAGTTTCAATTCAGATTCCTTACATCTTAATATGAATTATGAACATACCAGAACTATATACACACACACAAATACACACACACACATACACATATATATATGTTGAGAATAACTTGTTTGTTATTTTAATGTACTTTTAATACTTAAGCTTTATGCTAATTATTTTATTTTTATATTCGTGTCTACTCTAATAACTTTCTTTGTTTATTAAACGTAAAAAAAATGTAATCTTATTTGTTTTTTCAGATTCACGCATTCAGATTATTTACATTTTTCCCGCATAGTAGGGTGGGTAGTCAGAGACCACCAAGAGTTAAGACATCCGTTCTCCACGGCGTTGAGTGGCGGAACTCGCATCTCTCAACGCCGTGCTTTGTCTTAGGTACCAGAGCGGGGAAATGCACATTTTAAAAATATAATTGTCCCGATTGGGAATGAAACCCACAACCTATTGCATTTATAGTCAGACGCTGTCCCACTGCACCACAATTTCCTCGACGAAGTATTGTGAAGTATTCTAAAAATGCAATATATCACCTTCATCCATGCACACACACTCTACTCTATAAAATGAACGGCTATTATTATTGTAAAATGAACGGGAAGTTATCGTGTAATTTTCACTTATTCACACCTTCCAGCAATTATTAGATCCGTATATTCTAAGTTTAACTATTTAACAGCTATCAATTTAACTTATTAAGTCTATGCAAATATTTACTTTGTTCTGTATTTGAACCTCCTACTTCTTCAGTTTCAAAGCTTCTCTAACTTAATATTCTTTCGTAGTGCAGTTGATAATTTCCTCTTAGTTATGGTAATTGAAGCCAAGCGACCCGTCGCCTTTAATCAAAGGTGTTATTTGTAAAATAGGGCAAGGGGTCAACTGCAGCTGCTGTAGAGTTGAAAAAATCGAGTTTATTTTTTTAACAGTTTCACGCTTCTTCCTGCACAGCAAGGATATTCAAAGAAAACAATATTCAAAGGTTCTCTTTGAATACCTTTACTGAATCTCAAGACATTCTCTTCGTCATTGTCGTCGAATTTTATCTTGCCAAAATTGTAAAATGAAAAAAAATATAATATAATGATTCTCCCGAGTGGAGACCGAATCCACAACCAAATCGCACTTACAGTCAGACGCTGTCCCAGTGGAACACTATAAATTAAAATTATATGACCCGCCTTCGCTGTCTGTACTTTCAATCTAAACAATGGTAGCGGGAGTGGAAGCTTGGATGAAAACGGACGCGGGCACGAGAGCTGATGCAGAGAGGGGTGGAGGCGGAGGCCGAAAAGGAGACAGGGGCGAAGGCGGGAGTGGACGCGGAAGCTGAGACCGAGACTGAAACTATCTTATGAAGAAACAACAAACTTTACACAACTCTAACTTTTGAAAACTCTTTAGTATTGTACGCCATGGATTAACGGGAATCCATCATATTGAGATATATGCTTAATTTAAGGTTCGAAGCGTGTGACAATCCAGCGTTTGACTGGCTGATCGACCATTGCAGCATTCCCATAGATTAACGTTTTAAATTTTCTCTGGCCAGTTTATACCGAGAATCCGGCGAAGGATCGGTTTATAAAGTCTCTCTCTAATAATTCTCGAAAGATCTTTCCGTATATTATAGTCTTTGTTTCTGTTCTCATTGACTTTAAAAACCACTAAACGTAATTTATGCAAGTGTACGTGTAAATTACTTGAAATACCATAAGACCATATTTGTTCAACACCCTTTTTTTCTATTTATAATCATAATATTAATTAATTAAAAAGTTTATGACAAAAAACATATGAAACTTTTGAACTGAAACTATTTGTAACCGGATTAATCGCGTATATTATTGGTAGACTACCTGTGACACGGACTACTGTAAAGTGTTTGAAACCTTCGCGGTCTAAAATTTAATTTCGAATACTAATAATATACGCGATTAATCCGGTTAAAAATAGTTTCATATCAAAATGTGTAGTAATCGCGAAACTCAAAGATCTTATAACATATGAAACTATATGATAAATATTTATGGAGAAACTATTTTAAAAATAAACTTTAAATATAATATACAACTACACTATTAAAACGCCAGATGCATTTTATTCATGCGTCAATGAATAATATTCTTAGAACATGTAACGCGTAGACTGCTTGGTCACGTGTTACTTGAAATGTGCAATTCCAGAGCATTTTAAAGGAAAAGCTTTAGATTTTATTTTCTATTTTTAAATGCATTTTTTTATTTGTAGCTTTTAGATGTGCCTGTTTCTTTATAAGTTTTATTACACACTTGTTTTGTGCTGAACTATGGATAATGTAAGATTAATGGGCCATTGTGGAGCAGTGGGATGGCGTTAGACTATAAACCCAATTTTTTGTAGGATCGATTCCCACTTGGAGGAATTATATTAAAATTATATTCATTCCGCCACCAACACGCAATGTCTGGACTTCGGACGGAAAGCGGAGAATGGAATGTCTTATCTCTGGGTACTGCTGATGATTAATAATCTATGTATATTTATAATAATGCTTATTTTATACGTCAAAGAGTGACGTATAAAATAAGCATTATTATAAATACAATAAGCTTGTGAATGGATTCATCTTTAAAAGCAGTGCTAGTTTATTGAGTTGTTTTAATAGGAGCTATGTACGCTATTATATAAATTGTATTGTATTATGATTAATATATACATTTAAAAATATAAATAGTGTGCAATATTTTTTTTATTTAAAGCATCACGCTCACTACACGGTAGTCAGAGAGAACCTCCGTTCTCCACTTTCCGCCCAAAATCGAGACATCGCATGTTGAATAGTGGAACTCTATCCAGCGCGTTGTGTAAATTACCAAAGCAGGAGAAATGAAAATAATTTTAATATAATCAGATAATATTATAAATAAATCATTTAGTGGGAATCGAATCCACAGCCAAACGCGTTTGCAGTCCCTTGCTGTTATACTGCACCACGATCTTGATCTTGGTCTTCAGTCGATTTTTTGGTAGATCTTTATACTTGTGACAGAAAACAGATTTTTAAACATAAATATTTTGAAATCAACAAAGGTACTGTCAGTACTAAATAAAAATAGCTACTTTTTATTACATATATTTCTTACTTAATGTGAAATTTTACAAGTAAAATGCACTTTCCACACAAGCTCCTAACAGCTGCAGCGCAAATTTAATTCTACACTTGTTTGTAAATTATAAGAATTGCTGGAAAACCTTACGTAGATTTCGAGCGAAAATTTGTTATTTGTATGAGCTTTTATAAATATGTTCTCTTCAAAGTATTTGTTACGTATTTAAAGTAGATACAAATTGTCTATTTTACAAAATATGGTTTTAAATAAAGTGAATACAAAAAACATATTTAGAAAACGTAAAAAAATTAGAAATCGTTTAAGCGCTCTGACGTTCGACGATCCAGCAACGTTGAATTTTTTATATGCTTATTATACAACTTATATTTGTAGTTAGCATCTCTGTAGAGAGATTTTTACAAATTTCTGTCTCAGCGCTCGAACGGTTTTCAAGGGGCGTGGGTTGAAATCCCGCTGCGTTCAAATCTTTATACGTTTTCTAAATATGTCTTTATCAATTTCCTTAGTGTGCGAATAACACTTTAAAAAATGTTAAAAAAAATATAAAATGAATACACTTTGTTAAGAGCATGTTTTTATTTTGGTTATTGAGAATCTTTTGTTTAACTTTACGCTTTTTTCCGTATATCAGGAGCACCGACCAGACGTTTACTTATCGCATAAAATCGAGACGGCGTGGCGGAACTCGGCTTAGCCGCGTTTTATCGTATCAGAGCGGAGGAATGAAAATAATTTAAATATCATCGAACACACAACCATCTTGTTTACAGCCAGATGCTGTCCCACTGCGTCACAATGGTTGAAATAACTAAAATTCCGTTTGTTACTATTAATTGAAAATATTATTTATATGGTTTCAAACATAAATCGCGGTCAGATAGATCCTAGTGTCAAGAGGTTCTTCAAAAAATCCATCACATACTGTTCTATATACTTATTATAACTTTTCTACTTATTGTTAGAATAGATACAGACCTGTGAAGTTCTTGTACTTTCGCGAGCCAAACTGTTGTGCCAATTTTTATGACATTCGGAAAGAACAACTTAGAACTATAGGGAGGAATATAAACCAAGTTTCATTCCAGGAACTTATACATTGTTGGTGGATTTTTTTTTGTACCCGTAATTAATAGTCCTAAGCCTTAGGACGATTTTCGTTTACATTGCGTAACCTTTTTTCCTTATTATTTACAATATAGGTATGTTTATTTTCAGCTTCACGTTTTTTAGAAGAATCTAGTTCATTGACACACCGCTCTCCGTTTTCGGCCCGAATTTTAGTGATTCAAGAAGTTTTGTCTTACCAGAGCAGGAAAATAAAAAAATATATATATATTAGCATTCCCCCGTGTAGGGATCGAACCCACAGCCGTCGATGTTATAATCAGATACAGTTCTATTGTACCACGATGCCTTTTATTTATAATAGCTATAAATTTATTTTATATACAAATCATCTATATTTTGCGCATTTCCAACCTACCACCAACGAGTGAACAGCCAAATATATTTACATGAATATATATATATAGGTACCTATAATCTTGAATATACACAAAAAATTGCATTATACTTCACCAATAGGCCCAAGTAAGGCAAATCGTGAACAGATTCGTTAGCCAATTGTGCAAGTTTCATCACCTTTTTTTACGATAACTAGCAGAATAGCGGCGCAAGTAGGTCGAAACGAGCAACAGAAATGTATGCGGGATGAAAAGCTACTTGGATTTAATGTAACTTTATATATTCATGTACATATTTTAGGTCAAGAAAGCTGAGAATAAAAAGAGGTTAGCATGCAGTATGGCGAGAGCGCTTTGATTAAATTTTTCCATAAAAATATATGTAATGTTTTCTTTTAATAGCGAACGCCATTTGAGGTTTCGTTGGCAGTGAAACTTTTAGCTGTTGAATCTTATTGTATATTCTATATGGTTCTGTACTTTGTGATATAGGTAATGCTTCTCTGCAGTTATGGAAATGTGTCACTGTCATTCCAGTGCGATGTATGTCGTAACTTGTATTGGTTTTTTGCATTGGTTCTTGCCGTCGGATTTGCGTGAATATTTGCATATACATATGATGGGATCTGAAGGCAACACAATAGTTTCACAGCTTTAATCAGAGCTAAGAATAATGAGAAAATAATTCTAAATTTATTTCTTAAACTAATTCCTTATTAACTATGAGTCCTAATCAACAAAGATTACTTACTTGGACAAAATGTAAAATTCCAATTTTCCTATAGTCTTTGTATTTTTGAAAAATCTACTATCAGTACACCCCCTGTACTGTAAACCTATATGAAGAAAAGAGCAAAAATTGAACAATCCTTTGTCCAGTATGGGATTTTTCTGAGCACACAATCGCGTGGAGTACTGACAAGACATTTACAAACTCGTTCGATAGCGACTTACCAAACCAAGCGTGTACAAATTTTAAATGTAGATTAACACTCACATTAGGAAATACTGGGTGTTTCCTAATTGGCGACGATTGTAGGTTCATATATTAAAGTATTAATGACAAAAAAAGTTGCTGTTGGCCGATTGGTTATGAGTTCGATTACCATTCGGGGATGATTATATTTAAATTAATTTCAATTCTCCGCTCTAGCAAGCATAGCACGGGGATTGATTGATTTTCCATATTTCACGCAATACGCAATGCCTTGGGCGGAAAGTGGAATATGGAGATTTAGCCACCAGATTTTCTCTGTCTACCCAGCAGGGTAGACAATCTGTTCGTTGCGCTACAAGTACAATTTAATACAAATCAAGCTATCAGTAAAATTAAGAACTTAGTAGAAAATTAACCGCTAAAACAAAACAAATGCTAACAATAGCACAGCCGTAAGATCATAAGAAAATTTGTCAACTTCCTCTTACTTTAAACAATCCTATCTCAAACTTTGAAATAGGCTTAAATTACTGAACAAACATTTGCTATAATACTAAATGGCTGGCTGGATTTAGATTTACATTGCAAGGCTCTGCAGGTTCCCACAAGAACAAACGTCCAAACGGGAAGTTTGGCTTGGATTACGAGAGCTTGCAGGAGCTTTTTGCAGACCAAGGTCATTGTCTTTTTTTTTAACACTGTCTTCTTTTCGGTTGTCTTAGGTACATTTTGTAATAAATGTAGCGGTACTTATCGACGCAATTTGTTTTATAAGTGGTGTGATAAGATATATGTAGCTTCTCTTTGGAAATAAATATTCATCCGGTAAGGATTAACTAGTACAAATATGTCTTGATGTAGAGAGTACCTACAGTCCAGACACTCCGTTATTCACTTTCGGCTAAAAACCGACACATTGAGTATTGACAGCCACGCTTTGTTTTACAAATACGGTTCAATGAAAATAACTTATATTAAAAAATAACAATAAATATAATTGAAATAATAGTTATTGTTATTAATGCAATGTTTTTGAATAACCAGTAACTAAATGGCAAGCTGAGTTTGATAGCGCAATTAGTATTACAATCATGAACCATCTAACTGTTAGCGTAAGCCGATTTGCTGTACCACAATCAATTTAGGCACTTGCAATGTGTCTAGCTGTAAACGCGATTATAACAGGTTGAAATCCCGTGTAAGTTATATTGTATGAATACGTTATGGAACAATTGTGGATCCATTTTACAAAAATTATACGGACGGAGTATAGTTCAAGTGTATATAGGGAAGAGTGCAGCTAATATTTTTTATGATAGTGTAGCTTTACGCTTTATACGCCAAATAGAACCTTGTGGCAAGAAAGTCCGTTTCCACATCGAAATATATATCTAGACAGAAACAGAAACCGAATTTGAGACACTGCAAATTGAGTGCGAAACCATTTCTTCGAGTGGGAATCGATCCCAGAACCAGTCGCGCTTAAACTCAAACGTTGTACCACTACGCCACAAGTTTGGGCCAAAAATACACAAGTACTAAAAATTCACAACTGAAATGAAACGATTGAAGCAAATGTAAATTACGTTTTAATAGTGTCCCCATTACAGGCATCGGCTTAATTGAACCCCCTCGTCGGGACAATGACAAATGTTTTAAACGTTTCGTAGATTGTTTTTGTTTATTCTCTGTATTTGATGTACTTATTGTATTACGTAAATATATATATAAAAGAGCTCTTTTCTAAGAGCGACAGTCTTGTAATAAATATAATATTTATTTACTAGCTTTTGCCTGCTGCTTTTGCTCGCCTCGACAACATTTTTCAACGTTGGTATAAGGATTATTTAAATTTAACGAATATTTTTGTCCGTGTAATCAGTAACGCAAGAGTTTTATATATATTTAATTAAAAAATTATATGTTTACTGAATTTTACAAAGGTACTTAGAGGCCACCGTGGTGCTGTGTGATGGTTGTAGGTTTGATTCCCACCCGGGTCATTGACATTTTGTTGGATCATTTTTAACACGCAACCCATTTAAGTGTAACTGTATCTCTTTTTTACCGATAAATCTCTTTCGTGTGTTTTTCATACAACGAGACATTGGCTAAGTGAAGACTACACTGCACTTCGTCTTGTCACCAGAGGTGAGGTATGACATTAATTTATATATATTCGTTACCTCGAGTAGGAATCGAACACACAACCATCGCAATAATCATTATGCTTTCTTTGTATTTTCACACAGAAATGATGGTAAAAAATAATACAAGCTGGCCATAAGAGCTTGTTAAAAGCTAAATTAATACTTAAAGTTGTTGATGAAAAGTATATAATAATATATTGATGATAATTATATGCATAATAACTCGATAGTCGCTAGCGACGACATAAAGTGAGTGAGTGAGCCAGAGTTTGTTTTGATTATTATAACAAAATGTTGGATTTGATTTTTTTTTAATTTATAAAACAAAGCACCTTCAGCCTGTTTCACTGTTCATACCATGGTAACATGGTAATGGTAACCTAAAAACGATACAGTCAGTTCTCTGCCTTCCGCCCGAAGTCAAGAAATTGCTTGCTTTGATTTTTCAAGCTCATAAGGTGATATGCATCCTACATTCTAAGTCCATCATTTGAATAAAATTAAACCTTATCTTATTATATACTACAGTAGAGTTACTACAGTATTTCTACATATTTTCTATACTTTAGTATATAATATATGTAGATGAGGTGACTGGACGTTTGTTATCGTAATACCATTTTATTAACGTGTGTAGTAAAAGTATCATGGGAATTGATAGTACGGGTAATATGCATAATTTAATATTTGGTTTTAATTACATTGTATTAACATCAATACAAAATTAATTAATTTAACAAAATGTCAGTATATTATTAAAAATAATTAATATTTCTTTATGTGAATGAAATATATGAAAATAAACTATCTTTTTCTTGTAGTCTTGGCACTAGTTACTGTCTGACTGCCCTTCTATGTGGGACAAAGCATGGAGCTGCATAGTACATTTAAATCAACACATTCTTAGATTTTTTGTTTTGATCCAGGTCTAGGTCTGGGTCTAGGCGTAAATTGTTACAAAATTAATTTCTTCTCAAAAAAAGTAAGGTCCATTACAAAAATATCATGTTCAGAAATGTTAATTATTATTTAATTGATATTAAAATATAAGTATAAGCTATTTCTGGTTTAATATTAGTTAACTAATATTATTAAATAATTAATTCTATTAAAATGTACCTATTTGAATGCGTCTATCTGCAAATTTTATCTGCACATTTTATAGCCTATATATAATAGGGGTGGCCAAGCTATTTGATAGGCCGAGTCATTTTTAAAATTTGAACTCTTTCAGGAGCTGCATGTAGAAGGCAAAAAAAATTTAAAGTTTATTATTTTTTTTTTACCATTAATGTCATTTCTCCGCTGTGGTACCTAAGACGAATCCCGGCGTTAAATTCACCCAACACGCAATGTTTCAGTTTCGGACGGAAAGTGGAGTATGGAGTGCCTTGGCATTAGGTTGTGTCTAACTAACCTGCTATGCGGGATTAAGCGTGAAGCTGCTATATCGATTACAAATAATAAATATCAATATTAACTATCGTAATCATCGTTTATGTAAGTTTATTTTATATGTATATATATGAATATGTATGTGTGATTATTTTAGTTTGTGTTGATATTATATATGTCAATCTGTATGTAGTATATAATATGTAAAAAAAATCCTACGTCAGTATAAATTTAAGTATGAGGACTTATTTTAAGGATAATTATTTAACTAATGTTGACTCCATATTTCTTTAATGTTTGAATATATGTATTTTCTTAATATTTTTTTGTAATAAAGCGTTCTAAATCCTAGGCCTTCGAAATATTTATACTGTAACGTATTTAATATGTGAATATGAATACTTTAGTAAGCTAAAACGAGCGCTGTATAAAAGTTAATAAGCAAGTTAGGTGTATATAGGAGTTAGGTGTATATAGGAGTTAGGTGTATGTAATAGGTGCTTTGGTTGAGCCAGAAACTTAAAATAATTTAATCATACTAATATTTTGAATGCGGAATTAAATCTGTTTGTCTGTTTGTGACGTCATCGCGGCAAAACCACCAAGCCGATTGTGGTGAAATTTTGCATATAGATACTTAAGGGTACTCCTGTGATGAACATAGGCTACTTTTTGATCTTATTTTTTAGCTTTTCCAGAAATTTCATTGTTTTACGAAAAGCCCGCCTAAAATACAAAACAGGTAAGTTTACGCGGACGAAGCCACGAGCTGGTCGCTAGTATTTTTATATTCCTTCGAGTTCGAATCAAACATACTACCATCGCATTTACATTCAGACACCGTTCCACTGAGCCACGATGGCCGCATTTCAAATATTACTTGCAGTAAATTAATTTAATATTCAATACCTACTGACTAAGTGACGTACAAAGCTTCATTTTAGGCGCGAGTAGATTTTATTCATTGATGCGTAAATGTAATACGGTTTTCGTATTATAAAATTGTCTAACAAAGGCCATCGCGGTGCAGTGGAACAGCGTCTGACTGTAAATGCGAATGGTGTTGGGTTCGATTCCCACTCAATAAATTTATATCAAAATGATTGATTTTATTTAAAATATTTTCTTTTAAGATAATATGACAAAGCGCGTTGAATTCAGCCACTCAGCGTGCAATTTTGATTTTGGACGGATAGTGGAGAACGGAGTGTCTCATCATGGCTTAGCGGTCAGAGCGCATGAACGGTTTTCAAGAGGCGCGCGTTCAAATTTTTATACGTTTTCTAAACATATGACGTTCAATCGATACTCTTATAGACATTAGATAGGTTTATATTAAAATAAAATCAAATATTAAGAAATTAAAGTTACTAACGTACAGTCGTAGATCAATTTGTCAGAAATACGAATAATGTCACTGACAAGATAAGTCCATTAGAGCTAACGGCTTTATAAGTAAATGTAATATTCTCACAAGTCATGCAGATCAATCTTAAGTATAGGGATTAGGAAAGTAACCCAATATCAGTGCAATGGGACAGTATAGTATTGGTGATTGTGGGTTCATTTCCCACTCGGGGTAACGATTTTATTCTAACCTCGATAAAAAGTAGTATTTGTTGCACTGTACCACATGGGTCACCAGAAACTGTAGATAACGCTCGGTTTTTTTGTATTTATTATGATTTTAATTTATACTGTAACAAAACAGTAAAAAGCTAATGTTTGTACGGAACTATTGGACGGATTAGAATGAAATTTTTTGTTGGAAAGCTGTTAAGGTAAGGCAGGACTTGGCCTATAATTTATTTTAATGATTGGAACACCTGGTATAAAATCATAATAAACCAGCTGTATTATAGGATATAAGGAAATTGCGCTTTAACATAAGTTTTTAGCGTGATGGATATTTTGGTGGGAAGGGTCATAAATTCCATGCAAACGTAGTTGCGGACAGCTACTCCAGTATTCTATAAATAACACACCTTTTTTTAGATATTAATGAATTATATGAGAAACGTAAAGAATAATCTTAGTATTAATATCTACATATATAACACTTTTGCATTACTGAGTGACTGACAGACAAAACACCATTTCTTAACTATCCTACGCAAACTTATTATAACGTGTTTTTACGTTTTCTAGTTCAAGTAAACGAAATTGCGGTCCACAACTAGTATTACTGTGTTTCTTAATTTTACATCCATTTAAGAGACAATTGGATAGATATCGTCAAGTTTGTTTTTTAATTATGATAAATAAGATACTCTCCTGTGCATAAACAAACTGCTCAACAGTGAAATAACTGTGGTATATATATATTTCCCGTTTCACGCTTTCGCGCGTCGGCAAAGGCGGAGAAATGAAAATAATTAAAATATAATCATTTCCTTGACTCGGAATCGAACTCACAACCATCGTCACCAGTCAAACGCGACAGCAGAGAGTGTGACAACACAGCACCACTACGGCCTCAATGTTTTCATCATTATTATACACTATAAATATTGTACACTTTTCAAATAAACATCTCAATATCGGAATATCTTTGAGCGTAATTAATTGAACAGATATTGTTACACTTGATTGCTTTTCTTGGTAAGTTAAAATAAACGTGTCAGTTTACATTGGTACTAGCTTTTCGAATTATTTGCTTAAATATTTTTTTAGAGACCATCGTGGCTCAGCGCTATTCATTTCTTACGTTTTTGCGTTCTATATGTTCATTATATTTCTAAATTTGCTTTAGAAATATAATTTAAGTATATTAGAATCGGGTAAACGTTGTGTTCTACCGATTCTTTTCAGCAGAACTGCCTTCCGAGCCTCCCGTGTGACTAGCAGTACTGCCATGAATAAGTTTATCGAATATATTTATATATTGTATATTTAGATTAAATAATATTTCAAAAAGCTATCATAGGTTAATTAAAAAAAATTATTTGGTACAATTCCTTTACCATCCTGAGACCTTCAGGGAAAAATAGGTTTGGATAAAAATCAATCAATCAATAAAGGAAAACTCTGCCTCCTAAAACTTTACTAACAATGACAACTCACTTTGGTGATGGTAGGGTTGCTTTTTTAAACAACTTTTCAAATCTCTTAATGTAACTAGGACCTGATGCTTTAGCTTTTAAATAACAAAACAGAATAGTCTATACTATCTATACATATAATAAAAATAACTGATCGCTGTCTGTTCATGAAAATGTAAGAAGAACCCAAAACAATGAAAAAATTGAATTCAGCGATATTTTTATACGTATTTTTATTAAAGAGGCGCGTGTTCATGCCCCGCTGCGTTCAAAACTTTTATACGTTTCCTAAAAATATGTTTTCCAATATCCTAAGTGTATGAATGATACTTAAAAAAATCCCAAAACAACAATAAATTTTAATTTTCTTTTAAAAAATACTAATTAGTTTAGTCGTGTAGTTTACGCAGGCGAAGCCGCGAGCGGGTCGCTAGTCGCTGTTATTATAAATGTTATAATACATTCGTTCCTTCGCATCGGCACCCATCCACTTGACCCTATTTCTATTAAAGCATTCCGTCTGTCTGTGGCACATCATAATCAACTCACAACAACAAGTGATATGGGAATTTCAATGTGACAGGTAAGTTACATTAAATTATGATATTCAATTTAGATTATTATTAGTAGTTTAGAAATGAAGGTTCTTGAATTCGCTTTAATTAATTGTTTAGTTTTCTTTCTGTAGTTTAGAAGTTTTGACGCAGTGAAATTGTAAACGTGATGGTAGTGGATTCGATTGCCGCTCGGGGGAATGATTATTTTTAAATTTCTTTAACTTCCGCACTGGTAAGACCAAATGTGTATGAGTGAGTACTGTGACTCAGAGTACTGAGGTAATATGTGAGTACTGCCACTCAACGCGCTGTTTAATAATATTGAAATTGATTTATACCCAGTGAGTTAAAGCTGTACAAGCTTCATTATTGACGTCGCCTTAGTACTGTCGAGACTTGTACCTGAACTAGAATTTGGCTTGGTAATTTTTTAACAATGCTGTATGTCTCTCATTTAGATTAAATAATAAGTAGAATTTGACCACTCAATTTGCAATCACTGTGTGACCTCACTCCGATCTATCAGCCATCTTGGCGCAGTAAGATAACGTCTGGCTATAAACGTCATTGGTTGTGGCTTCGATTCCCACTCAAAGGAAAGAATTTGAATGAAAAGTCGAGTGAAAGTCGCGAAGCTGGAAAAACAATTCTAATACTTATGTCACGCAAAAACATTTCACTTTATTCAAATATTTGAAGCATTTAACTCTAGATATCTGAACTGAATATCAAGTTATAAAGGAATTTGTAATAAGCTTTCCAGACTCCCCCATCCTATTGAAAATTCTCGATTACATTATAAGATCAAATTGATCCCATATTTCCTTTAAGCTATTAGGTAGATCGGGTTAAGTTTGTATGGCGTGTTATTATCATACAGGGAAGTTTGAGGTAACTGATAGGATATAAAATATATATATTTTTACAGCTCCACCCTTCTCACGCAGTCAGAGATAACCTAGTATCAATATACTCCGTTTCCCTCCGTTCAATCGCGACATTGCGTGCTGGGTAGATCTCAATGCTGCACTTTATCTTACAAAAGGGGGGAAATTTAAATATTTTAAATATAATTCTACTTCGTGAGGAAATCGAACCCAGAAACAATCGCGTTATCGCGTTTATACGTACAGACAGACGGTGTCCCCACTACGGTGGCATCAAATATGGAATATTGGTATTGTGGGTTCCAATCTCAAATTTATATCAGATTTACATTATTTTTGCACATTCACCATACATATCTCTATTACCACTACACAGTATACAACTATAAGTACAGATTATAAACTTTTATTTATATCTCACACTACAATAATACAAAAATTACTTTAAAAAAACCATATACACGCCTTTCATTATTCCTTTCATTTCTTACCCTTTTAATATAGTATTTATTTATATCAGATCCGGACACGAGTGTAAATTTTAAAGCAAATCTAAAACAAGGATTAGACAGGAAAAGTTAATATATATGAGTTTGTATATATATATATATATATATATATATATATATTTATACATACATACAAGCTGGCGTATTATAATTTAATTAATTTACATCTCCTTATTATTGCGACCATCGTTGCCCAATGTGACACCGTCTGACTATATACGCAAAGTTGGAGGAATGAGAACATTTTAATTGTTTTCATATCTCCGCTGTGACAAGACAAAGCGCGGTGTTGCTTTCCGCCACTCAACACGCAATGTGTCGGATTTGGGTGGAAAGTGGAGAACGGAGTGTCTATAGAGCGTGATCTTTATTAGTGACGGTCAATGGGACCGTCAATGTTAAGTTTAAATAGATACTACTGCTCTACGATGGTTACCAAAAAATCTGGCATAGAGATTCCAAAATATATAATGTAAAAGAATTTAATATTTTAAGAAACGATTCAGTTAAAAATTGTTATTAATCAAAATTGTTTTGACTGAATTAGCTTTTTAAAGATAATATTGTTATAAATTACGGCTCCTGCCGAGTGAGCACTGACCTTTTACTGTTTCCGTCTAACAATCTATCATTTATCATCTCAAAAACACTAAGCTGTGTTCTTTTTAATAAAAAAAAATTAAGATTGGTTGTGGGATCGATTCCCACTCAGAGATATATGTATTTATATATATTTAATCTTTCCATAAATATTGTTACAAAGAAAAACAACATTATTTTGGTATCATTCATTATTAGTGTGTTAGTTTAATACATTAATACCATTAAAAATAGATAACGCTTATTCGAAGTGGTCTCCATTGGCTGCAATACAGTCCTTTAAACGTTGAGGCCAGTTATCAATAGCAGCAAGCAAAAATCAATTCTTTCTAAGGGGAAATTCTTCACCGCCAATTGTATGGATTGTTTTATTGACAACAAATTATTATGGCGTTTAGAGCAAGCCTTACTCTCTAAAATTGACCATATAAGATGATCCAGAGGATTAAGATCAGAACTATATGACGCCTGAAGCCTGGCGCTTCAGGTCTGATGAAGTTTTAAGTAAGATTGGGTAAATTGAGCTATATAACCCGGCGCCGAGTCTTGCTGAAAGGACCAGTCTTGGTCATTGAACATGGTGTTGGTATGGGGCCTAACTACCATCTCAAGAATAGTATCTAGATACATTTATGCCGATGTTTTGGTACTTCTTCACAATAGCCAACACCCCACCAAACCATCACTGAAGTCGGATAATGCCCACTTTATACTCTCTCTTGGCTATTTGAGAAGCTTCTTTAGAACTTTCAGCATCAATATCTCGGTCATTTTGTTATTTAAAATATTGCTCAGTTGTAACAATTTTCTCATATTTAAATCAATATTTTCTGTGATCTCCCTTACCGCTTAAGTAGTTGTTTTGATTTTTCCACCCTATTCTTTTTTTTAATTATATGTAAAAAAATGAGCAGAGCGTCTCCTATAGGCTGCAAATCCTCAGCTAAATTTTCGCAATTTCGCAATACGCAACATGTTTCTAATGGTCACCATAGTCCATAGGCCGCGATGGTCTCGCGCTATTTATGAAATTTCAAATTTAAAACTTTAATTTTGTATAGAAAATTAATTTAAACTTAAAAGTCTATATAGAATAATCAATAAAATGAACACCGCGGTAGGTCCATTTAATAAAGCGTGAGATAAATCGTGACTTTATCTTTAAAATGTATGCACACGACCTTTTGTGGACCGTCCTTTATGAAGGATTGTGGAGCGTTGTGCGAAGGCGTGTGTTTGGATATCGCTTTTTTTAATAAAATGAACTTATTACCTTGATTTTGTTTATGTTAGTCATATTCTGCAATCTATATATATAATAATAAAGTTCTTACCTTACTGACTGACTGACTGACTGACAGTCAACCCGCACTCAAAACTACTGGGTCTTAAATCAGCTGTGAGCTAGCATTTATCGATATTTCTATGGTTGCAAAGCAATGAAGAAAAAAAAATTATCGTTTGTATAGAAACTAAAATTTTATTTACACGTTGAGTTGGCCTGTAATTGAGACATACTACGTAACAATGTATGTATAAATGTATTCTACACCAATGTGTTTTTAGTATGTAACGTTGGCTTCCTAAACTAAAAAAAAAAAGAAAAAAACAACCAAAATTAAAAAAAAATGATGCGGGCTACAATTTGTGGTACTTAGCATTAAAACATTGCTCGTTCTCCTAAACGGATATTAGATCCGAAAACTTTACATGTTGGTTAGCGGAACCTAGCACCGTCTTTATCTTAACAGAGCGACAGACTTGATAATAGTTTAATTGATATTTCTGATATTGATGATTGAAGAAATCAAAGAAGTTTATATTTAGCTATTTAGCTTTAAACACATTTATAGCACTTTGTCACCTAAGCCCGCCGTGACTTCAATAGTATTCACTACTCCTCCTACTACTATTGATTCATATTGATTGATTGATATTAATAATATAACTCAGTATATGTTGATATAATATAGCATATATGTATACCTACATGTATCGTATTGAAGTATAAGTGGCACTCTGTATAAAGTGGGAAATACTATTTCTCACTTTATACAGAGTGCCGAGTACTAGAGCCGCTAAACTGTATTAAAGCCATTCATATCATGGATTTTCCCTCGTCTAAAATATAAACCCACTAGCCTGTTTCTTAAAACGATTCTTGTTTATAACACAATAAAAAACAATTAAAACATAAAAAAAAATAAACACATACACACAAATAGCAGGGAAGGTGGAGATAACATAGTTTCAAGACACTCCGTTTTACACTTTCCTCCGAAATTCGATATATTGTGAGTTTAATGGCGGAACTCAACACCGCGTGTTGTCTTGAAAATAATTTAATGAAATACCTATTATATTTTTATTCTAAAACAGTAAAGAAATGACATACCCAAAGAATCTATATTCCCAGCTACTAAATTGAATCCATATTTCGAGATAAATCTTCTATCCCGCTTTGATATACGATGGGAAACTAAAGCGTAAGAAGGATGGCACACCGTCTTAAATGACATGATCGTTAACGCGGCATTGCGCTTTGTAATACAATACTGTTGACGGGATTTGAGTGAGAAGTAGAAAATTGATACAATGTAAAATGAATAGACAGTTTAGTATCTATATGTATGTAATGTTAGATCTTTGACATCACTGTACTGAATGGACCAGTGTTGGTTGCTGACTTAATGGAGCAGTGTATGTACACGTGATAGTTGCAGGTTCAATTCCCGAGCTGTACGTTAAAATTTTTGTTATAGGCCAACGGTAATAATTTAATTACTTATTTCACTTAATATTTATATATATATTATAAGTAAACTAATAATATTTACATTATGATGATATATAATTAATATATATTATTTCACAGCTTCATGCCTTTTCCTGCATAGCAGGATAGTCAGAGGGAACCTAGTGTTTGAACACTCCGTTCTCCATTTTCCGGTCGAAAATCGAGACATTATTAAATCATTAAGTGGAGGAACTTAATGCCGCGCTTTGCAAGGCAGAGCGAAGAAAATAGATATATTTTTAAATATAATCATTACCCCGAATGGGAGTCGAACCCATAAAGAATCGTTTACGTTCCGACGCAGTACCGCTGCTGTACTATGGCTACTAATTGTTAAAAACTAATATTGTATATATATATTTTTAAAGTGTTATTCGCACACTAAGAAAATTGAAGAAGACATATTTAGAAAACGTATAAAAATTTGAACGCAGCGGGATTTGAACCCGCGCCTCTTGAAAACCGTTCAAATTTCTAACGTTCTAAATATGTATTTTTTAAGTCATTTGTATTTAATATAATTAATATTTATATTAAGTCAAATATTACTTACTATTTAAACCTTATAGCAATAATTGATACCCTACTATGCGTGTTGCGGGTAACAATTCCTATTAATTATAAGACAAAAAACACAGAAAAGAACAATAAAGAAAGAAGGATACGGATATTTGTTTTTATAATTTTATAGTATGCTTAAATTAAAAAAGAAAATATCCATTAAAATATTGTAAGATAGTAAAACGTAAATTGGTCACGGCCGTGTCAAGTTTGCCAATTTGTAAGAGAATATTTCTTACAAATACCGCAAATATAATCATTACCGCGCGCCACTAATCGGCTTAAGAGATGAGGGGGGGGGGGGAGGTTTGGTGGGTGTTTAGTAAAAACATCTATTTCAACCGCTATTAACTCCACAAAAAGTAGTTTTTGTATGTAATTCAGCTTTAGGTACAAAGTCTCATTAATTTACAAGTAAATCGTTTAAACATATTAAAGACTAGCGACCCGCTCGTGGCTTCGCCTACGTAAACTACACGACTAAATTATTTAGTTTTTTTACCCACCCGCGTTCTCTCTTAAGTTTCAAACTTTGCTTAAATTTATTATTTAAATTGTTGTAACTTTTTTTTTTATGAACCGATTGAAATAAAAAAATCTCTTAATGTTAAGGCAAGTTTACCAAAATACAATAGTCAAAATTGCATTTAGTTCGGTTTAGCCGTTTCTGAGATAAGCGTTACAAACGCACAGACATACAGAAAAAAAATTATAAATCATTGTTTTGGGTTCTATTACATGGTTAAATGCCCCTAAATTTTTTTTTGTCTTCCATATTATACATACAGTGATCATAAGTTACATATTTTTTATTACATGTACAGGTTGTAGACTTTGAAATGTCAATGAAAGAACTTGAAATGTCTTAGTAACAGTGGACAACATTCAGGGCCAGGTTCGGGGCCCATGGGGTAAATATTTTTTTTAAGATTTTTCATTTCTTCGATCTGGCAAGATAAAATGTGGCGTTAAGCCCCGCCAAACACGGGCGAATTCCTGAAACGGAGTGTTTTGACCACGGGTTCTATTTGCCTACCCTGCTATACTGGAAAAACTATTTTTTGAGGCAGTATTTTTGTTGTGGTTAAATGTACTTTTCTTGTTAGCATTTCTGTAGACATTTGTGGAAATCTCTTTACAGAGATACTAATAAAATGTAGCTGGATGTAGAACGTATGGCTTAGCGGTCAGAGTACTTGGACAAGTTCCAAGAGGCGCGGGTTTGACTCCCGCTACGTTGAAATTTTTATACGTTTGCCACAATCATCGTTTGTGCTATACTAATTTTAAAAGCACATTTTAATCTAATAGTAGATTATCTCAAGATAAATGTTCATAGAAACATAGCGATAGAAACAAATTACGTTTTATAAAAACTTTTTAAACTTTATTTCATCCAAAAATATGACGAGAGTTGCTGATAATAATTCTTAAGATATGTTAAAAAATATATAAATTAGTTACTCAAATAGTAGGCGCAATACTACAGCATCAGACTGTAAAAGAGGTGTTTGTGAGTTCGATCCCCACTCGTAGGAGAATTATCATGTATCAAGCAGACAACGAAAAATTCTCCTGACGCTCTGGTAAAGTAAAGCGCGGCGTTGAATGCCATCACTCAGCACTTTATGTTTTTTTAATTCAGGTGGAAATTAGAGAATAGAGTGTCTTGACACTAGGTTCTCTATAAAAAATTTAAAATATTTTTTTTAGGCATCACGCTTTATGTGTTTTCGCGCAGCCATATCATTGTGACACTATTAAAAATAAATAATAAACAAATTAAACAAATAAGACTTAGTAGAATGTTACCCAAGCTTTTCCTGCATAACAGCGTAGTTTAAAAGTACCTAGCAACAAACTCCGTTCTTCACTTTCCGCCTGAACTCGGTTAAAACTCCGAGTGGGAATTGAACCCGCAACCTTTGCATATACAGCCAAACGCTGTCACTCGCCACGATAGCCTCGATGAAAAATATGCAATATTTTACAAACAATTTGAATGGCGCAAAATATTTCGTTTCAAAATGGCATTTACAATCCCAAAGCCCTTTTTGTAACGTTGTCAGATGCGGCGCGAGTTTTCTTGTTGATGAGACTTTTATTATATCGCAGGCCGTAACTCACCCCTTTGTAACATAATATTATTGAATTATTCATAGATAATGTATATTTATTGTAATATTTCCAAATAGTTTTTGTTTATTTCCATATCCTTGTGACGTAGTAAGTCTAATACACGATGGTTGTCATTTCCAATCTGTCGCTTGACTTATAAAATAAGTTATACATTCCTTAATAAACATTCCCCGCTACGTTATTTTTTTTTTGCTTCAGGCTTCATGCTTAATGGTGTCGTTAGATAGGGCGGAGCGCTAAACGCTACAATTCCTGCATACTTCTTTCAGCTCATTCACAGTCTTCAAACTCTTTAAACCTCTGGGGCGTCCTCATGCTTTTTAGGTGACCTTCCTCCAGTATAATCGGTACCGTGTTCTCGAACCTAGGTCTCCCCCTACCTCTCTTATTACTCACCATTTAACATTATTATTTTTCAAAAAATGTTTTTTTTGTTATTGCCTAATAAATAAAAAACTCGAGGCCGCCAGTTTATGAGATGGGAAGATTGTTAAAAAGTAATGCCAGCAAAGTATGTACTCGGAAGTACACTCTCTCCCTTCTTTTCTTACTACCTAACTTGAGATATATTGAATGTAAATAATTTAAATGTTCCCTAGAATCGAATCGAACCCACAACCGCGGTGTTTACGGACGGACACAGTCCCACTGCGTCATGATATCTATTTTCTTTCTAATTTTTAATAAAGAAGTAAATATTATGAAAACATACAAAAGAGTAAAGGTACTAGGTAAAAGGGTATTGTAAAGTAATCGTTAAACAGAATTTATTGAAATTTATGCCGTAAAAGGGTGAAATTGGATATAAAAGGCTGTATGAAATTCTCTTTAAATTCCGGATTAGATTTCTTCAAAAATATATAATTTTTGCGCTTCGGTCGCTCGCTTTTTCGGCATATATCCCGCAGTATAGTTGAAGAGTCACTCAGTTTTCCTATTTCAAGCCGATCTTGGGACATCACGTATGAGTGGTGGAATCGAAAATCGAGCTTATAATCGTTCTCTCTAATCGAACTCCCAACCACATTTACGGTCTTGACTTGAATAATAATATTTAACTTTTAATTTCATATTTTTTTATTTTTATTTTTCGCGTGAACATTTGACGCGAATTATAATATAATTGTTATAAAAATAAATAAGCAAATAAATGTGAATGAATAAAAATAAATGTTAAAACGAGAATCCTCAATTTTTTTAACATTTTTAAACTGTTAATCACACACTTAGGAAATTCAAAAACATATTATGAGAAAACGTATAAATGACATTGATAAATGACATTGCGTGTTGAGTGCTGGACTTAACGCCGCGCATTATCTTATTAATAAAAATGATTGTAGTTACTCTGAGTGGAGATCGAACCCCAGCCCCTCGTTTGCAGTCAGTCGCTGTCCTACTGCGCCACAATGGTATCATACTATTTTTATTGGTAATTTTTAAGCGTCGTGTATATTTTTCTTTTTATAACCATTTTAAATGTTTCAAATATTAAGATATTTAGTCTCGCGAATGCATAATATCGCATGTGTGCTAACATATACCGAGATTAATCCACTTTTACTATTAAAATAAAATTCAATAAACAGATTTTGGTTATTTTAAAAAATATGTTAAACTAAAAAATACTGCCTAAAATTGGTTTATAAGTTTAAAAGGCAATCACATGGTCAATTTCAATTTTAGATAATTTGGTTATGGTATAAAGTTACTGGATTATTAACTTCTAGATCATTTAATAAAGTGCATTTTTTATTGTGTTTTAATTACTTTTAAAGCCCTCGTGGCACAGTACGGCAACGTCTAAAAAAGAAAAGGTTGTAGGTTTGATCCATATTTGGGGGTTTCTTAGTTCAACGGTTTTTTTCCACATAGCAGAGCAATCAAAGAGAACCTAGTGACAAGACACTCCGTTCTCTTCTTTCCGCCCGAATCCGAGACATTGCCTTTTGAGTGGTGGAACTCAACGCCGCGCTTTATCTTGTCGCCAGAGCAGAGAAATGAAAACAATTTATATATTGGGATTGGGAGTCCAACCCACACTAATCGCATAAACAGTCTGACACTGTCACATTGCGCCACTATATATAGCCTCAATTTGGGGGAATGATTGTAATTAAATTATTTTCATTATATAAAGCACAGCGTTGAGTTGCACAACCAAATTAGGTAAAATTATTTTTTATGTAATATCTAAGAGATATTGAGATTTAAAAAAAAAAAATATTCTGCTTTTTTTTTAAATCAGTCTTAGTATTAATGAAGCGTTTATACTGAAAAGGTTTAAAAATAAGTCTGTAAGTGTTATGCAAGAGATCACTTTTAATTAGTTTACGACAAGGCTTGTACAAGCACCTACTGTGATGAAATTTCATTGTAGTTCCAATGTAATATATATTAGTTTATAAAACAATTCTTATAAAGGGGTTTAGCTTAACATTTGACAAAGAATATTGTATGTTGAGTGGCGAAATTCATCGCCATTCTTCACCAGTGCGAAGAAATAAAAATAAACCAATTACGATCATTCCACCGATTGGGAATTGAACCCACAATGAATCACGATTATACTAAGATACTGTCACGCGATGGCCGCGGAAAGTCGAGGAGAACGGACTATGCAGGAAAAAGTATGAATATGCTTTTTATTATGCCCCCGTGTGGGCTAGAACCCACAAGCACCTCGTTTACAGTCGCATTCTGACCCACTGTACCTAATGGCTTCTATAAATAATTTTAAATATAATAAAAAAAACATATACCTTTATATAAACCTGTAATATATGTACATCTTAATAATAAATTGTTTCAACACACCTCTGAGAGCATTCAAGGGGGAAATGAAGAACTTACTCGAGTGCAATAAACGATTGTAATTTCCATTGTAAAACTCATTTGTTTGCAAGATAACGTGATTACGGGACAATGGGTTCGAATTCAAGTTAATTATAAATAAAATATTAAGTATGAACATTTTATATATTCAGCTTTATGCTGCTTTCCCGCATAGCTGGGTAGTCAGAGAGAACTTAGTGTGAAGTCACTCTGTACTCCATTTCCCTACTGAATTCGAGACTCAAGCCTGCACTTAGGTACCACAGTGGAAAAATGAAAATATTTTAGGCAAATTAGTGGATATTTCATTTGAATGCGAATATTATAATATATTAACTTTAGACCATTGTAGCGCAGCAAGATAGCTTCTGACTATATACGCGATAATTGTGTGCTCGCTCCCCAATTGGTGGAATGCCTATATTATTTTCATTACTCCTTTCTGTGAAGACCAAGTGTGGCGTTCAATTCCACCACTCAACACGCAATGTTTCGAATTAGGTGACAAGTGCAGCAAAGCTATGTCTTGACAGCAGGTTCTACCTGACTACCCTGCTACACTTGTAATATGCGTGAATCTACAAACAGCTTCACTTAGCTTCTAACATTGTTTTAAAGTGTTATTCACATACTTAGGAATTAGAACGCATGGTTTAGCGGTCAGAGCGCTTGAACGGTTTTAAAAAGGCGTGGGTTCAAATCCTGCTGCGTTCAAACTTTCACAAACCTTAAATGAATATATACGTATATAATTTTACTATATAACAAATATAATTTATATAATTTCCGCTTTAAGCATGCAAGCTATTAATATTAGCTTCCAGCGTAAAGCTTTTGAGCAATCTGTGTGCAAGTTTCTGAGAACTTTAGTGTGATAATACCCTCAGCGACAAGTTGGACTGCATTGTGGAAATGCTATGAAATAATGGTTCTTTATTTATTTGGAATGAAATATAATAAAATATATTGATATTTTATTATTTCACCTATATTATTATACATTATAGAGGCTATCACGGCTCAGTAGGGCAGCGTCTTTCCTACTGAGCGTTATGGGTTGGATTTCCACTTGGAGGAATTATATTATATGCTATATAGACAACGCGTGACGTTGAATTGCAAAATTCAATACGCAATATCTTGAATTCGGGCGGCTAGTGGAGAACGGAGTGTCATGATTAGGTTCTCTCTGTCTACCTTACTATTCGGAATAAAGCGTAAAACTTAAAAACAAATTTAGGGTACCTAATACATTTTTAGAAAACGTAAAAAAATTTGAACGCTGCGGGATTCGAACCCGCTTCATAGGATGAACATAGGCTACTTTTTCTCCAATATTTTTTAGTTAGTCCAGGATTTTCATTGAAAAGGCCACCAAAAGTACGAAACAGGCGAAGTCACGAGCGGTTCGCCAGTATAAATAGATCAAACTCGTTTAGCTTCATTATTATTAGCTGATAATAATATTAAAATTTTAATATTCTTATTAATAAAGCTTTATTAAAATTGGTTTAACACTAAACTATGATGATAATTTCACAGTAATTCAGGGCCGCTTGGTTACTAACGTTACCGCCACTCTATGTAAATTGTGTTCTCGGCGCTCCAGCCTGCATTTATATTTGCGCCTTCCCCGACAAGAACTCTCCCACTATAATACCTTCCACATGAAAAATGTTATATCCTCATATGTTTTTTACAGCTTAGCGCTTTTTCTGCATGTCAAACACTTTATTCTCCATTTTCCCTCCGAATTCAAGATATTGCGTGTCGAGTAGCGGGACTCAACGCCGCGTTTTGTCTTGTTCATCCAATTTTATCAAGAAAATCAATAAGTCATGAGCATTCCTCTGTCACTAATCACGATTACAGTCTCTCACCGACTCTTGAAAATCTTCAAAAACTTTCATGAATTTTCACGTAATTTTGACGATTGATTAAAATTATACTAGTGTAGTGGACAATAGTCTCAAATTGCTATGGACGTTTATTTGTTCTTCTACCAGGCATTAATCCCAGCGTTTGTAGCCTTCCTAATACTTGGCTCACATTATGAATATTTATCATATTATTCTATTTATCTATATGAAATATACAGACAAAGTGCGGAGATAAGCCCCGTCATTCGAAACTACTACTACATTTTCTATTACCCCTTAAACATGTGCAAAATAGGTGAATATAAAAGAACATACGTATCTGGTGTATATATAGAATGTGAACAGCTAACATAAAGGTGTTGTAAGACACAATTTGCATTATGTAAGCACTTTGCAGTCTTTATAGCTGGTAGTAATGTCTCGTTTGTATGAAAACACGTTGGCAAACTACCAGCTGTGTAAAAAACGCCAGACGCTGTCCCATAGGATATTATAATTGTAAATGCATAGGAATTGTACGTATTTGTGAAAATTATAAATTTACTTACATTACTAATTTATTTGTATAGTACAAGCATATCCTGTATCCTTAAATCAGTTCCAAATTTACCATAAGGACACAAAAGACCCGTTTTTGTCGAATGCTGCTGATCCTGTTGGTCTTGACTTGTCGAGCGACAGGTCTGGTGAGAAGAGGGTGGTCAGTCCCTGCGAAAGCACTTCGAGGCTCCTTGAGAGAATATCCAGCAGCCGGAAGGACATCCTCTGCAGGGCTCGACCAGGAATCGACCCGGATGACCTTCGAGCAGGCCGGAGCCATATTGACGGCTACCTAAATCATGGGCCCCAAATAGCCTGTAACGAAAAATTGCGTGTTGTTTTGCAATTATCAACGCCGCGTTTTTTAACTCTAATAGAAGCTTGTCGGCATTACCTATATATATGACTATCAATATACGAAAATCTTGACTCGTTATTGTGAATCACTTCTTTCCATCCGATTGTCTTGAAAATTTAAACGTGTCCGGATCCGATGATGAAAACAAAATAGTATTTAAACTATTTTATGATTTATCTAATAAGGCCAAAAAAGCTGGTAAATTTTGTATATAAGTATTATCTTGCGGGAATCGTACCCATAACTATCCAAATACAATCAAAAACATAACAACTCCACCATAACGGCGTTATTTCATAATTTACAAAACAATTATCATGTACAAGACAGTTTATATTCAAAGTGACTTCTTTCTCTTGGTCATAAAAAGTTGTAAGCTTTTAAGCCAGTTACTTTACGTAGACGTTACAGGCTTATGCGATTTAAATCAGAGAAAGAAAAAAATATTTTCCATTTCAACGTAATAATACTTACTAGTAGAACCATTGAAGCGAAAAACACACGTTTCTAATGTATTAAGATATATAGCAATAGCAATGGTTTGTGTGTAAAATATTTTAATATTCTGAGGCCATTGTGGCGCAGTGAAAATAATTTCGATAATTGTGTGTTCAATCCCTACACGGATAAGTTATTTTTAAATAATTTTTATCATATTCCGAAAACCATATTTACGTTTTTCAATTTCCTAAGTGTGTAAATGACACTTTTGTGAGATTTTAAAAAAAAATTTAGTGTTACTCTCTGCAACCCTGCTCTGAGGGAAAAAACGTGAAGCTAAAAACAGCGTGAAATTTGTTCTTATTACCAATTGAGTCTATTTACATAAATTGAAAGAAATGGATGGAAAGTGGAGAGCAGAGTGTATCAACACTAAGTTTTCTCCCTGTACAAATTCTAAATTTCTAAGATTCTCCCTGTAGAAATTAAACCCACAACAATTGCGTTTACAAACGAACAATGCATTACGCCGTTAAATCTCGTTTTATTTCTCTTTTAGTACTCTCCTACAGTCCTCAAGGAATTTACATGTCAAGTTCCAGCTTTCTACGCTCAGTTATTTAGGCTGTGTGTTGTCTGTCAGTCACTCAGTAATGTTTTTTTATATCTAATTTAGATCATCAATACATTTTGCGTAACTTTTATTTACTTATTTCGTATATATATATTTTTCAGCTTCATGCTTTTTCCCGCATAGCAAGATAGATAGAGAGAAACTAGTGTCAAAACACTTTCTGCCCGAATTTGAGACATTACGTACTGAGTGGTGGGACCTCGTTGCCAGAACGGAAAAAGTTATATTATTTAAATATAATCATACCCTTGAGTGGGAATTGAATACAGAACCAACGCGTATACACTGTATAGTCAAATGCTAGCCTCGCACTACGCCGCGATGAGCTCACGACGGAATATGGCTTATATACTGCGTACATGTATATGAAAACTTAGTACCAAGTATTGTCTAGAACAAGCGAGTCCAACTTCTCATATTATTCAAAGTGCATACAACCATACAGATAACGTTAGTACGAGATAACGTAATTTGCTTGCATTATGTATTTTATGTGATGTTAAAATAATATAAAACTTTCCACACACTTCTTTTTTATTTATTATACATATATATATTCTTTTAGTAACTTTTACAAGATATTAGAAGTAATATTGTTTGTTGTAAAATTTTTGAATATAATTTTGTTTGCATTTAGAGCGTTTTATAATTATATTATTGTAATTTCATAATCTCTTCTTATGAAATTACAATAATATAATTTAAATTCAAGAATTCCGAAACAGGCCGAAAAGGGGAGTGTCTCAACACTGGGTTCTCTCTGCCTGCTATACATTTACTATATCACTTACACATTTAAAAGTTCAAACAAACATACAATTTTAATTTAGAGTCTTGAATTTGGGCGAAATATAAAGAACGAGATTTCTAGACCCTAAACGTGGGTGGTTTCACTTGTTTCTGAATTATGATTGGCACTTTTTGGCTATTGATATCTCTTTATATATAATATTTTAACTAATAAACAGCTTATCCCGAGCAGTTTCAAAGTATATAGTGTCAAAACACTCCGTGCTACACTTTCCGCCCGAAATCGTGACATTGCGTGTGCAATTGTGTTAAGTGGTGGAACTGAACGCCGTACTTTGTCTTACCAGAGTAGGGGAACGGAAATATTAAAAATATAATCGTTACTTTGATCTGGGATCGAATCCAAAACCAATCGGGTGCACATTTAGACGCTGCCCCAATGCGCAATGGCATCATGCCATTAAAAATATATACAATTTCAAATAAACACTTTTTCACTAAAAGTATATAAATATAATACCTAAGGCTCCTTTACAAGTAAACTACCCTAGAGACGGGATAATGAGATGTCGTTACGCAACTCCGTGAGGAAGTGTACTTGCTTATTTAGGAAAATATCAGCCTTTTTATTCCCAAAAAAGAATAGAGCCTTTTCAAGGTTCTTTGTTTTATATTAACTGGAGCTGAAATGGGATTTATTATACATATGATTATTAAAAATGTATATATTATTCAAATATATTGTGTGCGCTCGCGGCTTCGCCTGCGTAAACTACAAGACTATAAATATTGTTTTCTTTCACCCGCCCGTGTTCCCGTTTGAAGCTCAAACTGCATAATTTTTGAATTAAAGTTGTAACTTTTTTATTTATGATCCGATTAAAATAAAATTAACACTAAATGTTAACCGAAGTTTACCAAAATACAATATTCAAAACCGCATTTAAATCGGTTCAGCCATTTCTGAGATTAGCGTGCACAAGCAAACAGACAAACAAAGAAAAAAAAATTAAAAATAATTGTTTTGGGTTCTATTATATTGATAAATGCCCCAAGTAACATATTTTTTTTCATATAAGAAAAAAAAATTGTTTTTTTCATATATGAAAAAAGTCCACTTCCATGTACAGCAGTTAGATTTTTATTATATGTATAGATTGTTATTTTTCTGTTTTTTTATATTTAATATTTAATGTGGTATACAATAAAGCATAAATAAATAAATAAAGTTACAAATAAAGTATTTCAATACAAAACGTTTAATAACTCTAATTGATATAAGCTACATGAATCATTCGTTTTAAAGCAGCTGCAATTTAATTGATAGCGATTATTTTGATTAGTGAAATTAGTTTTTTTATACTTGTGTCATTTAATACAGCTTCACGTTTATTCCCGCATAGCAGCGTAAACACAAAAACCTAGTGTCAAGACACTCCGTTTTCCGCTTTCCGCTCTAAATCGAGACATTATATGTGCAGAGAAATGATTATGATGCCTTCCAGTTGGGATGAAATCCAAAATGAAATAGCGTTTACAGGCAATGTTCCACTACGCCACTTAAAATGAAATAAAAAACTCTATATCAAAATTTTAAAAAGTTGTTAAGTGACGTTCGTTTGTTAAAGGTTATTATCTAATTAACGATTTTACAAATGGTAACACACCTTGGGAATAAATTGCTCGCTTTAGTCTATTTCAAAGGTATCATTGACTGTAAACTATTGCATTGAAAAAAAATGGAAATCTCGCTGTATTTCTTGCGCCGGTTCTTCTCAGGTCTGCGGCATTAACTTTAGTGAACCGATGGTAATTGTTTGACGTTCAAAAAATAAAGCATGTAACTTCTTATTTTGAATAAAAAATATTTGACTCACTTTGACGGAGTGTCTTGACACTAGATTATCTCTGACTGAACAGGGTGATGCGGGGAACCGCGTAAAACTAAAAAGCTTCGTATTTTTCATTCAATAAAACAAATCTGTCACATATATATAAATACATTTATTTTCATAGATTTTACAATTTCAAAATATTTAAATATCAAGCTTTCAACAATAAAGCGATTTACGATTTACTTTTAAATCAACATTTAAGGAATTAAAAGGCACCATTTTTATAACAATTTAGAAGAAGAAAATAATAAAATAAGCAAGACATTTTGTTTTAGAGCCAATAATATTTTGACATTCGATTAATTGCAGTCATGAAGGTTCATGAATGTTCAAATGCAAATTTCCGACAAAATTTTAAGATGCTGAATAAAATTTTTAAAGGGTTGGTAAACGACTTAGACTTTTATATATTGTTAATAATTATCATTATTTTTCCTCATAATAATTGATTTTAATAAATATTTAGCAAAATATGTCAACCAATGGCGGACAGAATAAAGCTATTGTGAGAAACCGGTCTCCGTACTGGGTGAATAACTGTATTACAGATGACGAGTTACCCATCATCTATCACCAGTTATAATAATAGAGGAATTAAATAATCGCTGATAATCAATATTTACGCGGTGGTTGTGGGTTCGATTCCCACATGGGGGTAAGGTTGTATTTAAATATTTTTCTCCCACTCTGGTGATACCACAAAGCTTGGAGTTGAACTTCGCCACTCACCACAGAAAGTGGAGAACGGAGTGCGTTGAGAAGTAAACAAAAATTTTTTTTTACTTTTTATAAGTAAATTATAATATCTTTCTATAGAAAACATAATAACATAGAAAATAAACTGTGAAAATACAAAATATCACCTTTATTAATTACAAAAGAAAAATCTGTTTATAAAAATTTGCACACAGTAATCGTTCGATTACTATGATTGAATAAAAATCTATTCTTCATCACAATTTTTTTTTTTTATTAAATTACTTGCAATTATTTAATATAAAGAGTAAATCAAAACCAAATACTACTATGATTAAAAACATATAATATATTGATTAAGCAACACTCACTCCAATCAACAGTGGATGGGTGTGCATTTTAGTTATCAGACCTTACTATAAAGACTAATAAATAATCCAATCTATCGGTGCCAAAAGCCAAAATAAAACAAAATGGACAATCAAAGGACTTACTTAAATAAATTTCTTTCTTTGATAAATTTCAATTTTAATTTTCTTAATGTACACTTTACTACCAACATTTCTATATACTAGGAGTATTTGTATATGTACATATACATTAAATATTTACAATTTTACAAAATTACATGTGTTGTTAAAAGACGATTGTGATGCAATTAACAATAAAGTAATTTAAAGAACTTACTATAGTGAAAGCAATCATTTATAGAAAAAAGTATAAAAATTTGTTTAAATTTTCTCAGAGGTCTCATAGAGGGTTCAAATCCCACTACGATCAAATTTTTATGTCTTCTAAAAATATTTTTTTTATGTATAAATATCTAACATTATAGATAAAGTTTTTTTCTTAACACAATGGACCCTCGTTATAGCGCGGCTCTATTGGATATAACGCGAGTGATGACGATCACCCGCGCACTCTTAATTGAGTCATCGTTATTAACTATTGTGATTCCAGTTAAAGTTTACACTTTTTATCGCGTAGTGTAGCAAGCAGATAACCTATGGTCAAGACACTCAGTATCATCAGTCAACAAATCGAGACATAGCGCTGTGAGTGGCGGAACTCAACGCCGCAATTGAAAATTAAAATATTATAAATAAAATAACTTTCGGTTGGAAATCTAAGCCACAAACACTATACAAAGAATGTATTACTGTTTAGTGTTTATTTAATTATTTAATATTTTTATAACATTTACCTCTATATTTATTTATTTAAATGTATTTCAATAAAACGATAATATTGTTTGTATTTACATTGCAATATTGAGTTCATTTATAGCGCTGTTTGACGTATTGGTTGGCATTTGGCCTTATGAAGCTGATCCGCTGTAATCCGAGTCATAACGGGGTTCAACTTTAATACATTTTTATACCTTCAAGTAAATCAAAACAAGATATGTGAAGAGAAGTTCTCCCAAATGATTATAGTTAATAATATTTTTTCATTGTTTATATCATTGCAACATCCTGTCATCTTTTTATACATATATTACAAACAATTTAAAATACTCCTATACAAAATCTAATCAACAGAAAATATCAGTCTTAAGACTTAAGCTGTCATGTTAGTCACGCTCTTATCTTATAGATCGCATTAAATATAAAAAAAAGAAAAACATTTCAAACAAACAACAACACAACAATTTTATAATTGGAATATTGTTTAAAGTAACGAAAAATCAATAGACGAAAAAGAACACAAATTGAGTTTGTAATAAAAAATACAATTTAAAAAAAAATTAATAAGGCCTTGACTATAATTTCGCAATGTACGTATATTAAACAAAAAAATCTTGATTTTCAAGATGTTAAAGGAAGTAAATAAATCACTTATTGGCAAAAAGAAAACTAAATATAAGCATGTTTTTCCACAAAAAAAGAAAGAAGATAACTTTCCAAACATAAGAAAAAAATTTTTTTCCCTATCTTTGTTATTGCCACATTTATTATACCATCATTATTCTTAAACGCCAACCACACTGTACTAAATAAACGCCATACTTTTTTTATTTATAAAGTCTTTAGTAACTCAGCCCACTCCAGAATGCATCACATCTTGTTTGGTGTCAAAATGTGCAAAAAATCTTCCAATCAACGCATGATCCATCGCCACTGGAAAGAAATCGCTTTTTCTCATAATGTGTCTTCCAAAATCGATGAGGAGTTGACAAAAAAAATATTATTAACATAATTATTATGTATATTTTTTATTTTCATATATTTATTTATTTATTTATTGTAGTGTATGACACCCTCCAGCTAGGTGGAGTGTCGACATACGCAAGGTGGCTGGCAACGGTTGGGAGCAAGCAAAAGATGGAGTTCAGTGGCGTGCCATTGGAGAGGCCTATGTTCAGCAGTGGATGGAGAAGAGCTGATGATGATGAAATAGGCTGTTACAAGCACTGGCACCAAATGTCAGCATCTCAGGCTTTTCCCTGCGTAGCAGAACCTAGAGTCGTGAGAACCTAGTGTCAAGACACTCCTTTCTTCACATTCAGCCAGAACCCAAGACACTGCGTTTTACCAGAGCTAAAAAAATAAATAAAATTATATCCCGAGTGGAAATCGAACGCAAAACCATTGCGTTTATAGACGCTGTAACACTACGCCACGTGACCTCTCATATCGGTATATATATATATATATTTTAATTCATTACTATTCGTATAAACAAGTATAGAGAAGAAAACAAATAAGTACTTACAAGCACTTTTTCTATGAGGCAGTGTATTACAATTCCTCATATTCGAATAGTACGCGCTATATTTCCTGGCGTCGACGTTGACTGGCGACATGCAGCGCGAGCGCGGCGCTATAGGCAGTGCGCCCGCGCTATATAGAGGGCGTATGTCCGATGATATTGACTCCATTTGCAGCTAAAAGTTGATTTTTACTTAGAAAACGTGGCATAATGTGTTTTGCAACTCGACGTTTCTTCCCGCATGCGGGGTAGTCAAGAGAACCTAGTGGCAAGACAATATGTTCTCCGGTGTAATCAAATTGGAAATATATAGAAAATAAGAAGAAGTGCAAGATTATATACTAAAATTCAATGTATATTTTTTTATAGCTTCGGAGCATCAAACGCATACTGCATACTTCTTTCGCCTCGTCTACTGACATCAAGCTTTTTCTAGTAGTAACGTACAAAAACAATAGATATATTTTTTTTAGAAAACGTATATAAATTTGAACGCAGTGGGAGACCCACGCAGCTTGGAAATCAGCGTTCAAATTATTATACGTTTTCTAGAAAATATATCTTTCAATTTACCAAGTGTGTAACACTTTAAAATAATTATATTATTTGTTCTATAATTTTCTTTTGTTTGATCTAAAAAATAGCAAAATCCAACTTGAAGTAACATTTTATATACAAATGTAAGTGAGCCAGTAATTATTTCCAATTTTTTTACCGTTCTAAGGCTTTAGCTAACTAAGCTATATGTAAGAGGCAATGTACTACTAATTCCTCATACTTCTATAATAAGTATGTAGTTTTCTTTTCAGCTTCACGCTTTTAACCGCTAAGAGACACTCCATTATCCACTTTACGAAATCGAGACATTGGATTGGATGAGTGGCGGACATCAACGCCGCGCTTTATCTTGTCTATCAGAGGGACGAAATTAAAATAATTAAATCATGATAATTTTCTAGAATTGGAATCAAACCCCTTCCAAATGCTATTACAGTCGAACACTGTCCCACTGCGCTATGATGACTGAATTATGTTTTTTATATATATATATATATATATATATATATTTTATGTCATAAGTAATATTTTGGTAATACGTCCAACTAATATAGCTATTTGCTTTCCTGTGAGTGTACTCGTAAGTGAGCGGGGTTTAGTTTTGCATTTGCTTAGATAACACATTCAGCAACGATATATATAATATAAATGAAACTTACCACACCACTGTTCACGGGTATCGAATTGTTATACTTCAACCAGCTTTCATACATTTTACCACTCGCCAAGTTACGCACTTGCAATGGCACATGCGCGCGCGCACTTTGTCCGTACATTGGCATTGACGTGTATTGATCATCCATTTTCCCTATTAATGGCTTCATACAATAATCTTTTTTAGCGTAATTTTCGTTTATTTTGCTTTCTACAGGTATTATGTCGGGGTTTTTGTCTACAAAATAAAAATATAATAAAATTGGTGAAATGTCAATCAATGTACGTCTTATTAGTGGTCATAATAGAGTTATGGATATCATTATATTAAAACTTTGGACACCTTTGTTTTTTTACAAACAAATTTGTGTAGACGGAGTGTGAAATTTCGCAAAGCTAAACTTCCTATGGAAATAAAGGGAATTAAATTAGTTTATATAACACACTACCATATTTTTGACATATTGTCGTTGCGCGTGCAAAAAGGCGAAGAACAGTTAGTAAATACCGGGTTCGATTGCCGCTACGGTCAAATTTTTATACGTTTTATATAATAGTTTTTCATTTTGTAAGTGTGTGAATAACACTTTAAAAATATTAAAATACACAATAGTTTTTTTAAATTGTATTTGTATTATAAAAAAATAGTTTAAAACTAAAACTAAACTTACTACAAGCGTGTTTTCTCTTTTTTTTTCTACTTTGTTATGAAAATAAAAAAGGTCCTTTATAATTATTATCTTACCTAAACTGTCAACGCTGGTACACCTTTTACCGCTCGTGAGGGGCGTGTTTGATATTTCATCTTGTTTCCGTATATTTTTCTCATCTTTATCTAAATATAAGAAATAATAAATATTTAATATACAATAATTTACAAGTAATACTATAATATGTAATACTATAATATTTAATATTAAAATCTGAGTATACAAGTAATAATATTTAAACAAAAGTGTTAGTAGAGTGTTAATAACAAGAAATTAAAAAATATATTTAAGTATATGAAAATGTTGATAAGTCGCATTGCATATACAATTCATCATCAGGTTTTACTTTTCATTATCAGAATTTACTTTTATTATAAGATGAATAAATTAATAAAACAAAATATTTCAAGCAAATCAATATACAATATTGAAATACAATTTTTTTTAACATTACATAAAATTTAATTTAAATCATTTACGAATAAAAAATAAACTTAAAAATGGCTGCCCTAAAATTACACACACACATTTCCGATTACACAACTTATTCACGACCGATACACATAATATATTATATATGACAATATATCACAAAAAAAATTAGTACACTAAACAATATACTACTATTTTTTAAATACGTACTTTAAACAATAAAGAGAGCTTAATAGAGCATATATATGGTTAGGTTAAGTTCTTATTTCGAATTCTAAAAACTTCTTTACGTTTATTCTAGTACATCAGGGTAGGCAGAGAGAACCTGGTGTCAAGACATTCCATTCTCCGTTTTTGGCCCACTGAATGGCAGAACTTAACGCCGCGCTCTGTGTTACCAGACTCACCGTTCCTTTTCTTACAATATCTCAAGCAGAATACGATGCCGGAGAGCGTAGTGATTGTACCAACACCGGCGATGATACACAATACTATGATAAGAACCGTTGTCAGTTCCACTTTCACTGGTACATTAGCTATGAAAAAAAAAATGAGAATTAGAAAAAGACATTGAGAAAACGTATAAAAATTTGAACTATTTAAATAAAAAGAAAAATTTTAAATTTTTATACATTTTCTAAATGTCTATTTCAATTTCCTAAGTGTGCCAATAACACTTTAAAAAATGTAAAAAATATAAAAATTAGTTTTTTTCTTCATATAATAAATATTTTGCGATTTTTACACATAAAATTAAACCAAGTTATTTTTAATGTGAAGTTTATATATTTTTTAAAACTTTCGTCTATGTAAACGAATAGACTCAAGTTTGAGAAAAGCCTGTCTTTTAATCTAAATAGCTATTTGATTTTTTTTAAGTATTATTGCAATACACATTAAAAATACTCACCAGTTTGCCTTTGAGGATGTTTCAATAAATTAGATGTCAGGCTAAAAGCGTCGCTTATACCCTTTTCGTTATACGCACGGACAGACAAACCTACGGAACCAGAAAGACCCCACACTATGAAATTTGGATCCTCACTAGTCAGGTTTCTTAGTAGTGAACCTGTTGCTGTGTCGTACACCTGAGAGAGAATAAGTGTTCGGTCACTCTTAAAAATACAAGGAGTCACTTACCGCCCGAAATCGAGACATTGCGTGTTGAGTGGCGGAACTAAGTCTTAGGTACGAAAGCGGAGAAATTTTTCAATTAGATCATTCCTCCGAATAGGAATCGAACCCACAACCAATCGCGATTACAGTCCACGATTACTCTGCGCCACTAGGATTATATGTATTAACATTTATTGATATTTCATATATCTTCTTCATATTATAAAATGGCCAAATGGGCAATTGGCCTTTGTTCAACCAAAATAAAATAACAAAAATATTATAACCTTGACTCCTTCAGTAGCATCTCACATACAGCGAGCTACGCAGATAGAACCTAGTGCGAATACGCTTCGTTTAGTTACTAGTGCATAGAAATGTTTTTATTTTAAATATTATCATTCCCCCGAAAGGGAATGGAACCCATAACCATCACGTTCACACCTTCATGAACGATACCTTTAAATATAAAAATGTGGGATATTAACCAACAACCATTAAGTCTCCGTCAAATACATTACATTTGCGTCACAACGATAATGACGATTTACAAAAAATATGAAATCTACGTAAGTGGAGTTTTTATACACGCTATTTCCGCCTTTGACGAGATAGGCAGAGAAGACGAGTGCGTTCCACTCAAATCATCTAGTGACACATCATTTCGTTCTCCATCTTTATAAGATATACTAGCAACCCGCTCGCGGTTTCGCCTGCGTTATCACAAAAAAAATCACAAAGTTTGCTTAAATTTGTAATTTAAATTATTGTAACTTTTTTATTTATGAACCGATTGGATTAAACCACTAAATGTTAGGGCAAGTTCACCACAATACAATTTTAAAATTGCATTTGAATCGATTGAGCCGTTTCTGAGAGTAGCGTGCACAAACGCACAGGCAAACCGAAAAGAAAATGCAAAATATTTGTTCAGTTACATTTTTATAATATGTATAGATTGTGTGCTAGGAACTACGTAAAAGGTATATATAACATTTAAAATAAATAAAAAAAAACTAACTTGTAATATAAACTTTTGCTGTAATCCGCCATCGTGTCCCGGAGCGCATTCCAGCCATAACGACTCGTGTGTTACATTTGTAACTGCACAGTGTTTTACCGATGACGGTTTTTCTATAAAAATAATATTAATTGAAAGCTTAATTAGATTTAGGTGTTTAACAAAATCGCTTCACGTTTCTTCAACTCCGCGCTTTGTCTTTCTACAGCAGCGAAATGAAAATATAATAATTGCTACGAGTAGGAATCGAATCCACGACCAATCGCGTTTACAGTCAAAGGCTATCCCACTGCACGATGACTTCTTATTGATCGACTATAACACCATGCTATTCGCCAACGACTTAGGTTTCTACAAAATAATAGTTAAGTATTTTTTTAATTTATGTATTAGCTACAAACATATATTGAAAAAATATATAGGTTACGCTAGCGATCCACCCTGGCTTCATTTGAACATTAAAATAATTGTTTTAAATTAGTCTACTTTAAATAAGGCTTCAAATAATGTAACAGAATTTATTTTTGCGTTACAGATACGAGGATGTAGTAAATAGTATGAATAAAAAAACAAATTGAGAACTTATCATAAGTTTTAAAAAATACATTTAATTATACAACATATGTTTTATTTATTTTTTACAAGCTTCACGCATTTTCCCGCATAACAGGATTGTCAGAGACAACACTTCATTCTCCACTTTCCGCCGGAATTCGAGACACTGCGTGTTGAGTGGCGGACCTCCTCGCTTTGTCTTAGGTACCAGAGCGAAGATTTTTTTTTTTATAAATTATTGCCCCCAATGGGAATCGAACCCTCAACAACTGTCCTCAATTACGGCCATATACGGTCACTGTCCCAATGCGTACAATGGCAGCTATGTGAATTATACAACAATACTTTCTGTTTTAAAATTTACATTTTAACTTACCAGCAGGTACTATATGAAACAGGCACGGCGTTTCCTGCCTGCCCACGGCGTTGGTTCCCGCGCACTGCACCCACCCGTAGTCCGCGGAACTACTCACCACGTACAGGTATCTACCTAAACGATGATATTCCTTTAGAAACTATCTTTTTCTTGTACTGAAACTTCTTTAGAACAGGTGTAATTTGAATACTCAATGAAACGAAAAGGTGTGACTTGTACTTTAAAAATTAAAAATCTTAGTAGTAGTTTAACTAAAATTTAAATTTATTAACATTTATAAAGACAAATTAATATTTTGTTTCCTTAATGGTCTTAAGCCTATGAAATTATATAAAAATAATCTTAAGTTGAGGAAAGAGATTCTTAATATTGAGTCTAAACAAAAGTAAAATTGGTTGTTGTTTTCAAAACGTGATTGGTTGTGGGTTCAATCCCCACTCGGGGATTATATTTAAAATATTTTCATTTCTCCGCTCTGGTACCTAAGACAAAGCGTGACGTTGGGTTCCACCACTCAACAAGCAATGTCTCTACATTCAGGCGAAAAGTGGAGAACGGAGTGTCTTGACACTAGGTTTTCTCTGATTACTGTAAAAAATATATTAAGTGTGATGTAATTTTATGTTTCGTATTTCTCTTAAAGACTACCATTATCATTATTATTTTGGAATAAATGGAAATTAACGGAAATGGGAGTGGAAATCGAACCCACAACGGCGTCGCGTATACAGTAAGACGCTATATTTAAACTTAACACTGTATCGTATGTTAGGTTTTATAACATGTAAAAAAAAACTCACCGCGGTTGTCTTGTGGAGGCATTTCCATCTTTGAATGCGACGTATTATTGAACCACCAATTGTAAGTCATAGGTTCCTATAGAAAATAAATACAATTTCCCTTTTTAGTACACCATGTAGTGCACATAGCAGTCTACAGACCATAGCAGTGTGGGCGGAGAGAACCCTATTGTTGCGCCATTTCGTTTTCAACTTTCTACTCATTTGAGAGACTGTATATTTTGTGGCGGAACTTAACGCCGCACTTAAACAAATCAGATGAAGTTTTTTTTTAAATATAAACTTTATAGTATTATTAGCGAAATCTGCATGTGAGCAGTATCCACAATCACCATCACTATGCCCACTCTATTAAAACTAGCTCTCAGTCGCGTGCGCGCTGATTTGCGGGAGGGTTGTCGGTCGGATAGGTGGGTATTATTTCTATTTTCTAGTTTAAATGCCATGTATATAAAAGTAACGATTTAATTATTTTTTTTATGTGATTACGTTAATTAAAGAGGTTAAGTTCGTAATAAATAAGTTTTAGTTAATTGTAAATTGTCTTTTTTTTAATAAGTTTACAGCTTCTGATTCTTAAAGGTATATCATAGGTGTATCAAAAATTTAACATGATAGGCAGTATTGGCACTGGTTAAACAATTCATCATTGACTTAAGTAGTTAGTTTTACTAAGAAAATACGTGGAAAAAGTAAACAGAGCGTATATAAACAGAAACAGAAGAAAAAGTCGTTTTATTTGCTCTAGTATTTAGTTTAGACTAGCAGTTTATCCTGACTTCACCTGTAAACACGACTGCTTTAAATAAATTAAATGATATGTTAAAAAAATTTAAGGCGTAGCGGAACAGCGTCTGTCTGTAAACGCAATTGCTTCTGGGCATTATTTATGTTTTATTTGTCCGCTCTGGTAACCAAGACAAAGTGTGGCGTTAAACTCCGCCACTCAACATGCAATGTTTTGATTTCGGATGTAAAGTGACGAACGGAGTGTCTGGACACTAAGTTTTATCTGACTACCCTGCTAGATGGGAGAAATTTGGTGAAGGACGCATACTCTAAGATATGCTCTGAAAAAATATTAATGATTACGATAAACTAATTACAATTTCGTACATTTGGCCAGAAATGTGAAAACAAAGCAAGTGATTCGTAACTTAAGTCATTTAATCGATTTTTAAACTATTTTTTATTTCCCAATACTCCAAGTGGTAAACGGAGAGAACTTTGGATCAGAGAAATATATAAAGAAAAAAAAAATAACAAATCATGAAAAACACTGTTTAATATAAGTTGTAGGTAAAGCTTTGCATCAAAATTGAAATTTTAATATAATTTCGTTCCAGAGGTTTCGTAAGAACTTTATATACACTTGAAATATTAAATATTGATCCGACAACATCTGGTCACGAAAAATACGAACGCTCTCTACTACTACAACTCGTATGTTTTGAAATGGATGTGGAAAATGTAAATATTTTTCAACAAAACCTTGTAATTTCTTGTAATATAAATATTTGGAGGCTAGTTACTGTAAAACTAAATTTAAAAAGAGCAACTGTTTAGTTTCTCGCCGGCTTTGTTCAGCAGAACTGCCTTCCGAGCCGGTGGTAGCTGCCGCTAGGACTGATAATACTGACATTATACGTTGATTGACGATTCGAAAGTGCTTGTAATAGCCTATTTCAATAAAGAATATTTTGATTTTAATTAGATAATGAATATATATAATAAAAATGTAATTAAGCGCTGTCTGTACATGGAAGTCATATAAAAAAAAATTAATAGGGGGATTTATCAATGTTTTTTTTTGTTTGTCTGTTTGTTTCTTCACATACATATAAATAATTAAGTTACAGGTATAAATCATAATAGGTAAAATGAACTTACCATAGGATTAGAAGCAACTTTGCAATCTATTGGAAGTGTCTCCCCCCTCGCCGCGTATAGCGACACCGTCGTCGTCGTCGTACATGTTGGGCTGTCTACAATAAAAATTTAATAAGTAATTTCTATTGTTCAAATTATTTAAAATGTATATATTGAAAATCTGTGACTGAAATAAAAAAAAATAAGATATTTAAACCAATTTTTAATACTTACACTTGACATTTAAATCCAAGGGAGCGCTGAAGCCTTCGCCTAGAGCGTTCCTTGCAACACATATATAGGGACCCCCAGCATTTCTTGAAACATGTTGTAGTACTAGACTTTGATTGGCTACGACCACACCTGAACTACTGCGAACTCTTGAACCCTAAATGAAAAAAAAACATACTTTCTTATTTTTTTACTGATCAGCTTCACGCTTTTTAATGCATAGGGTAGGCAAAGAGAATCTAGTGTCAAGACACTCCGATTTCTCACTCACTCCCACTCCACTTCACTCCACTCTTACTCCACTTTCCATGTTTTTTTCAAGCAATCAGTTTTTATATGATTTTTTCAAAAATGGTAAACCACAGCGACGAAATGAAAATATTTTAAATATAATTATTCCTCCGAGTGGGAATCGAACCCACAATCAATCGCGAATACCGTCACACTTCGCCACGAGTATCTGTAACGTTTAACTACAGAACGAGTACAGAATATATATTATATTTTAAAGATATCGACAAAAGAGTACTGAAAATCGAACTTCAGTAAGTGGGATAAAAAAACATGGCAAGTAATTTTAACATCGAATAATAGATACAAATGCAGCTATAACCAGTTCTTTAAAAAAAATATTAGAGTAAATACTTATAATATGAAAAATACCAAAAAAATACGTTTTTAAAGCACTCAACGTATTTAAGTTTCACATGTATTTTTTGTCGAGATTTTGTCATTCTAAGAAATATGTTATAAAATGACGTTGCGTCTGGGTTTTAGAACGCCGCGCCGCACTTTGCCTAACAATAGACCTTTACTGTCTAAACCGTTTTTCACTGACTGGGACGCGAACCGACAACCATCATAAAACATATCTTAACTACTTAACAATGGAGACAGCGTATAAATTAATAATCTATACCAATTCAACAGTCTCCGTAGTAATCACATTAACGATTTAATTATTCAATGTCAATACACAATACCTGTCTATAATCAAATATTGCTTCTTCAGATACGCGTCCAGTGATTTAAGGGAAGAAATTAGTGACATATCACTATTTTAATAAATATATATATATATATATATATATATATATATACTTGTCATCTATCAAAAATCTCGCAACGCTATTTTAAGGCACTTGCTGCAGTCCGATTTGCTTGAAAATTGCATACAAAATTGATGACAAAAGAATATTTTAATAGCGTGATCTTGACGTTCTAGCCAGGATGACCAGACTGACGAGGAAATAATTTTAAGCGCGTTTCTTATAAGTTATTTAAAAGGAAATATTTCATAAAAATCTCATTGCTAAAGGCTATCGTGGTCCAGTGGGACTGTGATAATGGGATGCCATCATATTTAAATCTTTATCCACAAATTGGATGGACCGTTATGAATTCTAAACGAAAACGATATAAGTATATAAGAAGCTTCATAGGAACCCTCTAAACTGATTTATTTTATGTTAACTAATATGTGGCTATCGTGGCGCAGTGGGATAGTGTCTGATTGTAAAGGCAATTGGTTGTGGGTTCTCGACTGTCGAATGTCTCGATTTCGTGAAGAAAGTGGAGAACGGAATATCTTGACACTAGGTTCCCTCTGACTACCTTTCTGTTCTCGAAAAAGCTTGCAACTCGAAATTGTAATGTTATAATTTATATTATAATTTTTAAATTAGTTTAGAGTGAACCAAGTTTCAAAACATACACTCATATTTATTACACGCGCCTTAATTTCAAGTTTCATCTAAAAAATATAACAAAACCTAACCCGGTACATTCACATCCAGATTGAAACTTGCAAATTTTTTGCAAGTGAACAATATTTCAAATATTTCGTTCACTCAGCCCCAACTTTAAAAAAACGAAGTATTGTATAAAATAGCTGAAGTGCCATTGCAATTTGTACTGCTTCGCATACAAACAATGGATATCTGTACAAAAATGATATTGAAAAAAAGAATAAGAATTATTCTCGAACTGTCGAGTGTTATGCTGTAAAGTCAAAAAGTTTCGTAGTATTCAATAAATTACTTGTTGTTGAGTGAATGTACTCAAGTACATGAATATAGTTAAGTTAAGTTAAGTTCCAATGTCAGGCAGTCTAAAAGAGACCTTACCTGTAGACTTAGCCATAATGTCTGTCTTTTGATATTTGTTTTATGTCCATTTGTATGTGTTTTTGTTTATGTATATAATGTACACTATGTTATATACAAATGAAGCGTGACAATATTATTATGATTATAAGTTTTACTACATTAACTGTTTTTATTTATTCTGCATAGTGAATAAAAGGTTCAAAATGTATATATTTGGTGCGGACATGGTGGCGCAGTGGGACAGTCCGATTGTAAACGCAATTGGCTGTGGGTTCGATTTCTATTCGGAGGAATGATAATTATAATTAAAATATTAAAATTTTTACGACCTAGTATCTGAGACAAAGCGCGGCGTTGAGTTCGAGGCATCATACGACGAACAATACCTGCCCCTCCGAAGAGTGATACGAATAAGAAGATTGGCGATAGTCGGTTAGTCTCTAGTAGACTCTAAAGTAGGTGTCACTTTTATGTAAATCATGAACACCCATTTTAATTTGCATTATATCTATGCAAAAAACATACTTCCTATCTATATCTGAAGAAGAAAATTCTAATTTATTGTGGTAGTTAGTGACGTAATGCATGGCCTCCTCAACGTGGCACCCTACAGCGTTAAACGCAGCGTCTAAACTGGTAACGCAAACGCATGTCACAACAATTTAGTACAGTGATATTTAGAAAATGTACAAAAATTTGAACGCAGCGGGATTTGGACCCGCGCCTCTTGAAAACCGTTCAAGCGCTCTGACCGCTAAGCCATGCGTTGTACTAGTAACTAGTCGTTAAGGTAACTAGTTTTTAAGAGGCGCGGGTTCAAATCTCGCTGCGTTCAAATTTTTATACGTTTTCTAAATATGTCTTTTTCAATTTCGTATGTGTGCGAATAACATTTTAAAGAATGTTAAAAAAAGGTTAGTACAGGTTATGTTAAGTACGAAACAATGTCAAATACAAGTAATATAACATAATATTGCCTTTTAATTATATTAGTAAGAAGAAAAAAAATATTTTTATTATTAGTAGAAATTAATATTATATATCGATCGTATTTGTTTTATCTTTAATACTACTAAACTTCAATAATCTAACTCCAAAATCAAAAACACTTACATTATGAGTGAAATATACATGCGTGTGCCAAGGGTTTGCTCGTACCATACAGTCCAAATACACGTCAGATCCCTCCACAACTTTGTCCGCGTTTAGATTGGCACCCAACTCTAATTTGACTACTGGTAGATCTGTAATAAATATTTATTTTTACTAAAATACCTGTATTATATTAGCTTCACGCTTTTACTAGAAAACTAGTCTATAGATTTACATCAAAATCCCAGTTATTGAGCGTTGAGTGGTGAAACTCAACGCCACATTTATTCTTACCAGAACGGATCTTGCTTTGAACTTTGAAATTTTATATACATTTTTGAACAAATGTATATAAAATAGGAACCTATAACTATGGTATTGAGTCTACCAACTGCGCCGCAACGGTGTTAATAAAAACAAATCTCTCTACAGAGATGTTAACATCAAAAATAATAAGATCGTTAATTTTCGCGATTATAACGCATTTTGAAATGAAACTATCTTTAACACGATTACGACCACGGACTACTGTAAAGCGTTCGAAACATCGGGTTTGTAAAATGTACTTTTGAACACCAAAAATATACGCGATTAATCCGGCTAAAAATAGTTTCATCAAAAATAAGTTCCAATAAGTGTATAAGAATTTACAGGTGCCTACATAAACACGTATGGCTAAATTGGATAGCGCACTTGAACGGTTTCCAAGAGGCGCGGGTTCGAATATAAATGAAAAGAATAATCATAGAATACTCACGTTGTATTTCCAATTTAAAACCATCTTCGGTAACAGAATGTGGAAAAGCAGGCTGGTTGGCCTTACAAGATAGCATTCTTCCAGAATCTTCCATAGTGGGCACGAAAGTCAAAGTACTTTGTGTCACGTTACCGTCTATTGAAGTTTGCTGAAAAAAAATATTATATAAATATACAGGGACCAAACCATAAAAAAAAATTGAGTGCACTCAACACGGCACTTTGTCTTAGGTATTCGAACTGATAAATTAAAATAATTTAAGAATAATAATCCTCTGCACGGAAATTAATTGGTAATAATTTAAAAAAAATGCTGCAGTAGTTCAAAAAAATAAGTCAGATGCGGATCATGTTTTTGTAATAGTCAGAGATACAAAAAATATGTTTATATTTAAATTTTCATTAACATTTTGGAACTAACAAGTTTTCTTCTAGTTCCATTAAACTATACTCATTTCTCCACTCTGGGTAAGAAAAGCGCGGCGGTGAGTTCCGCCTCTTGACTTGTAATGTCTCCGTTTTTGGCAGAAAGTGGAATACAGTGTCTAGCTAATAATTATATACAAGGGCTAAGTTAAACTGATTTTTAACACTGAGTATAACAGAAACACAAGTACCATTTTACATACATACATTATATGTCACAACATAGCAAAATAAATTATATTTTTATTATACAACACTTCAGTGGCGAAGTGTGAATTTTTTTGGAATTTAAGCCGGCATTAAAAATAAATATAAAAAATCTAGTTCCTTTTAATTTTACGTTGATACAAGTATCAAATAAAATAGATTTTTTTATTAAATAAATTATAAGATATGCATTTTATATATTTTTATTTAAATTATAAGATTGTTATAATTTACAAAAGTGGAGCCGGTGGGTATCGTGTTATAAGGGCACTTCGCCATTGCAATACACACTTAAAATACAAAACTTACAATATCCTTAACACTATTCAGCTTAGTTCCACTTTTCCACCACGAAATGGTAGGCGTTGGTCTGCCGCCTACAGAAGTGCACATCAGCTCCGTAGAACGATCGGCTACCAGAACTTTTGGGCCGCCTTGCAGTCGCACGTATAATGGCGGCACTGAGGACAAGTTCTTAGTTAGAAAAGGAATTATATTATGCCCAAATTTGGGATAGAGTAGTGTTTTGTTATGTAGTGATTTATCACTACCACTTTTTAGTGAGCTTGGTGTTGCATGTTAAAGGCACTCAGTGTAACGCTTTGATTAACCTCCAATGCAAAATGAAGAGGTTATGTTATACGTTCCATTTGTTTGACGTTCAGTTTAGTATTCAGTTCATCTTATTATATTTTACCCATTTTACTATTATTTGATAATAACTAATTTGTCTTATATACAACATCTAAAAAAAACGTCTCAGCCGTTTATGGCTTAGCAGTCAGAGCACTTGGTTATCAAGAGTCACGGGTTCGAATCCCGCTGCGTTCAACTTTTTATACGTTTTCTAAGTATGTTTTTCAATTTCCTGTGTGATTATCACTTTAAAAAATTGATAAAAAATTACAACATCTACCGATTATCTTGCTAACATTATTTTCACCAATTTAGATTGTAAATTACTTAATAATATTTAAGGGATTCAAATACACAACCAACTTATCAAGCAATTTAACAAACAGATGGATAATAAAATCGCAAAATACTACCTATAGGAATAGCTACTGCAAAACACGCAAAATAAGTCTATAACTACAATTCTGGAATCAGCTGTATTTACAATATATATATATGTATAATATATATGTATAATATATATGTATTTGTTTTAATACTTCATACATATAGAAAAAGTTTTTTAAAACAAACATACAAGAATTGCGATTTAATGCAACCATATAAATTACATGAAATTAGCCGAAAATTCCTCATTTTATGATAAATTTTACGTCAAAGTTATATTAATAGAACAATTAGTGCCCTGTAAAGCCACGAGCTATTATCCCATACCAAATATATGTACATACACATCGTCCTTGACACTATATCACTCCCTTGCCTCATTCCCGAATGTTCGTCATTCCACAGCTCTAATTAAGTTTCATTGCAATTTCATTTACACTCAGCGTGTGGAGACGACGAGTCTATTGAATTTCCAATTAACTTCGCCGTTTCAATATGACTGATATAATGTTAATGAGGGGTTAAAGTTTTTGATTTTCCTGTTCTCTGAATCTAGGATTTGTTTATACTAGCTCTTTTTAGTTTTAAGTAAGAAAATAAAAGTACATCCTCGAATATTATCGCTACGCGGATCAGCATCGCCACAACGTTAGGTTTGTGCTATGAAAATATCGTATGAAAGGTACGACGGTAAAACAGGCAGGGGGAGACCTCGGTTAATCTTGAGAACACAGTTTCAATGATACTGGACGAAGGTCAGTAAAAAGCAGGGGGGTTTTCCTGCGGAGAGGAGAGACTCCATACATGACAGTGGACGAGTTTAGTACGAATTTTTAAGCCAATGGGACAGCAATAAGTGAGTCCAAATAGCACGGTTGCAAGGTTATTTTATATTGACAGATATTTATTTATGTATATAGGGTTGACTATAATAAAACCTGTTAAACGGTTGTTTAACAGGTTTTAACGTTTTTGCATTTACTCTAACATTTAATTGTCGTTCAAGTCATTTTCTATTAAAATATCATATCATATGTAGTTTAATTTTCTATCGGCGTACAATTGAAACATGTCTGACTTAAGACTCGACACAATAGTTACGAGTAAAAAATTAATTTGAAGATAATTATTCAGACAAAGGTTCTGTTATCTTGGATCCAGTCGTGGTGTAGTGTAACAGCGTCTGACTGTATACACGATGATTGTGGATACGATTCCCACTCGAGAAATAATTGCATTTATATTATTTTCATTTCTCTGCGCTGGTCACAAAAAAACGCGGTGTGGAGTTCCGCCTCTCAACACGCAATGTCTTGGAATCTGGAGGAAAGTGTAAAACGGAGTCTTGACACTCAAGTTATCTTACCCTACCTACCCTGCTATATGAGAAAAGTGTGAAGCTGAAAACAAAAACAATGCTCTTAAATGATAAGCAAATAAAAAACGGAGTGGCATATTCCTAGTTTGACGATTTACTCCCTCATAAATGCAGAAAAAACCTTAAACATTTCTTATATTGTCCCTAATATAATTACACGCCAATTGATCACGTCCATCTTATACTTCGTACAATATTTTTTACATAATAATTTCATATTTAATTATAGTAATTTCTTCCCACTTCACTCCCATTAAGTGCTTTAGGAAGCTGTTTTTTAAGTCAACGAAACTTGAAACTTAATCATGAAATTGCGCTATTATGAGCTAACCAATTTTTTCATTTAAAATGTTTCAAGTTTGATAAAATATTTTAATGTTTTTACCCATAGCAGGGTAATCAGAAAAAACCTAGTGTCAAGACACTCCCTTCTCCACTTTTCGCCAGAAATATAGACATTGTTTGTTGAGTGGCAGAACTCAACGTCGCGCTTTGTCTTTAGCACCAGACCGGAGAAATGAAAATAATTTAAATATTATCTTACGAATGGGAATAGAACCCACAACCGCGTTTACAGTCAGACGCTTTACCACTGCGCCAACTCTCAACTTCTTTATACTAGAAGAAGTTGTGAAGGAACATAAATTTAATTTTAGTTCAAATAAATGAAATTAATAGGCAAGGTGTTTTTTTAAACATTTTTAATAGCCATAGTCTCTAAATAAATGAATTGACGCACAGTATTAAAGAAAATATCTAGAAAACGCTATGAAAGAAAATATTAATTACACTCCTTGACTCCACTAGAGGTATGTTCTGCTAAGCTATAATCATTAAAGACTCGTTTGTATCTTTGAACTACTTTAAAAGAGGTTTCATACAGTGTTATGCATATTTTTATTCCCAACTAACAAGTATGTTTTACATTTAAGAGTAAATCGAAATACGCAAGAATTTCAATTTAGAGGGTAATTTTTCATGATTTCACAGAAACGCAGCGGAATGTAACTTGCGAATAATAAATTTGATATTGATAATGTATAAGAATAAGGAACGTTAGATATAAGGTTATTCATGATATACAGCAGGCGTGTTATGGTGCCATGTAACCGTAACCGAAGCTATTGGATATATGGAAATAAAACAAGCTATCGATATTCATATTTGAATCCGATATAAAAGTTTCGGATAGTTTCGGATATTGACGGAGTCTAAATGAGAGCTGATCAATAACATATCGCTCATCCAATAGAACAACGGTGTAATTACAAAAATGTGTTATTTTTGTTTTTAATTTTATTTATAATTTTAAAGTAGACACTCTTAGGAAATTAAAAAACTGGCGCGGTGCGGTTTCAAATCCCGCTGCGTTCAAATTTTTATACGTTTTCTAAATGTCTTTTTTTTATATTTTTCTAGAATTTGTCTCAAAGTAATTATACAATATTTTTGATAGTTTAGTTGTATACGTAAATATTATAAGATTTCGACACATTGATTGGAAATACATTATATTTTCACTTTGAATGATGATGATGCTAACGCATGGCGGTATTGGCGGTTAGAGCGCTTGAACGGTTTTCAAGAGACGCAGGTGAAATCACTATCCGGTTATCCGGGTATCCGGTTTTCTAAATATGTATTTTCCAATTTCCTAAGTGTGTTAGAAAAACACTTTAAACTTCTTCTGAAAAATCTTAACTTAGCTTAAACGTTATTGCGTCATTGTTCTGTTGGATAAATGATATTAGTTAAAGGCAAAAGTAATATCAAACAAATAATTTATTAATTAGTGATTAACACATTTGAACCCATACCATTGCTTGCAATAAAACAACTACACCACAAAGTGTACGCTGTTGCAGTATCATTATAACGTCTTTATAATATCGATCTCGTCTGACTTAATCTGAAAACCTATATATAGTATAGTATTCTATAAAACTCGATTTCTCAAACGAGAATAAAGAAAATGAACAAAGACAAAAACATACAGTATAAAATATATACCTAATATTAAATGCAATTTCCTGCAATATTTATAGAAGATAAAAAACCGTCCACAAAAGTCTGGAAGTCTGAATGTCCTTTTTTAAGCTCTACGTATTTCTTGCATACAACGGGCAGGGCAGGAGGAGAGAATCTGGTATTTATAAACTCCGTTCTTTATATTATTTGATGACAAAGTACGGCGTTGAGTCTAGAAATAAGACTAGAAACTAAAACTAAATAAGGATATATATATATATATATATATATATATATATATATATATATATATAAAAAAAAAAATATATATATATATATATATATATATATATATATATATATATATATATGAGTGACAAGTTCCAACATCGTGATTTGTTTTACTAAAACAGGGAGATGAAAATTAACTAATATCATTCCCCACAGTGGATATCGAACCCACGACCATCGCATTTACCGTCAGACACTGTGCCACTGCGCCAATATGACACTGTATGTCACGTTTAATACTATGTTTACTAATGGAGTTATCTTGTGAACGCCGTGGGATGGTTCTAACGAATTGATTTAGGGGATCAATATGACTTGCTTGTTAGTATTGTTACGAATATGCATATTGTCTATATCTCCGTTTTAGTAATAAGTTCGATTTCGTTACTATTGGCGTGGCTGTGGAATCAGCATTGTCTTGCAATTAGGCAGAAAATGTAAAACAGACTGTCTTAACAAATGCGGGAGATATGTACAGGTAAAAATATATATTTAGATATTCTCGCAGGTACTTAGAGACATATATCTTAATTGATTATCTTGGACGGTTTTCAAGAGGCGATTGTTCAAATTCCGCTACGTTCATTTTATATCATCTAAATATGTTTTTCGATTTCCTAAGTCTGTGATTAACACTTTAAAATGCTAAAAAAATATTTAGAGAGAATTTAGACAAACAGTAATTTACAGTTACTATCTAAGTTAACCAGATCGTTGAACCCTTGTTTATAATCAGTCTCTTGACGTATTGGAGCCCTTAGAGGGAGGGGGTCAGTAATTTGGGGCCCAGTTAGAAGGTAATAAATTATAACAGAACACTTTGTAATTATTTACAAGCTGAAACCCATGCGAAACCCAGGTAAAGACGGGACTGCTAATATTCTGACGTATTAATATGCGATGACGAATTCCATTCATTCTCATTTAGATGGAAAGCAAATATTTTTTATGATTTATTAGAGTATTACTCGTTCCTCTTAAATAAAATACAATATTGACTAATGACAAATATAACTAATTAGTATACAATCATCTTATCGTTTTTTAAAGTGTTATTTACATACTTAGAAAATTGATAAACATATTTTACAAAACGTACAAATGTTTTAGCGCAACCGGGTTCGAAACCGCACCTCTTGCAAACCGTCCAATCGCCCTCACCGCAAAGCCATGCGTTCTAGCGGTCAGGGTTTTCTAAAATATGTATCTCATTCATTCATTTATTACCCTTGTTATGTTTAACAATGTTACCAATCTACATTTTATTATTATTTACATATATTTTTGAAGGGATATTCACTGGCAGATAGCTGATGTAATAGGGATAACTTAGGCAACTTTTATTTAAGAATTCCACGCGGACAAAGTCGCGGGCAGAGCTAGTAAGTAACGAGATGATTAAACAATATTAGTACTATAGCAGTAGATATTAATTCAGAAAAATGCGATATTTATCACAATTAAAAGAATAACTTACGGTTAACGTCGACTGACATGGTCTTCGAAAGCGGCGTTATTGACGGATCTGTCACGGCCTGTTCAGAAAAAAAAACCAAAAGGATATTATTATTTCATTTAAGTATTTACATGTATAGCTTTTAGTATTAAATTATACTTAGTTAAGCACCATATATAATAGTTTAGTAGATTATCTATGGTAGTTACACCATAGACACCACCATACTTGTCTAGTCGTTGGTCTGACTAATGAGTAGTGTGCTGTATTATATTGGCGCCTTGTCCCGGTGTTATTGCTAAACTAACGTTATTAAATATTAATTAAGTAGAGGATTTCGGGCTGTGAAGGTGAGTGATGATGCATTCTAAAGGAGGGATCCCTTAAACCTACACTTAGGTCACATATCCTAGGCACTGCCTCAGAGTTCCTCTCCCTGCAATCGCAATGGGTCCGATGCGCCGGTGTTAAGTGTGTAATTACGTAGTGGCGAATGAGTGTGTACTGTGTAGTGTCTGACCTGACCATAACGATCTATCTACCCACGATAACGAGTACATACTCGCACAGTGGAGTTTCTTATTAAGTTGCGACATTAGTAGTGGGTTATTTATTATTTGGGTGCCGACATAGATATTACACTAGAGTTATTCTATAACACCAAAATCCATGGAACAATGTTTTTCTCTATATATAGCGATTGTATATTTAGAGGCCATCATCATAAGACCGCGGCGTTGAGTTTCGCCACTCACAACGAAATGTATCAACTTCGGGCTGAAAGTGGACAACTGAGTGTCTTGACACTACGTTCTCTCTGGCTACCCTGCTATGCGGTAAAAAGCGGGAAGGTGTAAAAAAAATAAACTTAGATGGGGGCAAAAAGTCTTATATAATAAACCACTGGCGCATGGCGATATGCGTCAAAAAATGCGTTAAATGGAAAATAGAGCTAGAACTCCCATGCGAGTGTCCGATCAATGCCATTTAAATTCCCATAATGTCTATTTTTACAATAATCGTCTGTCACTATTTTGTTTATGTATGGGAAGATCTATTATTTTATTCTACATAGGGAAAATAGAATCCAGAACCCAACATCGATATTTTTTATTTATTTTATAAAAACAATCGAAGCGGTTTTTCTTACAATAGGTATGTCTTATACTTTAACGGAAGCTTGTAAGAAATCAATTGTAGTGATAACGCCGCCATTCCACATAACTTTTAAAATGTATTCTTTTATAAGCATCTGTAAGTGCTATAAAGTATAATTATTATTATTGTAAGTTCTCACTGTCTTTCCTGCTAAGCGGGTAAAAGCGTGAAGCTGAAAAAATATGTACTGAAATTTCAACCTTAGCTTCACATTTACAACCTTTAGCTATTGCATCTATACAATTAAATAAAAGTAGATTGTCTGTTTGCAATATTAATATAACCCCTTTTAACTAAATGTATATGTAAATGTATAATATGTATACCAAAATATATTTTTTTTCCATTTTTGTCTGGATTCTCTGGAACGGCTTGACCAATTATGACTGGATATTCACTAACAGATAGATGATGTAATAAGGAGTAACTTTGGTCTACTTTTATTTTAGAGTTCCATGCCGAAGAAGTTGCGGGCACAGCTAGTTCAATCATAAAAATACTAAATTCATTACTCATTACTTATGACATACTAACCTGACAAGTGACGATCCCAGCGAGATCCCCTCTATGTAGCGTCAAGGAGATCGTTGCTCGGGATTCTGAATTGGCTAGTAAGGCGTGTGCCTTCCACCAAGAAACTCTCGCTGGTGGTCGACCTGATTAACATTTTTTTTTATTTTAAAATTTAATTAAAGCTATTTTTCATAATAAATTAATATGTAGTCGACATCGTGGACTTGCCAGAGCAGAGATATGAAAATAATTTAAACATTAGCATTCCCCCGAATGGGAATCGAACCCGTAACCAATTGCGTATATAGTCAGACATATTAGTTTTATTTAATACGTACATAATATTATAAACATATGTATATAATTACACAACAATAACTTTTTTTTAAAATATGTATATATTTTTTTGTATGTATGTATGTTTGTATATGTATATATCTTACTTAATACGTATCTATTGTATGTATAGAAATCTAATTTAATATATATATATATAATATTAAGTATATTTTTTTACTTATATCAATATATTTTGCACCATTCTGCGTTTTTTAACAACAAATCTCTAATACATTATTGGTTGCCTGTAAGACACAGCTTATAGCGATAAGGCCACCAATGGACATGTGTTTTTTTTATACATATCGACGTGAGGTTTAAATATTGTGTACAATAAAGTGTTATTGTTATTGAATAAGTAGTCAACGGGGGATGACGCGTACTATATACAAACGTGTATGCCTAACATATGGTGATGTATATTATATTTATTTTACTAATTTGATGTAATTTTAGGCATGATCTAAATAAAAAATTGTATTCTACACTTCTCACTTCTCTTTGTAGACTAATAACTGTGCCATATTTAATATAGCCCTCCATCCTCCAGCATATTTTCGTAAAAATGAGTATAAAATTTTTGCTTGACTAATATGTAGATATATTATACATTTACGACTATCAAAGGGCACTTTAGTAGCCACTACTAACTAAAAATACATTGTTTTTTTGTGAAATTTAAAGGATTTTTATAAAATATTTATATATTTTTAATATAATTATATTTATGTCTTACTTTTAAATACAATATATTTTATGCTAATCCATACAAAGGAATTGAAGTGTCTGTTTGTAATATTAAAATAACAGCTTTATACTAAAAGCATACGGTTAGTTTTACAATTTTTGTCTGTCTGTTCCGGCTCATCTCTGGAACCTGGACCGACTTTGACGGAGGAGTCACTTAGACTACTTTCATTTTAGAATTCTACGCGGACGAAGTCGCAGGCATAGCTGGTAGTCTTTATAAATGTTTAACATTCGATTTCTGTCAAAGCAACCAGCACTTATAGTAACAATCTGACCCACGCATAGCTGAGTTTCACACCTCATTAACTTCCCACCCTTCATGTGTGGAAACAATAGAAAACTACTTCTATATACAACTAGATATATAGAATAGTAATTTTGAACCCTACTTTATTAAAGTTTATGCTTAGCCTTGGGTCCTCTAGGGCTTCGTGGGGTAGAAAATATTTATTATGCCCTTGAAATTTAATAGAATGGCCAAATTATGTTTCATAATTTAATTAATCATCAAAATGAATTGTTGTTTCGAATTACATAATTAGTGTGGGAGTTTCATGGGGTTTCGCGTGAATATGGAAATTTATTACGTATTTTTCGCCTAATTGTAATATATGACCAGACAATACATCTATATACGGAATTCAAGTATTTTTTTGATATATTAAATACTTATTTTTAACAAGCGATCTGCTCGCGGCTTCACCTGTGTGAACTGCATATGACTTATGATACTGCATATGATAAGTAACTATATAGTTGTTCACCAGCCCGCGTTCTCACTTAAATCATAAAATTTAATTTAATTTATAATTTCTGATTGAGGCTTGTGGATCCATAATATTATAACATCTACTTAAAGATTCCCTTGAGTTTTTATTTAAAAACGGCGACTATGTCCACAAGCACACACTTTATCGACCCATAGCTCATAAATTATAATCACTTCGCTCAACACTTCACTTTTCTTCTCTTCTATTTCGTTCTGTTCTTTATTAGCTGTTAAGCTTTTATTTATCTCTTCACGCATCGTCAGTCTCTATGTACACTTCAGGCCCGCGTTGCAAAATACGCGTTAAACATATTTAGAAAACGTATAAAAGTTTGAGGCAAACGAGCTGACCTTGCCTCAATAGATGGTAACTTTACCTTCTCGCCCATGGACACGTACAATATCAGACGACGAGGGAAAGGGAAAGTCCCCAAATCGTAGCGTCTTCACGGAAAACCTCAAAATCATTTATTTATTCATTTTTCCTTATTTTAACTCTTCATTACACCAAGATAAATACAATAGTAACAATATTGAAGACTGAAGAGATAAAGACATAAAAGAATAGTAAACATTTTGGTGAAAAGTGGTGGCTCCGGTCACCACAGGTGATCTCTTCCAGGTAACCCTTACTGAGAAAAGAACATAAGACAAAGAATTAGGTGTACAAATTATATACAAAAAAATAAATAAGATAAACTTACTAAAAATTCACACATTATTATATATTACATTATAATAAATTTACATAAATATCAACACACATATAAATATATTCACTACAATGTAAAACAAAGTGATTTGACACTAAACTTACCACCAACGGCTACACAAGTAAGGTTAACTCGCGTGCCCTCGTCGTACGGGCCGAGTACGCTGCCTTCAATCTCTTTGCCCGTTTGATCTAATATCATCAAGCGTTCAGGTGGTACTGTGAAATAATATTTAAAATTTAAAATAATGTAAATTTGTTAAATAATATAGTTCATAAGTCAATTCCGATTTTTTTTTATTATTTTCCTTGTATAGTGTCACAGCGTCTGCCTGCAAATGTTGGTTGTGAACTCATTCACCATTTGGGGGACTGATTATATTTAAATTACTTTCATTTCCCCTATCTGGTAAGCCAAAGTTCAACCTGTAAAGTCTTGATTTCAGGCCGATCGTAGACAATGAAGTGTCTTGACGCCAGGTTCTCTTTGCTTAGCCTTTCTGCTATGCAGGAAAAAAATGCAGCTATTCTATACTGTTCTTGAGAAGGTAGTGTGAAAGAACGTAATATTCAGATGCTCCGTTCTGAATTCTATTATCGACTAGGTTGCACAGTTTCCAAGCGGCACGGGTTCAAATACTGCTACGTTAAAAAAATATACGCTTAGCTAATTAAACTATTATGAAATGAAACTACTTTCATCCGCTCTAATCGCGTATATTTTTGAATACCAAAAATATACGCCATTAATCCGGTTAAAAATTGTTTCATTTAAAAATGTGTAGAAATCGCGAAAACCAAAGATCTTATTATATTTAATTATTTTCAGATTCTAAGTGCGTAATAATTACAAGCATAAATATAAGATATTAAAATATACGTATTCCCTGATTGTGGTTCGAACCTATAACTGTAACATACACTTTTCAAATGAGTCACGAAGGCGTAAACTCCATTCTTTACTTTAAAAAAGAATTTTATTATAGAACTATTAAGATAATACTGTTATCCTAAGCTATTAGGTTAGGTAAGTTATTGTGAATTCATAACTTCTTGTTGAACTTTAAAAGATTAAACAAATTTACTTCTAAGTAATCTTAATCCCTACTAGAAACTTACTAGAGCTTGAGCGGAACTAAACTAATATATTATATATTTCTAGTATATATTGTATATGTAGTATATATTATACTATGTTAATAGACAAACATTTATATTAAAAAAAAGGAACTTCCAGACTTTTTTCAGCATAGCAAGGTAGTCAGAGAGAACTTAGATCCAAGATACTCCATTCTGTACTGTACCGCCTGAAATCTAGACTTTGCTAGATTAGCGGAATTCAACACCGCACTTTCTTTTACTAGAACGCTATCGCTATTTATATATACTATCTATACTGGAGATCGAACCACAGCAAATCGCGTTTAAAGTAAAACGCTGCCGCCACTATAGCCTGATATAACACAAATTCATTCAAGTACCTTAATTTTTTCATTAAGAAGGTATAATAATTCTAAGATAGCATCTACCTTTTTCTTTTCATTATAAAAAGAAAAGGACAACACATTCATCTGTTAAGTTAACAGAAACTTATAACTTACCTTAAGAGTCAGTGTACTCACTTAGTATAGTTAGATTGAGCCTTGTATTTTTAGTGGGTGATTTGATGAAGTCCACTCTACATCTGTACTGGCCGCTGTCTTCAGGTCTATGAACATTGACAATATATATAAAAAATATATTTTTTTAAATCAGCAATGTTTTGAAAAAGGCCTTTTACCAGTAGTATTACCGTGAAGTATTATCAGTAGACCATGCCAATTTTTAGTTTATTACCGAGCAGAAAGAATAATTTCAATATAATCTTTTCCTAAAGTGCGATTCGAACCTACAATCAACAGCGTTTACAGCGAGACGCTGTCGCGCTGAGTCATTGGCCTCCAAAGAAAAAAAAACATTAATTCAAATTCACAAAGACTAACTGGGAACATTGAAACTCAACTCAAAATAATTGGACTTTAAAATCTTTATGACTTGTTATATCAATATTTGCCAAAACCTGAAGTTTTAAGCTATCTGATTTTTTCATTCAAAGAATGCTATATATATATATATATATATATAATATAATTCTTCTATACATTACCTTAGCTTAGTAATAAGCAGTACAGCAGGATCCGTATTAGAACGGAAGGTCGCTCTCGTAGCCAAAGTCGAAGGGTCAGACCAATGTGACGTCACGCCGTCCCTTATGTCAAATCTGTTGACAAAATCAATAAGTCTTATAAACTTGTTACAAAGTACTTGTCGTATACAAATATTTGTATAAGAAGATATTCTCTATTGAATATCTAGATAGATAATAAGTTCTTTGATTTCGATTCGCGATTACTATACATTTTGAAATAAAACTATTTTTAACCGGATTAGTTGCGTATCTTATTGGTATTCGAAAATACATTTTAAAAACCCGACGTTTCGGACACTTTACAATAGTCCGATGTCACAGGTAGACTGAGGTGGTGGACACACTGACAGGTAGACGTAGGGTTTCTAAAATGTATTTTCGAATACCAATAATATACGCGATTAATCCGGTTAAAAATAGTTTCATTTCAAAATATCTAGATAGATATTTACTGTTTTGAATAATTTATTATAATTGATTTTAATTCTTATAACTGTATTTGTTTTAAGCAATAACTTTTTGAAATACAGTTTTCATTCATTTAATATTTTTTATTTCATGGATTGGTTCACTCTCCAGTTTGCGGAATACAAATTATATCCAATTTGTTTTCGTTCACCCGCTGTGCTGTTCCGCTAAAAAACATTCGATGTGTCGAGGAGTCCGGGCTTCAAGGGGAGTCTAATTCTTGCTTTGAGACACTCCGCTCTTGACTTTCCACCCGAAATCGAGACATTACATGTTGAGTGGCAGTACTCAACACCGCGCTTTACCTTATATACCAGAGCTGACAAATGAAAATAATTCAAACATAATCATTCCTCCGAATGGGAATCGAACCCACAACCAATCTCGGTTACAGTCAGACGCTGTCCCACTACGCCACGATGGTCTGTAGCTATAAGGTTAAATAAAGGTTTTATAAAAAATTTAATGTCTATCTATTTACATACATATAATATGTTTATTGCTTAATGTTTTTAACCATTTGGTTTTAGTGACATTTTTTATACGGTAGTGTAAGTTTAAAATCAACTATGATGGGGTGAATGTTAAGTTCGTCCTAAGTGTGGTGTATTAACTTAGTTTTTCCAGGCAAGTTTTTTATTGTTTTACTAATAGGCCGCCGAAAATACAATGCAGCTAATACCTCAAGCGTGCGAAGCCGCGTGCGAGTCGCTAGTTTAAATATAATCTTATTTAAATGACTTAAATTAATTTTATTTATTTGATTTCAACACACTTTTATCCTAAATAAATAAAAATAATTAGTCCTGGTATGACTAACCGCGGCTTTGAGTTCCGCCACTCAACACGCAATGTCTCCATTTCGGTTGGAAGTAGAGACAGGAGTGTCTTGACACTAGCTCACTGACTACCTGCTATGTGGGAAAAAGCGTGAAGCTATAATGTCTAATATTACACGAGTTGTTACGAGTCATAAGTGTAAAAGGTAACCTTCCCATTATATAATATGCAAATATTAATAGTCATGGTTGTTATAAATTTAGATCACACTCAAGTACACTGTGGTAGTATAGATTTACAAATTAACCGCAAACGAATGATACAAAGATATAAATAGTATAAAAGATTAAAATATTAATTCTACTTATATTAATACAAGGTAAATTAATATTCACCTCGAATATACAAAAATAATCGAATAATTACAATTATAATACATATAATAATATCGATATGTCCTTTTATTAAAAAAACCATGTCCTCATAATTTATAACACTACCTACACAAATAAATAAAATTAAAATAACCGCTTTTTACTAAATGCTTGCTATGCACAAGGTACATACTATACGAAAATATTTTTTTTACAATTTTTGTCTGTATGTCTGTCTGTTTGTTCTGACTAATCTCTGAAACAGTTGAACTGATTTTGACGAGATTTTGCACTGGCTGTTAGCTAATCTAATAAGGAGTAACTTAGGCTTTAGGCTTTTATTTTAGCATTTCGCGCGGAACAAACTCGCAGGTCTCAGCTAGTAAGTAGTAGGTAATAAAACATGTTCAATCGCGATGTTAATTTTTATAATTAAAGATTTTCAGAAGTATAATTTTTTTGCAAATTTTCTTCTTTTATCCAGAAGGGTCCGCATCTTGTGACTGTGTTGCTAATACACAAAATATGGCACACTTGCTTGCCTGTCACACACACATTTGATTTTGATTGACACAAAGAAATAGTACCCTAAGTAGGCAATTGCAGTAAAAAAAAAAAACCCCAAAGTTATCAATTATGCTTTGATAGGTTTCCTTATTAAATTTCCAACCAAAATCGAGACGTTACGTGTCAGAGATCAAAGCAAAGAAATAAATATTATTTCAATATTTTTAACATATTTTTTTAAAGTGTTATACACACACTTAGGAAATTGAAAAACATATATTAAGAAAACGTCTAACAATTTGAACGCAGCGGTATTTGGACCCGCGCCTCTTAAATACCGTCCAAGCGCTCTGACCGCTTAGCCATGCGTTCTACATCCGGCTACGTCCAAATTCTTATACGCCTATTACAATTTATTTTTGTTGTTATTATCTCTGTAGAGAGATTTTTACAAATTTCTGCTACCCAAAGATTGTTCTACGAACAATCGTTTGGCAAGAATGAAAGAAAACAGAAAGTTGCGTTCAAATTTTTATACGTTTTCTAAACATATGTTTTTCAATTTAAATATGATTATTGGTCTGAGTGGAGATCAGACTCCACCAATAGCGTTTGCAATCAGACGCTGTCTCTCTGCGCCACGATGGCCACACATCGAAAATCCCCTACGTTATTAAAAATCTTCTAATATAATGAAAATTAATACTTATCCATGCTAATATTATAAATGTGAATGAGACGTCATCAGGGCCAAACCACTAAACCGATTGTGATGAAATGTTATATAGATATACTTGAGTGTCTTGGGATAAACCAATTAAATCTTTAATTTTTTTTATGAATTTTAATGTTAAAAATAAATATGAATATACGAAACAGCTATAATTCACGCGGGCAAAGCTGGAGCGGATTGCTAGTTGTTTAAACACATTTTTACACCCGGACGAGGCTAGCGTATAGTACTAGTCATACATATCAAGTTAGCCACTTGTCTCTCATCCACTTTATAGGTGCAACAATCTTGCTACTCACTTTAGAGCGCACTTCCCCTCGTCGCTAACGCTCTAATTGACTTTAATAGATCGTAAACTCGTACTTTTCATAATAATTCTTGCCTGTCTGAACAATGCAGTCATAAAAAAGAAGCGAGGCTGTTGTATCGTAGTTATGTTCATTTGTAAGGAGAAAAGAAAGGTTTTATTATATATTTTTAACGAAATTGTATATAAAGGTACCATTTTAAATTTTAATATAATTTGAAAAAATATTGATTAATCAAATGATTTTTATAAAACGTATAAAAATTTAAACGTAGCGGGATTCGAGGCTGTGCCTTTTGGAAACCGTCCAAGCTTACATCCCGCTACGACGAAGCTCTTATACTCACCCTTATTACAACTCATTTTTGTTGTCCGCATCTCTGTCGAGAGATTTTTACAAATTTCTGGCACCCAATGATTATGCCTAAGTATTAAACTTATTTAAACTTATTATGCCTAAGTATTAGGCTTGGCAATTGAGAATACTATTTATTAAATACTAACATTTTTAAAGTGTTATTCACACACTTTTTAGAAAAATAACAACATAAATAACTTGTTATAAACGCATAAGAACATATCCCCACTATTTTGTCGGAAATTCATTTTCGCTTATGTTAACGATTTTGGTAATTTTGATAAAAAAAATGGTGCAGCAGTTTCCATATGATTTGAATAATTTTAAAATATTTTTACTCTGCTACATAAGGAAATCCTTATGAAGTCTATTTAATATGCTCATATTTTAATGCTTTATATTTTTAGCTTTAAAAAATATAAAACCTCGATATAATATTTCGTCTATTACGTCCTCTCTCATTTTAGAATTCTGTAATAGGTATATATATATAATAAATTATATAATAAGTATATATAATAAATTACTATATTTAAAATTCATAGATATATAAAAATAAGTTCAAAATATATACAAACAGAGATATTATTGCAGATTGACGCCTTTTCCCTGTAGCAGGGTAGTCAGAGAGAACGTAGTGTCAAGACATTACGTTCTGCACACTCTTTATGCCGTGGGATAGTCTGAGACAAAGGAGCGTCAAACGCTATGGTGCCTGGTCCTCATGCTTTTCTCCGACCGACTTGTTCACCAGAGCGGAGAAATGAATGTAATTTAAATATAATCATTCTCTCGAGTTTCAATCGAACCCACAACTAATCGCGTTACAGTCCCACACTGTAACACTGCGCCACAAATGCCTCAAAAAAAATATTAACAACAAAAAATGTAACAGGGGTATACAATTTGCTACAAACTGTATACAGCGTTAGGACGGTTTCCATAAGCCGCGGATTCAAATCCTGACACGTTTAACATTTTATACGTGTCTAAAACAACTTCTTTATCCTTAGAGAAATATTTAAATATTCATACATTAAGCTAGTAAATAGTAATAAACCTTAATTAATAAACTTATTTTCTTTATTAGTTAATTAGTTAATCAATAAAAAAATAAACTCACGTGTATATAGGTGTGTCGTGGCCCTGTTTATACCATATAACGAGTCCCACGCTATCACCATGAATTGTGGGCGTGACGTCACACGGTAGCTCTACTGCACCGTCGGTCGCCGCTTGAAATAATTCGATGGTAGCTGAAATAAATTTGTATATTTTAACCCTTTTCACAAATATATATATACACATTGAATCTACTTATATTATTTTTACCCAATATTAAAATAATGAATGCAATAGTTTATATATTATATACTAGCGACCCGCTAACTATATCTAAAATTCGTAAAATTATGAATCCTGGTAAAGCTAAAAATAATAAAAAAAGGGTAGTCTATGTTCATTCCCAATGCCCCCAAGTATTTAAAATTTCAACACAATCGGTTCAGCGGTTTGGCCGTGATGACGTCACAGCAGACACACAGACCGAAAAAAATCGCCATCCTGGTTGACAATAGGTATATGCTATGAAAATATTATGTTTTCATCGGATTCGGGCACGTGTGCAAATTTTCAAGCAAATCGAACCACAAAAAGTGGATCAAAACAGCGTTGCAAGATTATGGACAGATACAAAAAGCGTATTAAAAAAAGCAAAAACAGCCGAACTGATTCAAATGAAATATTATGGATAAGAATAATGATGGCCTAAAAAAATAAAAATTTAAAATTAATTCAAATATTATTATATTTTTTATTCTTTAGGTAAATGTCATGGCTCAATGACTATTATTAATTATAATTTACATTGCAATTGGTTTTTTTTTTATATGTAATAGTTTTTATATGTTTGAAATCAATACATAAGTTGACAAGTGACAGCGTTTAACTGTATACGCGATGGATTCGATTCCCACTAGGGGCAATAATTATATTTAAAGTATTAACATTTCTTCGCTTTGATTGACCAGACTAGTTTCGACCCTCAACACATAATATCTCGATTGCGTGCGGAAACTGGAGAACGTCTTGACACTAGGTTCTCTCTGACTACCATGCTATGTGATAAGAAGCTGGACGCTGTACATAAAAAAAAGTTGCAGACAGAAAAATGTATTATATAAAATCAAGTGTTATTTATCTAACAGTTTCAAAATGTTACGAAATTTTAATACTAATTAAAGGTCAAAAGTCAACTGTTCTATTTTGTTGGTTAATCGAACTGCCTTATCGGCGATCGTGAGGTTAATCTCTCGACAAATATTTATATGAAGTCCATTAATACTAGTATTTGTATTTGGATCGTTATTCATAAATAATAATAGTGAAGCCATTGTGGCGCAGAGGGACTGCTTCTATCTACGCGGTAGAGAGTTCAATCATACTCGGGAGAATGATTACATAAATAGTATCTAAGAAAAATCGCGGCGTTGAAATACGCCACTAAACACGCAATGTCTCGAATTGAAGAGGAAAGTGGAGAACCGAATGTTTAGACTTGATACTTCACCACGATGGCCTCCAGAAATTTAACAATATTACAATAAATAAATGCCAAACTATTCTGCATTTCATATATCTCTTAAAGTACATCTTCTAAGCTTGTTATTTTAGAGGCAATCAATATACATATTAATCAGGGATCATCAATTCCGGACATAATAAAGAAAAAAATATAGAATAAAAAAATTATATGTAAGAACCGTTCTCAGTTCAATGATTCTGCAACTGCGCATTGTACCATGTTAAATACAGATTTAACAATGTCAAATTTTAAATAAAATATTATTGTTAAATAAAGAAAAAGGGAAAGAAAAAAAAAACAATAAAAAGAGTGGTTATATATATAGACATAAAAAATATATACAAAAACAAAATGCCCGAATTTAATATATGAGCCCGTAAGAAATCCCATCCTCATTACCGTTCCATAATACACATTAATTCATAAAGTTAATATTTTTACAAGCAAGTACATTTACATCGTATTATTTTTTGAATTCCTCAAATCAAAATAAAACCGTGACAATTATATCTTATCTTTAATTTCGTTTCTTTTTAAAGTGTTATTCACACACTTAGGAAATGGAAACCATATATTTAGAAAACGTATAAAAATTTGAACGCAGCGGGGTTTGAACCCGTGCCTCTTGTTTGCTTAGCGGTCAGAGCGCTTGAACGGTTTTAAATGGTCATGGATTTGATTCCCGCTTGTGCGAATGTGTTTTTTTTATTTTCCTAAGGTTATAGTCACGAAATAAAGGGCGGAGGAACTTGACACTAGGCGCTTGCTACCCTGCACTACCCTTGTACAAGCTATGTTTAGGTTTAATATATTATCCTTTCAGTTATACTAATACGCGAAACGTTATAATACATAATTAAGTTCAGAATTGGTTACTATGGTGTGGATTGCGGTGAATATTCAATTGTATTGGGAATTTCTAATGAGCCTTCTAGTATTCCGACCGTATGGGAAACCAATTTCTTTTAAAATAATATTTTAATTTAGTTACTTTATAAATTATTTTTATCTACAATTCTCATTTCACTGCCCAAATATTAGATTAATTTGAAAAATGAATGTTATTTCGGTAATTGAATTTGACTGAATACGTTCACTGATACAAAAAAAATACAAACATGCATGCTGAGTGTTGTTTTAATAACAAGCTGCCACTACGGAAAGCTTTGTTACAGCTTTACGTTTTTCCCACAAAGTCAGAGAGAATATAAAACCTCAATTTTCCACTTCCACCCGAAATCGATACAATGCGTGTTGTGTGGAGGACATCAACGCCGTGCTTTGTCTTAGGCATCAGAGCGGAGAAATGACAATATTTTAAATATAATCATTCCCCCGAGTGGGAATCGAACCCACAATCAATCGCGTGTACGGTCAGCCGCTGTACCACTACCTCAACGTTTTATAGGTTAAATTAGTATAAGTCTAGGAGTAGATAGTAGTAGCGAATAATTAAAAACAAACTATCTTAACACTGGGTTCTAAATTTGTTTGAAATGAAAACTACTTTAGACGCCTTAATCAGTTTTTGGATGAACAAACATCATGGAACTCTCGTGATCGTCATCCAACGTCTTATCTATATATAAAACATATAATAAAAATGTAACTGGTCGTTCTCTGTACATGGAACATCTATGAGAAAAACTATTATTGGGAGCATTTATCAATATAATAGAACTATGTAATGTCAGAAACGTCTACACCGATTTATATGCAATTTTGTAAGTTGGTAAACTTAAGCTTCCCTTAACGTTTAGTGGTTATTTCATTTCAATTGGTTTATAAATAATAAAGTTATAATCATTTAAGTTATAAATTTAATCAGAGTCTGTGATTTTAGTGATAACTAGGACGGGTGAAATATTTTAGTCATGTAGCTTACGTAGGCGAAGCCGCGAGCGGGTAGCTACCGTCGAATTTAATTTTATATGTACAGATATAAAAAATAATTTGATCTTGATAGTTTTAATTTAAATAGATGAAATTTAAATTATGAATACTTGTACTACTAGACTACGATGACCTCCAAGTACTTAATAAACGTTATTACTTCCCAAATGAGATTCAAACCAGTAACCATCTTGTGTACACTCACTTATAACTTCACCACTGTAGCGTTAATCCGTTTATAAAATATAAAAAGAAAGAACTTTCTAGAATAACAATCTTCAACCAATTTAAGAATTCATTCAATTCAATTTAAACCGAAATAACAAACATAAATCAATAACAATAGGTAGTGGTTTCCTTTTACAGCATCTGCGTAAAGGCATCTCGTTGTTATAACGAGATAAAGATGTATATGATATCGCTTCCTAATAACTGCTAGTGTTAAATGGTACCTATTTAAAACATTTGAGAGAGAATTAATATTTTGTATATTATAGAAGTATACCCAAGAGTATTCTAAAACACATTTTTGAAAACCCAACGTTTCGAACACTTTACTGTAGTCCGTGGTCACAGGACGGAGGCCACCTCATTCGTCTTATTGTTACTATTACGAAGCCATTGTGGCCCAGTACGACAGCACTTGACTACAAATGCGATTGGTTGTGGGTTCGTTTCCCACTCGGCGGAAAAATTGTATTTAAATTCTTTCCATTTCCGCTATTCAGACACGGTACTTAATACGTTATGTCTTTATTTTTATATAAACATTCCTCCGAATGATATTCGGACCCATATCATCCAAACTTTTACTTTTTTTGACAAGAAAATAACAAGCGCATTCTCTCAGACACACCGTTTTAAGCTCTCCGCCCGAGTTCATGACTTAGCGTGTTTAGTGGCGGTACTTAATATTGCACTTGGTGCTTCTAGAATGGGAAAATGAAAGAAAAATAAAATATGACACACTATCTCAGTCGGGACAACCTACAACCATCGTGTTTTAAACAAACACTGTCCCACTGCAACATGGTTAACAGTTTTCAAGAAAGATATAGAAACACGCCAATAGATAAAATGAAACAACGTATTATATATCTACATATATGTGTTGCTGATACGTAAACGACTACAGTTAATAAATTGAGTATCGAATAGTTTTAAGATCCTAAAGAATTGTACAGAAGGGTCTGTTTTACATCGTTTCGGGTTCAAATTGAGAACACCTGGCGCGGGTGTTTTTTTGTTAATAGTGACGTGCGACTTACATACCGAATATTTAGATTTCTCTTCATATTAATATTTAATAAAAATTATGCTTAAAATTATTTTCATTTCTTAGTTTCGAAAAAACGTGTTCTTTGATTCCTCATTTGTTTCATCAATAGATAGTCTCTAAATTGGGTAGAAAATGAAGCACGGAGTGACTTAACACCATCGATTCTGTCTCCTCATTCAAATGAAAGACATAGCTTAAAACATAAATATTAATGGATGAAGTAAAAAAAGTAATTAAAACAATACAATTTACAACAACATTATATAATAAGTTTAATCGTATAACAATATATTTTGAAGCAATCGTGGCGTAATGGGACAGCTTCCGATTGTTAGAGCGATTAGGTGTGAATTCGATTCCAATTTGGATAATGATATTTAAATTATTTTTATTTTTCCGCTCTAGTGTAGAGGAGATAAAGAGGAGAAGGGTGGCAGGCATGACGTAAGAAAAAACTACTTGATAAATAAAATACAAAATCATATTTTAAATGAATTCAATTGCAGAACCTTATGTAAGGAATAAAAAAAACGAACCTGGAATTTTTTTTATTAAAAATAATTATCTCTCATAGAATTTTTTTACAGTAATAATCATGTTTCACTTCTGCCCATAACAAATGCAACATCATTCATAATTTTCCATTGCAAATTCCATATCAGATTTCATTTGTTTTGTAATTTTATGTAATTACGACAGTGTGGTGCTATAGGGAAGTGCCTGACTGTGTGTGACGGCTACGACTTTGAATCCCGTCTGGAAATGTTTAGCCAAAGCCAAATAAATTTATTCAAAATAAGAATCCACGCTTCATTTTTTGAACGTCATTACCGCCGGTTTACTAAAGACAATGCCTGACCTGACCTGAGAAGAATCGGCGCAAGAAACTCAGCGGACTCTCTTTTTTACAATTATTTATTAGTGACAATAATACCTTTGAAATACATTTATAGATGCTTCAGAGATATCAGTATTTTCGTTTACTCTATCTGGGATAGATCAACGCGGGGTTGAGTTCCGTTATATGCATGCAACGCCTTCTAAATGAGGGAAAATTTTAAAAATATAGTGCATGACCACTTGGTTCTTACTACCTACATTATACAGAATGCATGTAAAAATAATGATATTTTTTAATTATGTTAAAATATCGATATTTCCATTTTTATCGAGAATAAATACTAAAAGCTACCCTAACTTTAATTTGAACCGACAGCCATTCTTCAGGCAATGCTTTAATTTTTATGGAATGTGCATACTTCGGAACTCTTGCCAATACTTTAATAACATATAGAATTTGCTTTTTATAAGTCACTTTATTACTGTAGCGGGTTGTTTCCGATTTAATGACTTGCTTGAAATTTTCATGTTATACCAGATTAATTTGATATTAATAAAAACAAATAAAACTGAAGTGTCTGTTTCTTATATTAAAATAACAGTTTTTAACTAAATGCATATGATGTGTATAAACGGTCTAATAGCAAAATTACATTTTTTACAATTTTTGCCTGTCTGTTTATTTGACCGATTTTGGCGGGTCTTTAACTAGCAGTTAACTGATGTCATAAGGGGTAACTTAGGCCGCTTTTATTTTGGTATTCCACGCGGACGAAGCCGGGGGCACAGCTAGTTTACCAATAAATAATTGTATAGTTCTGATACAAAACGTGAAGATAAGATTAAACGTAACCTGTAGCTACTAGTAGTTGACGCGGTTTTACGCATTGCCGTAGCAAAGTGTACTCTAGATACGTCACTATATACAAAAGTGTATGTCTAACACATACACATAATATTTGTAATATTAAATTTATTAATTTTATATATTTTTAATGCATTCTTGTAAACATAAACTTCATGCAATTCTTCTCCATATAAAGTTTAACCATTCTAAATTTTGATATTCCTTCATCAGCACAAATTTACGTTAAAATGGTTTATATGTTATTCTTAACGACACTTACAGATTAGGATAACATAACAATGTAACTGTTAAAATAGTTTTTTCTCTATTTTTTCACAACTATTTTCGATCATTCTAAGCTTGATGCGACCATTGAACAGTCGTTAATAGTCGGAAATGTAATATTCAACGGGCTTCTATTGTGTATAGAAATTGATTTGACTGCCGCCAAACCATGCTATGGAATTTGGAATAATGCACGTCTCGCGTGTTATAACAGCCCGAGTATTGTGGCCTACCTGTATTATACAATTTTTTAATAAATAATATACTTTTAAAAAACATATTTTAAGAAAACGTATATCATTTTTAACGCAGCGGCATTTGAACCCGCGCCTCTTGGAAACCGTCGTCTTTCTTGGACTTGTGCGAGTTCGAATCCCGCTGCGTTCATATTTTTATACGTTTTCTAAAAATATGTTTTTCAATGTTCTTAATTCTATTATGTATATAAATTATTATGTAAAAAAAAGAAATGTGAAAATTCGCTTATTTTTAGTTCAGCCACTTTTCACTTTGGCTTAAGTAGTTCAAAGCATTCATGATATTATCGGCCTTAAATTCCATGTTTTAATGAAACCTCGATTTTATTCTCGAAAATTCTAAAGTATACGAAAATCATTTTTATTTTGACGTAGCTAGATGTAAACCTTAAATGGCTTAGCGTTTAGTCCTTGGGCGGTTTCCAACAGGGGCGGGTTCAAATCCGGCTACGTTCAACATTTTTATACGTTTTCTAAAAATGTTTACCATATAATAAATGTGTAAAAAACATTTTAAAAAATGTTAAAATATACGGTATATCCTTATGGCTGACCATTGTTTGTCTTAACATTTTTAAAGTGTTATTCTCATACTTAGGAAATTGTAAACATATTTTTAGAAAACGTATAAAAAATTGAGCTCAGTGGTATTTGCACCCGAGATTGCGCGGGTGCGGTTTTTAAGAGGCGCAGGTTCAAATCCCGCTGCATTCAAATTTTTATAAGTTTTCTAAAAACATATTTGTCCATAGTTTGATTATTTTTAAAAAGAAGGCTATAATAGTCTAAGAAATAGCATTTTTTATAATTTAATAATATAAAAAATAATAATATAATAAATTTCCCGCTGCGTTAAAATTTTTATACGTTTTCTATGTCTTTTTCAATTTCCTTAGTGGTTATAACACTTTAAAAAAAAATGTTAACAAATTATTATATTAAATAATCTTAAATATAATTTGAATTATTTCAGAAAAAGATTAAATAAGTTATTATATAATTTAATTATTATGTTAGAAAATCGGCGTTACACCACACTGTAGCTCAAGTACACGCAATGTACTGTATGCGCAATGGTTGTGGATTTGATTCCCACTCTTCTCGTATTCTCATTTCTCCGCTGTGGTGACAAGACAAACCGTGGCGTTGTGTAACGCCACTGAACACACAGTATATCGAATTCCGGTGGAAAGGGGAGAACATCTCTCTGAGTACCCCACAATGCGATAAAAGCGTGAAAATGAAAAGAAATCATAAATAAAACATTGGCATTTAGGTATGTATAATTGAAAACACTTTAAATAATACATTAAAAACAACTTAAGAATTAGATATAGCTCGAGAGACCAGTCATCTTCCATATAATCATTCACACGGCCCATTTTGCACACAACTAGCATTTTGTACACGGCACTACTATATATGAGTTTTGCACACGAAGTACAGTAGATACAAGCATATATAAATAATTCTCTTATCAGTTGAACGTCATAATATAGCAAGTGAATCAACTGTTAACACGCGTTGTAAGTTGATAATTTTATTGTATTATCTTCTTTATTTACATTATTTCTATCTGTAATCTAATAGTCTATCAATTGCATTTTTTAATAGTAGTAATTGAGTGAAAATATGAAAATAATTCAAATATAAACATTCTTTCAAGTTCGGATCGATTTCAAAACTATCGCATTTACAGTTATACGCTATCCCTACAGCGGCCTTAAATTATATAATTACATAAATGTTACAATATCATAAATAATTATAAAATTATACTAGGCGGCCAGCTTGCAACTTCGTCCGCGTGAACTATAGCTGTTTCATATTTTCGGCGACCTTTTCGTAAAACAATGAAACTCTTGGATTTTTTTTCAAAAGTAGCCGATGTTGGTTGTTCATCCCTAGACCCTAAGTATCTCTATACAAAATTTCATCACAATCGGTTCAGCAAATTAGCCGTGACGACGCAGTAGACAGACAGACGAGTTACTTAATCATTTACAATATTAGTATGAATAAAGTTATCGACGTGTAATAAAAGGCTGACTTTGACTTCACGAGCGTTCAGTGTTGTGTGAAATAACATCTTACACCTTCAGACTTTGTCTAAAATATTTAATGCTATACTATGTTTGTAGATAACATTTTAATTATTTATTTTATTTAGCTGCAAATTTCTTGATTTCAAGTAAGAGTAGTTTGTGTTTGAGAGTAGTCTCAAAAATAGATTTGAGACTTGGCTGACTTGCCTTGAGATCAGTCTGAAATGAAATAGACTACCAAGTATAGACTAGGCATTTATTCTGGAATTAAACATTCTATACTTCGCATAGCAAGGTAGTCAGAGAAAACCTTCTTTCCACGCGAATTCTAGACATTGCGTGTTGAGCGGCGGAACTCAACGTCGCGCTTTGTCTTAGGTACAAAAAGAAGAAAATAATTAAAATCTATTCGTTACCCTGGGTGGGAATGAACACCACTGCGCCACGATGGTTTCAATCCTTATTCTATATTACTAATCCTATATATAAATGAAAACTAAGCTTTTATTATTACAGATTTATCTAAATCAAATAAAAATGTCGTGCGCTAGTGGCAAAGCCCCAAGTATGTCTAAATGCGAAAAGGGCAATGAAGAAAGTCCAACCAAACGATGCACTGATTGCAAATGTACAGCTAATAAAAGTAGAAAAGTGTGTGACAAAAATGATTGTTACTGCATTGAAACTGATGGTCAACCATGTGTCTGCGTATGTCTTGACAAGAAAGGAGACATAATCCGTTGTTACGACTGCGAGTGTGTCGATTCTTGCAAATGCAAGAAAGACGGCTGCTTTTGCATTGCTACAAACGGTGCGAGGTGCATTTGTGTGCGTCGTGATGGAAAGGGGGGATTTACGAAATGTGATGATTGTAATTGCGGCCCTCGAGCTAGTGATAAGAAATGTGATAAAGATGTATGCATCTGTTTTGAAACTCATGGCCAGCCATGCGTCTGTGTATGTCTTGACAAGAGAGGCGAAATCATCCGTTGCAACGAATGCGAGTGTGCGGATTTTTGCAAATGCAAGAAATACGACTGCTTCTGCATTCCTACAGACGGCGCTAGTTGCATCTGCGTTTGTCGTGATGGAAAAGGAGGATTTAAAAAAAAAAACGGCGCTAGTTGCATCTGCGTTTGTCGTGATGGAAAAGGAGGATTTCAAAAATGCACTGATTGTTCTTGTGGCCCTCGAGCTTGTGATAAGAAATGTAATAAAGATGGATGTATCTGTATTGAAACTAATGGCAAACCATGCGTCTGTGTTTGTCTCGACAAGAGAGGCGACATCATCCGTTGCTGCGAATGCGAGTGTGTGGATTCTTGCAAATGCAAGAAAGACGGCTGCTTCTGCATTCCTACAGACGGCGCTAGTTGCATCTACATCTGTCGCGATGGTAATGGTGGATTTAAGAAATGCGCTAACTGCAACTGTATTGATAGTGGTGATTCTGGTATGATATACCAGAATACCACTGCAAAGATGTTAAATGTAAATTAGGTAAATGTTGTTAAAACCGTGTATCATTGAGGTGTCTAGAAGTAACATATAAGTAAATCATAATAATACAACTTGAGAGAATTAATTTATACATTATCAAGAAATTAATGGTTCTAGATTTTTAAGGCCTTTATCCAATCAATTTATTGCATATCTTATTGATAATAATATACTATAAAAACAATAAACAAATGTTTAATTTTTATTTATTTACCACGCTTGTTACTATTAGTCCTGTCCAACATAACTTATTCGCACTATACGATTCTACTTCTGAAATTTTAACTTAGAAAACCTAGAATAATTAAGCAATATTACCTAATTAATAATATTTAAGCTACATGGGTCATAAAATGCTGAAGGTCCTAGTGGCGCAGTGGAACAGCGTCTGACTGAAAATATAATAAACAAGAGTTATGTATTAGATCTTGACTAGGGATGATGATGAATTATATTTATATTTTAATTTTGACACTCTTGAGCGATCAAGGAGCAGCGCAACATCTCAAATTCGGACGTAATTTGCAAAAAAAGAGTGAAGCCATTACATAAATGCAAATTCTGATATAAAACAAATAAGCCTTTTAAATTTAATACAATACAAGAGGATTTTGTACACGAATCTTATTAGGAGTCGTTACACAAAATGCCCAGTTTTCAACGCAAACATTATATCGCAAACATTATAATGAATATTGCAGCTGAAACCGTCACGGCTGTAAAGTGGACGTGTTATTTATTTTAATTACCTTAATTAATATGAGGCGAAAGGTTTATACTGGGGCCTAAAATTTAAATTGCTAATATCAAATGTCATGTGTGAGTATATACTAAAGCCTATTTATAGTAATAATATATGATATTAAATGTTGCATTGTTTATGTTTTTTTCTTGGTCTAGACTCTAGAGTCCAAGAAAAAAATATTTTAGAACGGCAATTTATTTGACATGTAGTTTCTTATTTTGAATAAAATTATTTGACTTTGACTTTAGACTATGAACAATAATGTATTAATATATTTATTATAGAGGCTATTGTTCATAGAGAAGTGAAAAGCTGCCGATGACTACATCCTGGACCTACTGAATTAGAGAAGAAATATAAGGAAAGCCGACCCTATCACCATGTGGGGCGACAGCTAGGAAGTGAGAGAGCTTCCCTATTATGGCGTAGTGGGAGAACGTCCGGCTTTAAATGCAATTATTTGTGAGTTTCCTCACTCCTTATAGACTGGCAAGACGCGGCCTTAAGTTCTACCATCAACACGCAATGTCTCGAATTCGGACGAGTGTCTTACTTGACACTGGCTTCTCTTTGCCTATTCTAATAAAAAGTGCAGTTGAAATAAATAAATCTACTGACCCGATACATAATACAATATTTATTAAGTTAAATCCGAATTTTATTCAAATAATAAGACTAAGTTTACGTGATTTTTACACATTTTAAATTAAACCTTTCTTTGACTTTATATAAAAAAAATATTTAAGATATACTTACATACAAAACAAGTTTCTATCATTTCAAAGTACTAAATAAGTAGATATATAAATTCCAAACATAATTTAAAACAAACAAAGTAGCTACGGACAAGTGTATTCAAAAGTAAAACTAAGCGTGACTATCACTTCCTGTTATTAATGGAAGCGCTAATTCAATTAATGATATGAGCTTTGAAATACCCTTGAGATTTAATTAAAACGTTGCCGATATTAATTACTATCTGTTTTTAGTAATTTATCATAGCGACTTGTATATTATGTATTAGCGACCCGGTAAAGCTGTTTCTTATTTTCGGCGGCCAGTTACTAAAACAATGAAAATCCTCCAAAAACTAAAAATATAAGAGATAAAGACCCTCAAGTATCTCTATATAAAATTTTAACTCAAATCGGTTCAGCGGTCTGGTCGTGATGACGTCACAGACACACCGAGTTACTTTCGCATTTATAATATTAGTATGGATGTGGGTTGATTAGAAATATTTAGAATTAACACAAGATCTTAGTTTTTGTAGTTCTCAAGATTTATTTATTTAGTCCGTGATAAACGTTAAATAAAATACAAATTAAAAGTATAGATTAAATCTTAAAACTAAATGAGTTATATTTTAAGATGGATACAGTAAGCATTAATATAAAAATTAAAGAAATTTACAAATTGTGCTGCATAGATTTAAATTAATACACAAACATTACATTAAAAAAAGAAAGAAGCAGCTTATAAACTATTATAAAACATTTTATATAAGTCAATATTTTTTATTTATTTTAATATTAATATAATTTTTATTAACACTTTTTTAAAGTGTTAATCACACACTTAGGAAATTGAAATAGGTAATTGGATACATATTTTTAGAATACGTATAAAAATTTGAACGCAGCGTGATTCAAACCCGCGCCTGTTGGAAACCGATCAATTATTTATTAAAAATTAGAAAAATCAATAAAATTTTGTTAATGTAATTAATTAATTTAAATTTAAAAAATCAGCAATGATCTTAAATTTGTATTTGGACGATGAGTCCAACTTCAAATGGTTCTAAGACGTCCTTATTGTCGTTCAATAATTTAGACAGTCATGAAACCGGTGAGTTCATACCTAGGATTGTTCTCCGGGAAAATTTAATGTAAAGAAATAATTATGAGGCCATCGAGGCGCAGTGGTACATCGTCCGACAGTAGATTTGGCTGGTTGTGGGTTCCATTTATCGCTATGGAATGATTATATACATATATAACTTTTAGTAAGACAAAGCGCGGCATTGAGTTCAGCCACTCAACACGCAGTCTCAATTTTGGATAGTTTTCACAAAACTGTTATGTGGGAAAATGCATAAAGCTTCAAACATTTTTTATAAATAATTAAAAATATAAGACAACTAAACAATATATTTAAAACTAGTTTTCGCTCGTAACTTGTATTGCGTGGACTTCTTGACTGACTCTTTTTATACTATTGTCATATATATAGTTTTGGTTTCGATTGCAAAACATTAAATATCGTTTTTTTTTTCGCTCCAGTACAAATTTCGACAAATCTTCTTAGACCACTAAGAGAAGATTTGTCGAAGGGACCACCCTTCCTATGCAAGATACTCTGAAGTTTCTGCATTAAGTGAAATGGTGGTACAATATTTGACGTTCATAAATGGAAGTATGTATCTTCTTATTTTGAACTTTTATTGTACTGGTTAATATACTTTGACCTACATGCAAAATTTGAGCTTTTAACACCTAGTAGTTTCGACTGTGTGTTGTTTATCAGTCAGCCACTTATTAGTAACGGAAGTGTAATAAGAATATTCATTTTATATAGCTTTTGACATTTAAAAACCGGTAGCAAGATGGCTACATATAAGACATATGGCATCTTTCCAAGGCAAAATATTCATACAGACTACTATTATAAATGCTAAAGTAACTCTGTCTCTCTGTGACGTCATCACGGTCGAACCGCTAAACCGATTCTGATAAAGTTTTATGTAGAGATACTTACTTACTTACTAGTAATAATAGTAATAGTAGTCTTAGGGTGAACAAAAGCTACTTTTTCTCCCATTTTTGGCTAGCTAGTATATACTATATAACACAATCCTCGTATCATATCCAACATATCCTCAATAGATTAGACAAATCTATTAGAATTGATCTTAAGAGCCCCGTTTGACTTTTTTGTAAGCCAAGAGAACGTCACTCCATACTCCACCTTGTGCATATTTTGTCATTGCGTGCTTGGTTTCGTTAAAAAAAGCTTTTGTCCTGCCAAGGACATCAGATTGATACTATGATAATATTGTATTGTCATAATAACCGGACACATGTTCACATTTTCACATTGGAGTGTAAGAAGTGGGCTAAAATAGCGTTGATTAATTGATTACAATCTATACAAATAAATAAAATTAGCGTATCTGAGTAACTTAGGCTACTTTTATTTAACGTCCACGCGTACAAAGTCGCGGGCACAGCTCCACAAATAGAACCAGGCGAAACTAATCAAATAATTTAACAAAAAAATCTCAAAAAATACTTACATGATTCTTCTATCAGAACTTCTTGCTGACTTTTCACAAAGCACATAGCACACACAAGAACGTTTAACCAATGTAATGTAAAAAACATTGTTACACGTAAACTTATATTACTGAATCTATTATATCACATTTCGATACACTGCAACTTATCAAACTTGTATAGATGGTCAATATCTATCGATGTCTCAGAAAACACTCATGAATGTTTTATTTATTGATATCGTCACCTGTAACAATAGGAAATACAGTTAAGTTAAAAAATCATACATAATAGAGATTTAGAAGAGCACCAGGTGTCAAAATACTCCGTTCTCCAATTTCCACCTGTATTCGAGACTATTTATTTATTTATTAATAAGGTCTGCCAACAGAATATATGTTCATATACACAAAACAAACACAAACATTGCAATGTTATTCCACTTACAGGCAGACACAACATGCTCCGACAATATACTTTTCATAAATTTACAAATTAAATTTAAGTTAAGTTATACAAGTTAAACTAAAGAATAATTTATACAGCCCTACGTGAACCTAGCGACCCGTTCACGGCTTCGCCTGCGTACACTACAGCTAAAATATTCGTGTTCGCCCGCGTTCCCACTTAAATCACAAGCTTTGCTTAAATTTATAATTTAAATGGTTGTTACTTTTTTATTACTGAACCGATTGAAATTAAATAAACACTAAATGTTAAGGGAAGTTCAACAAAATACAATGGTGGAAACTCATTTAAATCGGTTAAGCTTTTTCTGATATAAGCGTGCAAAAACGCACAGACAAACAGTAAATAAAATTAAAATCATTGTTTTGACTTTTATTACATTGATAAATTACCCCAATAATATATTTTTTCATATTCATATATATTCCATGTATATACAGCGATCAGTTATATTTGTATTATATGTATAGATAGATATAGATATTGCGTTTGTTTTTTGCGAATCTTAACGCTGCGTTTTGTTTTACCAGAGTGAAGAAATGGGAACAATTTAAAAATAATATAATTGAAATATAATAAAAAGATTAATAATTGAAATATAATACAAAAAATCATCTATAATTGAAACCGCAACAAATCACGTTTAAACTCATACGCTGTCCCACTGCGTCAGGGTGGCCTGTAAACAGAAGTGTAATACCTTTTTTTTAGCATTTTAAAGTGTTATTCACACACTTAGTAAATTGAAGCCAAGCGATTGTTCGTAGAATAACCTTTGGGTAGCAGAAATTTGAAAAATCCCTCTACAGAGATGCTAACAATAAAAACAAGTTGTAATAAGCGTATAAGAATTTCGACGTAGCGTAATGTAGAACGCATGGCATAGCGGTCAGAGCGATTGGACGGCTGCGATGTCAAATTTTTATACATTTTTGAGAAATAAGGTTTTAAAGTGTGAAACCTACTTATGTCTAATATGAAAATACTTCAAGAGTATTTTTATTACAACATTAGCAAAACAATCAAAGCATAAAACATCGTTGTAGATACTTATTAAGACAAAATAAGAGTCCTTATAACTTCCCGTAACAATGAGAGTATCAGAAACTAATTATCACAAGACTAAAAAAAATATATTAATATTTTCCAAGCGATATTCGAACTGAACACCAATTCGTAGAATTATAAATGTTACTACTCCGCTACGGAAGCCTCAGATGTATTAAGAAATGGAAACTAAATCTCCATACTCACTTCGCAATGTATTACCGACCCAATTGCATAATGGCTGCGGTATTTTATATCTACCCGATAACGCTGATGCATTACTGATAGATACCTACAATTTAACCTGATAATTGAAATTTTCCAATTTGTCCAGTCCATTGTAGGACATAATTAAATGTGGGTTTCGAATTAAAAATTCATGTAGGCTGTCGAAAGGCAACGTAGCGCAGTATGTTGTATAAACGACGTTTTGGGGTGTTCAATCCCGACTTGGGACGAGTTCACATATAATTTCTCTGTTTGAATGAAAAATGTACAACAGAGCCTAACAATTACTTACTTTATATGTCACTATAAACAATATAGTGAAAAACAGCTTCATGACATCTCCCAGGCAATTCTAGCATTTTTGGCAGAAGGAACCTAGTGTCTACGCTCCACTCTTGAGACATTGCCGCTTTAAGTGGCGTAGCTCAACGCCTCTTTGTCTTACCAAAATGGGATTCAAACTGACAGCTATCGCGTTTAGTCAGATGCTGTCCACTGCGCCGCCACAATGGCCTTCGATGGCCTTCCATATCAGCTTTAATTTGATCTAAGAACTCCATATTTTACATTTTTAACCAACTTTTTCAATTTACTTGACAAACTTACTTTTGTTGGTTGGAAAATTCAGCGGCAGGAATGAAGTCAAACAGTTCCTCAGAACACTCCCCATGATAAATGCGGTAGAGAACGCACAGAGAGGAAACAATATGAAAAAGAGGAGTTGAATGGAGGGAAGCTACAATAGTCGTCGCAGAACAAATTTTTAGAAAGTGATTGGCGGTAGACGCGGTGAATGACGCTAACGGACGACAAACGCTAAAGACGACATTACAAATTTTGTCTTATTCATTCGTCTCTCAATGGCTGCTTGACTGTACCTATGCGAAATTTTAACGAGACGCGGGTGCGACTACAGATGCGTTTGCGTACAAATATTTACACGTTTTTGAATTATTACTGTTTAGAAAACAAAATGGTAAAAGAAAATGCAGACGTAAAATTTGATCTCGTTATTTGATAGTATTATATATTATAGTTTCATTTTTTTGAAGCTTCACGCTTGTTCCCGCAAAGCAAGGTAGTCAGATAGAACGTAGTCTCAAGACACTCACTTCAATTTCCACCCGAATTCAAGACATTGTGTGTGAGTGGCGGAACTAACGCCGCGCTTTGTCTTACTTAACCAGAGCGGAGAAATAAAATTAGTTTAAATATAATCATTCCCCAAGTGGGAATCGAATAGACTACCAATCGTGTTTATAGTCGTCAGACGCTGTACCACTACGCCACTATGTCCTCCGGGGATTTGGAGGATATATATAAATATCTCCGATAATTTGAAAATAAAATGGAGAATCATATCACTACTTGTTCTCTGCCAATCTTAATACCTATATACTATATACATATTTATATTATACACTACCTACAAAAGCTCAACACTCCAGCCAGAAATACCTTCATTGTAGTACTAGATGAATGAGCAGTATAATTGAGCTTTTGAAGAGGCGTGTGTGAATAGAGAGCAAATAAAGTGTACAGGCCATTAATAAAATAAACATTTACGTAGGGAGAGACGTTGTGATTTATTGTTACAGAAGTTTTACTATGCTGTATGTAGTAAGGGGTGTTTTTTGCTGTATACGTATATAGTTCTGAAAGCTTAAAGGACTATAATAATTGAAAGTTTTTGATAAATATATTATACAAAACAACAAATTCTTATTGTAATCCAATTGTGATAAGTAGATTACTCCCTATCCTGCCTATATTATCATCGTATACACGACACGGACACGTGTGCAAGTTTTAAAAAAAAAATCAAAATAGCGTTGCAATATCAATCAGTGGGCGGGGCATATGGCCTGCTGGACGTTAGGGCGGAAAGGTTCTCTAGGGCCGACCACGAACAGGATGACGGTCAGTGTTCAGGCCCCCTAACTGGTGGACCGACGATCAATGGTCAAGTCTGAAGAAATTTCTGGATGCACAGGACCAATTATTGTGGAAATTCTTACGAAGTACGGCTGAGGTTATGATATATAGTTGAAGCGCATAGCAAACGAATAATCTAGTAAATAAATCGTAAATTTTTCATCTTCCTTTAATAATAACACAGTCTATTGTATGGTAATACAGCCTCGCGTTTTATATTCATAGAGGTAAAATAATAAAAACACGTATAACGCAGTGAGATATGAAACCGTTGTGGACTAATATGATGAGTTCAAATACCAATTTGTCAAACTGAAGCGTTGAGTTTCGCCACTTAACACTCACTTCTCAAATTCAGGCGAAAAGAGAGAAATTAATGAGTAGAACACTAGATTCTCTCTACTATACACAAAAAAAAATTAAGCTATTTTGTATAATAAAAAATATATTTTTATATTAATACCATAGACCATCGTGGTATAGTGAGACAGAGTCTGACTGTAAGCGTGACTGTTTGTGAGTTCGATTACCCGTGGCGGAATTATTATATATGTATTATTTTCACTGCTCTGGTACCTAAGACAAAGTACGTTGAGTTCCGCCACTTCCAATGTCTCGATTTCGGGCGAAAAGTGGAGAACGGAGAGTCTGGACACTAGGGTTTCTCTGATATGCGGAAAAGGGTGTGATGCTGATGGCAATAAATGATAACCTAATAGTTTATTATATTTCTACAGGAGCATTTTTTTATCAAAACTTAAAAATAAACGAGTGTATATGGATATATCGACTTAACCTGTAGTCCTCACATCGTTAATACGTTAAATAATATCCATCACATTATGTCAAAAGGTTTTCAGGGCACGTAAGCGACGATCCCTAGAGGGCCTATGCAAACTTATTTAGGCCGCACTCCTGCTAAGGCGGTATTTAATTTTGTTATACAGCTAATGTGTGATTTACATAAAATTTCGAGACAAAATTAACGTTTGATATAGAAAATTCAAGGTGAAGGTGTTCAAAATATAATAATAGAGATACTACTCAATATATAAGTATTATTTCATTATAAGCTTGGGATATTCTGATCGATTTACCTTTACCGTATTACCGATTTAACATTTGTACACAGTGTGTTTTGATCATTCAAGAACAAAACTATCAACGATCCGCATTCGGGGGAACGATTGTATTCAAAACATTTTAATTTCTCCTCTCTGTTAACAAGACAACGTGGCATTGAGTTCCCCCACTAAACACTCAGTGTTTCTATTTCGGGCGGCAAGTGGAGAAAGGAGTGTCACGATAGGTCCCCTTTGACTACCCCGCTATGCGGGAAAAGAGCGTAAAGCTGTGATATAAACTAACAATATTGAAAGAATAAAAAGAAAGGAGAAATTCTGATATAAGTACTTAATATATAGGTAATTTAACAGGTGATTGATTGATTTATTCGTTGTTGGGCAACAAGAATATAATACGTATCTCTCTGTAATAGAAAGGTCTTTTTCTTTTTTTCGCTTTATTGCAGAGCCAGTGTCTACCATATAGCAGTGTAGACAAAAAGTGTAATCATTCGAACGACTGGGGTTCAAACCAACAAACAATCACGTTTACAGACGGTGACCCACTACACCACGATGGTCATAAAATTTATCTCTAGTACAAATGAATCCTCTCTCATAAGCTAATTCCATACAGTACTAGAATAGAAGTTAATGGGTTAAACTGCACTCAGTCACGTCAATTAGCGTTTAACCGGCATTAAATGGTTTAGTTAAAAGCGTAATTAAATTATCTTTTTCACAAAGCAAAGTTTAGAGCACCAGGTAAAGTAATAAAGTTTATATTACAAGTTGCATTAACTCACTAGGCACTAAAACTAAATCTATATATCTAAACCACGTGATGGTTGTGGGTTCGATTACCAAGCGTGTGAATGATTATAGTTTAATTTCTCCGCTTTGATGATAAGGCAAAACGCGGCGTTTAGTTCTGCCACTCAAAACAGAGTGGAGAACTCCCGGGATGTCTTGACACTAGGTTATCTATTGTACGTGGAAAAAAGCGTAAAAAGAGAGAAAAGCGTAGAAAAGGAGCGCAGAGGTGGAAGGAAGGAGGGGAAGGGAGAGTTCGAATACAATAAGTAATATCTATCCAAAATAGACGGTAAGTGGTGGAGAATTGAGTCTCAAATAATTGCGTTATTTCCTTATTTACTAAATACGAGTGTACGATGAAAAAAAAATCAAATGAATGAAACAATTTTACAGATGAAAACGCGGCCAAGTGAATTCTACGGACCGAGCTGTGGTGCGAGTTTCAAGTTCTTTAAGTCAAGATATCCTTATTCTAACAATGCCTTGTTGGCCTAGTGGCTAACTTATTATACAATACACGTTGGAAAATTAGGTTAATAGTGTATTTTACTAATTATTTCATAGGACTATAGTGGCAATGAGATGAAAAACGCAACGGCTCAAATTCCGGCGGAAAGTGGACAACGGAGTGTATTGTCTCAGGCATTAACTTTACGTAACCGGTGATAAATTAAGATTAAAAAAAATAATGCATGTTTCTTGTTTTGAATAAAATTATTTGACTTTGACATTCCTGCCTACCCTGCTATACATGAAAAAGCGCACTTATATCATATATAATCATCCTCCACGAGTGGGAATCGAACCCTCCACTGTCACGTTTAAGATCAGCGGCGCCATTGAGCCACAACACAACATTGAGCATCTGGAATCTCAGTGCATTTTATATGTGTACACTGTATTACTTATTCGAGATAGCCATTCTACGGCTAGTGAGCAATTAATTTGAGCTCAGTTGCTGTTATGAATATATGTGAATAAGTTATGACGCCTTCAATGCAATTTGTATGCTTAAACTAGTGGCACTTTGTACGTGATATTTGTACATTCGAATTTATTAAGGAAAAAAATATATATATTTAAAATATGGGTATTTGCTCTATTCGTTTATTAGCTGCTTCACCTGTGTAAGCCTAATAACACTTTAAACAGTTAAAGTGTAGTTAGGCTTACACACACACACTTATCTAAAAGTGTGTTAATGACCAGGATAATCAGAAAATGTTTTTATAAACTAATTTATTACTATTATTTTCAATAGTGAATTTTCTACTTCATTTAAAACTAAAGTATTAAGTATTTCGTTTACTTAATTCAATGTATTTACTTAATGCATTAACATGGAATTAAAACTATCGCGTGCCTCACGTTCATATTTCGGTCTCAAATGTCATTTAGAATTTATAACTGCCATATCTTGAAATATAGATATTAAACATGTGATCGACGCTATTATAGCCTATATAAAATGTGTTTGTGATGTGTGGCCATCAAAGCACAGTGTGACGGCGTCTGACTGTATACGCGATGGTTGTGAGTTCGATTCTCACTCAGGTATGTATTTAAATTATTATTTTATTCAGCTCTGGTGACAAAATTATCCGGTGTTGATTTCCACGCAATGTGATACGCAACACTTCTATGATAAAAAAAACATTTTTAGGAAACGTATTAAAATTTGAACGTGCCTCTAATATCTGGAAACGTCTAAAAGGCGCGGGTTTAAACCCCGATGCGTTCAAATTTTTATACTTTTACTAAATATGTTAAGTGTGACAGCACTTTAAAATATGTTACAAATACTTACGTATATATTATACAGAAACAACATTTACAGCTGTAGGCCCAAATTCATGATTGGAAGTTTTAATATTAAAAATATCAACGTTTTGATAAACCTCACATTTTGGCACTCAATATTTCATGGTGTATTAAATTCACAGTACCTCCCAATATTTTTGTACACATTTAAATGGTCGTAAAGAAAAGAAATGGCATAACGACACAAGGAATTTTAGCCTACCCTACAAAATGTACATAAGGCGTGAAGATTTTATACAAATAATAGAAGTCGTTAAAACAAAGTCAGGTCCCACACCCTTGTCTCAGTATATGACTAATAAAACAAATTGACTTAAAATTAATTTAAAATATATCTATACATGCATGTTCTCTTCTCAGCTTCACGCTTTTGCACGCATACCAGGGGGTAGTCAAAGAGAACCTAGTGTATCCGTTCTGCGCTTACCGGCCAAAAACGAGACATTGCGTGTTCAGTGGCGGAGCACAACGCCGTATTGTGTTTTAGGTACTATAGTTGAGAAGTGGAAATATTTTAAATATAATCATTTAATGAAGAATTGAAGTTCATAAGAAGTTTTAAACAAAAAAAAATCCCCTACTATTCTACGCTTACATACAGACAAACTGTACAACTATAGCATCTTAATATCTTATATCAACAAAACAAATATCGCTTCTATAGATTTATCTCAGTTTCCGTTACAAATTACAAGGCGGTGTTTGTTCCGCATATAAAGCGTAGCTCTACAGAAGCACCTGCAGCGCTTAACTATAGCTTGAGGGAATTCTATTGCCATTCATTGTGAGAATAATTGATTGGACTTAGGTTTATGATGCTGTCGAGGATAAATTGACACGTACCAGATTATAACGCGACAGTAGTACGTTCAAAGTTTGATTACCGGTTGGGAAAGAGTTTATGTAAAGGCTTAAAGCAGCTTCACACGTTTACTCGCATAGAAGGTAGCCGTTCTCCGGTTTACAAGGGCGGGGAAATGGATGTATGTATTTGAATTATTTTACACTGTCCCACTGCGCCACATTGGCCTCAATTTTTAAGTAATAATTAACATTACTTTTTAATAAATTAAAGTAGCACAGTACCTCAGTCTCTGGCGGTATAGTAAGTTCAAATACAGCAGTTGGTAACGTAAAATCGCATAAAAAAACTAATACAAAATGCGCAATTGACTAATTGAAAGGAGGATAAATCATTATTTATTTGTTTTGGAAAACATACAGCTTTTTATATAAACAAAACACAAAGATTAAACAGTTAAAAGAAATGCCAATAAAGTTTGCACTAAAAAAATAAATAAATAGTGAACTCAAAAAAAAACAAGAGACATGTTTAAGTTATTAAAAAAAAATCGGAACATAAATGAATATTTCAAATTCAAAATAATATTTTGCATATATAATATATATATAATTAAAAAAAAAACTTGAGGCTACATTGCCTGTTTCTGAATTTCGACAATATAATTAATGTTTGTTATAACTAATAACGTATTATGTAAGTAGCAAATATTTATATTACCCAACACAGTAACTTAGAGATTAAATTTGCTACAATATGACACAAATGGCGTTTTTTATACGAAGAAAGGAATAATATATGAAATTTAATATTTACTATGAATGACAAGCAAAAATTAAATAAAAAAACAGCCACCATATTACGTGTACACAGATAATATAATTACAATATAGGTTGCGGCAATGTTCTAACATTTGTACTGTACTTTGTGACATTAATTTGCCAAGAGTGAAAGAGAAATAAAGCAAATTATACAAACTGACGATAAATATATAATTAAATATGCATATCCATAATTTTTTTTATCATACTTTTTTTACTTTTGCATAATTAAAATACGTTATTAGTTTTTATTTAATCTGTGTCACAAAAATGTTAGTGTTTTATTTTTTACATGTCATACATTAAGAAGCTTCATACATATTCATATCAAATTTTTAACGAATCGATTAATTTAGCAGAGTTTAATTAATTATATTAGGTTTATTTTATTTAATACAAATATATAAAAACACCTAAAATTTTTAAAAAATGAACTTCATACCTTAACGAATATAACAATCCCAGTCACAAACACTATTCAATTAAAACGTCACGTAAAACACGGAATAACCAAGAAAAGAATATTATTATAGCAAATATCGTAAAAAATGCAGATCTTTGACGTTAAATTACACTACTAACCAAGACATCTACTCGCGACGGACGCCGACGCGCAACTGCTGTTTGCGGTCGAAAATTCAAATTTCAAATTTGGAATCCAGACCATAAAAACTAATAAGTCTTTTCATAATATTTGACGTTTCACCATTTAATTTTATAACAAATTTTATCAAGACAAGAATTATAAATTATATCAATGATCTTCCTTGTGTCATTTTTGTATACAGGAATATATATTTGTAAAAAACATCTGCATTTTTACGATATTTGCATATCACTCTTGTGAAAGTCATTTAAAATTTTAAATACAGGAGCACGTGTTATTTATTTTTAACAAGCGTTTAAAAAACTTACAATGAGGGTTATATAAATTTTTATGTCTATATATACATTTATTAATATTTTAAAACACTAAGAAAGCGGAGAAAAAAACTCTTCATTTAATATAACTTTTTTTTACCAGCTTCACGCTTGTTACGGCACAGTTGGGTAGGCAGAAAGACCCTAGTATTGAGAAACTCCGTTCACCACTTTTCGCCCGAATTTCTCGGTCTGCCTGTTCACCTGAGTGGCGAAATTAAAATAATTTAAATTTAATCATTCCCCCAATTCAAATCGAACCCCCAACCTATTACGTTCACAATCAGACGCCACTGTTTTAGTGTGCCGTGATGGAAACGGTGACATCAATTGTTTTTCGAAAAAATAAACAATGGGACAAGTATTATTCGAAATCATTAAATTATGTTCAAATAGCGCTGTGGTTATTTGAAATTCGATTTTGATTCGCGTGAGTATGTTTGCATATTTGCCTTTTTTGTTTCAATATTCAGCTTCGTAGTAAAAGACAATTAATTTACATCACTATAGTACAAAAGCTTATACCTACTACTAAATTATTAAGAATAAACCTCAATTCGTTTCTCGGATTAAGATTTTATTGAATGTTCTTTATTGAATTGTTCTTTATTGAACTTCGTGGCGCAGTGGGACAGCGTCTGTTTGTAAACGCGGCTTAATGTAGGTTCGATTCCCACTCGGAGGAATGATTATATTTAAATTACTAGCGACCTGCGCGCGGCTTCACCCACGTGAACTGTAACTATTTCGCATTTTCAGCGGCCTTTCCGTAATTAAAAAAAACCCTGTAGAAACAAAAAAGTGGTAGAAAATTTAGCCTATGTTCATCCTATGATCTTCAAATATCTTTATATACAAGTTCACCTTAATCGGTTCAGCGGTTTGACTATGATAACGTGCCAGACAGATAGACATACTTTTCGCATTTATAATATTAGTATGGATATTGGTTGGCATCTAGCTACTTGGACGAGGCAGATTACACTTCATAGTTCATACTACTAACACAATCCATATGTAACAGTATTTGAAGGACTACGATGTGGTAAAGTTTGTTCCCAAATAACTTGAAGCGTTAGCGAACTATGTAAGTTAGAATATATAAGGTAACTAAGCTAGCAACTGTTATAATTTGAGAAGTCTGTAAAATAGTTTAAGAAATGCAAATAATATATTTCCTATGGTCTAAAATATACTGTTTTTCTCTAACTTCTTTCAATTCACTTCCACCGTAACACGACGGTCGGTCGGTCCACGACCATTTTCTAGTTTACTGCTTCAATAATTCGAAAGTTGAGATATTGTTTTTTAAATCATAATATTGTTATTATTAAAAAAGTTATTCACACAATTAGGGAAATAAAAAATATTTTTAGAAAAATATTACTCGAACTCGTGCCTCTTAAACCGTCTAAGCGCTCTAACCGCTATGTAATACGTTATACATCCGGCTACGTACGATAGACTCATGAGACACGGGGGTGATCTTAATAAATAAGATTTCTTTTTGAAATGGCAGATTTGAACGCCTTATTTAAGTCGAATTAGACCACTACAGTGATATAACATCTATATTTAATTATAACTTGCTCTTTGCCCTTTGTCTATAGAGCTGAAAGAACACAAATTTAAATACTCTCCGAGTTCATTTTAAGCCCTCAGCTACCTCATTTACAGACATCCCACGCTCTAATATTATAGTTCCTACATTTTCAATACTTCAATACCCTTCTTATTGTAGTATTGTACAGTATATAGGTTTCCAAGAGGCGCGGGTTCAAATCCCGCTAAAATTCAAAAAATCTTCTTTCTCGTCCGCTCTGGTAAAAATTTATTATATTAGTTTTATATAAATGTTTTAAAATTAGTTTATTGAAATTAAATATCTATCCCATCTTATATTACGTTCAAAATACGTAACGAGCTTAAATCGTCAGTATATCTATATAGTGATTTAACAAAGCTCCATAAGTTCGGGCGAACAAACGTTTATGACAGGTTGTTGACATAGGCATGGTTCCCATAACCACTGTTGTTGTATGAGATAACCTATGGGATTTCGTCCTTTTCAAGTTTGGAATATGTCAGGTACAGTATATCATATATGTTATTAAGTCAATATGGTAAGGGGTAGTAAGTCAATTAAGCTTTAATAATAATAATTTTACGCCATTCTAGCGTTAGAGAGAGATGTGTCTATAGTTTATGATAATTGTTCAAATTTCATTTAGGGTGTATCTTTGTTTCTAGAGCAGCAACGTTTTGCATTTCTCCTCCATTTTCATTTACTATGACAAATTTTCATACTATTAATCCCTCATACAAAAACTGCAAGTTCTTTATAATTAATAAATGATTTTCTGTTTAACTTTTTTATTAAAGCAAAAAGACTAATATATTTTTAAAAATGTGTGAAATTTGGAGTATTTAAAAACTAAGCACTATATAGTCTTCGTAGTTGCTACTATGATGGACGGATAAAATGCGTCTTATAAGTTACTTTATAAGTTTGCATTATCCAATACTTACATTATTTTGAAGATCGACCAAACAATAGTTGTTAAAAGTTTGTTATATTGAAAAAAATGCTTTATTTGGTTAAATCTATTGAACAAATTTATTTTCATACACATCTTACACTAAAACTGACTGACTAAAATAACTCCTCTCTCTCCTCTAGCAGTGGGACAGCGGCTGACTGTAACCACGATTGGTTGTGGGTTCCATTCCCTTTGGACGGAATATTCATTAAATACACTATTTTCATTTCGACGCTCTGGATAACAAGACAAAGCGCGGCGTTGTAATCCGCCATTAAAATACGGGCGGAAAGTGTAGAACGGAATGTCTTGACACTAGGTTCTATCTGGCTATAAGGAAAAAAAGACTGAAGCGAAAAAAAAAAAACTTAACGACCGATATTTTGTACTAAGTGATAGAAACCGAAATAATAGCTACATGTCGTAAGCGATGAATCCGTTTTGGTAGGTTAAAAGTACACTAAAATATATGAGGAAATTTGAATTCCAAGTTTAACAAAGATAACGTCAATTAGACGCGACATTTTCTCAGTTTCATCTGACATAATTCCATATGAATACGAATGGAAAATGCAGGAAAATGTCACTAAAGTATGATATAATTTAAATATTACGAGAGTATCTTGTCGTTTTGTTCTTTTGTGTTATACTTATAATTTCCATATTAATATGGCGCCATCGTGGCGCAGTGGGGCGGCGTCTGACTGCAAATGCATTTGGTTGTGGGTTCGATCGCTACACAGTATGCGATCATGTTAATAATAAGGAGATTTAACAATTAAAGTTTCACGTTCTAAATACGAGAACCATTTTATCTTAAATGCATTCGCTGCAAAATGTAGCGTAGTATTCATCATTTACATGTTAATGAACGTGTTTAATTAGAAAAAAAAAACAGCTTCACGCTTATCCAGCATAGCAGGGTAGTCCAAGAGACCCTAGTGTCAAGACACTCTGTTCTGTACTTCCCATCTTAATTCAACACATTGACTGTTGAGTGGCAGAATTCACACTTTGTCTTGCAAGCGCGGAGAAATTAAAATTGGATATTATCATTCCTATTATATGAGTAGCGATCGAACCCACAAAAAATCGCGTTAGCGGTCAGTGGGGCTGCCCACTGCGCCACGGTGTGGATTTGTCAGACACGGTTCGGTTCGATTTTGCGCCACGATGGGAATTTGAAATAATTGACTTTTATTTCAGCATCAGCATTTTTTGTACTAAGTGGCGGAACAGATAAAATGCAGGATTTTATCGTAACTGTGTTGTTAAATAAGGTATTTCCTTAATTTTTATATATATATGCATATTTTTTTAGGTGTGTTTTGAACTATTTTGTACTATAATTATTTTTTTCAGTTTCACGCATAGCAGCGTAAGAGGGATCCTAGTGACATTCCGTCGGAATGAATGAATGAGTGTATAAATTCTCCCGGGTGGGAATCAAACTCACAGCCATCACGTATTCAGTTAGTCGCAGTCCCACTGTGCCATGATAACCTCAATAGTAACAATCCATACTAATATTATAAATGCGAAAGTAACTCTGTCTGTTTGTGACGGTGATCACGGCCAAACCGCTGAACCGATTGTGATGGAATTTTATATAGAGATACTTTAGTGGTTTTTGATGAACATAGACTACTTTTTGGTCAAGTTTTGTCAAGTAAATCTTGAAATAACTTGATTATTGTTTTACGAAACGAAATTGTTGTTGATTGTTCACACGGGTGAAACCGCAAGAGGGTTGCTAGTTCTTAATAAGTTTAATTACAATGGCGTTAAAAGCCTAGACAAAACACTAACATCTAAGCTTTACCTATCATTGTACTAATGATAGGCACTTGAAGCACATAACGTGGCAGCCAACTATCCACCAACAAATTCATTTATTATTTGAAAATTAAATCGAAAACATACCTTTCAATTAAGACTAAGCTGTATATGCTGTTAATTTTGCTTATTTCTGTACGATTTAAATGATTATAGCCAGTAGTTCACGCTCCAATTTGTGTAAAAGGTTGATGTGGTCGCGTGCAATGAAGCTTTACAGTTTGTTTCGACCACTTGCTTGTGACCCGCATAATTTACTACACCTGAACGAAAAGCTATCGTATAGTCATATTAGGTAAACGGAGCTTTTCTAAGGATGACTTAAGAAAAACATAGAGTTTGGTCCCTAAATTTTTGTTATTTTTTGCCATGTAGTATGCGAGCATAAACGAAAATGAAAGTGAAGTGTGTTTGAGCTGTCAAGTGTGAATTGGTGAATATAAAAGATTAAAATCAAAGGAATCTGTAAACCAATGTAATTAAGTGAAACTTCTATTTTAAAAAATAGTCTATTCAACTTTTAAGTATAAAAATGAGGGAAAATCATTATTTTATTTAATTTCATTTCAGATAACTACTATTTTATTAACACTTTTACCGCATAGTAGAGTAGCCAAAGATAACCTAGACACTCTGTTTTCTCGTTCCGTCCGAATTCCAGAAATGGCGCGTTATACGGCGGAACTTAACCTCAACTCAACAAGTGTTACCAAAGCAGGGATGAGTGGAGATTGAACCCACGATCATCTCGTTTACAGTGTTAACAACTGATGTGTTCTAGCCGGCTTTTCTCAGTACAACTGCCTTCTGGACTGGTGGTAGCTTCATGCTTCTTTGGTGATTCAAGTGCTTACAAAAGTCTATTTGAAAGTAAAATATTTTAAATTTGAAATGTAAATCTAGGAATTACTAGACACTCAACTATTCTTTTTAAACATTTTAAAGTAGACCGCTAGGTCAGAGTGCGACCGATTTCCAAGAGACGCAGGTTCGAAAACTAATGCGTTAAAAATTTTATACGTTTTCTTAAAATCATTTTTATGTTACAATACTACTCTCAGAATATTATTAAAATAATGAAAATGAAGGGACTTTAATATTAGAGCGTGGGATGTATGTAAATTAGGTAGCTGAGGGATTAAAATATACCCGGGGGAGTATTTAAATTTGTGTTATTTTCGGCTCTATAGACGAAAGAAAAAAGCAACTTATAATTTAATATAGGTGTTACATCACTGTAGTTCTGCCATTTTAAAAATAAACAATGTCTAAATTATTGATATTAGCCTGTCTCATGAATCTAATAGTATTATTTATTTAAGAATTATAACACTACAGAAACTTAATCCATAACCTTTTTTTACTTCTATTTTTTTATAATCGTCATAAGTTACATTAACATAAATAAACTAAAGTTATCTTTAAGGAAGTTCTTTTTATTTACTCTACAGTATTATTAATATAAAATTAATCTTAAAAAAAATATACTACAATATATTAATAGTTTTGTATGATAATTAAAATATTTTTATAATTAATTAATATTAAATATGTATAATAATTATATACAAAAATTAAATCAAGGTTTAGGTGTACTGGGTACCGGGCATGACCGCTGTCGTGGAGGACCGCTTCGCTCCTGGCTTTTAAGTCCTTCTTTAAATTGTAATAACCATTAAGTACGAGATTTTATCAGCTACACGCTTTTCTCCGCAGCAGAGACTTCGTTCTCCACTGTCTTGAATTCAAGACTTTGCGTTGTGGGTGGTGGAACTCGACTTCTTCTTCGAATTGAAATAATTTTAAATGTAAACTCTATTCAATGGAATTATTGAAAATAATCTATATACGATAGTTATAGAAAACTTAAGACTAAATACCTTCTAAAATTCTCCTGATTTGGTAATGATAACGTGTGGACGTGGGACCTTAGCAATATACTTAGGTTCCCTCGTGAAATATATATCTCATTGGCTGTACAATTACGATACGATTTAATTTTTATTATTCATTTGTTTTGCTCCCTTTTTTAATTTGCTCTACTCGAAATACCTAGCCTTCAGTGAATTTTCATTAGATCTTTAACTGTCAATGTCAAAATGACTTTTAAGGACATCTAGAGGTAATGGCTCACTCTTTTTCTTTTTATAACCGGATAAAGTGGTTTCATGGCATGCGGTTACATCTGTACATCTGGCCAAGAACGGGGTCTTTATTTTTAACACACACACATTCTACCTGGGGTGACAGCAGTTTATCATATTGATAGTTTAAATTTTAAATAGTTAATATTTTAAATTTATAATGAGTTGTTACGATATATTTTGATTTTGATTGCGTTAAATCAAATATCAATAAAATTTTACCTACATACATTATATATACACACAATATTTTTTATAAACTCCATGAGATTTTAAAGATTGCTAAATATGTTTGTGATAAACTTAATAAAAACGAGCCCCTAAGTCATTTATATAGCAGATAATTGTATGTTCCAATTTTTGTTTACTATATTTAGAACATTCATGTACTAGATGGTTAATTGTTTGCTGTGGATTTCGCAGCAATATCAGCAGACTCATTTCCGTCTAGGCCTGTATGAGCATTGATGCAGACGAAATTGATGTTGCCTTCTCTTCTGATTACGTGAATATTTCTGTGGATTCTGGCTACAATTGGATTAGTGTTATCTGCGTTATTTATTGAAGTTAGGCCGAGCGAGTCTGATAGAATAGTAGCGTAACTAATTTTCCTATTGGTTTCTTTAATTCCATACAACTCTGCTGGATAGATTGTGCAGCTAGGGCGGAAGCGAAACTTTTTAGTCAGAGAGAGAGAGAGAGAGAGAGAGTCATCAGAGGTGTATGCTACGAATGCCGCGCCTACTTTGTTGTCTTCAAATTTGCTGCTTCCTATGTAAATGTTATTTGTATTTCTATGATTTATTTTTGTGATGTCTTGTGTAGCAGTTGCTTTAGTTATATCTATTTTAATTCTATCTACTGGATGTAGTAATTGTGAGGTGGGTATAGATTCTATTGTTATATTATTAGGAAGACTATTATGAATTAATGTGTGTTTAACTAGATCAATATCTTTTATTTCTTTAATTTTTAGATGCAGTGGAGTTAGAGACAAAATAACAAATACAGTGGTGGCGAAACTCGTACGGAAGCCCCATATAATTTGGATTGCGAACTTGCCCTGCAAGGACATTAGGGTGTCACAAACAGTCTTGTATTTGATTGACTCGCCCCAAATTCATATGTAATTATTAGTTCTATGATTTGATTAAAAATGATTTTAATTGACTGAGAATTAATACCCCACGTGGGACGGACAAACTTACAGATATACCAGAAAACTTTAAGTGCTTTATTTGTTATATATTTTAGTTTGCTACCTGCCATGACATGCCATGTTGTTTATTTAGTTTGGCTGTATTTATTTTATTCAAGGCTGCTCTAATTGCGTTAATGATAGACGTTTGCTATTTAAATTCATATTGTTGAGGGTTATTAAAATTTGTTTTTAGGTAAGCCTATTACGTGTGCTACTTTCGATTGAATTGGTAAGTCGCCTATAGTAAGACTTTGGTTTAGGAGTTTGGTAATTATTTCCGGGTATTTTTTAACATTTTTTAAAGTGTTAATCGCACACTAAGGAAATTGTATAAGAATTTGAACGCAGTGGGATTTGAACCCGCGCCTCTTGAAAACCGTTCAAGCGCTCTGACCGTCTGAGCCATGCATTGTACATCCAGGTACGTCAAAATTCTTATACACTTATTATTACTTATATTTGTTGTTTAGGAGATTTTTACAAATTTCTGCTACCCAAAGGTTATTCTACAAACAATCGGAGCAATACCTGGAATTGGACCTAAGGAAGGAATTGCGACCTCAGTGTAGAAATTGAAAAGATCCCACTGATGCCGCCTCCGAAGTGTGTGCTAGAAATGAACTGATGCAGTGTTATACCTCTCGCTCCTACTACCTCGTACAAATGAACACTTAATCTATACCTGGTCAGTTCGTTAATAAGTTTGAAGTATTTGTTTACAATGAAATTATGGTCTTAAGTAATAAGTCTATTTTTATTTAGTAAAGTACGAAAAAAAATCGTAAAAATAAAAAGAAAGTAAGGCAGTGCGTCATAGGCGTGTCATAAAAGACGAAGTTGCTTATTTCCCCTAACCCGAGCCAAGGTGCAAATTTAATTTACTTGCCGTAGCCAGAAAATATTGAACTTATAAATAATTCATACAACATTAATACAAAGTTCACTTTATCTAGTTATTCTTTTATATTTAAATTTAATAATAAATAAAAATATTTAATAATAATAAAAAATAATTTTTCTTTGAAAAGTATTATAATTTATTTATTTTTATTATTTTGCTAAACACTTGTGAATTTTTAAAAAGCAAGTTATTTTATTACTACAGTTGTATGATTTCTCTCGCATAGAAGGGTGGCATGGAGAACTGTGGCTTTCCGCTTTCCGCCTGAATCCGCCTGGGGGTCTTTTTTTCTATTGATAAGGCAAACGAGCGTTCGGGTCACCTGATGGTAAATAATCACCCCGTGTAACACCAGAAGAGCTTCAGATGTTGGTGGCCTTTAAGGTGAAAAAAGACGCGCTTTTTATAAGTACCTAAGTCGAATCGACCTAGAAACACTGCCGCTGATAGGCCATTCCACAGTTGAGTGGCACGTGAAAGGAAGTTACTAGTTAGTTGTGTCACTAGAGCGGGAAAAATGGATATAGTTTTAAATATTATCATTCTCCTAAGTGAGGATCGAATCCATGAATCAATAGTTTTTACAGTCAGACGTTTCCCACTCCACCACAATGGCTTTCATATTAATAAAGCTTAATAATCACAATCACTATAATGTATTAATAATACAAATACAAAGTAATGAAAAATTCACTATTCAATATTACATTTTAAAGGGGCTCTACTACACACACAAAGCTTTTATCTGCCTTAGGCTTTAGCTTTCTAGGGCAAGAGAATAAAATGGTAAATCTATAGATAGCCAATGAAACGATACTAATAATATTTGAATACAATTGCATATTTATAAGTTAAGTTAGATTTTAATAGAAATGCGGACGATTAAATCGTTTTTAGTATAAAATTGGACAAAAAATAAGATTCGTGGCGCAGTTTGTGGGTTCGCTTCCTACTCGCAGGAATGATTATATTTTAATTATTTTCATTTCTACGATCTGCTAACAAGATAAAGTGCGGTGTTGAGTTCCTGAACTCAACATGCATTGTCTCCGAACCGGGTGGCAAATGGAGAACGGAGTGTCTTGACGCTAGTTTCGAACCGGAACCGGAATAAAATAAATTGGTTTTTAAAATTCCACAAAAGAAAAAAAAAACACTTTTAAAAGAAAAAATTGTTAAAAGAATATAAAATTATTATTTATCTAATTGTAAAAGAATGACTTGATAAAGTGAACTTTATATTAATTGGCTTGGATTAGGGGAAATGAACAACTTCGTCTTTTATGACACGCCTTTGACACACTGCCGTTTGTAATTAAATAATTTATTATTATTTTTACAATTACTTTCGTAATTACTTAAGGCTATAATTTCATCATAAACAAGTACTTCGAACTTACTAACTAACCGACCAGGTATAGATTTAGAGTTAATTTGTACGCGGTAGTAGGCGGAGAGGCATAACACTGTGCATCAGTTCATTTTTAGCACGCATTTGGAAGGTGGCATTAGTAGGATCCTTTCAAATTCTACACTTAGGTCGCAATCCCCGGGCACTGCTCCGCTCCTCACCCTGCGACGCGATAGGCACCTGCATCACCGCTATGTTATACTTAGGAGTTCCTTCTTTCTTTTATAAGGATTTATAAATAAATATTTAAGTTTCATTAATGAGATTATTTGAGCACAGATCTTTTTACCAATTTCACGTTCAATAGATATCGACTTCGTCTGGGTGGAATTCTAAAATAACAGTAGCCTAAGTGTCTCCTTATTACATCAGCTATCTACCAGTTCAAGTCTTGCCAAAATCGGTCTAGCCGTTCCAGAGATCATCTGGAACAAACAGACAGGCATACAGGTAAAAATTATAAAAGATAACCACCAGACGCTCCAATTTCGTTTATTTGTATATTTGTTGTTAGCATTTTTATACGTTTTCTAAATATGTTTTTTTCAATTTCCTTAGTGTGGGAATAACACTTTAAAAAATGTTAAAAATTTATATTGATTAAATAGCATTCTCTCTTGCCAAACGATTGTTCGTAGAATAATCTTTGGGTAGCTGAAATTTGTAAAAATCTTTCTACAGAGATGCTAACAACAAATATAAGTTGTAATAAGCGTATAAGAATTTTAAACGTAGCTGTATGTAAATCGCATGGCTTAGCGGCCAGAGCACTTAAACGGTTGTCAAGAGGCGCGGGTTCAAATCCCAAATATTTATATCCATAAATTTCATTATTTTATTAAAAGGCCGCCGAAAAATACGAAACAGCTATGCATCATGCGGGCGAAACCGAGAGTAGGTTGATAGTTCAACATTAAATGTCTCGATTTTCGGCGGGAAGGGGAAAAACGGACTTGGACGATACATTCTCTCTGCCCTGAGTGTAGTATTAAATAACAAATAACACTTAAGTTGTATGAAAATAAAATAATAATTTTATAGAAAATTGTCAACATTGTAGTTTTATTTTAACGTTTTAACTAATATTATTTATCTTAACTTGTTATATGAAAAATGTATTAATTTAAAATGTATGAAAAATTTTAAACGTTTTCTATGACATAGTTGGAAAAACTTTAATATGTATAATTATTTCCCCGAGTGGGAATCGATATCACAAGAATCGCGATTAAAGTCAGACGCTGTGACGCCACTACAAGGTCTTGATATTTTGTAGTAGTTAAGTAAATAGTTTAGTTTATTTTCAAAACTACTTTGCGAAAATAGTAAAAAATTTAGCCAAACTTAGTCGTATTCTCCATTTCTACCTACAAGATTAAGGGAGTATGACCTATATACAAATTATATTCTAACACCGTTTTATTCCCCGCCTCCATTGTGTACATAACAGTTAAACTTTAAGATTATGAGGTGCTTACGTATTAAATTTCATTATGCGGTAATATTCTTACAAGTTACAGTTAATATGATACTAAGTTCATTATTTTACATGCTTTTTAGCTCAGTATTTTTAATGTGTTTTACACACTTAAAGCTTGAAAAACATTTTAGATATCGTGTATTCAGTGGCGGATCTCAAAACCGCGCTTTGTGTTACTAAAGTGAGAAATTAAAATAATTATAATATAATTATTTCTATACTACCGGGAGGGAGAACAACAGTCCCTAGTAAGAAAAGGTTCTCGAGTGGCGACCACGAACTGGGGCTCAGTGGGATCTGGTCAAGGTCGCCGGATGCCACTGGATGCGGGAAGCGCAAGACCGATCGTCTTGGAGATCCTTGGGGGAGGCCTATGTCCAGCAGTATTTCTTAGGAAATTATATATATATATATATATATATATAAATATATAGTAAACGTATCTTATGAAGTAATACAACTAATGTAATGCTTAAAGGTAAACATCACATGCAAGAGAGAAATATGGATATGTATATTTAAAAATGAATAAAATTGGAGTGTCTGTTTGTCATATTAAAATTAAAATAACCGCTTTTATTAAAAGTTTATGTATATTTACACGATATATATATATATAAAAAAATTAATATTTTTTGTCTGTTTGTTCCGGCTAATCACTGGAAAGGTTGGACCGATTTTGACGAGACATTAACTGGCAGACTGGCTGATGAAATAGGAGAAACGTAGGCTACGTTTTATTTTGGAATTCTACACGAAAAGTTGTGCCATCCAAAAAGTACTTTGAGACGTTGCGGTTAACAGCGGAACTCAACGCCGCAAATCTGTGTACCAGACGATTTAGTCGTATCCGGAAAGAAAATAAGTTTCGTTTCGAGTTGGAACCGAACTCACACAAAACGCTTCTCACTGCTTCTAAAGTCTTAGAAAACTCTAAGTTTCTTTTCAAGTGATATTTCATTCAAAATTAATTTTTCTGAAATTAGAATCACCAATATCCTTTTTTTACATTCTTTAAAGTGTTATTCACACACTTAGGATATTATGGCAACATTTTTAGGAAACGCATAAAAATTTGAACGTTGCAGGTTTTGACCCGCGCTTCTAGGAAAATGTCCAAGCGCACTGACCGCTAAGCCATACGTTCAACGTAACGTATTTTTTTTTACATTTGCTAATATTGTTTTTCTGATATCCTTGGCTTGTGGCCACCGTTGAATATGCCATCGACATGCACCAATACTGGGTAGCTTCTAAACTGTTTGTACGTTGTAGTCATGTCAGTCTATTTTGTCGACATATCAAGTTTTCAATTTTGTCAAATTCTGAGTTCTGTTTGTTTCTTTTAGATATACCTCATATACATTTATAAGAATCTATATAGTTTTTTTTTTAAGGCTTAATAAAATTATCATTTTTATTTTTGTGTGAATGTGAAATATTATGTTTTATGTGTGATGCGTGACGAATTAGTGAGTGAGTGAATGGATCAAATAACTTCCACCGTTTTCATTATCTGCATAAAAAAACATATATTATTTGAAATACAAATTTATACACTATATTATATAAAAAAATCGGACATAACATTTTATTATGCAACTTGTTTCTATCTATTATAAAAAAAGCTACAGAACAAATATATTTTATATCTAAGCCCGTTTACTACTAGCGGTCAAAATTTGCATATAAGCTTTCATTGTTCTTTCATACTCGTATGTCAACAATCGGAGCTGTGACAGTGCTGGCAAATTGAACTTCACTAGTCATTTCACTTCAAAGCTGTAAAAATCTATTTTGTATTCAAAAGGGAATAAAGCAATTAAAAACGGATTTGAAATCGTTTTAGACAGATATATTATGTACGAATATAATTTTTTTCAGCTTCACGCTTCATACCACTAAATAAGGTATACAGAGAGAACCCAATCTCAAAACACTTACTTCTCCACTCTGCGCTCTAATTCGAGACAATGCGTTTTGAATTACGGAAATCAAAGTGTCACTTGTCTTACTAGAGCGGAGTCATGTAAATAATAAAAAAAATAGTATTCTGTCTGGGAATAGAACTCAAAATCAATCGTATTTACAATAAGTCACTGTCCCACTGCGCCACAATGGACTCTTGTATGTATATTATAAGTAGTAATTAACGACTGATCTCCATTAATTGTTCTTTATTTCAATTTACGTTACACGTGGCGGAGCTTAACACCACACTGTCTATATTTTGTATGCTTATACAATTTATTTAGTTTGCTCAGTCTGTTTTAACAAATCACGGCGTAGGTTTTCGTAGTATTATAAATCCTGCACTGTGCTCTTTTCTCAATAGATGAAAAATGGAGAAAGGAGTGATCTACCACTAAGTTCTCCGACTACCCAAAGAATGAGAAAGATTGTGAGATATGCGTCAAGGCTCAAAAAATGCAACCTACGTCAGTCAGTTACTAAATATTTTTATAGGTATAAAGTATTTTATTGGGGCAAGAGATTTTTGACATATATTTTTTTATAATTTCAAGCTACCAGCTATATACAAGTGTATGAATAATGAAACAATTTAGTCTCTGATTTAACAAAAAACTCAAAGCAAATTAAACATTCCAATACAATTACTATAAATATATAGAGTAGATAAGAACGCCATATAAATGTGTCAAATAGTATCCTTTAACATAAAATATGATCTTTATCGCAGTCTTGAGGCTGTCGCTGTAACCCAGCCGTATCACATAATAATGTTACCATTGTATGATTATCACTTATTTACGATGGAAAGGTTATTTAAATTGAGATTTTCATAATAATCATTGTCGAGATAACATTGTCAAGATTTGTAGTTCGTATAAAATTAGACTATTTTTGTCTACATACGTCTCGTACATACAATATTAAATATATATTAGAATTGTAAAGTTGAAGTGAGTTTGCTTTTGACTCTTTCACCAGTACACTATTCAACAGGGATAATAATAATATCTCATTTTCATCTAAGCACAGGGGTATAATTACTAATGAAGTCTGTTCAAACGCCATCTGACGTTGAATTACAGAATTCCTGAAAATGTTCGCCGTCCCCGTAATGTTCAATGTTTGCTAATGTTTGTGTTAAGTTTTTTTTGTAAATTTTTACATAAATATAATAAAATCAAATTATAATCTACCCCTTTTATTATATATCATTCACTACTAACCTTTAATGTCATGTATTATCTGTTGTAAATGTGTATTTTGTTATAAATAACGGTCTCCATATTGTTAATGGATCTCTTTTAACATGGAATCAATCATAGTGTGATTTTATCTCTTTTTACCGATCAATCTCCTTCGTGTGTTCTCCATTCAACGTGACATTGGCGAAGTGACTTGTGGTCTACTGGCACGTTCGAAGCGCCATAATTAAATAACCTAACTGAACTGTCAACGTAAATGAAGCTGTGGATGATAAATAGTATGTATATTAAACTTTTCAGTTACAAACTGATAGACAGACAGCGCACCGCTAAAATACTATGGCATGTATGTTCCTTTGGGGGGCATAAAGAGCATTGAGGGAGGATTTCTCTGAATTCTTTCGGGAATGGGAATAGACCGAATTTCACATTTATAGTCCACGCAAAATAAGTATTGGGCGATGGTTTCTTTAAATAATATTAATACTACCCGGTATTCAAATTTAGCATTTAATTTGATTTTGATGAGTGACACACAAATTAAATTCTAAATCAATTTTCCAAATTACCCGTGACTGTACGAGGTTGACGGCAAGGTGAGAGCTTGTTTGTTTGCGCAAACCAATGTTGCCATTGGTCTCCAAAACTACTAGTCCGATTTTGACGCAACTTTCAGTGATAGGTTCAGGCTAATAATAATGAAATATATCAAATTATATGAATATTATCATATTATTAATAAAAACTAGAAGAAGCAAGTAATTTTGATTTAGTTCAGCATATTAATGCAAGCCATAAATGAAAAAAATTAAATACTTGGATAAGATGAATACTATATCTTTAGTGTCTGATTTCTAAGTAAATGAATGAGAAAAAAATGTTTTATTACCATCGTCAATAAGCCAAGTGGCTTTATTGGTGTGGATCTAAATGAACACTATTGAGTGGGTTCAAATATTATGTAGACAAATAAAAAGCAAAATTAAACATTGTGAAATAACTTACTACGATTAAAATGTAATTGAAAAAAGGATAAAATGATTGAAAAAACCCGTCTAAAAGTATTTTATGTAACGAGACGACGGGGACGTATCCATCGGGGACCGAGACCACTGTTTTAAATTAAAAGTAAATATTAATTTTGTTCACAAAGTCATAAAAGGACTACCAGTTATCAAAACTGTGAATGGGCTTTTTAATTTTTGGTGGCCAGCCACTAAAACGCTTGTTGAAATTTTGAAAGAGTGATGGCAGCCTCCGACGTCTTTTTAAACGTCAGTTGTATATATTAATTAGTGCACATGCTTACATCGTAGCCTTCTTTTACTAGTCCGCTAGAAAAAACAGTGTGAAGCTAATATTAATTACTTTTGACTTTGACTACAAACTCATTTGGTTGGCCATAAAATTAACTAACATTTATATTAATTAATTCTTTTCCTGTATTCCATACTAATTATCCATTTAAAACGATAAAGTTTGATAATCAAAAGGAAATATTTAAGACTTAAAAAGAAGAAACTCCTTAGCATTCTATGGGTTCAGAGAGAAGTTCGGAGCAGTTCGGACTTGCGACCCAGGGAAGGAAATGAGTACTTTATACTCATTAACGCTTATTTCCACTGTCCGAGCTCCTCTCCCTTCCCAACCAGATTTAACACAAATACCCTCATAAAATATTCAAGCAAAATATGACTTACATATCGTTATTCGTTAATCGAATTACATTTAGATGTTAGGGTCATCCCTATATCATTAATTTTGTAATGATGGTAGTACCGCAATAACGGATAACGACTAACGACGATCCGTTAAACCCTGAAGCCTCGCGATTGTCCGATCAATTATACGGTGTTCTATTAAGATTGATTTATATGATTGGACTTGTTCAGTTGTAAAATGAATTATTATTTACACAATCGCGCCGAAGGGACAAGCTTACTTTTAACTCAATGGTTTTTTTGATTTGTTCCGGTGTGGGATTATATACTAGCAACCAGCTCGCAGCTTCGCCTGCTTAAACTACACGACTAAACTATTTTTCACTTAAATCACAAACTTTGCTTGAATTCATAAATTAATTGGTTGTAATTTTTTTATTTATTAACCGATTGAAATAAAATAAATACTAAAATTTGCTACAATACAATAACCTGCAACTGCATTCAAATCGGTTACGCTGTTTTTGAGATTACCGTGCACAAACGCACATACAAACAAATAAACAGAAAATTAAAAAGGATTGTTTTATTTATAATTTAAGGTACGAGTACTCGTATAATATTTTTTTTTTCTCGGCAATTTTAAAACGGAATTTAAACCTAGTATAGTGAAACCTAATATTACAAGTAACCTACAATTATTTGCTATAAATTTCTTGATAAGTCTATCTATTTAAGATCTTAAGACGTAGTCTTCCCTCGGTTCTAACAATAACCTGACAATATTTGAAGTAGACAAGCAACCAATTGGTAAGCAGGTCAAATCAGTTACCAATTAAGTTTAATTAGATTATTGTTTTACATTATTTATATTGTATAAAATAGAAATCTGTACTGATATAAAAAAATTGTGATTTTTTTGGTGTACCTTCTGACAGCTTCTCGTATATTATATACAATTGTTAAATGGAGTGTTTTAACACTATGGTAGCTCAGCTTAACTTGCTAACTGAAGGAAATGTGCACAAATATATAAACAAAATATAAGTAAATATATATTTTTTTTAACTTCACGCTGTATCCCGCATACCGGGAACGGCAGGTAAAACCTAGCGTCATGACACGTCGTTCTCCACTTTGCACCCGAATTTGAGATATGGCATCTTGAATGGCGGAACTCAACGCCGTGCTTTGTCTCATCAGGGCAGGGAAATAAAACGATTTCAAATGTACTCGTTTCCCTGAGTGAGAATCGAATCCACAACCATCGCACATTAAAGTCAGACGTTGTCCCACTGCGCCACAATGGTCTCAAAGTAACTAATATTCTTAACTAAATAGTATTATAGGAAAAAAATTAATAAACAACTAAGCTTTATTTAAATTAAACCTTACATTTACTGGTTAGACTTGTTTCGATTGTCTTTTTTTATTTCGATCATCGATTGGTCATCAAAAAAAAAAGTTAAAATGAACAGTCCCTTTATTAAATGTGGATTCTGGTTTAGATTAGGGACACCTGGCGCGAGATGCTTTTGGAATAAGTGATGTGAACTTCTAACGATAGTGTTGTATTCGTCAATTTAATCGGCGATTTAATATGTATTCGTACCTACTAGATTCTGTTCTAGGTATTTATGTAAGAATTGTAATATATTTAATATATATATGTATAGCAGAAGATATATATATATATATATATATATATATATATATAAAGAAATGTTTTAATTATATAAAATAAATAAAATCGGCACACGATCGCCGCCTTCGCCCTAACCGGTGAGTGACCCCGGCCAGTGGCGGTCGAGGTGAAGCACCGTGAGGTTTTAGTGGGTATACGGGCTTACATCTGCTAGTCCGGAGTCCCACATAACCTCGTTCAAGTCCCCAATCAGGCAAGTATTCGTAACGGACTTCCTATCGTTAAAAAAAATCCAATAATATTTTTTTTATTACTATAGGTAAAATTTGTATTCACAACGGTCGTACCCTTTCAGACACAGACACAGTGGTATTGCGTCTCGTAGGTACGTTTATATTTAGAAACCTCATAAATAACAATAAAAATAGGCTTTTTATTGAAATATATTTAATTTGTGTATTGATACATTTACATTTAAGTATAATTATATATTGCGAATAGGATAAAGGATATATAAAGATGCGAGCCGCCCATGACTAGGATGGTTGGCGCTCTATAATCGAGGCCTACGTTTTAAAATGGGCTGAAAATGGAAAAAAAATACTATATACATCATCCTCAAGTGGAATAGCGAACGACTAGCCAACAATTTTTTACTGGCGGAGACATTAAGTCGAGGTCATATTTGTGAAAACATTGTTAGGCTACTTACAAATATCTAATAAATTTCTCTGGTCTTTTAAAACAAAGGGCGACGTTGAGTTTTATATTATAAATAACACAATGTGTCTAGTTCAGGCGGAGGGCGGAGAAATCTCTTGATACTGCGTCCTTTCTGCCTACTCTACTATGCGAGAAACAGTGTGAAGATGTAAAGCATATTATTGTTTGTCATATTTGCTTGCTAACATGTACAGAAATAACTATAAATATATATCGATAAAAGTAAAACGTCACTATAAACAGGATAGGATCGTAAACGCTAATAGAACTCCTTTGGTTTTATAAAACTGGCAGTTTTAAAGTTAAATTTAACGGCAAAGGGATCTGTAGAATGACTTTATAATGTTCCGATACAGGTTATTTATTATGCTTTAATTGTATGCATTTTGAAATAGAGCTAGCAGTTTTTTTTGTGTCATGTCACCCCGTTCTCCGCTTTCCGGCTGAATTCGAGATATTGAGTGTTGAGTGGCGAAAATCAGAGCAGGGAAATGTATTCATTAAAATTTTATATAATTCTTTCCCCGACATGGATCGAACCCGCAACCATCGCGTTGACACTCAGACGTTACCCCACTGAACCACAATGGTCTCAAGCATATTTTAATCCATAGATTTTTACTATGGTTAGAACTTATGGTTAGTTACTTTTAGTTGGTTTATAGTTAAATTTGACCTGATATGAATTATTGTAAGGTATTCTAGTTAAACTAGAGACCACTAGGTTTGTGGGTTCGATCTCCACTCAAGACAATGATTATATTTGAATTAAGAAATACAGTCTTAGACTACGCCAACCACTATAAAATATCTCGTATTAGAGCGGAAAGCGGACAACGAAGTGTCTAGGGAGACTTGCAGAAAGGCAATATTAGTAATATCATCTATTTAGCATTTACTCTTATATAAAGTGACGTGTACGTTGCCGTAGCAACATATATTTTCATCGTCATCGCTCTATTCTCAATAATTTACATATTATTTAGAAAATAAAATAAATCATTTTTGTATGAAATTTTGCGAAAACAGAACAAAAAATATGTAAAACGCCAGTTAAGGTATTACAATACGTAACTAAGTTAACAATGTCGCCATTATTTAATGCGTGAATTTTGAAACGCCTCAAAAATGTCCTTCGACCCGTTTCCATTGTGTATTGAATCCGTTAAGCCTTACCGTCAAAGGGAACCACATACAAAGGTGTATTTGAGCGAAATTTTAATTTTAAATTTATATTTTGACGTTGGGGAGTTATTTATGATGCTATTACGAGTATATTGGAGGTCGTAGGTTCGATTATGTGCATTGCATTTTTAGTTGAGGTCAGCGTGGAGCAGTGGGACTCTGAACGCGATTGGTTATGGGTTCGATTCTCGATTTAAGTTATATTCATTTCCTTGCTCTGGTACCACTCAAGTCACAATGTCTCGATTTAGGGTGAAATGTGTAGAGCGGAGTGTCTCGACAGTAGGTAAGTAGATGAAATAGGAATTTTTCCCTGCATCACAATGGCCTCGAGCATATATTATAATTTACTTTTGAAAAAGCCTTTGTTGAAAAAGCACATACAAGTTGATATTATAAAGAAGAGTACTATCTCATTATAAAATTTTTGTGTTAACAATAACACTATAAATGTAAAATTTAAGGGTGTACAATAAATTTCTTATAAAATGAAGCAATCAGTTTCAGAAGCGGCTGTTTCATTAGGAATTAGAATATAAATTATTTCGACTCAATGTAGCCATCAGAATGCCATTAGGGACTTCATTTGGATTCTTTCAAGGAAATACTCTTAGAAGATATTGAAAAATTAAAATAAAGCCTAAATTATAGTACATAATTTAAAAGGGTTGTTTTAAAAAAAAGTTTTTTTGTTAATATATATATTGATTTTGATATAATGTACTAAGCAGATTACACAACCTGCTTGGCAAATTTATTTAATCAATTTACAGCTATAGTCAAGACTGTCTTTCCTGTATACTAATTTTAAAAATCACACGTGCTTGCAATCAGACGCTATCATGGGTATTTAAATATATCTTAAAACAATGAATTTCTTGAAAAATATTGTAAAAAAAGTAGCTTATGTTCATCACAAGACCCTCAAGTATTTCTGTATAAATTTAATCACAATCGGTTCAGTGGTTCGTCAAGAAAGCATGTCATAGTGCCAGAATTGCGCTTTACTTCCTTCGGCCGATTCTTCGGTCAAAACTTCCACTCCGTATCAGAGCCGCGCTGTATAAAACGTTGCAGGCCACACTTGACGTACGCAGGGCCGGCCTGGTATGCTCTCGATAGCCAACCTTGAAAGAAGAAACTCCAAGTCGTTCAGAATATCGCCCTTCGTCGTGTCGCCCAGGCTCCTGCGTGAGGAAACAGACAGACAGACATACAGAGTTACTTTCCCATTTATAATATTAGTATAGATTATATATATAATATAAGTATTGCCATAAGTAGGTTTCGGACTTAACTACCATGAATCTAAATACTATCCACTGTTCCGTACAAATAGTCTTGTTCAGGCAAGAAAGACAAAAAGTAACTTATTCCAGTTTAGAGCGTTTCACAGAAACGAGATCAATTTTCATCTATTCAATATATATTTAATTTCAAGTGAATTCCATTACATTGAAGTTTGAATCAAGGATATTTGTATTGCCATTGCCGATTCTTTGTATATAAAAAAATATTGGTCCTTTTGTTAAGGATTTCTTATTTAATCAGTGTTACATTTGTTTAGTATGAAATATTTTTTAAACGCTTAAGTTTTTTTTAGATATCGAAAGTATTTGGACTAGAGGACGACTGCTTTTTCTTATTTTACTAATTCTGTTGGACATTATCTTAGTGTCAAATCTCTAATAGGCTCTATCTTAGAGACATACAGTATCTCAGGGCCAAATAACACCACACTGTAGAGAAATACCGTCTTTATAATTAATGTATGACGTCTGTGCCTAACGAGGCCATTAAAGGGAAAATATTTAGAATAATTTACTGAATTAAATATATATGTATAATTTATACATAATTCAATTCTTTATACAAAACACTAAAAAGCTGTGGAAAACTAGTTCGTATTAGGTATATTTAGAAACATTAAAGGAGGACTTGAATTCCTACGGCGGAGGCAAAAAACGACTTTACGACTTGACGATTTATATTAAATTTTCCCTCATAGCAGGATAGACAGAGAGAACCTAGGTGTCAAGATCTCCACTTACCGCCCTTAATTAAGGCGCTTAGTAATATGTACCAGAGTGGACAAATGAAACTAATTTAAATACAATTATGCCCCCGGGAATTCGAACCCACAACCACTACGCCACAATTATCTCTTTTTGAATTGGCAAATTTTTATGTTTTTCATATCTTTAGGGTCATAAAGTTCACGCAAACGAAGTTATCGGCGACTATTCGTTTTAAGACAAAATTGTTCCCTCAGTATACGACCGTTTCAGTATTTAGATATCTATCTCTTGAGATTTAAATATTTGTGTAGTCGAAGCGCGTTAAGCAAATTGGAAAAGAATTTGTTTACATAAAAGCTATTTTTTGCATTCATGTCTTTGGAAGTTTTTTTAGCTGAAACTACATAACTGTAAAAAAATATATTTTATCATTTTTAAAGATTTAATCACACTCTTAGGTAATTGAAAAACGAACCGGCGTCGCTTGGAAACCGTCCAAGAGGTTTCTAAGAGGCATGGTTTCAAACCCCGCCGCGTTCAAAATTTTATACGTTTTCTAAATATAGGTTTTTCAATATTTATATAATTTCTCCTTTATATAAACTTCATTGAAATTTTCCGTCTGCTCTGGACATCATTTAGATCTTGGCTTAATGCATTCTATTCAAGAATTATAGCTTGTCAGTTTCAGCTTTACGCGTTTTTCCGCACAGGAATCCACGCAACAGGTAATTTTGCTAATTGTGGATTCGTTGCCCACTCAAGAATGATTATATTTAAGTTACTTACTAGAGGCCCGCTCGCGGCTTCGCCTGCGACTGTACACGAGTAAACTATTTAGTTTCTTCACCCACCCGCAATCTTACTTTAATCAAAAGCTTTGCTTAAGTTTATAATTTAAATTGTTGTACTTTTTTATTTATGAGTTGATGGAAATGAAATAAACTCTAAATATTAAGGGAAGTTTACCAAAATACAAAAGAGAAAACAGCATTTTAATTAATTAAGCCGTGTTTGAGATTAGCGGGTCCAAAAAATAGACAAAAAGAATAAAAAAAATAAAAAAATACATTGTATTGGGTTTTATTACATTGAATAATATATTTATAGATTTTAATATATATATATATTTTTTCATATATCTTCCATGTACAGACAGCAATCAGCAAAAATATAACTATATTTTTATTATATGTATAGATTTTCATTTCCTCGCTCTAGTAAGACAAATCTCGACTTCGGGCAGAAATTGGAAACTGCCTTGACTAGGTTCTTAGGTTCTCTATGCTGACACTGCTATGCGGGAACAAGTGTGAAGCTGCAAGCGAAATCTTATACTGCTCTTCACAATATCTAGAATTAATCGTAAAATGTCTGAAGTAAAAGCTAGTCGACTCTAATTTAGTGTTAGTCGGTTACTTAATAGCTTTATCGTAGGCCAATAATAAATACCAAGGAAAATTTAGCCAATTTACCTAAATTCTAAATTTAGATTTTGATTTCAATTGTAAATGAAGTTTCATTATTTAGTTAAATATATTAGGAGCTCATGGCATTTTTAACGTATATTTTAATAACAACTGTGCCCGAGACTTCGTCTGTTCTAAAATTACTAAAATTATTAAGCGTAAGTTACTCCTTATTACAGCTTCTTTCCAGCTTCTATTAACTTATCTCAGACGTGTTGAATCACAGTTAAGACAGATATTAGACTCTTGAAGGGGATCAAAAAACTCCATAAAAGTCAGCAACACATTGATGGTTCCTCTGGTGCTGTAAATGTTCACGGGCATCGGTAACCATTTCACCTGACCTGCTGGCTCGTTTGCCTGGTCTTGGAATTTATAAAAAAAAGCTCTACCAGTGAAAGTCCCATCAAAATCAGTCCAGCCGTTCCAGAAATTAGCCCGAACTAACAGATAGACATGTGACCAAAATTGTAAATGCATTTAGTAAAAAGCGGTTTTTTTAATATTACAAACAGATTTTATTTATTTGTATATATGAAAACAAGCTTTAGGATATTTATAATTTTATTTATTTAATAATCAGCCTGCATAGTTGTAGATAATAATTTGTTGGTTTGCAATTCTATTTATGCGAATAACTTTGGGCCGTTTTTTTAGGAATATATTACTATATTGGCTCAGAATATTACAAAGTCAAATAGTTTTATTAAAAATAAGAAGATACGTGCTTCATTTTTGTGTACTTACCAGAACAGGTAGTACAAAAACAATAATTCCCTTGGGTCAATTCGTACCCACAACCATCGCGTGTTCAGCCAGGTACTGACCTAATATAACATGATGGTCGCTATAACAGAAATAGCGAACATAGGAGAATGCAGTAAGAGAATAGAGATATACGTTCACTAGGTACTTTTCTAAAGTAGTCTTTGTAAGGTTGAAATTTGTACTATCTCTGATTCACTGACTGACTGACTCATCATCGCCGAGCATGACTTTTGGCGAGTAGGGTGTGTTCTACGGAGTAGGAGTGAGTGCACTACAAATATTTTTTGGAAATTCAACCCTTAAGGGAGTGAAATGGGGGTTGGGCAAAGGTAGAACAAGTAATTTTACTTACGGGTTATTGATTAAAAATCAATTATCAGTCTCTATTATTTTTCATGTTAGCTATATGAAATTTTATTTTTGGGCTACACATTAAAAATAAGCAAATTGCTGGTGTAGTTCGCGGGTCGCTCGTATAATAATAATTTAATAATTCATAATTTCACGCATCAGAATCAGTTTATTAAATTTCATATTCATTTTTTTATACATCAAATTGTTGATTAAATTTGAAGTAGTCGTTCAATTTCATGTAGGAAAAAATACATTTGAAGTACGAAGTCTGGGTCTTTTTACTTTCACCAAAATTGTTATTATTGAATAACTATCTGAATAAAGTCCGTCTCGGCTCAGGGAAATTGCGTCTGACATTAAATGCGACACTTGCTGGTTCGATTTCCAATCGGAGGAATGATTGTATTTAAATTATTTTCATTTCCCAGCTCTGGCTTTGATGATGACGAGACTTTGCGTATTTAAGTGACGGACAATAGAGTGGAGGCGGAACTTAAAGCGGCACTGGGTCTACCTAGTTCTGGAAATCGGAAGGCAGCACGTGTTTGTAATTAATATTTGTTGAAGGGTTGTCAAAATTAACTGAGTGTCAAACCACTCTGTTCTCCTCTTTCCATCTGAATTCAAGATATTGCATGTTGAGTGGCGGAACTCAACGCCGCTTGTAACCCCTTAACACGTGCAATATGTCTATTCTAAGCTATTTTAAAATGAAAATATTTTTAACCGCATTAATCGTGTATATTATTGGCATGTTTATCACCTACAGAATATTACCAATAACCAAATTAAAAATAGTTTCATTTTAAAATGTGTAAAAATCACAAAAAAAACTGGAAAACGCGAATAAAATACGTCGATTAGAGTATCTAAAAACGAAACGTGCAAGATATTTAAAACCCATATATTTTTTAAAAAGAAGCCTTGACAGTAATCATGTACCAGTACAAGAATAGCGAAAACCAAAGATTTTATTAAGCAATGTTTATTCATAAATTAAAAATAAAACACAGCGAAGTCACGAGTAAAATTCTAGATAAATTATAACTAACGACTATACGTCATCAATTTGCAATTCATTTCCTATTTATATTGTTTCATATAATATGTTTGGTTCTGTATATTGTGTTTGATGTTAATTGTTAATTAGGACGGTTACAAGGGTTTTATCTGAATGTATACATATAGGTAATGTGTAATTTTACCTAAATATTACTATGTGTAATTTTGTATAGTCAAAATAAAATCATTTTGTTCAAAATAAGAAGTTATATGCTTCATTTTATGACTGTCAAATAGACTGCTTCAGATCTAAGAAGAAACGGTGTAAGAATCTCAGCGGCACTCCTTTAATTTGTAAATCAATAATTTACAGATTTATATATATATTAATGCTAACTCTGTGAATAACGATTAAAAATATTATTAATATTTTTTAGTTACGATGTGAAAAATGATTTCTTTAGAAAATGTATAAAAATTGGAACGTACCGAACCCGTGTCTTTTGGAATTCGTCCAAGCACTCTAACCGCTAAGCCGTACGATACGTTGAACGTATCAACGTATCTCACTACGTCTTGCTACATTAAAATTTTATTCGTTTTCTATAAATATTTCTTATAATATAATAAAAGCTGATTTAAGTTTGTATTGCAATTGTCGTTTCTCTGTTTATACCTTAAGTAATGGGGAGGCAGTGAATAATTATAGGAAGTGTTTTATTAAAGAAAGTTATTCTCAAACTTAGTAAAAAAAATTATGAAAGTTACTCATGACTTGAGTTTTTTTCTTTATAACGATTAAACGTCGGTTACACTCTCTAAGAACTGTCGCCTACATTTCTAGACGACCCTATCAACTGTGGCATAAAGAAAGCAAATAATAAATTTCATAGTATGTTGTTTTAATTTTAATGGTTATAAATATATTATTATTCTTTATATATTTCGTATATATATATTGGATTATATATATATATATATATATATTAAAACAGCAAACTGTTTTACTAAAATTTTACCGTATTTGTTTATTGCACAGTATTGTTGTCCCGCTATGTATTTATTGCCTTCACCCACTTGCACAGATTGTCACAAATTTCTGTAATTTGTTTGTTTTCTAAGTGCAATAAAGAATATATAAAATATTGTTTTTACTATATCCATGAGGCGATCGTGGCGCAGTAGGGCTGTGTCTGGATGTAATCGCGATTGGTTTTGGATTCAATTCCTACTCGGTGGAATCATCACAATTTAATTATATCCGTTTCTCCGCTCTGGTGAACAATATAAAGCGCGGCGTTGATGTCCGCCACTTTGCACATAATGTCTTTAATTTGGGCGGACAGTGGATAATCGAGTGTCTTTGACACTTGATGCTATACGTAAAATAGTGTGAAGCTAAAAGAAAAACTAAATCCATTTAAACAAAGATTTCATAACTAATTTCATTGTATTTTGTATACAAATTATAGTTAGAAAAAGCTGTTCGAAACTGCTTGAAAAAACTTTCGTTTCTCACAGACTCACTGACAGACAAGGCACAGTCACACCTAGACGTAAAAAATTGCCTATAGGTTTCTTGAAGACTAAAGGTGCAACAAAACACTAAGCGACGATTTCTCAAACCGCTAAATTGACGTCTACAGTGATTTAACGTATAGAAATAATATGGAAAGGGTCCATACAAATAAGTTGTGAAAAGAAAACTCTTTTAGTATGCCTAACAACCTTATATTCACAAATACCTTCGAAATAAACCAAAAATAACTATAATTAACAAAAAAACTGTAATAATACAAAATACATTTCCATCACACTTAATTAATTATACATCGATGCAAACTTAACATAGCCAAAATTAATACGTAATTATGTTAAGACGCGAGTGTCGACCATACGAAAACTAAATTAGCGTTTCTCACATTCACGCTAAGGGATGCGAGTTATAAATTATTAGGCAAATTACTAATGCAGAAGCTTACAAAGTTTGAATTTTATATATTGAAGCTTTTTCTTTTTATACTATAAAAAGATTCATATTCATATCGCAGCGCGTTATGGAACTCCCTTCCCTTTAATATTAAAAAGTCAAAAAATGTATTTATTTATTTTTAAGTATCGTTTAAAGAAGCACTTCGTTACATTTTAAGTCATTTGTCTTTGACATGTGTGATTATGTGTATTTTTTTTACATGTAGGTTTTATATATGTATGTATGTATGTATGTATCTATATATATCTAGGATTTATGCATCTATATTTATATATATGTATATAAGTACATCTGAATAATTTATTGACTTTGTTGTTTGTTCACACTATCCCATACTTCATTTGCTATTTCCTATGCTTTAAGGTTGCCTGGAAGAAATCGCTACTTTAGCAATAAGGTCGCCCGTTGTACACGATACCAGTATTCTTGTACTTTGTATATTATTTTGTTTTTCATTTCGCAATGCTTTTTTATTTATTTTACTTATTTTCTGTTTTTTATTTATATTTATAAATAAAAATTATATAAATAAAATAAATAAAAAACAGAAAATAAGAAAACATCCACTTGTGGATGTACAAAAAATATTTTTTATTATTATTATGATCTTACTTATACGAACAATGCGAGGCGGTGAGTTCCGCCACTGAATAACGCAATGCCTGGATTTTGGGAGAAAAGTGGAGAACGGTAAGTCTTGACACTAGTTTTTCTGACTATATAGTATAAAATGTGAAGGTGTTTCTTTGTACTAAAAAGAGAATTTTAGTATGAATTACAGTTAATCAACAAAATAAATTTAAAAAGGAACATTGATTTCCTTTTTTTAAAAAATAAAGAGAAAATAGGGAAATAAAGCGGATAATTATAGGCTTATCGACTGACGTCACTCATGACCACTAGATTGTAGACGTATGTGGTGAAATTACACGATAGCTATCTTCCAATCTTGATTTATTACGCTAAGTTCATTAAGGTGTGATAAGGAAGCTTTTTCTACAGCTTTGTGGTTTCGAATATTTGTTTAATTTTTTATTTTGTATAGAACGCCTGTGATTTTTTTGATTTGAGTGACACATAAGTCTATATTTATAAGAAGTTTCGTGTATCTCCCGCATGTAAAAGAATTGACAGCGAGCTTCTGGTTAAGACTTTTTGAGCAATTTTGAGATATTGCGATTTATGGCCAATTTTACTCGGCTCGTTTTGTCTTTGTTTGTCTGTGGAAATCGACCCTACAATACTATGTTCCACATACAACTTATTTGGGGATTATTGTATAGTTGATACTATAAATACAAATATATCCACTTGAGTCCGATATAATTGATGCTTTATGATTAAATACTAATCAGACGTTTAAATTGAAAATGAAATTGCTTCAACAAAATCTATTTTAAAATTTCAAACACTTTGAAAACAACAGTCGCTAAAATCAAAAGTTTGAATCTTTTTATAAGCTAATGTTAATGCTAAGCTATATATATAATAAAAATGTAACTGATCGCTGTCTGTACATGGAAGATATATGAACAAAAATATTATTGGGATAATCTAGCAATGTAACAAATTATATGTATGTCTCTTTATCTGTTAGTCTGTGTTTCAGAAACGGCTTAATCGATTTAAATACAGTTTTTATAATTGTTCTTTTGTGTAATTTACTTAACATTTAGTTTTTTGACTCGGATATAAAAAAGTTACAGCAATTTAAATTATAAATTTATGCAAAGTTTGTGATTTAAGTGAGAACGCGGGCAGGATAAAAAGCTAAATAGTTTAATCATGTAGTTTACGCAGGCGAAGCAGCGAGCAGGTCGCTTGTATTAAATAAAATGATTGCCTTAGCTAATTGTGATTTTTATTTATATAAGAATAAATGTTATAATGTTAATTATACTTTTAATATTAATACCATCTAAAAATTTATATAAATCATATGAAAATGTGTAAAGTATTTAAAAAAATAAACCAACACCTACCTAACTTGGTCCATATTATGTCACTACATACTATACGGTACACAAACTATATAAATTTTATAGTTTTAATGCAATACGAGTACGCTCGTTTACTCTACAATTAGTACTACACATTGAACATCTCACACACAAACAACAAAGTTCAAAATTTGCTTTAATTGCTTTAATTTCTCTATTTGACTTTTATTTCCTATTGCAAGACTTTACCTTTCTATAGAAATAGCTACAGTGTTTATTTTATATTGTATTACTCAAACGAACGTAAATTAGCTTTCATAATTAATTAAAGTACAACGTTAGAAGAAATTTATTTATGAGTTATTTAGTTTGTGTACCGTATTGTATGTAGTGATATAAAGTGGACCAAGTTAGGTAGGTGTTGGTTTGTTTTATAAAATACTTTCGTATGATTTGTATAGATTCACTGAGCGGGTATCCATTGCGTGTCAGAGAAAGGCTTTGGAGTGCCTGGGACTTGCGACCCAGGTCTCAACTTCCCCTTAAGTAGACATTTACGTAGCAAGTTTAAAATACGCCCCTTTAAAGTACACAATAATGCTCGCCGTCCCCTTTTTTTGACACTCCCTCTAAGCTCCTGCAGTGTCTCCGTGTTTGTATACGGACGAGGCAGCAGGTTTTCCCTTAATTGCTTAAAATATAAGGTAAATATCTTACTTATATTTGTTACAAGTCCCGGTATATTGTTATTAAGTAAACAAGTTGAAACTAAATCGATTATTGCTAAATTTTACAGATGTGTTATGGATTTTTTTGCAGGGGAAATATTTGTACATCCCTTGTCCGAGCTGCTATCTCTAACTATAATGTATGAGATACATACAATGTACATTATACCTACATAATAATATTAATTTTTATTGACTATTCATAGCGGATTCATAACGGATTTGGGGACCATTAAGACTGTGTGACGGCGTTTCACAATATACACGATGGTTGTGGGTTCAAGTCCCACTCGGGGAATGATTACATTTAAATTATTTTAATTTTATTGCTCTGGTAATAACAGCGGCACGTTAAGTTCAGCCACTGAACACATATGTCCCGAATTCGGGAGGAAACTCGAGAACGAAGTGTCCCGACAGTAGATTCTGTCTGCTTTTCCTTTCTATGGCAAAAAGCGTGAGACACCAAATTCAAATTAAAAAAGGGTACGGACCAAGTGCATGTAGTGTTTATAAGTTCACACTAGCGATACGCTCGCGGCTTCGCCTGCGGAAACTAAACGACTAAACTATTTCGTTCTTTCGCCAGCCCTCGTTTACTCTTAGATAACAAACTTTGCTAAAATATATAATATATAAAATGGTTGCAACTTTTTTATTTATAAACCTGTTGAAATGAAATAAACATTAAATCTTGTAGGGAAGTTTATTAAAATACAATAAACAAAACTGCATTTAAACCGGTTATGCTGTTTTTGAGATTAGCACGCACAAACGCACAGACGTACAAAAAAGAAAATTAAAAATCATTGCTTTGCGTTCTATTATATTGATTAATGCTCCCAATCATATATTTTTTCATGTACAGACAGCGATAGATTAAAAACAGGACCTGCAAATAAGATTGCGGGCGAAAACTCGCTTGTTTCAATATTATGCTGGTTGAATAAAGTAACTGTTTTTGATGAATATTTTTATATAACTTAGCGAGCATAAATTCTATATATCTGCCTCTTATTTAAAACATTTTAAAAACCTAATACAGCAATGTTTCTTATACTTTACTTGGCATAAATTTCGACTTTTAAAAGTATTATCAACATATCCGTTACCATTCTCACCCAAACATCATGTGACGCTGCATAATCCACTCCACTCCACTCCACTGACAATTACAGTAAAAGCTTTCCGATCGTAAACCTACCGTATACTGTGTTTTTGGACTTGTGCAGCTCCAACGATGCCCCACTTGGTTTCTGGAGGTACATAAAAATATATCGTCCCCAAGATACGCCTTTTTCTGTAACATTATACGATTTGGGTAGACTGTTAAATTGTATACGAATTTTTGTTGAACACATCGCTGTAGATATTGAACTCGATTCCTAGTCGTTTTCTATTATATTACTATTGAAAATATTTTAATTTAATTAGTTCTAATTTTAGTCACTTCTAAATCTCGGAACATTTATACAGAAAATTGTATCAATGCTGCCCTTAATGACCAGTTCGAGTCGAGTTCAGAATCTAGAATTTAACAATAAATCTACCAAACGTCGCTCAACTGAGAAAAGATAGTTATAAATACATATACCTATTAACAACTCTATAATTGGATCCAAAAATTAAAAAAAGGGGCTTTAAACCTCATTTTTTTCAATCTGGTTTACCACGAGGGCACATTCAAAGGGCAATTTCCCATATGGCAGAGTAGGCAGAGAGAACCTAGAGTCAAGACACTCCGTTCTCCACTTTTCGCCAGAATGTGTTGACTTAGGAAGTGCAACGCTGCGCTTTGACTTGTTACCAGAGCAGAAAAGTGAAAATAATTTAAATATAACTATTTCGCCTACTAATTTAAACATAACTAACCCAGTGGGAATCGAACCCGTAACCATCGCGTATACATTCAAACGCTGTCTGTCATACTGCGCCCCGATAACCTCTAAATTCTTTTATATTTAAAAATATCCGAAGCGGAAATCGAATTTCATTAATCCATTACAAAACAACTGAGCCATGTTTTTAAAACATTCATTTAACTATTACTCGCATATATTTTAAGCTTTGTTAAAAGCTAAAATGCCAACAACACGGTAAAAGCTGGTAATTACATATTTACGAATAGTTTAGCGGTCATTAGCTGTTCGGGACGCTGAAATGAAATGATATTCCGTGTACCGTGTTAGGGTTAAAGCTTTCATAGTAATTTTGTTATACACTATTAAATCAAAACTAAATAAATTAAAAAATTCATAGAACGTTTGAAAATGCTACTTAAAAGAATTGTATATAATAGCTTCGGTTCGCGGCTTAGGCCGCGGAGGGTCCGCGGCTTCTTAGGCTTAATGTTATATATCAAATATTCCTATATATATCAAATTTCATTACAAACGAATCAGTGTTGGCTGTGAAATTAACATTTACATATATAAATTAACAGTCAGATTAGAAGCTATTTACATATTTTTGTCTAGTCATGTCGTATGTGCTTAACGGCGCTCCTTTTAGGTCAATATCATATATTTAAAACTTTAAAGCTATTCATACAAATAATTTAGTTTTCGTCGTTATATTATGGTCAAATAATAAAAAATCTTTGTAAATCGTAGATTTTATGTTATTCTGATGTAAAAGCTATACTACTGTAAAGTTTCATTTAAATACGTTCAGTAGTTTTTGCGTGAATGAGTAATAAATATCCAACCATATATCCTTACATTCTTGCAGTTATAAGCTTAATATTTGCTGTGGCATAAATTGCATAGGTTTTGAGTCGTTAAGAGTAAGAATCACTAAATATTGACAAAATGACGCCTCATGTGAGGCCAAAGTGAAATTTATCGTACATCGCAATTAATATATTAATTAATAAATTATAAAACAAAAAATATAATGAATATGTGAGGTATCACTAAACAGTGATATCTTCCAGACAACCTTAAGTTTACGAGTTTTGTATTAACTTATATTAACAATAATCTCAGTAAAACTTCAGAACAATTAGAAGATCAAGGCGTTTGACTCATAATTTAATTGCCTGGTGTATTTCATTCAAATAAAAAAATATCAAAACAATATAACTATTTTTTTTAATCTTTCCACTCTATCACCCTCCAATAACTTGGGTATTAAGTCCAAGACATGGGTCCGACCTCTTTTCTCTGTAACGAGTCGCATGGTGTAGGTTTGCTGAGAAGTTCCTTCCTCTTAAGTATTTTTTTGCAAATATGAATAAATTCGTGTGCCGTCAAAGAATTAGATTGTGTGAGTCCAATATGTACTGAAATATTCACATTTGTATGACTTTTCTTTTATTATTCAAATGACAGCGCGACTTGAATTGTCCTCTCAATTAAGTATATCGCATTTATAGGTTTTAACGTATTAAACGTCAATATAAAGTAATATCCAATACGGCAATTGACAGTCCGAATAGTCGTTCTAGTTATCGTGTGCATGAATTGAGTCAGTTTTCAGATAATAATAATAACTAGGGATTGAACTGTTATTACCAGTATGTAGCCGCAGCTTCCGGACCGAATAGCTTTAATTGTTTTTCAGCTTCACACTACATTCCGCTTAGCAGGCAAAGAGCAGCTAGTGTCAAGATACTCTGTTTTCCGCTTTATGACTAAATTGCGAGACATTGCGTCTTAAATGGGAAACTCAATGGCACGCTTGGTCTTGCGAGAGCTAGACGATGAAAATAATTAAAATTTTAATTTACCCGAGTGTGGTTCGTACCCACCATTATGCTTATGGGCAGACTCTGACCCACTGCGCCACGATCACTGTATCAGAACCAGAAGTGAAGAGGCTCATAAATTATTATAATATTATATTACAGTTGGCTTGAAGCAGAATAGAATCGACTGTTATTTAGACTTAGGTTTTTTACATTTTCAGCTTTAGGATTTACAAATACCACAGCTGCAATGTGAAGTAGTTTTAATTATTGTTACTGATATGTTCTAGCGAGTGTCGATTTCCATTTCCAGGGCGTTTCAACTGTTTTACGGTAAAATTTAATTTCATGTTGGTTATATATTTACTATCCAGAGGGAATTGTTTGATAATCGAATCAGATAAAAGATAGCTGGTGGGATCATTCATTTGGTCTTTTTTACATATAACTTACAAAAAATGTGTTTTTTTGTACATTTTCCGGTAAATTTCTACCCGACTTTACCAAATTACAAAATTAGTGGTGGTAGCTTAATAAAATAAATGGATCAAATGATATCAGACAAGTCTTTCTACGCCCACGGATTATTGCAATTTCTAAATAGTTTTGATGAATTAGCACTGTATTAAAAGAGAACTTAGTGCCAAGACAAATCGTTCTTCTAAGTCCAGATATCGAACCCACAACCAATCACATTTGCATCCACATGTGCATTTTCATAAAATGATTGAAACTCAATATAATTTTTTATTACATCTAGATAAAAATGGTGATAACTCAACAAAAGTCTGACTCATATTATTTTACAGCTTTACGCTTTTTCCGCAGGGTTCTCAGAGAGAAATTATGTTAAGACACTCAGTTCTCCACTTTTCGCTAGAATACAAGATTGTGTGTTGAGTGGCGATTGATCTCAATGCTTCGCTTTGCCTTGTCACCAGAGTGAAGAGATAATTTACATCTAATCATTCCCACCTCACATTCACAATGAATTGCATTTACCATCAGACGCTATCCCACTGCACCACTATTAAGTCAAAAATATATTAAGTCATAATAAAACTTTGTACATTTGAGTACATTTTGGATTACAATCTTTGCCTTTCGTCCCACAATGCAAAGCACAAGTTAATCAGTTCAAATTGTCTACTACGCCCAATGGCCCAGATAAGGGGACCCATGGAATTAATTAAAGCGACCTTTTTGATCTTGTTATACGTAATACTTATTGCTGATAGTAAAAATTCATGTTACCGTTATTATCAGGTCTCGTTTACTTGAGTAACGACTTTTATAGATTCATATATTCTAGATTGTGGTAGATTATATTTAAAATATTTTTAATTGTCTAATTTAGTAAGATAAAGGGCAACGTTTAACTCTGCTGCTGAACTCGCAATCTCTAGACTTTGGTCTGGTAGTCGAGAACGGAGTGCCTTTACACTAGGTTTTCAGCTATGGTAAAAAGCGTGACGCTGAAAAAAATATTAAGATATTTTTAAAGGAAATTAAATAGTTATAAATAGAGGCTTCGAATAGGACTACTATAAAGTATTCGAAACGTCGGAATTCTATAAATTTATCCCCGAATACCAAATTATTGCATGAATCACGTATTCATGCAGTAAAACTACTTATATTTATGATGTTTAAGAATAGCAACAGTCAAAATGTAATTTGTTTACAAGCTAAGTGTTCCTCAGGGTGGCGTACTTTGTATTTTGCTTTTCTCTACTCTATTCTTTTCCATACCGAAATCCTCTTCTAACGAGAAAACTTTTTAAGGAAGCTTTCCTAGGCTCCAGTACTCGTTACCCACTTAATCTATATAAGAGTCTGCCTCTATAAGTGTTTTTGAATATAAGGTTAAGAATAACTGTCTTCAAATGTAGTATTTATTATATTTTTGTGTATATGTATTAAATGTGTATATGTATATATCGTCAACTACAAACTCTTGTACAGTGGTACAAGCAATCCTTATAAATAAAAGTTCCTCATATAAATATTAATCAGGGCTCTCCAAGCTATGATATAATAGAAAAAAAAGTAATGTGTAAGAACCGTTCTCAGTTCAATGATTCTGCAACTGCGCAGACTAAAATAGAAAGGGAAAAATAAAAAACACACACACAACAACAAAGGCATAGAAAATAATACCGTGGTACTACCATACTACTGGGTGCTCCGTTTTTATCTAAATCTATATAAACATAAAAAAAAGGAAAAGAAAAAAAACGATACCGACTATAATCCAAAATGATTTATTAATCCTATTATTATTACTGGAAATGGTAAAATGGATATGGGAAACATATTTTCCCTTTGGCTTATGCAATTACACTATTCTTCTATCAAATGTCAGATTGTGACGATCATTTCTGTTATTCAATTGTATGTATTACTTTCGCTATAAGCTTTTGTGTAAGCATTTTTCAAATATTTTTGAGGCGTAAAATATGCGTTGCCTAAGCAACGGGTATGTCGCTTTATACAAAAGTGTGTATATCGAACGCGTGGCAGTATGTGTAATATTAATTTTATCAATTTATTTGTATGAATTATTATGAATATAAATAATAGGTTTCTCCTTTTCCATATAAACTTTACCTGAGCCTTATTTCTCATATTCCTAAACTTTTTTGCAATCTACATATAAGATTGTCAATTATATATAGTACAAGCATTTCTTTATTAGGCTTAGTTTGAATGAGGTCATTGGAACTGAAACTTTTAAAGAAATACTGAAATATGCATAAATACTCTTTAATTTCCAAAAAAAATCTATAATAATAATAAATTTATTTGTTCTCTCTTGCGGCTTCACGCTTTCTGGTTTTCCCAGCTTTCTCGCATAGCAGTTAGAGAGAACCTAGTGTGAAGATACTCCGTTTTCCAGTTTCAACAAAAATTCGAGACATTGCGTTTTTAGTGGTGGAACTCAACACCGCGATTTGTTTTGATCACCAGTGCAGAGAAATGAAAATAATTTAAATATAATCTTTCCCTATCTATCTATATATAAATAGGAATCGAACCTACAACCACGCCGTCGTGGCGCAGTGTGACTATAATCACATACAAATTATTTTTCACACTATTTCGTATTTTTAAAAGATTAATCTAAAAACAAACAAAACTTATATTTTTCTGGCTGCTACAAATATGCGTGTTTGAATTCACAATTTTATTATTCAACCAAATAAATGGTTTATTTACATTACAATTGTAAGTGATTTGAATATTCTAGTTAAATTATTGATATCCGCTCAGAGGATTGAACTGACTAGTGTCAAGACTCGTCCTGATCTCCGGTTTCTGTTAGAATTCGAAAAATTGCGTCTAGGAGTGGAATTAAAATAATTTACATATAACCATTCTACTAGAGTCCATCAAGACTGACGTAAACACGATGGTAGTGGGTTTGATTCCCCCTCGTGGGAATCATAAGGTGTGTTGAAATTATTTTCATTTTGCTGCTCTGGTAACAAGGCAAAGTTAAGTTCACTTGACACGCAATGTGTTAAATTCGGTGGAAAACAGATTGTCTTGACACTAGGGATGAAATGAAGGTAAAGCGGCAAAAAAATCTATCGATTAGAAATCTAACCTAACCCACATTTAATTATCTTATACCAAAACGAAGAAATAAATCATCCCCGAGCATGGGGTCCGAACCCACGACCAATCGCGTTTCCAGTCAGACGCTTTCCCACTGCGCCACGATGGGTCCAATGTTTAAAGACTGCTTTTTCTATTACTTATATATGCATAAAGGAATAAAAAAAGATCAACAGCTTTGTCGGCTCTAATTGCATTACTTATGTCCTCTAGAATAGCTTAAGGTCACGCGATATCATCTCAGATAACCTTTAGTTCCGAACTGGCATTACAATAGAAGCTACTGTACCGTGTCACGCGTTTAAATCGGTACTAATAAGGCAATGATAAGATGATAGATAATGCGGTAGCTGCGACGATTGTATTTTGTTTGCTTTATAATATTCCTGTTTATATAAGTTTATATGAGGCTGTCGTGGCGCATTGGTACATAATCTGTCTGCAAATACGACTGCTTGTGGGTTCGGTTCCCTTTCGGGGAATATGATTTTTATATAGTTCATTTTTCTATTATGTTGAGATAAAGCGCGGCGTTGAGTTCCGCCATTCAACACGCAATGTCTCGGATTCAGGTGGAAAGTGGGGGACGGATTGTCTTGTCTCTGTAGGTTTTCTCTGCATACCTATGCTATTCGGGAAAGTGGGTGACGAGGCCAAAAAAAAATTTTTTACAGTATTAGCTACATTAATTAAACACAAAAAAAAATGTGTATAACATAAAATACAATAAAACTGGTAAACACACAACATTTCCAGGCTACATCATGTACATTAGTACTATTACTGGTGAAGCTTTTCATTTTTTGTATTAAACAATGCTTTTACAGCATAATTAACATAAAATAAAGTTTTCTTTATAATATAAAATGTTTGAATTTTATTTATACCAGAAACAGAAAAAAGGAACTCAAACAAGGTTACATTTATAGCGTTATTGACACATTCGATTACTACTGTGAGGGATTTGTTTAAAAATATTCGATTTTTGTATTCTGATAGAAAGTCAAATTCAATTATTTGTATTAAAAATAAAAAGTTAGATGCTTCATTTTTTGAAAGTCAAATATTTTACCACCGGTTCACTAAAGTTAATGCCTCTGACCTGAGAAGAACCGGCGCAAGAATCTCAGCGGGACTTTTATTTCGTTTTTTTTCTTTTTGTTTTCCAATACAATAATTTATAGATTTATTAGAAAAATATTATATAATAGCTTTTATTTTATTCTCCACGTTCCATATCTATTTATCACTATTACATTGTATAATAAGAGTCGTTACTAAACACCGCAATTTGGATAAACTGAAACGAATTTCGTTATTAATAGAAAGGTTTTGAAATAAATTTGAACCTACAACTAACTATTCAAATAACGCGTGAAACTCACTGAGGCTTAATTTCTAAGGCATATTTTCTTTTTTACATTATAACAAAGAAAAAGCTAACTAAATAACTAACTCCATGTATTAGAAAACAAATTTACAAAAGCCTATGTTAACGACGATGTTGTAAGAGCAAGGCCATATTGCCACGCTACTTGAATTCTCCTCTGGAACTTTAAATTACTTTTTTTTCTCACCCATCTTTTCATTTTCAAATCGTTACACGTCGTCAACCAAATTAAATAAATTCAGTTGAACACCTAAGTTTTTCTGTTTGTAATAACAACAATAACTATGTAATAAATAAGAAATTTGTCCCTATGGCATCGTTCTATCATATTTGGATGTACAATACACAGGGGTTTATATTCAGTATTATTATTATTATTAAAAAAAAAAACACATTAAATTCTTTCGAACTGATTAACTGATTGACCTACAAACGTATAGCCGAAATAACTGTGAGCAAAAGTTCGGTAAGAATCTAGTGACACTTCGTTCTCTATTTTACACCTGAATTCAAGACGATCTGAATTCAAAGCGGTATTGTAACACTAAAAAAAGATAGCAATATAAATATAACCATTGTCTCAAGTGGGAATCGAACCCCCAACCATTATAACATAAGGCGGCATCAAGATCTACCACAATAAATTAGAAATTTTTGTTCATATATTTCTAAACTAGTTGAGCCCGCGAATCCATCCGCGTAGAATTTTAAAACAAAAGCAGCTTCTGCTACTACCTTATTACATCAGCTATAATAATTCCCTCGAGTTTGAACCCACAAGTTTATAGTGACACATCATGAATAACATATAACTACTTCACTTGATAAATATTGTATTTAATATATAACATTGGACTGGTTTTATACAACTATTGTACATCTCCCTCGCTACCTTTTATATGTTTTATACATTGTTTTTGCAAATGCGAACACATTATATGTCTGCGCCCAGCCATGTGTCTCGCTAATTGACGTTATCAGGCCGACTGTTATTTTTATTATTTTTCATACCAAGTACCACACTTCCTAACAAAATACGTATTGTACGCAAATAAGTATGTTTTATAGTGTAGAGACCGTTAATACTCAGTGGGACACCGTCTGTATAAGCCCGAAGGTTGTTGCTTCGATGTATGTCTTTTTTGTATATAAAATGCATAAATCAATTATTTTTATTTCTCCATCCTGACAAGATAAAGAGAATCAGTTGAGTTACTTCACTCATCTCGATTTGTTACAAATTCAGGCGGTATACGGAGAACGGAGTGACTTGATACTAGTGACTGAGATTTTTGAAACATACCGATTATTATTATTCACTCACTAGCACTCACTAGCATTGTAGGCAAAGAGAACCTAGTGTGAAGTCACTCCGTTCTCTCCTTTCTACCAAAATCCAAGATGGTGTGTTGAGTGTTTGAACTCTACGCCGCGCTTTGTCTTGTCATAACTTGTCACCATAGCACAGAAATGAAAATGATTAAATTATGATTGTTCCACTGAGTGGGAATCGAACCCACAACCAATCAAAATTACAGTTACACACTGGACGACTGCGCCACGATAGCCTCAGCCTCATTTATATTTTTTGACTCCTTTAAAAGCATTATACATTTAATAAAATGACTTAAATTATTTTTTTTTCTTTGAATATTAATATTTATAAATAAACCTTTAGACTTTGCTTCGCAACTTCAGTTTAAATACTAACTCTAATTTTCTAAACACTTGAGTCAAGTAGTTTTTCAATATAAGAAGTTCTTATGCTTAAATGTGGCAACTCTGCCCTTGAAATATAAAAGTACCCTTGAATATTTACGCAAAGGTGTTTAAGTAGGCTCTTCAGAGCTGAATGATGCTTGAAGAAGTTGGGATTCGATTCCCGCGCGGTTACCGGCTGTTATTGAAGTGTGGAAAACAGTTTTAGTTAATAATTTAAGATTTCTTTTTCCTTTTCAGGGACCTGACAGGCAGAGAGAATTAGTGGCCGTAGAAAGTAGAAAGATGATAATTGATATATACATACATATGCATATATATAAGAAGGTATAAGAAGGAATAATATTATTTTTCTTTATAGAAGAACGCTAAGGGGAAACTTGAATTTACGGAAGAAGAAAAGGCTGTTTGGTAAGTCCACGCAAGCGACGTGGACCGTAAGACCACTGAGTGTCAGTGTCCCAGTCAAAGCGCTTCCAAGAGGTGCAGGTTCAATTTCAGCTTTGTCGAAATTCTTATACGCTTTTTACAACTTATTTTCGTTTAATTAACTTTTATTAACTAAAATTAACATCTTTGTAGAGAGATTTTTACAAAAGTCTATCTACCCAAAGATTATTCTATGAACAATCGTTTGACAAGAGAGTCTTTTTAAAGTGTTTATCACAGACTTAGGAAATTGAAAAATATATTTTTAGAAAGCGTATAAAAATTTTAACGCAGCAGGATTTGAACCCGCGCCTATTGGATACTATGCGGGAAAAGAGTGTACTACAACTTTATGTGTTTGGGTGGTGGCTTTTACTTTTAAAGGTAACCAGTAATGTGTAATTTTGTGTGTTAGTATGTGTAAATAATGATACGATTTAGATGATGGATGCCGTTGGTACTTTTGTCAGAGGTTGTTTTGTCATTGCTTCAAAATTTCTTCTATTTTGGAAAGAAAATGTCATTGTTATCAACTGTTTCATTACAATTCAGGGGGCAGTTATATCAAAATCTCTGTATTAGACTAAATTAAACGCTGATTCAGCGTCTAATTATGTTAGATAAGTTATATGATTATCTAATTATCGTGTTTGGTTATGGATTCGATTTCCATTCGGCGAAATAATTATGTTTTTGTTATTTACATTTTGACGCTCTAGTAACTAAGACAAAGCACGGTTGAGTTTCCCCACTTGTAACGCAATGTCTCGAATTCGGTGAGAAAGTGGAGTCTTGTCAAGACTTTAGGTCTTGACTCGAGATGGGAATTGGATAAAAAACGGGAATCTGCTTTTTTAATTTATCCACATTAGACAGTACGAGAAGAATAGTAAAATTGAAATTAAGGCTAAAGCTAAATTCACCATTCTTTTAAGTTTAGTAACTTTTATAACGCATAATAACAGTTTCGTATATACTATAGTTATATTTACATAAGTATGTATGTATATTTCAACAAATATCTAATTTTAAATTTTAATATTCATATTTATCATTGTATGTAAGAATGATTACTTGCTCCGGAATACGTCTTTTGCCTTACTGTTCGCTTTCAGACATCGTTATATTGGATTGAGAATATTGACCAAACGAAACTGAATTTTCAGCAGAAAATGATACTATTTAGAAAATTTTTAAATGTGCACATTATCTTCTAATTTTAAGATTTTACGGACCAAAATTCGCAAACATATTTTTGGAAAACGTACAATAGAATCTAGGTTTAATTTTTTATACGTTTTATAACGATTGTTGGTTGAATAATCATGGGGTAGCAGAAATTTGTAAAAATCTGTCTACAGAGATGCTAACGACAAAAATAAGGTGTACTAAGGGTATAAGAATTTCGACCTAGCCGGATGTAGAACGCACGGTTTCCAAGAGACCGGGGTTCGAATCCCGTTGCGTTCAAGTTTTATACATTTTCTAAAAATGTTTTAAAATTTCCGAACTGTGTGATTAATTTGCAAAAATGTTAAAAGTGCTCGGACAATTTATTTCACTTAATATTTTTTTACCTGTCAATACAACACATGCTATTTTGACCCAATTCATGCCATTTAATTTTCTTGAAATCCTGCAACCGTGTCTGGTTCCGATGTCAATACAATATTGCAGTATAAACTTGATGTCCATGCCATAACGACTGGATATCGAGAAAATAATACTGAAGACGAAAATATGTTTCAATGATTTGTTAGTAAATATCAGTGGATAATTAATTATTTTAGTTATTAAGATGCAAATTTAATTTCCACATGTTCGATATTTGATTCGAAATCTCGATACTTTGGTTGGTTACCAGCATAGAATGATATAGCTTAGTTAGCTATTTATCGTCCAAACCCAACATATATGCAATATATTTTTAATATTTTTAAAGTTTTATTTACACTTTTAGTAAATGAAAAACACTTTTAGAAAACGTAAAATTATCTACGCCATATATATATATAATCTATATGTGGTTTAGTGGTCAGAGAATTTGGACAGTTTCCAAGAGACACGGGTTCAAGTCCCTTCGTTCAAGTATTTATATGTATTCTAAAAAAACCTTGTTCTGTATGCAACAGGTATTTCAGTTCTATTGATTGAAAATATATATTTAAAATGTGGAAGATTTCAGTCAAAACATTCTTAGCTACTTCTTGTACAGTTATATATTCATAGTCTTTTTTTAATATATTTACATAATTTTCAGTTTTCTAAAAAAAACGGCGCACTAATTAAAAAACGGAGTGTCTTGGCACTAGGTTTAAGATATCTATAGTGTAGTGAGCCAAATCTGTTATGAGGGAAAATTGTGAAGGTTTTATTATAAATGTAACATATAGATAAAAAAATATTACAGTCTCAGATTGAATGGTTGGCGGACGGCGACTCGCCTCCCACTAGATGGGCCAACACAAAGCGACGTAATGCCTTGGGCGCAACACCAGTTATTATTATTCTTGTTGTATGTTAAAGGAAGGAAGGTTTAGGAATCAATTTTCCCATAAAAAAATATTGACAACAAATATGTCATTAATTTTCTACAAATCTGCAATGATTACAGAAATTACACTGGGTTTTTTTATTGAGAATGTCCTTGGGTATTTTTTTTTTTGGCTTTTCGTTATTTTCATTGAATTTTACGATGTTCGTTGGGTCAGCTGGTTATATAATAAAAGTGGAAATAAATTTGTTTATCTGTTTGTTTTTAATCCATTGTTTGATTCTTCTTCTTACTTCGGAAGCTTTTTCTGAAGATATTGTGGCGCAGTCGGCGTCTATAAATGTTATTGGCTGTGGGTTCGATTCAAACTTGGCAGAATATATATTTAATTTTTTTCATTTCTTTGTTCTAGTGCTAAAAACCGGCGCGGTGGAATTTATTCGGGTGGAAAGTGGAGAAAACAGTGTCTTGACACTACGTTCTCTCTCCCTGCAATGTGGAAAAAGTCTTTATATATAGTAATATCGTCTCACGCTGATTTCTTTCAAAAATATTCACAAGACTAAAGGAATAATCTAAGCAAAGTGTCTATCTCATGTCTTTCAGCAAAACTAATTTAACTTAACTGTCCTTCGTCAAGCAGATTATAAAACTTTTACTCACAATCTACTTCAGCGTGTTTATGTATAAATATACACTAGTCGGCGTCCGCGACTCCGTTTGCGTAACTTTAATATTCTTCCTTTCAGCTTGCAGCTAGTTTCGTCGTGTATCTGTCAGTCACTTAGTAAGTAATGGAAGAGTTTTATTGCTATCAAGATAGCAATAAAATACTGTACCAAGGTACAGCTGGCAATTATCAGACTTTAAACGATGGTTATGGGTTTGATCCTTGTGTGAGAGATTTTAACACAAAAGAGACACCATTTTTTTTAATTTCGAGTCCTTTTCCTGAATGTTATTTTTTACCGTGAGGAAATCCGTTACGGTTAGCCGCCCGATTGGGACGTCATGGAGTCTTTTTCCCGAACCTAGTGTCAAAACACTCCGTTGTCCATTTTCCGAATTAGAGACATTCCGTGTTGAGTAGTGAATCTGCACCGCAACATAATGGCTTCAAAAAAAGAAACTTCCATGGGTAATACTTTCTACGCTATGTACTTGGAAGTACACAGCGTTAAGCTCTAACGCTCAATGCGTAAAATAAAAAAAAATATGGGAGAAAAATTTATAGTGACATATCACTATAATCTCAATATGGGGATAAAATAAAATCAGTAAATTTATTATTTTCATAGCTATTGTCCTATTGAAGTAGTTTGAGAATTAGATATTGTTAGAGTTTGAGAATTAGATATTAAATAAAAGACTACAAACTTATATGAAAAATGTCACTCCTAAATGAGAAAACAATAAAGCAATTGTTATACATTAAATTGCTCTGTACCGAGATAGTTAGAGGGAACTTACGTGTTTTCATTTGGCAAAGATCAAAGTGGACTCATCTGGACGAAGATTCCCTTTCCAGCATCCTCTTTTCCTGTCCTAAGAAGTCCTCCCTTAAAAGTTCCCGGTCCTCCTAATCCTAATGTTCAATATTTGTTAATGTTTGTGTTTAGTCCTTTATGTCAATTTTTATGTGAATATATTAAGTACTAGCGACCCGTTCGCGGCTTCGCCTGCGTAAACTATATGACAAAAAATGAAACACAAAATAATATGAGAAGTTTACAATAATACAATAGTCAAATTGTATTTAAATCGATAAAACTATTTCTGAGATTAGGATGCACAAGCAAACAGATAAACAGACAAACAAAAAAAAAAATCATTGTATGGGTTCTATTATATTGATAAATGCCTACCATGTACAGATAGCGATCAGTAAGATTTTTATTATATGTGTAGATAACAAAATCAAATGATAATCTAACCCCTTAGTTATATATTATTCATTACTAACCTTTAATGTCATGTATTTGTTGTAGATATTAGATTTGCTATTGTTATTGGATCTCCTACTGGATTTTCTACGGATCAATCTCCTTCGAATGTTCTTCATACAACGTGACATTGGTGAAGTGACTTGTGCTCTACTGGCACGTTTGAAGCGCCATAATTAAAGAACTGAACAGAGAACTTAGTGTCAAGACACTCCGTTATCCACTGCCCGTTCGAATTAGAATCATTGTGTATTGAGTGGCGGAGCTCAACGCCACGTTTTATTTTATCAGAGAATCGTTATGCAAAATATACTCTTTGCCATCTAAGGTCATAAAATAACAGTTCATAATGAGAGTTTACTTCAACACACGTAGACGAGATGCCAGTCAGTTCCCACATTACACATTAAATATTCAGGACACGAAAGAAAGCGTTATATAGACTTGATATTTGAGAGCAAATGTCGTTTCTAAAAACAAAATAATATTAGCTTCACATCTTCCGCATGTAGCATGGGTTGAAAAGAAACTAGTGCTAAAATACTTTGTTCTACGTTTTTGTCCGTTGCCTGTATTTCAATACATTGTGTTGAGTTGCGGGACTCAACGCCGCGTTTTCTGCTACCAGAGCAAATAAAATGAAAAATAAATAAATATTGATCCCACTTAGGCACTTGGGCACGATTCCTTAAGTGAGGATCGAATCCAAAACTGTCTCATAAACATTCACAATATTGACAGCTCCTATTGGTAAAGCATAGCAAAGCGTACCCATCCTTTTTTTTAACGGGAGGCAATCGGATACTAGCCCAAATAGAGACTCGGACGTGGTTATCTGGGATTCAGGAATGGCATATATAGGCTTTCCGTATACCCCACTAAACCTCAAGGTACTCCTCGACCGCCACTAGCCGAGGGCACGGGAACCTCTAATTTTCCGTGAACCCAGGTGGCGGGAGCCAGCAAACCACTTCGCAGAGTCAAGGGTGGTGGGCACCCTCACCGACCTACTGAGGCTAGCGCGTGAGGGCGTCCAGCGAGCACGTACTCAGGCCATCTGACTAGACCGCAGACAGATTAGCTTCCTTAAGCCTAAAGCCTCTGGCCTAATTCGGGTGGAAGGTGGCGAAGCGCACTCATCCTATTTTGTACTAGAATAACAAATGCTTGACCCACCACACATTTTATGTTGCAATCATAGAACCATAAACCACAGTCCCTCGACGAATTTTTCACACTTTAAAAAATTATGACACGTTTTCGCAGTTTCTTAATAAAACGTATAACGAGTAAAAGGGCCCGTGGGTGCCCGTGACCGTATAAATTTCGGAGCAAACCTAAGTAAATATACATATTAAGGCCGTTCAAGTAAAAGATAACGATATTTTATTTTGTTTACGATACATTTCAACCTTGGTTTTGGTATATTTTAAAGCATTTTTTCCCAGCTTTTTCTCTTACACGAGTCTTACGTGATTTGGGATGAAATAAATTAGTATATATTATAATGTTTTCCACGTTACATGCCTTTAAAATATTAGGTGTTGGGTTGCACCGATATCCTACTTTATCAAATCAGATCTGTAAAAAGATAAGTACTACCATGGAATTATATTACTTCAAAATTTCATATTTAATGTAATTGCATACAAATTTATCTAAATGAAATTGAAAATACAATTTTTATATTATTATTAGCGACCCGCTCGCGGCTTCTCCCGCGTGTATCGTAACGTAGCAGCCTTTTCGTAAAACGTAAGCAGCCTTTTCGTACAACAATAAAATACATTTAAAAAAATTGTTATTTATCTATATATATAGAAAATTTAAAAGAAAAAAACTTCTATTTTAATTTAATTCATGTATATACTTCACATGATAATCCAATATGCTATAACAAGAACTAGCTACAAAAAGATAGTCTACGCTAGTAATTTTCATTCACTAATAAAACAGACACTGCTACTTTATAACGCCCATAATTCAACTCAGCCACGCCACAATATGTTACGATAATGTTCAAAACGTATATAGAATATTCTTCGTAGAAATCATTTGAAAATTTCAAGAGAAAAGTAGTTTAGTGTTAATTCTAATGGAAAAGAAAGTTTCTTTACTGTAAAGATATCAACTTTTTGATACTCTCAATTATCAAAAGAGATTGCAAGACATTGCTTTTCATCATATAGAATATGTAAAGAAATAAGTATATATACTAGTAGTTTTTGCTTATTTTAGAGCTATTAGGTTAGGTTAGGTTACCAAAAAAAATTTTAAACGTTTTCTAAATGTTCTTCAATTTCCTAAATATATGATTAACCCCTTAAAAAATGTTAAAATTATTTAATAAATAGCATTCTCTTTTGCCAAACGATTGTACGTGGAATCTTTGGGTAGCAGAAATTTGTAAAAATCTCTCTACAGATATGCTAACAACAATTATAAGTTGTAATAAGTGTATAAGAATTTCAACGCAGCTGGAGGTAGAGTGCATGGCTTAGCGGTCAGAGCGCTTGGACGGTTTAAAAGAGGCGCGGGTTCGAATCCCGCTCAAATTTTTATACGTTTACTAAATAAGTTTTTTTTAGGGTACCAAAACCCAACCCTTCATTTCGTTCAACTTAAGTAGGAAATAAAACATATCGTGGCACAGTGAGAAAGTCTCTGACTGTTAATGTGACAGTTGTAGGTAAGAAAAAATGATTATATTTAAGTTATTTTCATTGTCTGCTCTGGTAAGTACGTAGCGTAGAATTTCGTCACTCAACAAGCAATGTCTCGAATTTGGGTGAAAAGCGGAAATGATCTAGAACCACAGGTTTTTTCTGTCTACTCTGCTATGCGGGAAAAAAGCCAAGCTGTAATAAAATAAATATACTTATATTTCTCCTAACATAATAACGAAATTGAAATATCGAATTTCTATATAACTTTTCTATGAGAATGGAGTATAAAGTAATAAAAATTGTTTCAACAACTTACAAAGGAATTTCGTTTACAAATAAGGATTTTGTTTCGACTACTCTCAGTGGACATAAAAATGAATGCAGTGAAGAAATAATTTCAAAAGCAGCGGATATTGAACCCGTGTCCTCTTGGATAAGAGCTCAGTATATTTAGATTTCTTTCTAGATAAATAAACTTATGATTTTTTTGGTAGAAAAGTCTGACTTAGAATGTAAAAAGAAAAAAATATTTCTATTGTTTCATATACTTTTTAACTTATAAGGCATGAGGTTCGTCTTCATTGTAAGTGTATTAAAGTTATTGAACGAATCTCCTAGATTTTGCGAGCCAAAGAAAAATTTGTGGTAAGTTACGACTGTCTCCACTTTACTCTTAGTAAATCAAAAATGATCACTACAATCTAGAAAATTTCTAAAACTGTGCATACTACACTATCTATAAAACTATAATAAGTAAAAAAAATGTGTTTTGAAATTAAACTATTTTAACCGGATTAATCGCGTATAATATTGATATTCGAAAATACATTTTAGAACCCGACTTTCGTGTCACAGTCTACCTGTGACCACGGACTACTAAAAAGTGTTCGAAACGTCGGGTTCTAAAATGTATTTTCGAATACCAATATTATACGTGAACAATCCGATAAATATAGTTTCATTTCAAAATGTGTAATAATCGTGAAAATCAAAGAAAAAAATGTGTCTGTTCATTCCTCATTTATGAGGAAATTTTGTTTGACTCTTCGTACACGCATATCTTTGGAACTATTCGACGGATTTGAATACTACCTTTTTGTTACACAGGTTTTAAGCCTGGGAGGGACTAAGATACACTTAGTATCATATTAATTGATTTCATTCTTTAGAACATCATAGATTAGAACATATGATGTTCAAATCTAAGAAAAAAGGAAATTATCACCTTACCCGAAGTTATAATTTTGGATCCAAGTTTGAGTCATATATCATAATATCGTCGTAATCAGTCGTAAAAAATATAAGTTAGGCTAAATGCAAGCGAAAATGCAGGCGAAAACTAATCATAATACAAATGCTTAAGTCACAAAGTAAATTCCCTTATTATTCATTGGATCTCCTCGTTATAAATGTTAAGTAGTACGAGTACAGTCAAAATGGATTATTTTGGCGAAACCGGGATCGAGTTCAGAATTTATAGTTGTTTAGCGGCAGCCGTCTTATAAATTGAATTCGACATTAGCGTTGTCAAACGGTCACTTGCTTAGGTTTATTTTGGGACGAAGTTCATGAAAGTGTTTCTATTTTCTGTCGCTATTAATACAAATAAATAAAATATAAGTACCTGTTTCTAATATTAAAATAACTGTATTTTACATATATATATGAGCATAGATGTTATACTTCTTTTTTATTGCGTTTAGTGATTGTTGGAGCAGAAAAGTGAAGGGGTAAATTGAGTGCACGAGATGTGATTATTTTAAGAAACCTAGTAAGGTGCAAATACCACTTAAAACCCTAGGAAACCTACTTACTCCAGAAGATTTACTCTGTTTTGAAATGGTGTAACTGATTTACTAGGTTTGAAGGTGCTCACGAGGGTGTGAGTAGTGCACTTACTAAATATTGGTATTTAAATATACCTGCTTTTCTGTGACTTTATAAAAATAATCCAATGGCTTTTGTGATGAGGCCAGCATGGCGCAGTCGGACAGCATCTGACTGTAAATACCTTTGGTTGTGGGTTTGAGCCTATTCGGATAAACTAATTATTGAGCTAAGTTCCGCAACTTAACACGCAATATTTGAACAAATTTGGAGGAAAGTGAATAACGGAGTGTTTTAACACTAGGTTCTATCTGACTACCCTGTTGTGCGGGAAACTGCGTGAAGCTGTTATACTAGGTCTTGAAATGGGACAGCTACATTCTATTTCCACTTTCTTTACTGTTGGTTTAAGAGAAATTGCTCAATAAGTGGTGCAATCTAGATAATATTTTTATAAATTTCGAAGTTATTAATTAGAAATGAACCTGTGACTACACAGGTTCATTTCTAATTAATAACTCAGATAGGAGATCCATTTTGTCCACTAAATCTTAAGCACTAAATAAACCAAGGTCCACTTTCTAACGACAGCGTGCGATTTCATGAGTTGGCGCTGTCCAAATTGATTTTCGCAATATAACGTGGAAACACTCTCGGTATCCACATTTATTACTCTACTAGTATAATATCGGGAGGATGACAGCTAGGTTTTACTAAAATTCGTATGTAATATACTCTCTTAGGGAATGTATCTCTTAGGGGCACTAAGCTCTAGAAATGCAAAACCAAAATCTTATTAAGAATTTAGGTGTTAAATATATTTTTATATATTAAATATATTTAAATACGACAACTTTTACAAAATTGAATTGTATTTTATTCGTTTTCCAGTACGTATTGGTTCATATAATATTTATATGTTATATAGGTATATATTTGGTCTTCGTAATTTTTTCACATTTGAAATTGTTGAATATTCGATACATTTAAAACATCCTTTACAGTAGAAAAGAATACATTGATTATGATATAACAACGATACTTGCGAAATCTTAGAAGATATTAAAAACAATTCTATTATAAAAATATGTTCCACTTTCTAACAGAAATGTTTGGCGTATAAATTTATCTTAATATATTGAGGTAGCTTTTAAGTTCACTCGAACAATTTGCTTCAGAACTTTTCGCAATCAATTTAAAAAAAATACTTATTTTTAAACTAGAGCTTTATTATTTGATTTATTGCCCTGTATGATCTGAATCTGTATAGAGACTACATTTTTAAGAAAAGCTCATGACAGTTTGCCACATTTGTGGCAATAAGCGTTTTGTCCTATAACATTTGTTTCGACAACCATCGGTTTTATTTTCACAAATGTATAATAAATAAGGATAATTAAATTCTCTCTGTCATTTTATTTTCATGATGAAAATTTGAATATGTGTCCGATACCAATACATATTATAGCATGAACCTGTTGTCCTTTTCATGACCAGGAATTGCGACAAAATAATTTGCTATTCATGAGGCCATTGCGACGCAGTGGGACACCGTCTGCAAACGATTGGTTGTGGGTTTGATCACCACTCAGAGAAATGATTATATTTCAAATTATTTCATTTCTTCGCTCTGGTACACGACAATGCGCGGATCTGATATCCTCCACTCAACTCGCAATGTGTTGAATTCGGCTGGAAAGTGAAGAACGGAATATCTTGACACTACCCTGCTATGCGTGCCTGTTAAAAATTTATATAAATGCAGCTTACTATTAGTAAAACATAATTAGGAATGTAATAAGCTTTTTTAAGCTTTAGTTAATATTATTTAAAAAAGTACAGTTTAGTTGAAACTTTCTTTAGAATTCAATCTAAATCGTCGATACAATCTTGAAAGCAACAAACAATTACAACTAAACACGCTATCCCTGTATTATTTTGTTTCGTTTAAAATGTTGCTTGAACATTACTTTTCTACGATTTCATACAATTTAAGTTGGTTTGTATAATTTTTCTCTTGTAATTCTCTGATTTGATTATATGACTTTAATTTTTAAATATCGCTAATTCTTTTTTATGGGTTAGAAATTCGAGATGCATATTAATGAAACAAAAAAGTAATAACTGTATACATACATACTTAATCTGGCCTGCAAAGGAGTCTGGAATGGACCAGCCTGCAAGCCGCTTCCGTACAAAAACCCTCATACCAAAGAAGAACCTTACCTAGTAAAAGGACTGGACTGGCCTAACCAAAAAGTACTGCACCATGGACACTGACGTCTGCAGCCATTAGCGACGCGAGCATGAAGGCGAAGTGCAACCAATGTGCGGTTAATGTTACAGCAACGTTCAAATATTGCATAAGGTGTAAGATTAGCTAAACAGAGCACACTGATTTCAGCGACGAGTGCCCTATTTGCAGGCGCTGGGTGTCGCTCGCTCGTGTGACCTTGGCGTACTGCTAAAGTCGTGAGGGTGAGTTTGGTATACTTTATGAATTAGGCAATCGCATGGGAGCCATCGTAGCTTTGTCCGAAGACAGATCTTTGCGAGGACAATGCCTACCAAACAGTTTCCCTCTACTCAACACTGGCCCTGGCGGGGATACTCACCGTTGACCTTCACGTCAGTAAAATAGTAATACTGCATAGAATAAGGGGGGAATCTCTCCACGGGGGTGGCAGGGTAGAGGGCCGGGTGGATAGCCGCTGTGCGTGGGAGCCAAAACCCTGCGTATCATACGGGCTTATAGTTCACAGAACGCCAGGACATAGGCAAAGCAACGTGTCCAATTAGGGCGGCGCAGGTGGGCGGAAATGTTATGGCTATTTACAGGCGAAATAAGATCAGGTATTTGGACCGAGGCGTGCGCTAAAATGGGTTGCAAGGGACGGAACTATAAAACTATAATAGCACAAAACAAACAATAAGAGAATTAGGAAGTGAATAAATATTAAATACATTTTTAATAAACCATATATAGATAAGAATATTAAATAGAAGTAACGTTTATATAGTGTATTTTAATTTAAAAGTATAGCAGGCTTCTTCCTTTCCGTTAAGTATCATGTGACTTAAGTAGAGTAAAAAATAGAGAAAAAAGAATTAAGATAAGAGATAAACTGTAATCATAAAAAACTGTATTTAAATATAACCTTTAAAAATACCATAGAAATGTAACAAAATATATGCAAGTTAAACAAGAACTCTGAAAATTATACATTCAATTTAAATAATTACATATAAATATAATATAATTAAATTCAACTTAAGTAATTATTACTTGTCGTTCTCGTCATCGCCATGTTGTTTCAGGTAGAAATCTGCTTTTTAGCAATTAAAATAAATCTATACATATAAAAAAAAATGTAACTGATCGCTGTCTGTACATAGAAGATATGTGAAAAAAATTTTTATTCATTATTTTTTATCACATTACTTCCATTTAAATATTAATAAAATAGCACCCATAATAATGTCTTATCTTTGCGTTTATACACACTAATCTCAGAAACGGTTTAGCCGATTTAAATGCAGTTTTGGCTTTTGTATTTAGTAAACTTACCTTAACTTTAACTAAAACTTCCCTTAGCATTTAGTGTTTAGTTAATTTCAATCATTTTTTAAATAAAATAGTTACGCCAATTTTAATTATAAATTTAGGCGGGCGAGAAAACGAAATAGTTTAGTCTTATAGTGAACGCAGGCGAAGTCGCGAGCGGCTAGTAAATAAATAAAAACAAAGTCAGGATAAATATTAGTGCTCCGCATTTTTCGCATACAGTACAGTAAGCACTAGACAGAGAGAACTTAGTGACTGTTAAACATTCTGTTCGCCACATTCAGATTTTCAGGGTTTCAAGATTTGAACTTCAGGTAACCGTTAAACGCACAAGAGCGAGCACGTTTAAAACGAGCTACGTTCAAATTTTTATATTTTTCTAAAATATATATTTTTTCTAATTGCGTGAGACTTAACAACAAAATTTCTAGAACCACAACAATAAATCGTTGTTTGTACTTTACTAATTATAATATTGTAATATAATATAACATAATGACTTATATATATATAAATTACAGTTAAGTCAGTTAATTACCGAATTAATTAATTATTATAATTAGGGTACTAAATTTATATTGCTATAACTAGTGTTATTTAATAGAAATGAGAACTATAGCAGCGTTTCATTAAGTGTAAATTCGATTACCGCTTAGCGAATATTTGTTTTTGGATAATCAATATATGTTTCAATATCAGCTTGTTTTTTTGTATAATTTGTATTCATTTCGATATTATAAACGCAAAAATTTATTTGAATATAAAAAAAAGGTTATTTGTTACTATTTCACGCAAAACTACTCAAAGGATTCAAATGGTACAGCTTTACCATGAATGTATACTTCAAAATAATATACATTCATTCAATATATATATTTTTTTAATATGAGACCGTCGTGGCGCAGTGTGAGAGCATTTGACTGTATACGTGATGGTTTTGAGTTCGATTCCCTTTCAGGGAAATGATTATAATTTAAAATTATTTTTTTATTTCTCTGGTCTAGTGATAATACAAAGTGTGGTGTTGAGTTCCGCCACTTAACACGCATCGTCTCGGATTCGGGCGGAAAATCAAGAACGGTGTGTTTTGGCACTAGGTTCTTAAAGCGTGAAGCGTGAACTTTAGATTCCGACCCGTTCGCGGCATCGCCCGCGTGATTTATAGCTGTTTTGAATTATCGACGAACTTTTCGTAAAAAAACGGGGGAAAAAGAAGCCTATATCCTTATTATCCTTATCCTTCGAATATCTCTTTAAAAAATAATCACATTCCTTTCAGACGTCACAGATAGACAGACAGATTTACTTTCGTACTTATAATATTAGCATGGATTATTTCCATTTACAATATGTTGGCAATGAAACTGAACCAAAATTATTTTGTTTCTAAGTCTTCCACATCAGACGATTGTATTTTTACTCAACTTCACAATTTTCTTGTCTCTTAAACTTACACATAAATTGGTAGCAATAAGCTCTCGAATAGAACAATTAACGTCTCGATACTGTCATAAATTGTCATCATATCAATTGAGATCTCCACTTAGGACTTGTGCGCGGAGTCAAAGAACAATTACTTTTGATTCATACGCCAGACGACGCGTTTAATTTTACAGTTAAATAAACTAACTAATTGATGGAAATTAAGGTTTAGACGTATTTGGAATTTTGCAGGGTAATAAAGACAACTAACTCGTATAGCATTTGTTCTCAAAATTTGCATTTATAGTAATATGTTAAATGAAAGGAAATAGAATTTGTAAAATCTTATCGTTATATATATACTACCAAATTCATCGTCAGGAAATTAGAATTTAATTTCACATTAATGGATTTTTTGTTTCGTTCAAAATTATCAGGCTGATCATATTTATAAGTGACTGCAGAAAAGACAAAGTAATATTACATCATTTTAAAAGACTTGAAAAATATTTTCATATTTTTAATACATTTAGGATAAGAATAACATATTTCAGAAAACGTATAAAAATTACAACAAATTTCAACGACTTCTACCCCTGCCTGTTGGACTTGGTTACTTAGAGGCACAAGTTCGAGTCACTACTTTCACCTTTTTTATATATTTCTGGCAAGGCAGTCTTTTTAGCTTTGCGCTCTCCGCTGCTGCTCTGCTTCTGCTTCTGCCGTATTAAACATATTTAACCCGACGCGACGACCAGTCTACCCGCGCATGTTAAATTTGTAATATCTTCTAAGATATTCCTTTATTTAGATTAGCATTATATTTAATGCTATGAAGGGCAATATGTACTGTTTATTATTTTGTTACTGTATCGTATATAACTAGTATTTTTTTGGAATGAGTAAACGATAAAAATATTTACTGTGGACCATTCTTAAGCGAAAGGCATTCTCCCTATCATCGTAAGCTTTTTACTAAACATTTTTATGATACCCAATTCCATTAAATATTATTTTGTTCCATATTTCCCTAGTATATCTATTTCTTGAGGTTTACCCGGCGTTAGAAATATAAGCGAAAAAAATATATATTTTGTGTTTGGAATTCTCGGTATTACTCTACTAAAATATGTTTGTACTATGTATTTAATTTTTCCTCATCACTCTATCCATTAATAAAAACCAACTTAAAAGCGGAGACAATTTTGTTTTATATTTTATATTATGTAATCACAATGTACTGTAATGTGTCATTTGACTTAAATAAATGAGGTTTTGCGCCTATATCGCATCTTTTTAAATTTAATGCCATTTAGAACTGTATATTAAAGGAGCATTGTGTTATTTACTGGTAATAATACATATTAACCGGTGTTATTGGATTGTAATTATATTGGAAATAATTTGCTTCATTTGTGATTTAGTATTCGATGTAATAAGACCGAGCCTGTTTTTTTTAAGCTAGCTAGTAATTACTTGTTATTTTCATCATCATCACTATGTAGTATAAAACGAAGTCACCGTCCGACTCCGTCTGTCTCTTCCAGAACTTTCTTCTTTCATACTTTCAGTTTTTAATGATATGGACATACAATTTATTCTAATAAATTATTTGTATAATAGAGAAATTTCCATACTTTGTGATGTGTGATGATGACATATATCAACATAATATAAGTTGTAAATCATAAATAGGCCTACAAAAAAATCCTAAATATCATAATTATATTCATCTCCTAAGGTAGACTCACAGTAACCAATTTTATCTCTAAATTATTTTAAAATATTGCTAATCCTGATATCTAAATTAGTGTATTAGTACCTTTGGCCATAAAATGTAGATTATCATTTAGTATTTCATTTAAATGATTACTTGAGAAGTTATCACCGATTTGAAAAAATCTGATTGGCAACGTCCTGCACCATCGAATAGAATAGAATTTGATAAAATTATAAATTTGAGTAGTTTGTAATTTAATCGAGAACGTATGTCGTCAAAAGTACGAAATAGATATTATAGACGTGTACATGATGTCGTGTTGAGTCATACATTATGAAAACTCTCCCATATCTTTCTTGTACAGAATTGACTTTTTTACTCTTTTCTTATATATATAGATTATAACTTGCTATATACGCAATGGCAACATAAGCTAAAAATATAAAGAAAAAATATATTTAATATATATCATAAATATTTACATACTTTTAAGTTTTCATATATTCATAAATTAATTTATATCTTCGAGAGACTGGCTAAAAACATATATTGATATTCAAAGGAAGTCTGGGCAAATGCTAGTATCTGTTAACCTAAAATTAAAAGCATTCCATGATTTTCCATAATAAATCGCGAATAGAATGAAGCAATCAGCTCCAGGCGCGGCCATTTCATTAGCGTTAGAATATAAATTATCCCGACTAGATTAAGCCATCACAATACGAATTTAGGAATTTTCATTTAGTATCTTTTTTAAATACTTATTTGTTGTGCTGATCGCATATTATGAAATATTATAATAATTATAAGTGCAAAAACATTTCTAGAAAACGTATTAAAATTTGAACGCAGCGGGACTTGAACCCGTACTTCTTGAACCGTCTAAGTGCTTTAACTTCTATGCCATACATTCTATATAAGTATATTTTTGTTACAACTTATCTTATAAGTCGTTACAAGCGAACGTTCATAGAGGCGTGGGTTTGAGTCTCGCTACGTTCAAAGTTTTATACGTTTCCCAAAAACGATTTTCATAAACTAGATGTGTTAATAACACTTTAAACATATAAGTATTTTATGAGTTGTGTTTTCATACTAAGGTCCTCACGAGGAAAACGAGAATATATCTTTAAGCGTTAGTTAGTTTGCCTAGACCATTTTTCGATTATTTGTTTTCATATCAAAAACGAATAAAAGACCTTTGTAGCACAGTGAAGCAGCGTCTGACTGTAAGCGCAATTAGTTATGGGTCCCATTCCCACTTGGGGAAGTGATTATATTAAGAAAAAATATTTCTCCGCTCTGGTACCTAATACAAAGTACACAATTCAGTTCCGCTGCTCATTAACTTTCTTTAACTTTAAATATATTGTTAGCATCTTTAATAAAGGCTGTAATTTTGTTCACGATCAGGCAACACATTGAGAGCACATTTCTCTTAAACCAAATTATCCACAGAAGCCTATCATTACATCGTCTCATAATGTCCTACTTAATAAAATACGCCATCACTATCAAACTGAAGCCGCTTATAATTTACCATAGAATATTCTGTCGAGACGCCTAAAGTATGCACACACTGATGAATAAAAACTATAAAGTTGTACAGCTATAAATATTTTATAATTGAGAGAAAAAATGCAATTCAAAATGTAGGCAATTTTTAAATAGTTTAAATTAAAAAATGTTAATGGCGCTAAATAGGTATATTTTTTCTTTTTCTTTTTTAGGTTTTAGGTTTTATATTTTAGGTTTTCCCATACTTAGAATAAGAAAGCTTGGACGGTGTCTAAGAGGCGCGGGTTCGTGTGCAAGTTCAATTTTTTATTGGTTCTCAAACAGTTTCATATAAAAAGAACGTGACACCATTTAGCACATAACTTTAAGGACCTCCTCCCTCATCCAGACTCCTGAGAGCCACCTCGGTCGCTGGTCACCTAAGCTGGGCCTCCCCTGAGTAACACTCACACTGTTCTCTGACTGACTCAACAGTCTCACCTGGGTGGTCGCCCAGCTAGCAATTGCTAACCCCCGCCCCCCATCCCTTGTTCAAGGATCGATGACCCCCAAGCTTAATAGCCGAACAAATGGACCCGGCCATATTCGTGGTCGGCGATTGAAACTACAGGCAAAGGCCTAAGGCCTGGAACCGTTTCTCCTCCCCCTGTAAGGGGTTGAGAGAGCAAGTATGAACGTGCTAACATGTACAGGTAACTAGTATATGTAATGAACGAGGTGTTCTAATAGAAGCGTGAAATAAAAAAATATATATTTTATACTGGCACTGGACGTTCCTCTTAAGATATCGCTTGAGGTAAAGATCAAATTATACTACAGAATTTGTGATAAAAGTCGCCTATCTGTTGTCGAGCGTAGGACAAAGGCCTTAGGTAATAAAATCATAAGTAATGTATAAGAAGATTATTTTTTACAATATTGAAAGCAATATGTACCTTTTTGTCTCCCTGTCCTTTTTTTATTTTTACCTTTACCAATTTTCCGTATTTTGTGGGGTGGGACTACGTGTACGTCTTGTAATTAGATCTTTTATATTTAATTTATAAGATATCTATTTGATGTCATGGTGGCGGATTTGGCCACCGTCTAAATGTAAACGTGATTGAGGGGTTGATGGTGATTGATTGATTAATGAATTATTATATTTCTATTATATTCATTTCTCCGCACTATATTTCAGTAGTTTTCAGTTAGAATGACCTCATTCCAACTAAGCCTAATAAAGAAACTCTTGTACTATATATAATTGACATTCGTTCCAAAAAAGTTTAGGAATATGAGAAATAAGGCAAAGGTAAAGTTTATATGGAAAAGGAGAAACCTATCATTTATATGCATAATAATCCATACAAATAAATTAATAAAATTACACTTTTGTAAAGTGGCATTATGTGTTGAGTGGCGGCGTTAAGTTTGGCCAATCAACATGTAATGTCTTGAAAGTGAAATCCATACTAATATTATAAATGTGAAATTTCGCCGGTCTGTTACGCTTTCACGGCTAAACCATCGGCCCAATTTAGATGGATTTCGGAATGAAAATAGTTGTAGATTCAGTGGATGGTATAGATGGAAGTTTGTTTGAAAAATCTAAACTGCCTCTCTAACCTTGGTCATTATTCTCATGAAGATAATTGATGACGCAAGGTCAAATATAGGTTACCAATTATTTTCAAAAACCAATCCCATAGTGACAAATTCATCCACTAAATGAAAATTTATATGAAAAATATAAACAGCTCAACCGATTGTAATGAATTTTGGTATACATATTGTTTTTTTTACATTTTTTAAAGTGTTATTTGCACACTTATGAAATTGAAAATACATAGGAACGCAGCGGGTTCAAATTCTAATCTTTATATGTTTTTTAAATATGTCTTATACATATAATGGATAACCTAAACACTTTTATATAACTTTTTTAATTATTTAGCGTTGAAATATTTAATTCATTTTACCGTATTAAGTTTAGTTATACGAAAAAATATATCGAAATAATCCGAATTCGGTAAACGACCTATCACCCAGATTGATCATTTGTACAAGGGGCCTAAAGAAGTCATCCGATGATGGCTTGGGCGTAGGTAACACGCGTTTGACGGTCGACTGGCAGCAGCTTATGCACGGACTGGACTTGTGTGTACGGAAACACGTGCAGGTCTTTTACCAAAATTTATCTTAGGGACTACCGGCTGATGGCTAATTGCGAGGCACGATGTCTGGTCGATGTTTTCGGCGACAGCTCGACATCCTCGGCAACAGCGGTGATATTCTCGGCAGAACGGGCGCTCCGGGGCCGGCCACTCTTGGCAGCGCCTCGTGTGGTCCCATAGTCTTCATGGTTGGTGGCCAAACGGCGCAGTGTTGTCGGTGCCGGACGACCAGGGAATCGGACCCGGAATTCGCGCTGCGGTATTACGCAAAAAAATTAACACGATTATTCCACGTTCTTGGGGAGTGTATTGTATTCTACATCTATCTAGTTCACAAATGTCAAAACAGATTTGACATTCACAAATGTCAAAACAGATTTGACATTGGCCGCCATTTGCAAAAATAAAAGCACCTTCCAATAGGGTTTCGGATTTATTTTGGGCCAAAAGCCTTGTAGCATGATATTTACATCATGAAGTAAAATATGTTTATCCATAGACCCTCAAGTGTCCCAATATAAAATTACAAATATAAAGCTACTTTTTTCTCCTATTTTTTGTGGAAAGGTCGATGAAAATATATAAATACAGTTCGCGGGTGCAGCCGCAAGCAGGTCGCTAGTGTAGGATTATAGGCATGACGGTCAATTTTAAGTTGTCTGTCTTGTTGAACTAACTGTAGTAAATAAGCAGTTCTTGAATAGAATATAGTTTCATATATTATTAGATTTTCTGCGCCTACCCTCCTCCAAAAAGCGTTCTTAAAGATTAAGTTAATAATAATTATTATTATAAACTATTCAATAAACTGCCAGCTCTCTATAAAAGTACGAAAGCAATATGACCCCATTAAACGTTAATAAAGCGTTACCTGATAAAATCTTTGCCGCTCTGAACAATTAAAATCACACGTTACGCATACATTCTCCAAGTGCCCACCTACTTCATTCAACTTTCAATAGCAGTTATATGGTGAGTACTAAAACCGTTCAACGACCCTTTGAAATTTATAAGCACGTTCTTTTTTGCGTAGAATTATTTTATATTGAGCTATTATTTGGTGTCGTGCGCGTATATGCATATTACTTTCATGTAAAATTATTATTATTAATTATATATATATTATTTGACCTGCGTCATTATCTATGCCGGTTTATATTTTTCAAATAAACTTTTATCCACTAAAAAATCCTGAATCTATGTCTATTTTCATTCTGAATTCCATTCAAATTGGGCCAGTGGTTTAGCCGTGAAAGCGTAAATGTCAGACAAACTTTCACATTTATAATATTACTATGGATTTCATCTTCAAGGCATTAGGTGTTGAGTCGCCGTATTTAATATATATATGGAGTCAATACTCCATCGTGGCGCAGCTGTTTCCTTTGTCTATACAAGCGATGGTTGTGAATTGGATACAGTGTAGTTTTGAAACCATCGTTGTAATATTTATAAAATAATAAAATATAATAATACATTGTTTTCTTTTTTTTTCGTTTTCTTTTTGTTTTTCTTTTTGTTTACATTTTTAAATTGGTAGAACTAAATTGTAGTCAACGGAGAAGCGAGTCATTCCTAACACAATTATTCTAGATTACTTACTGGTAAGACTCAGCGACTCAATTTGTATAAATCTTTATGTGAACATATTTTTTTTTTAATCTGGTGGCGTAATTTAACTCCGCATTTTAAATGACAAAACCTAAAACTGAATATCAAGCACGCTCTTATTTTCACAAACAAATCATATAATTTTGAAATAAATTAATGCCGTAATGATGGCACTGTAAGATCGTCTGTAAACGCATTGTGTATTCGATTCCGGCTCGATTGAACGATAATAATTACTGGTCTTATTTTTCCATTCTCAGAAGATATACGGCGGCGCGGCGTTGAGTTCCGCCACTCAATTTCGGAACGGTATATATAAATTGTAACTAAAAATGATTTATCAGATTCAGTTTATTCAAGTACAATAGAGATCTGTTCCCTGAAATTTACGAGATGAGGTCTCGTATAATTCTTCTTCGTTCCCTAAGGGGTGTGAACATATAAATAGCTATTTGGTGTACCATAAAACGAATTAAGGTAGTGCAAACCGCAATAAAAGTCAATTTTATACGTTCCAGATGTGATTTGGGATAAATTAGAATATTATCTTGAATATATTTCGGATGATTTTTAAAGAAATCTGTTTTATATTTACAAATACATAAATTTGGAGTGTCTGTTTTTAGTATTAAAATCTTCCGCTCTTTACTAAATGCTTAATTATGTATGTATACACGGCACATATACGAAAATAAATAAAAAACAATTTGTCTCTGTTTGTGTGAATTAATTGGCAGATAGCTGATATATGAGTAACTCACTACTACTTATGTTAAAATTCCACGCAGACGAAGTCACGGGAACTACTAGTTTAATATAAGTTTATAAAAGTTTGAGACCATCGTGGCTCAGTGGAATGGTGGCTGAATAGACACGCGATGGTTGCGTGTTCGATTGCAGTCGGGCGTTTATTTACTTTTGACTTTTATAGAACCATTGTATTGAACTTAAATGAATTTCTAGAGGCGTTGCTAATAAGTGTCAAGACCTTAATAAGTGACATTTTCCGCCCGAATACAGTACATTGTCTGTCAAGTGTTGTTTTCTTGCTTAGGTTGTTTTAAGCATTTTTTTTTTATTATTTAATCTAAAGAGTGCGAGCGAAAAGAGTGATATAAGACTACTTTTCATTAATTACACACTCGAATAAACCGAATATAAAAAATACCAAAAAAAAATGGTTTGTGCGTTTTTGAATTTCATTCGTTAGAGTTTTTTTTTGTGAATTTCATGTACATTATATTTTGGCGTTGTATAATAGATTTTCTGTGAAAACGGCGTGAATACTGCGGCAGCGGGATATCGTGTGTAAAAAATGTAATGCGTCCCACATATACTCGTGTGTTGAGGAGAACAAAATTATTTTGAACCAAATCAAAAACTAAAGATCGCTTTTAGTAAATATTACGAAATATACCTAATAAGAAGTACCTATATAGATGTGTACAGTACTTTACTTTTACTACAGTATTATGTACTTCAAATTACTTATAATACTTTTTTTAGATATTACTTCAAATTATAATATCGGAACAATTTATTTGAAGTTTTAATCAAATTATTTATTACTGAATTTCATTTGTTAAAAGTAAGAGAAGTAGGGGTTATAATTATTGTCCTTCAAGAACACATTACCGATTATACTGGAGAAAGGTCACTTCCTCCAAAAACATGAGGACCCCCGAACAGCGTGTACGAAGAGGTTGATGACAAGGGACGAGGCAAAAGAAGTATGCAGTGGCAATATAATTTGGCGCTCCGTGGCCTTTGACTATCCCGCTAGGGATAAAACATAAATATTATACTGTAAATGAAAATATAAATATATATTTATTTAAGTGCGTGTTTTTTACAGATAATAATCATAATTGCCAACTTATTCCTGTAGCTATTAATGTTATTTTATCTGTGCTGTCACCATAGCTTTTTATCTTTGTTACACGCATATCCTTTATCGTGCGAGGTAAATAGAAATTAAAGTAGCATAAAATTATATGTTCCTATTTGCGCTCGTAGCAGACATTACTTAGTAAGAATTCAAAACTGAGACGAAAGGGGCGAAACTCAATATCGCGCTTTGTCTTAGATACCAGAGCGGAGAAATAAATAAATATTTTAAATATAAAGCATTCCCGCGGATGGAAATCGAACCAACAACTAATCGTGCTATTAACAGTCCGATATAACAAACTACATATAGAATTCTTGTCCCAACTTAACATGGTCTCTGTAATAGAAATAAACATTTGAGTTTTGATTTATAATTTCCGTCAATTTAACAATTCCTCAAAAGCAATTTCAAGTTATTGCCCGAACTTTGTGAAAGCATAAAAATATTTTACGGTCATACCGAGTTTAGGGCAATCGTAAATAAAAACGTCCTTCAAAGTTACAAACGTCTTTGGTGCAATTTATTGTCCCTTTTGCTTGTTACTTAGATATATTTTTTTTATTACAACATATGTACCCAGATCTTGCTGAGTAAGTAAGAACAAAGAAAGGATTATATTTAAAATAAGTTTTGCCTGCCTAGATAAGCTAATTGTAGTTTTATTTAACATTCTACATCATTTTCACGCGTTTTCGCGTGGAAAAGCAGAGAGGGCCTGGTGTCAAGACACTCCGTTTTCCTCTTTTCGTCCAAATTCAAGACATTTAATGTAAACTCAACGCCAAGCTTTCTCTTATAAGAGCTACTAGTACAGGACAGTAAAAATTATACTCTGGTGACAAGACAAAGTAGTATGAAGGTGGAAAAAAAAGTTTTCAGACTTATTTTTTTACTCAACAAATGCATGTTGTTGAATTCCATATGAATTTGGTCATGCACTAGAGGAAGTTCCAAAACCTGTATAATAATAGTGTTACATCACTACGTTATCCATAGATTACGATTGGTATATTATAGTAATAATTAGAGGAAAATAAACACTTATTAATTTTCTTGCCTAAAAACTTATTGAAGGGCTATAATTATCTGAAACAAATAGTAGGCGTCAGCTGCCAATCAGCATCTATTGGGAAACAATCAATCACTAAAGGAATAAAGCTTAAGGAAAAACGCGCTTCGTTAGCGAAATGTAGTCTTAGGATATTTTATTGGAGTAAAAGAAATACTACACGTTATAAACGATAATTTCTTTTTTTTTAATTATTGATAATATTTCATAATTTTGAATCAGCCCTGGAAAATTTTGTGAAAAATTTTTGAACTTCACGCTTTCTCTTATAAGAGGGTAGTCACAGATAAACATATTTTTAGAAAACGTATAAAAATTTAAACGCTTTATTTCTTAATTTAAGGATTGTTTGTCACTAACACCGTCTTATTTTATTTATTTATACTTTATTGTACACCACAGTAAATATTTACAAAAATAATTATAAATATGTGGCTAAGACGCGGGCTTATCGCTACACAGCGATCTCTTCCAGATAACCAGGTTAGGAGATTTGGCAATTAATAAGGCGTGGGTGGTGTAAAAAATGTATTATACATATTGTACTATATCCTAATACATACTAAGGAAATCTAGGATTTACCGCAGTTTGAGCTTTTACTGTAACATACACATAAGCTCCATATAACCTTGCATGTACATGAAATATATTTTAATTTACAGCACAATGTACTGTAAGCCAAGTAATTGCCTTCCCAAGGTTCTTTGATCTGAACTAAGAGAGTAAAATGAAATTGTAACATTAAAAAGATGTATAACACAAAAGACGTAATTACCTATTAATTACAAGGTTTTAAAGGTGTCTTTAAAATATAGTACAAACGATACAAACGATAAATTGTTGGAAGATTTTTATTTATTTATTTATTCATCAATTAATTTGCCCATTATTTTATTAATTTATTCATTAATATAATATATTTCATTAATTATTTATTTTATTATTAATTACTTATTTATTTTTCTCGTGTCGATTCCGGGCGGAAAGTGGAGAACAGTGTGTCTTGACCCTATACTTTCTCTGACTCTGTAATGCAGAATAAAATGTGAAGCTACAAAAAAAAAGGAGACCTCTTGAAATCCCGTTCAAGATGCGCGGGTTCAAAGCCCGTTGTGTTCGTTTTTTTTTACGTTCTCTAAATATACCTTTTAAAATTTCGTGTGCGAATAAGACTTTAATTTTTTTTATAGTGGTATAAATAAAGTGTAAACCTAGTACAATCTAAACCAACACTTTTCTATCTATATCTAATGTATTAGATTCGAAGCGTTCATCCGTTGCAAAGATATCTCTTTACGTTTGTTACAACTTTTATTGGTCGGAAGATTTTTACAAAGCTTCGCTATACTAAGACTGTAACAAAGAATGGTCATTTGCTGAGAGGACGCAGTTACTCAATTTTACTGTACTTTATTGCTTGAGATACTAGAAAACTATGAAACATTTTTAATTTGAAACTTATTCTATTAGAATATTTATTTTGATGAAAATTTAATATTTGTCTCTTTGCATATAGAAAGAAATCTAGTAAAAGAATGCACGGTTTTGAGTTGCGCCACACTTCACGTAATGTGTGAGTGAGGCGCGCGGTCCAGTGGCACAGCGTCTAACAATAATCACAATTTGTTGTAGGTTCAATTCTCACTCAAAGTCATTATTTTCATTTCATAGCTCTGGTAAACAAGATAAAGCGCAGCGCTGAGGTTCGCCAATCAACACGCAATGTCTTAAATTCAGGTAGAAATTAAAGAGGATTAGAAAGTAAAGACGAAGTGCCTTTACACTATTTTCTCTTTGGCTGCCCTAAGAACCGAGGAAAAGCGTGAAACTGAAAAAAAATATATATACGACTATAGAAAGACAAATAAGTGTCTAAATCACTACGTACATCTCTCCGCCAATAACTATGACTTTGAAATTTTCAATTTTGGCTTTGAATCTACTACTGTTTTTATAACACAGTAGTGTCTTTCCAGCGATATAAACAACACTGAGCTAAAACACACCTGGGTTTGATTTTCGTACCTCTGAAGCACTATTTATGGATACTCACCCCTGCAATATTATTTTAACCTGTCATATACAGGACTTATAAGACAATATAATCTTCTAGCTCGTTTGTTATTTAAACTTCTCTACATTATATAGATAGATATAATGATGTAACTATTTTTAGATAAAGGTACATAGAGAAGCATATCCATTATGACGCAGTGTGACATTGTCTAAATGTAAACAGGATGATTGTGGGTTCGATTCCCCAAGTGGGAATCGAACCCACAATCATCAGTGAATGATTATACTTAAATTATTTTCAATTTTTACTATATGTATGCACCCAAATATCTATCTTATTTTCTCATTTTTGTTCCTTTAAAGGAAGATTCATATTGTTAAATCAATGTCATTTTAATGTCCTTGTTATAGAAATTCCGAACGTTGTATATGCCTGTAATTAGTACTAGTTTCAGAACCAGAACTATGAATATATTATTCGTATATTGTGTAAAATGTTACTTTGTACTGTTAGCATGGCGAATAAATATATATAAATAAATATACGGGGAATGTGTAAAGTGAAAATAATTTTTTTTGATAACTGGTATAGTTTGCTTTTTGCCAAATAGCAGGGTCGTGAAAGAGAACCTAGTGTACACGCCAATACACGACGTTCTCCAGTTTCCACCTGAATCCGAGATATTGCGTGTTGAGTAGCTTCTTACCAGAGAGGAGAAATAAAAATAACTTAAATATAATCATTCCGAGTGGGAACTAAACCTATAATTATCGTTTATGCACTCACACACTGTACCACGATGGTCTTTGATTTAAAAAAATAAATAATAAATAATACAAAATCGCTCCGCGTTTAGTCAAGCTCCATTCCAACTATAGTTCATAAAACGGAGTACGTTTTAAAAACTATTCGATTCACTTTACGCAGCGTTGAAAATTAAAAGTTAACTGTTCAATAATTTTTTTATTTAATAAACGTTTTAAAGCTACTATTAAAGTCAAACTAGAAACCGTTATGAAAGTGATTAAATAGTTGGTCTTTGAGTTATTTGCAGAATAGTAGTTTGGAAACATGAGCTGAGAAAATATTGTCGGTGTAGACAAGATGGTTGTTGATTCAATTCCAGCCCAGAATAAGCTTACATTAAAATTCTTGTAATTTTTTCTCTAAAGAAAATTCAAAGAGCAGTTAGCGGTAGCGGTTCGTTTGTTAAGTCACGCCACTTTCAAAATTTACTGAAAAGTGAGGAACCGAATATCTTAAACACACTTCTCTTTACAAACTTTGCTATATAAGTAAAGCTATAAAAAATATATTAACACCTAATGATATTTGTCGCTTAAACATTTCATAGACATGAATATGTCTTTCGTACATACAGATGTATAATATAAAACTTTCTGCCACTTGCCACTCCTAAAAAGTTTGAAGTCTCAAACCCACCACACCAAAGGGCGAGATAGTCAGCTCAATCTTCAAGATTTAAAGGCAGTACGCGAGACAACTAAGGAAACTGGCGGTAGTTTGATATAATAATTGTATCAACTGTCAATGAATGCCACCTCGCCCTACATACCACGGACTACTGTAGTGTTCTAAACGTCCGGTTTTCGAAAATGTATTTCGAATACCAAATAATCGATCATGTTTAAAGTAGGTACAGGTGTTTAAACAATTTAGTTAAGGAAAACGTCAAATATCAGTTTTCGATTCCTCCACATAATGAGTCTAAATGAGTCTACTACACAAAATGCATAATTTTCTTCGGTACTTCGGTATTTTAGCATTCCATGGATTCACCGTGCCTATCGCGTTGCAGGGAGAGAAGTTCGAAGTTGTGAACCCAAATATAGGCTTAAGGGCCGCCTTTTAAATGCGTATTTATTTATTTGAAAAATCTGTGAACACAGCTTTTTATATATATATAAAAATTATTTAAATTAAACCGCCAATATACTTTTGACTAAAAATAAAAACAAAAGTGAAAAAGTAAAATATATATATATATATCAAACATAAAATATCTATAAAACTTTTACCCATAAAACAAATGACAAATCCATTAGATGTTTTATCTAATGGGTTGGATATTAGATTTGAAAACATCGAACAAACTATAGACAATGGAAAATATTATTAGTACGTCCTTCCAACTTTCTAATCACGGTCGGTGTAAACATTCAAGTTATTTCATTAAGCCCTAAAATTAGGATTTTAACTTCACATATAAGCTATAAAGGGTATAATGGAAATTTTACTCATCCATTCGTTGCTTGCGTATTTTAAACATCAGGCCGCAAATAGGTTGGCAACTGTTGATAAGTGAATGACTTTGGGTTTGATTTTAGTCGAGGTAAATATATTTGAATGTAATATCTCTTAAATAGGCAGCATTTGAAAATTGCAGTACAAATTGACATTTCTTAAAACAATCACTCTTAAAGATAGTAATTACTCTTAAAAATGCGAAATATCACGATTTTCCTCGCTTAGCAGATAGTACCTAGTGTCAAGACACTCCATTTTGTGCTTTACGCCCGAATTACAGATATTACGTGTTAAGAAGCGGTGTTTAACGCGGCACTTTTTCTTGCTAGCGCAGAAAAGTGAAAATTATCTAATTCATTGACCCAAGTGTGAACGAACAATCATCGCGCTTCTATTCAAATACTGACCCAGTGGGCCACGAAAGACTATTTGAATATACAAACCAAAATATTTCAATGTAGGAATATAATGTAAGTAAAATTAATAATGCTTTATAATCCCTTGAGTTAAATGGAAAATATTGATCTCTCATATAATATTTACAGAAAGCTTTTAAAGCGACTAATATATTTTAATCTACAAGTGGTTGCTCAGTTAACGATGCAGACTTTATTTACGAAATAAATGAGATGTACCTAAATGGAATAAGCTGTACTATGGTTCTTAGTTATATAGATTTACTGTTCAAAGTAAACCGCTTTATTTGACAAGTTCTTGGTACTAAAGTGGATTTTTTTTTGTTTTTGAATGGAGGAAAATATTGCCTAATCTAGGGCCTCTTTAAGCCATCGTGGACCAAGAGCCTATTCATATCGACACAAAATGTATTGATTCCAGGTGGCAATTAGTGTTTTGCTATGCGGGCAAAAGCGTGAATGTGGAAATAGAAAACTAAGAAATAGCCCTTAAAAAGCTAAGAAATACCCCTTATAGTCTACTAAAGTTAAAAACGTTATGTAAAAAAAGCATATTTTATAAATATCTAACTACATTCAGTTAAATTAATTTCATTTGGAATCAATCTGTGTAATTAATTTATTTAGTAATTTTATTATTAATAATTTAATATATTTAAGGCAGATTAATATTTATTGTTACCATACCATTTTTATAGGTATATATTTTTTTATTTTTTTTGAGGACTCCGTCTCTACGATACATAAAAAAGGAAAACAACGATAGCGTATAAATTAAAATATTTTACAATATTAAATTTAGTAGCAAATCTAAGTCAGCGAATCGTACACCTTACTAATTCTAAAGAAGGCATGGCATAGAGCCAAACGAGACGTTGAGAGCACTTTCGTATTGGAAAACTACTTCAATGTAGAAATTATGCAGATATTTTAATATTATTCGGTCCTTTAAAAGTTTCGACTAAGAAGTGTATAACAAGAAAATATAGTTAAATTGTTTTTTTTTAATTACAACTTATATCACAGTATTAAATTTATGTGTATTTGAGGTATATAAATGGGAAGACGGGCTGATGAGAACATTATAAAGAAGACAGAGAATGAGAGTATTCTGGCAAAGTCGAATTGGCCACTTGAGCTTTCACGAAATTCGCACTTCAAAAGTCGAAGGTCGAAGTCCAAAAATGAACCTTAACCTCCTCGTTTAAGTCAAAATAATAATAGTCAGCATAAAACAAGAATTGGTAGTATAGGAGTGATTGTGCCAGCACAATTTTAGTAGGAATGGGTAGAAAGTTTCGTCATCGACGTAATGATGCAATGGCTGCAAATATTTAACGAATATTTCACTAATTAATAGTTTCCAAGACTGATAACCAATTAATGGTTACCAAGACTGAAAATAATATCTTAATTTTTAACTTTGTCGGTTAAAGGGGCTTTTGTTCCAACAAGCAGTATAAATGGTAATTGTTGTAAATTAACTTGAGAGATAATCTTGTTCTTACTTTACTTTGCATTGAAATATTTTTTAATTCGTTATGCAATGCTGATATAGATCATGCAATGAGTATTTACGATATACTGAGTCTTGCCATTAATATTGTTACAAAGCAAAACAACATTTATATGTTATATGTAATATTTATTACTATAAAAATATGTTCGTTTAATACATTAATCTAATACCAATAAAAATATATAAAAAATATTTGAATTATCCATTTATTGCAATACAGTCCTTTAAATGTTAAGGCCAGTTATCAATAGCAGCACGCACTCTTTCTATGGGACAACTTCACTGCCACTCCAAGTATGCATTGTTATAGGGACTCAAATTATCATGGCGTTTAGAGCAAGCCTTACTCTCTAAAATTGACCATAAATAATAATCCAGTGGGTTTAGATAAGGACTAAATCACAGCTAGTCTTCAGCTCTGATGAAGTCCGGAACGTTAGTTTCTAACCAAGATTGTGTGGATCGAGCTTTATGACCCGACGCCGAGTCTAGCTAAAAGAACCGCCTTGGTTGTTTACAAAGGTGTTTTTAATGGACTTTACTACCTCAAAATTGGTATCTTGATGCACTTGTGCCGATGTTTTGATACACAATTTTTTTACCTTTCCCACAACAATGTAGCTTAGTCACTCCTTCATATCTAACACCCCACTGAAGTCATCACTGAAGTCGGATAATGCCCACGTTTTACTCGTTGTGTTGCCCTTGCCTAATTAGGAAGCTTCTTTAGAGCTCTCAGCATAAATACGGTAAATGTGTTTGTTAAAATAATGCTCAATAGTCAAAAAAACTCATCTGTTAACAAAATTCCTCCTTTTGTGTACAGCTTAAGTAGTTGATTTGATTTTACCACCCTATTCTTTTTTAAATTATAATCTTATAAAATCTTTTGCTTTCGGACAGGATATCTTCGAATTCTTTCCCTTACTGCGTGGTTTAACTTTTTCGTACGAACACTACGTGGACGGCCAGACCTTTTTCTGTCACAAACAGAGGAGGTTTCATTGTACCTATCATTAGCCCGGTTTACAAACATTTGACTAATACCAAGCGTATGCAGGATTTTAAAAATTGTATTTGGCACCATTCCTAGTTTATGTAATGCATTCACAGCTTCGGTAGATTCGGTTCTGTTTATGACCCCACTCCATTTTATATTACACACAATGAACAATCATATAAAAATAACAGATTCCAAATTAAAAAGTAGTATATTGTTACACTTATTTATTATAACAGTATTTTAAAAAGCCATATTTAGAAAACGTATAAAAATATGAACGCAGCGGGATTTGAACCCGCGCCTCTTGAAAACCGTTCAAGCGCTTGGACCGCTAAGCTATGCATTCGACGCATCAAAGCGCTTGAACGGTTATTTTAACAGTATATTTAGTCTATTACTCTCACATCAGTAGCTTTTATATTTAGATTTTGCAGTATTTTTCTTGCCTTGTAATAATTTGATATCTTAGGTTAGTTGTAATTGTTCTTGTATAACATTTCTCTTCATATATAACTGATTGACATCGGCCAACATCTGTTCGATTATGCCTCCGTGTATGTGAATCGAGCGTCCCAATGGGCAAATGTATATCTACCTGCGTGTTCCAGTATCCAACTGGCTACGTTTTTTTATTAGGAAAAACAACATCCCGTGATATTTTACCGTGACTTTTTATACATAACATTAATATTATAGAAATACGTTACATTAATATTATAATAACATTAATATTATAATTTCTAGAAATATGTCCATCACAGATTTTTTTTATTTTTATATACATTGGTATTAATGAATTACCAACTGACTGGTTTCTGGGGTTCGCATGGTCGGAATTTAGGTGTCTGGAGTTTGTGTCCGGCCTTCAGCGACCTGGGGTCAGCTGTGTGTGTGCTTTTCATTTTATCTGTTTGAACTTGTGCCCAAATGTGTTCAAGTCTTCTAATATCTAAGTAATAATATTCTTATGTTTAGCGTGTAACTTTACATTTTTAAGCAGCAAGCTTATATTATTTAATTTTCAACACTATTATTTAACTAAATTGAGGTCTAAGAGAAACAGTCGTTTCATTTTGAACATAACACTAAAAAAACTAAAAAAATAACTTTTAGCTTATGAAATGCTTTGGCCACCCATATAATTTTTAATTCAATAGTTAAAATAATCTTATACACTCATAAAGGATCTAAAGTAAAAAGCCCACGAACACTGACACGTTTTATAAACAATTCATTTCACTACGGTACCGTTAAATAGATATGATGTTATTTGACACAAAAGCTTTATCTCCACTGAGATGTTGTGATAGTTATCCATACAACAATATTGCTAAAGTTGCTCTACCAGGGCACTTGAAAGCTCGTTTTCATATGATAATGTCAGAATTATTGCGTACACTTGAGTATAGTACAAGGTGTGGCGTTAAATATTTCAATAGTTTTACGAAAAATATTATATCAAGTTATGGTTTCAAATAATGATCCTTAATGTCTGAACTGGTTATAATCAGTTTGGACTAACTATAAGTGGTTATTCAAGGGTAGATTCGATCTATAAACATAATCCATATGCATAAAGTACAATGTAGGCACACGTTTGTGTCGCATATATTTTTAAGATAAATATATATATCGCTTTGAAACTAAGGTGCTGAGTAGAGAGAGAAATCTAAAACACTATATTAATTAGTATTAGTAAAAAAAAACATACATTAACATACGAGGCATACTTGCTCATTGCTTGGTCAATGAGCAAGTGTACAATATCTGTGTTCTAGAAAGAAGAGTTTTGGCGTGTAGGTTCTGTTGAGAGTGAAAGAAATGGAAAGAGATTTTCCATTTTAAACTAAAGAACTGTTGACTGTAGTCAACAAAAACAAAGTCGCGATCAACAACTAGTCAACGAATAAATTTAAAATTATTATTATAGTAATAGATTACCGATATCAATATATACGTATGTTTATTAATAGTTTGATAACCATATTTCATGATTCTACTGTAGGGTATCTTAAGAGAAATGTTCAAAAAAACTTATTTTTTTAATTTTCAGTTTCTTTATATTCCCACACAGCAGGGTGTGCAGAGACAGCCTACTGGCAAATTGAGTGAAAATCGAACCTACAACTGATTGCGTTTACAGTTAGTGTCCCGTTGTGCCATGATGGTCTCGAAATCTAAAAATTATTCATATTTGCCTATTCCTTTATATTATAACGACATCACATGTCATAATACGCTTGATTAGATAAGAAAATACGCATTCAGTATATCTAGGTCAATGCTCTCTGACCCGATAGAGCTAATGCAATTTACCCAGTTTTCATGAAGCTGCGTTAGGGGATTAACCTGACACCATAATCTTAGTTAAATTCTGAGTTAAACTGACTAAAGGATTTTGTTATTTGAATGGTGGTTATATATTTGGTTCTATATCTTTTTTTCTCTTATTTTTAGGTTAGCCTTACAAGAGAAAAAATATATAGGATTATACCCATCTAAATAGGTGAAAGTAAATTGTTATTTTTGCTTAGCTTAGGCATCTAGTTTAGTAGTAGTATGTATCTATAATATTTAATCTGACGTATACTAGCGCACAGACACTTAGGTCTCTACATTCAGCTCATTTTTATGCTATTATTAAGTATGAAGTGATGGAACTCAACTCACTGACTTAGTCTTACTAGAGACTAGAAATAAAAATACCTTAAATATAACCATTGCTTCGAGTGGGGATCGAACCCACACCCCTGCTATGCTATGTCTGCATGCCCGAATGCGCCACGATAGCCTAAACTAATCTTATTATTCTAAAAAGTACTTTAATTTTGTTTTTTTTTATCATCATATGACCATCACGTATTGACCATCATCACTCCTGGGTACACAAAGAAAACCTACTGTTAGAACGCACCTTTCTTAAGTTTGATAAAATCTATTTGAAAATTATTATTTATCATTTTTTATGTTCTTGAAAATTCTGTGTATATGTTATCTATTAATTTTTTCAAATATTTTATTAAAAAAAAGTTGCAGCTTAATTTCTAATTCTAAACGCATCGAAGCCCACTTCTAAGCCCAGGTTTAAAATTTTTTAAAATAAAACAATTTGACTTTCGCTAACGTAATGTTTCTATATACACATAATTACACACAAAATCAAAAAATCGTCATGTCTCGTAATCGTAATGTTTCTAGATGAATTCTACATACACATAATTACTCACATAATTACTTAAAAAAGTCCCTATGTATAGGCAGAGGCCCGTGTGTAAAGCAAGAAAATGCCTTAAAAAGCGTAATATATTCGAACAATATAATGCGTTTCGCGAAAGATAAAAGTTATATATTCATATTGTAATGTGAAAGATTGATGTTGCTCTCCAAGAAACGGCGTCCTGGACCTCTAAGTCTAACTCTAAGTCTAAGTCGAAGCAATTTCACAAAGTCACGGTGGGATAAAGCTTGACAATATTTTTTGGTGGAAATGAGAGTTTTGGACGAAAATCCACTCATTAAGTATAACGATGTTATTCCCTAATTCTGAAAACTAGGTCCAACAAAGCTTTTCGTGAAACTTTTTAAGGATGTTCGAAAACAGGCTGTAATTAATCTGTGTTTAGCTTTAAAGGTCAAAAAGAGGATTCGTAATTTTTAATATCTTATACATATAATTACATTTTAGTTACATTTATATTCAGTTGAATGATTAATATTTTTTTAAATTTTAAAGTGTTATCGCACACTTAGGAAATTGAAAAAGACATTTTTAAAAAACGTGTAAAAAGTTTGAACGTAGCGGGATTTGAACCCGCGCCTCTTCAAAACCGTTCAAGCGCTCTGACCGCTAAGCCATGCGTTCTACAGAATTTTTCTAAATATGTCTTTTTCGGTTCAATGATTTTAATAGAAATATAACTATTGAAAAATATTTTATTTTAACATTTTTGTTAAATGTTATACGCTCACTTAGGAATATCTAAATATGTCTGTAACTATTGAAAAAAATCTTCTTAAGTCAAAAAAAAAAAAAAAAAAAAAAAAAAAAAAAAAAAAAAAAAAAAAAAAAAAAAAAAAAAAAAAAAAAAAAAAAAAAAAAAAAAAAAAAAAAAAAAAAAAAAAAAAAAGTTGCAGCTTAATTTCTAATTCTAAACGCATCGAAGCCCACTTCTAAACGCAGGTTTAAAATTTTTTAAAATAAAACAATTTGACTTTCGCTAACGTAATGTTTCTATATACACATAATTACACACAAAATCAAAAAATCGTCATGTCTCGTAATCGTAATGTTTCTAGATGAATTCTACATACACATAATTACTCACATAAATACTTAAAAAAGTCCCTATGTATAGGCAGAGGCCCGTGTGTAAAGCAAGAAAATGCCTTAAAAAGCGTAATATATTCGAACAATATAATGCGTTTCGCGAAAGATAAAAGTTATATATTCATATTGTAATGTGAAAGATTGATGTTGCTCTCCAAGAAACGGCGTCCTGGACCTCTAAGTCTAACTCTAAGTCTAAGTCGAAGCAATTTCACAAAGTCACGGTGGGATAAAGCTTGACAATATTTTTTGGTGGAAATGAGAGTTTTTGACGAAAATCCACTCATTAAGTATAACGATGTTATTCCCTAATTCTGAAAACTAGGTCCAACAAAGCTTTTCGTGAAACTTTTTAAGGATGTTCGAAAACAGGCTGTAATTAATCTGTGTTTAGCTTTAAAGGTCAAAAAGAGGATTCGTAATTTTTAATATCTTATACATATAATTACATTTTAGTTACATTTATATTCAGTTGAATGATATATATTTTTTTAAATTTTAAAGTGTTATTCGCACACTTAGGAAATTGAAAAAGACATTTTTAAAAACCGTGTAAAACGTTTGAACGTAGCGGGATTTGAACCCGCGCCTCTTCAAAACCGTTCAAGCGCTCTGACCGCTAAGCCATGCGTTCTACAGAATTTTTCTAAATATGTCTTTTTCGGTTCAATGATTTTAATAGAAATATAACTATTGAAAAATATTTTATCTTAACATTTTTGTTAAATGTTATACGCTCACTTAGGAATATCTAAATATGTCTGTAACTATTGAAAAAAATCTTCTTAAGTCGTTAACCATGATAAATGAAAATTTACATAATGCCTCTAAATATATATAGCGGGATTTGAAAAAAAAAAAAAATACATAATGCCTCTAAATATATATATATATATATATTTAGAGGCATTATGTAAATTTTCATTTATTACATTTTGCAGTAGGGACTGCCCCTCTGCCTATATGTGAAAAAAAAGCCTTTAATTTCATAACAGCCGCGTACAATCACTGCCACGAGTCTTAAAATTTCTAGCACCAATCTTCTAAAGTTATAACAATTGTAATAAAAGATGCCACCCACATTACCATCGATCACATAACCGTTCCGTACTTGTTCTTGGTAGAAATATTCATTTGCATATAAATGTACGCCTCCGCCTGCCGGGCGTTACTGGGTCTTTTTATAAGGCTAAGAAAAGCTATTGTCAATACAACCCGTTTTCAACTATGAACGTTTGGATATTTTCAAATTTGTCAGATTCGATCACCACTTGAGGAAATTATTATATTTCCCTGAAATTCTTTATACGTTTTCTAAAAATGCTTTTCAATTTCCTTAGTGTGGGAATAACGCTTACAACCATTCAAATTACAAATTTAAGCAAAGTTTGTGATTAAAGTGAATAAGCGGGCGGGCAAAAATCGGAATAGTTTAGTTGTGTTATGTACGCAGGCAAAGCCGCGAGCGGTTCACTAGTAATAAATATTTTCCTTTAATCTTTTATTAAGAGCACTGACCGTTCTATTCTTTAAGTACATACATAAACAGATAATACATACATAATAAAATGTTGTTTTTTTTAACAATAATTAGCTACTATTATATTATTAATCGTCATATCTTATTTAAATATAATTTACTTAAGATACCGTAATGCACATATAGTTGATAACAGTTGTTATCTACTTACAAATACACACACAATTCTATAATGTATTAATAAAGAAAATTTTAAATTATTATTTTAGCATTGCTAGGGTAACAATATAGTAAATTTTATAAAAATATAATTTTTAATGTAATAATTTGTAAGGAAATCGTGGCACAGTGGTACAGCGTCTGTCTGTAATATGATAAGTCCGATTTCTACTCGGGGGAATACTTGTACAAAGCGCGGCGCGACATTTGACACTACACGCTTCGATCAACTATTCATTTGCATACTTCAAGGAATACTACACGCAATGTTTCGATTTTTTGTGGACAGCTGAGAACTTATAACCTAGTTTTAGAACTGAAAATATTAGAAATAAAATTGTTATTTCAAGAACAAAATATACCATATGTCCGTAGTGAATTAATAATTATATAAAAGACACTAGCTTCTCTCTGAGTATTCTGAAATGCGGGAAAAGCGTGAATCTGTGAAGAAAATCATATATCTCTCAATGTTGGACTTGAAGCTCTAATACTTTAGAATTGCTTACTTAGGTGTTAAAAACCTACGTTAAGCATTGCGTAGTCAGAGGAGACAATGATTTTTTAAGTATTCATATTTATGTAAATGAACAGAAGAATTGAAAATATTTAAACATTAGTTTACACGCATATGTAATATATGCATACCTATAATTTATTTTTTTATTACGTAAAAAAAGTAATAACAAAAAATATATATTTTATCCTTAAATTACATTAAACATTGTCGATATATTTAATTGATATAATATATACGAATATATGATGTAGCTTTTGTCAGATATCATTTATTTATATTGGGTGTCCAAACCTATTAGTCAGAAAATATGAGTTTTACCAATAAAACTGTATTAATAACGGGGGCTGCCTCTGGGATTGGAGAAGCTGTAGCTAATATTTTTGCCAAAGAATCTGCATCCTTGTCTTTGTTGGATATTAACAAGGAAAACCTAGAGAAAATAGCAAAAGACTGTGAGAAGTTATACAAAATCAAAGTACTCAAAACTGTGGTTGACATCTCTATTGACAAGGACTTGAAAGACGCTGTAAGTGCAACTATAGAAATATTTGGCAAAATTGATGTTATTGTAAACTGCGCTGGCATTTTTCTTGCAAGTTCAATAGCAGATTCAAATGTTTTACATCTCTTTGATAAAGTCTTAAGTGTGAACCTTAGACCTATAGTAGCTATAACTCATTATGCTTTATCTGCTTTAAAAGAAAGTAAAGGCTGCATTATTAATATATCAAGTGTTATGTCAAAGTTGGTTTCAAAAGATGCAATAGCATACAATGTTTCGAAAGCTGGAGTGACTCATTTGACAAAAACTTTAGCCTTAGACCTGGCAGAACATGATGTGAGAGTAAACTGCATTGCGCCGGGAGCTGTACGAAGTAATATTTTGAAGAACTCAGTTACAGAGGACGTAGAAGAAAATTTGTGGTCAACAACTATCAATAGTTGTCCTATAAAACGCGATGTAAAAGCGGGTGAAATAGCTCATCTTGCATTTTATCTGGCATGTGATAAGGCTCGTAACATAACTGGTGTTGAATTTTTTGTGGATAGCGGTTTGTCAATAGCTTCAACTTTACCAACCATATAAAAATATATTCTTAATCTGTTATATTGATAAAAATGTAAAAATCTTAATAAAATTATAATTATTGTACGTGTAACAAAATCACTGTTTCATTGTTAAATTCTATATAGGTTTTCTTGTTGAAAATAAAGCGAAAGTAAAGTACAGTACTTGTTAAATATATGTTTAAGTACTGTAAAGTGTTTGTAACATTCGATTTTCCAATACCAAAATATAAACGATTTATCCGGTAATAGTTTCATTTAAAATATCTATAATACTTGAAAGTAAGATGTAAGTAATACAGAAGTTGATACGTTATGCAAATATTAGCGAATTTCTTTTACAGTTGGCTAAAAATATACATTAAAATTCAATTAGGGTAAGATAGTCAATTATGGTGACCAAAATTTTAATGATTTAACTTATTTTTGGATTTAGATTTGTTATTGAATTTGAATTTGAATTATTTTGTATCATAATATTAGTAAAAATACTACAAATATTTCATATTTGTACGTAAAAATATCACCAATACGATACAAAGAACACATTTTATCAAAACGTAAGCCTACCATTTTTTAAGTCCTGTATTTTTTACATTACGCATTGTCAATATACATAAAAAAATTACGTTCGTATAAATTTGGAAAACGTCACACCTTACTTTAATTTGTGTGGTTAGCGTCGAAATATATTCACAGTATGAGTTTTGCTAATAAAACTGTTTTGATAACTGGTGCTGCCTCGGGTATTGGTAAAGCCATTGCAAAATATTTTGCTAAAGAATCTGCAAACTTGTCCTTATTGGACATAGACGAGGACAATCTCTATAAAACAGCAGAAGAGTGTGAAAAACTAGGTAGTGCTAAAGTTATTAAAGCCACTATTGACATCACTAGGGATGCAGATATAGAACAAGCTGTGGAAATAACTAAAGAGGTATTGAAAGAAATTCACATCTTAATAAACTGTGCGGGCGTTGCAGGTACTACTAGCATAACGGACTCTGAGGTCTTGAAGAAATATGATAGAGTGATGAATACAAACTTGAGATCTGTCCTTGCCACTTGCCATTTTGCTATACAAGCGTTAATTGAAAGTAAAGGTTGTATAATAAATATTTCAAGTGTTTTATCACAGTTTATATGTAAAAATTCTATAGGCTATTGTGTTTCGAAGGCTGGAGTTACTCATTTGACGAAATGTTTGGCTTTGGACGTCGCTGAATTCGGTGTGAGAGTAAATTGTATAGCACCAGGTGCTGTTAAAACTAACATATTTCTAAATAAAGGCGTGAGTGAGGAAGAAAATAAACAATTTTGGTCGAAGCTTACAGAAAAAACAGCTTTTAAACAGACTGTTAAAGCAGAAGATGTGGCCGCATTAGTCGTGTACTTAGCAAGCGATACAGCTAGAGCCATTACTGGCGTTGAGTACATTATTGACAATGGTTTCTCGATTGCAACAAATTCTTAAGATATTGAAGGATTTCTAAAATCATTGTATTATTTTATTATTTATAAATATTATTGTAATATATTTAGTTTTTGGTAAAACAATAGACATCTAATAAACAATTATTATCACATTTCTAATCGGTCAATCAAAAGTCATCATCACTTGCTATAGTAAAGTAGGGTTGAATCACAAGTGTTAATAAAATTTAATCAATGAATTAATTATAAAGCTCATTTGCATGTACTTATTTAATATGTATAGATATTTTTTTATGACTACTATTATCAATTAAACGTGGCGCGAATATTTTATTATTTCAATTATAACGAATGGTTTTTAAACTATTTTCATATTAAATTTTCATCGAATTCGGGCGAAAAATTAAGAACGGAGTATCTTGTCATCATTGTCACTAATAGATATGTAAATAATAATTGATTGGAAAAAAAATTATCCCGCTGAGTGTCTTGTACAGGTCCTTCTCAGTTCTGAGGCATTAACTTTGATGATCCGGTGGTAAATTAATTGATGTCCAAGAATTAAGCATGTATCTTCTTAAAGACATATTTAAAAAACATATAAAAATTTGGCCGCAACGGGATTTGAACCTGTGCCTCTTCAAAACCGTTCAAGCGCTCTGACCGCTAAGCCATGTGTTATACATCCAGCTACGTCAAAAAATTATTTGACTTTGACTTTTATTTGACTTGACACTAGGTTTTCTCTGCATACATTTTTTTTTTTAACGTGAGGAAATCCTTTAGGGCTTGCCTGCCCGATTGGGGACTCGGACGCGGTTATGTGGGACTCCGGACCGGCAGATATGGGCCGTCCGTTTACCCACTAGAACCTCACGGTGCCCCTCCTCCACCGCCACTGGCCAGGGCCACGGGGACTACAATCTTCCGTGAACCCTAGCGGCTCTCTGCATACCCTGCTATAAAAGAAAAGGCGTGAAACAGTTTTAAATAAATTAATACATTGAAGCGACCATAAAAGCAGTAAAATTGATACACTTATAACTGGATACTACCGTTATAGATTGACATCTCGTTTATCTCTATCATTTATATAATATCTTAGATTTAGCATAGTAGCGTAATCTAAGAGAACCTAGTATCAAGATACGGTCTCAGTTAATTCCCGTTCGGCCCGAAATCGAGACACTGCATGTTGAATGGTGGAGGTGAAGCTCGACGCCGCGTTCTTAGATACCAGAGCGGTAAATATTTTTTAAATACAATCATTCCTCCGAGTAGGAGTCGAATTCGCAACCAACCGCCTTTACAGTCAGACGCTTCCCGCTGCGTCACAATAGCCCCTAAGATTTAGTCTTATCTTTCAATCTCCGAATCTTAGAGAACAATGCCACATATAGCTAGGTTATTTTAGCATAAACCCTAAATTATGAAATAAGATTAAAAACTAATTATTTCATAGCCTCTATAGTCACGCTCTGTCCATTTGAGTACCATAATAGCTGGAGAAATACAAACGATTCTTCGCTATGTTTGAATTTACTTCGGACAAGCTGATACAAGGTGCATGTCGAAGGCATTGGAATTTTGGGATATTTTACGCTTCTTAAGGTTTAATCTTCATAATCCTAAATCCCATCCCATGATATATAAAAACCTATAGTTTTTTATTTTTAACATTTTAAACTGTTATAGACACACTTAGGTAATTGAACATATTTTTGTAAGACGTCATATAAATTTGAACGTAGAGGGATTTGAACCCAGGCCTCTTAGAAAGAATAAAAATAAGCTGTAATATGCGTATAAGAGTAGTAGAACGAATGGCTTGCCGGTCAGAGCTCTTGAACTTGGTTTACAAGATTAAAATTGTATGTTTTCTAAAAATACGATTGTTTTTTATTACCCACTCACTACGTTTGATAAGACCGTTACTATTATAAATTCTATTTTCTTCCTTTTTTTTCCTTCATTTTCACGCTTTATCCCGCATAGCCAGGCATTGCGTGTTGAGAGACAGAGCTCAACGCCTGGCTTAATCTTACCAGAGCAACCAAATAAAAAAAAATTGAAACTGTATCACTCCCTCGTATGGACATTGGAATCCACAACAATCACGTTTCACGCGATCGCCTACGTTTTTACGTGCAATTTACAATATGACCAACCGCACTCTAATCTCAACTACTTTAGAGGACTGTTAAAGGAAAGGACGTTGAAATTCCATTTGTTCGCAGCCTCTGTTCAAATTTATGCTAGCATAAAGTGTCACAGATCTCTCTTGCAAATTACTTTGGGGGATAGGAAAGAAAGTGAAATATGTCGATGTGGATTTTTTTTTGTATTTGATTGAAAAAAGGCTAGATGGGATAGCGTTTTTTACACTGATAATATACAAATAGTACAGTTCGAGGTATCCATCCATATAGAACGATTCCCACCGGATTACCTGTTGTAAATGATAATAAATATAAAAATTAATAAATATAACTATTTAATATATTTCTAAGAAAACTACTACAGAAACTAAGTAAAAAAACTAAATAAGAAAATTTTAACGTATAATATTTTCACTTTAATTCTGCAAAAAATTCACATTTCGCCACTACTATTGTATCAAGTTCGTAACCTAAGACTTCCGACAATATAGACAGTCAGTCAACTTGTTTCACAATAGCGGTCGTGCCTTTTTCATACCTAAACCTAGATTAAGATATTTTAAATATTGATAAAATAAAGAGAAGTATAGGTCGTTGTGGCGCAGTGGGACAGCGTGTGGCTGTAAATATCATTGGTTGTGGGTTAATTTTTATTTTTATATTCTATATTGCGCACAATTTACAATAAAGTAAAAAAAATGCACCAAAGGCGGGGTCACTCTACTAGCTAGCCTTGTCATGTGGGATATAAAAGTGTAGGTGCGCAAAGGCTAAAGGTATAATTATAGATAACATATAAAAATTAAAATAAGTGTTAATCAAAATACATATTTAGACGCATACAAACCTGAAAAATATATAAAGTACATACTTACACACACATGACGTGAAGCAGTATACAACTCCAATACGAACCTGTGATTTTACAGTTCGTAAATAATCATTTTGTTAAACTAATATATAATGAAAAGTACACGAGTTTGTTATTTCTTGTAGATTGGATCCATCAGCCCTAGCGGTGAAGACTGCGCTACACATGGCCTTCGCTGACGCCGTTATATACATAAAACAATATGTATCCTGAATAAACAGTTATTACTCAACAACAAAAAAATTAAAAATATCAAGACAACAATTCACATTTATTTATTAAATAAATACTTGTTTTAGCTAGGTATCGAACCTATACATCTTGTAATACCCTCTTTCTTAGTCTTAGTTAAAACATTTCCATATTTTGGTCTTATTTTTTAAATCTTAGTCACTCATCAAACTGATTCCTTACTGGTGGTATAATTCCGAATGTGTCACAAGGACAAAGTTTGAACAACCCTTTCAGATATACAGACAGATATATATAGGATTTTGTCCAGTAAATCTTAGCTTTAATATAGGGAATTGGGAATGTTTGGCTATCCCTGTCCAGTTAGATTTGTATTCGGTCGTGTTGACTCCAGGCTTAAGGGATATTCGAAGTAAAGACATAAAGAACTTTATATATGAGTCATGTCATATACAGACAGTATTTTGATTTGTTTCCATGTTTTTTAGCTTCAAGATTTTTCCCGCAAGAACGCTTAAAAACAATAAAATGGTTAAAAAAAGTATTATATAATTAATAGATTGAAGTCATTTGAGACCATCGTGGCACAGTGCGATATCGCTTTACTCTATATGCTATGGTTGCGGGGTTTATTTCCATTCCCAATTCCGTGAATTTCCATTTATTACAAAATAATTACAATAATTATAATGGTAGTTTTTAAGAGAAATATGAAATATAAAATCACACTTAATGCATTTCTTAAAGTAGACAGAGACAACCGTTAAGACACTCTGTTTTCCACTTTCCGCTTAAAATAGAGACATTGCGTTTTGAGTCGCGGAATTCAGTTCCCAGCTTTGTCTTACGTACCAGAGCCGAAAAATAAAAAGAATTTGTATATAACCATTCCTCCGAGTGATATTGAACCCACAGCCAATCGTGTTTACAACCAGACGCTGTACCACAGAGCCACGGTGGTGTGATATTTTTTTTAATATTTTGTAGGTATATTATAGGTAGCGTGGAAAACGGTGAACTACCACTAACTTTACATGTGAGAGATGGGTGAAAATGTAAGTCTGTATGTACGAGTGATTGGTCGCACGTTTGATTCTTGCTAGGTGGCTATAGTGTAAGAAACTTTTTCCCGCATAATATGATAGGCAAAAGCAGCCTAATTTAAAAAACCCTTTCCTCTTCACTTTCAGACTGAATCGTTACATAGCGTATTTGGTATCATTTTGTCTCACTAGAGGAAAAATATTTAAATATAATCGGTTCCAGGCGACGAATTCAAGCTTACGACCATTGTAACTGCATTCAAACGTTGTTCTACTGCGGTGAAATAAATGTTTGAATAGATCAAGAAGGCCATCTTGATTTATTTAACAAATTTATATACACACATATATAATATGGAATACACTTTTGCGGCTTGCTTAATAAGACTGGTACGTCAAACATTTATTTTTATTAAATACTATTGAGCTTCTCGTCGGCTGTTCTCATCAGAACTGCCTTGTGAGCTGATGGTAGCTTTATTCCTTCGACGATTCAAAAGTGCTTGCAAAAGTCTATTTGAATAAAGGATATTTTGAATTTGAATAGTCTTTTATTTGAGCCTAACGTCATCGCATTACGTGCTATGAGATAAGTACACGTTTACCGAATTACAAAGCACAATAAAATTGACTATATAAAATAATATATCTTATCTAATATTATCTAATATTTGAGGCCATCGTGGCTTAGTGTGATAGCGTCTGATTATAAACAAGGTGATTGTGGGTGCGATTCCCACTCGGGGCAATGACTATATTTTAAATTATTGTGACACCTCCGATCTGGTGATAAGACAAAGCACGGGAGTTCCGCTACAGAACACGCAATGTCTTGGATTTGGGTGGAAAGTGATAAACGGAGGATTTTGACACTAAGTTCTCTCTCTGAATACCCTGATTTGTGGGAAAATGTGTAAAGCTAAAAACGAAAATTATCTATGTATAAACGCAATATTCTTGACATAAAAGACAAATTTGGTAAAAAAAAATAATTACGTACAATGGCACAGTATAGTACAACTATACTAGACTGCAGTAAGAGAATTAAACGCTTTTTGACGAATACTTAACCGTACGTAACATTTTTAAAATTTTAAAGTTTTGTTCACAACTAGGAAATTAAAAAAATTGAACGCAGTGGGATTTGAACCCGCGGCTCTTGGAAACCGTCCAAGCGCCATGACCGCTAAGGAATGCGTTCTATATCCGGCTACGTCGAAATTTGATATACGCTTGTTGCAACTTATTTTTGTTTTGTTGTAACGTTTCCAAAAAAATAGAATGTAAGCTGTAGTAGATGAAAAACTTCCTAAGGGTTGTAAAAACGAAAGGGTTGAATAGAAATACCTTTCACACCTCCGCTTATAATACTTGCCACATTCCTTATCGATTGTTACGAATTCGCCCGAGGGCTAGTCGTGCGTAAATTAAAGTGTAGTATCTTAAGTTTATTATGTAAATCAAACTTATTTTGTAACATAACATATTATACAAAATTCATTTAGAGGCGAATTTATACAAAATTCATTTTGGCGTAGTGTGGCCGCTGCTGATTGTAAACGCGATGTTTGTGGGTTTGATTCTCAAGCGGGGAGGTTATATCGAAATTATTTTAATTTTTCCTCTGTGGTGTCAAGGCTAAGCGCGGCGTTGAGTTCCGTCACAATACGCAATGTCTCAGATTCGGGAAGAACGGAGTGTCTTGACATTAGGTTCTTTCTGCCTAACTTGCTATGCCGGAAAATGCGTGATATTGAAAAAAAATACAGAAATGAATAGAAAACTAACTATTTGAGCTTCTAATATTCTGTTTTGGTTGATTTCTGTCAACTTGAACACAATATGTCTAAAATGGAAAACGGAGTGTCTTGACACCAGGTTCTCTCTAAGTTGACAAAAATAATACTTCATATTTTAATCAAGTGCTTAATTAGGTAGAGACCATTGAGGCGCAGAGGTGAGGCGATTTTTATAATAATTTCCACACGGGGTATTATATTTAAATAATTTTAACTTCCCGGTAACACAAAACGCGGCGATGGGTTACGCCACTCACACAGTATTTCGATTTCAGACGTTAATGTGTTTATATTTTAAATTATTTTCATTTCTCCTATCTGGTGACCAAGACAAAGCGTGAAGTTGAGTTCCGACATTCAACGCGCAATGTCTCGGATTCAGTTTTAAAGTGGAGAATGGTTTCTAGACACTAGATTGTCTCTGGCTACTGCTATGCAGAAAAATCTTAAAGCTTGTTGAGAAAAGACTGCTTATATTACTATATAATTTGGCTATACTTATTCTTAATAAATTATTATTTATTAAAACACAGTCAGTCGGTTACGCAATAGTTTTATATATTTATTTTTATGAGTAATAAGAAAAAATACGGCTTTTATATATTTACACAAAATTAAAAACTTTTAAGTTAAACAAAATTAGCATTTAGTAAAAACAAATAGTGAAGGGAAACAGAGCCCATTGTAGTGCAGTGGAACAGCTTCTGATTATCACACGATTGGTTGTGGGTTTGATTGTCAGACGGAGGAACGATTATATTTTAAATTACTTATTTTTTATTTTCATTAATTGATTATTTTCTTTCCTCTTGTACATGACAAAGCGCGGCTTTGACTTCGGCCTCTTAAATGTGCGTCTAAAATTCGAGTGAAATGTGGAGAAAGGAAGGTCTTGTCAACACGAAAGGGAAGGGATTCGAACCCGCGCCTCTTCCAAGAGGAATCCCGCTGCGTTCAAATTTTTTTATGAGATACTAAAAATATGTTTTTAAATTTCCTAAGTGTGTGATTAACACTTTAAAGAATGTTAAACACGTTTTGTCTAATTCACCAGAGCGAAAAAATGAAATATTTAAATTATGATCAATCTTCTGAATGGAAATCGAACCTACAACCGCGTTTGCAGCCAGACGCTGTCCCTCGGCTCCAATACTAAAAAATGTCGCAGTAAAAATAAAATAATTTATTTAGCAACATTTACCGTTCTATTTCAAAGTGTAGCCGCAACATAAACTGCAAATAGGTCAGCGAAGATCAAAGACACGGTTAAAATAAAAAAAAATACTGATGCAATTACAGTGAAATTAATATGGGTTAGTGGAAACTCTCTACAATAAACATTTTTAAAGCAAGCGTTTTCGATTTTTCTAAAAAAATATGATTTTTACCACTTTTGTTTCTTTTATTATTATAAAGTTTTATTTACGCATGTAGAATATGACAACTGTTTTTATAAACGTTTTGGACGATTTTCAAGAGGTGCAAGCTCGCTTTTTGTTGCGTTCAAATTTTTATAGGCTTTCTGGATATTTTGTTCGTATCTCTCTATTTTTTTGCAGCAAAGAAAGTAATAATAATTATATATACAAATGTAGATTAATACAGATTGTTTATCGTTCTTTGAAAATGACCATGACATTTTGTCAAGACTGAAAAAATTCTAAAATGTTGTACATAAACACTCTCCGAATTAAATTTTAACATAATTTAAAAAGTTATATATAATAATTGATTGTCCTCGATTCGAGTATATTATTCGAGTAAGATACGAAACCACGAGCCGCTATCATTTAATGGCACCACTACGGCGTCGAGTTCTTTAATTTAAAACTAAGTTTGCAGTATATTACTCACGTCACTCAACACGTGATGTCTCGGAATTTAGACGGAAAGTGGAAAATGGAGTGTCTTGACACTAGGTTCTCTCTGACTACTTTGATATGTGTGATTATAAAGAGAGACTGAGTGAAAGTGCAAAAAAGATCTTATTTTCAATATTAATATTGATATGAACCTATAAAGTAAAAGCTAATACATAACCAAGTAAAATACAAAACGTAATGTATAAATAATAAATGTGAAAACAACACACCAAAAGAATTCAAAAAGCTTTTCCAAGAAAATTTATCAATCTTTGAATTGCAGCGTGCACTTAAATGAAATGCCGTGAAAGAAACGTGTAATGGCGTGGAACACCCAAGCTGAAAATTTTATTCAGAATCCTGAACTAAAGTTTTATACTAACATAAAATCCACTGATATACGGTTGTAGCTCCGAGTATACACCTTTAGGTAATAACTAAGTAATTCTAACAAATTAAATGTTTTTTTTATGTATTTTCTATACTTTCTGTAGCATTCGAGCTGCATTTTTTAAGGCCAATATGTTATGTGCTAGTATATCATCATTTTGGGAGTCCTCCTTGGAGTCCTCTATTGTGTTGGGTCTTGAAAACCCAAAGACAAATTTGTTATAATAATGTCGAGAAAACAAAATAAACCTAAGGCATAAAATAGAGATAAGGTGTATCTTGCCTTAAATTTATTAAAACTAGTTACTAAGATAAGTAAAAACCTTTGCAGTAAGCTTTTGCTTTACAAAGGGTATAATTATAATATATATAATCACTAACCATTACCCATGCTAGTGTTTTAGCATATGCGAATCATTATGAATCACCCCATGAGCATGAGACTTACAATTAATGCATACTTGTATACTCGTAGAGTACCTATTATGTAAAATTTGTTATTTAATATCGTATTGTATTGTAAAATTACATATTTACGTAGTGCACTAATATGTGAGATTACAACTCATAAATAAAAGTTTTTTTTAACATTTTAAAGTGTTATTCGCACACTTAAGAAATTGAAAAGCATTTTTAGAACACGTATAAAAATTTGCACATCGGTATTCAAGCCAACGTCTCTTGGAAACTATTGGCATGGCTAAGCGGTCAGCGCACTTGGACAGTTTCAAAGAGGCGCGGGTTTGAATCCTGCTGCGTGCAAATTTTATACGTTTTCTAAAAATATATTTTTAAATGCAAGTTCACTTTTTCCCATATAGCCAAAGTTTCTAGAGGATTCCGTTCCGCATTTACCACCCGAAATCCAGATATTCCGTATTGACTTCGCGAAACTCAATACCGCGGTTTGTCTTACCAAAGCGGGGAAACGGATATTTAAATATAATCATTTCCTCGAGCGGAAATCTAACCTACAAACAATCGCGTGTCCGATTGCAAAGAATGAAAACAAACTGTGATATTTTTTAAAAGCATTAGAAAAGCTTTATGTTTAATACATATTCTTGTAGTAACAAGTCAAGTAAGCAGCTCAAAATATTCAACCAACGACGTATAATTTTGTATAATTCAATACAAATATTCATAACGTACATGATTGAAAACCGCATCTTTCATTTTATACACGTATTTCTATATTACGATGTCACCGTTTTATATGAAGCTGGCTCCTGCTGGCGTCATATACGAGTTCCTGAGAATTAGATTCGGATATAGTTGGCTACCTGGAAAGAAACTTGTATTAAATATGCCGACTATTTCGGACTTCTCAGTCTTTACGTAGTTCTACTGCCTTCCTTATTTGATACGAAGTACGATGCAATTTTTTTTTCAGTTTTCATGTTCTCTCTGGCTACCCTGCTAGCTCGGAAAAAGCGTGAAGCGGTTATCCACTTTCCAATATGAAAATGGAGGTGGAACCTAAAGGAATCATTTTTTTAATATAATGTGCTTATTAGGTAATAAGCACATTAGTAGGTTCGATTTACATCGTAAGTACGGTGGAAATCGAACCTACACTCATTCATGCAATCAGACAATTCTACTACACTCAATAGCTCCATATCTAAAAATATAGCTAGATTATATACGATTCGTAAGTATTTTATCGGACAATGATTGTTAGATTATTCCTCTGATTAATATTGATGAACTATTTCATTTTCAACACAAAAACGTCATATGGATGTTCATTCAATATGTTTTATGTCAAAATAAATTTGTTGGTCAAAACATTAGATGATAAAAAGCACAAGCGACGTGACAAAGAACAATTTGCAGTAATCATATAAATACAATTTTATTTTATGTCGACCCTTAGCCAAAGAATGCCGCTGATGTCATTTTCACAAAGAAAACTTTACAGGAGACAGAAAAAACTGTTTATTTAAAAGAAACTAGATTTTATGACGTTGTTTTAGGTGTTGTATTTTGATTTGACGTATGAATTAAGAACACATAAAACCTAGTTTTTTTTTACTTATTAAATATATTTGGTTTTCTGCGATTTTAACACATTTGGAAAATGAAACTATATTTTAACTATACTATATTAATCGCCTATAATTTTGGTATTTGAAGATACGTTAATTCGTCTGTCAGTTGATACAATTATTATACATATTATTATTATATAGGAAAAATAATTAATATTACTTTCAAACACTTAAAATGCAAGTAAATAAATTTATCTAATGCAAAACGCAGCCACTCTTAAAATTTAAATATTTTAATAAAATTATATTCACTTATAGACTATTCTGGAAACATCTTTCTTTATTATGATGCAAAATAAAATGGTATTTACAACAGTAACTTATATATTATGATGCCAGGGAAAGTGCAGTCAGTGCAGGCTGTAATTATTCTGAAGTTCAAACTGTCTTAAACGATTTAAATATTTTTATTATAATAGGTTGAAACTGAAAGCAAACAACAAATATAACGGATATACTTCAAGAGAACGCAGAAAGCTGTATAATAAATTAAATCTATAATGTCATATCATAACATAATTTAAAGTTATAAATAAACACATAATTACTAGTACAAACTGTCATACATATACATTTGTAAAGACGAATCACACTTCATTTTAAGCTCGACTGTGTACACTGACAAAATCCACCAGATGGTTGAGGTTAGCTTAAAGCTCCTGTGTGTCATGTGTATGTACACTTTGTATGTGGTTACCTTGGGTTCCTCTTAATATATTTTAGTCTACTAGGAGGCACTTTACTCATGTGTTCGATGAAATTATTATTATTCCCCATCGACAACGCGAGCGAATTTGTTTCTACAAAATATGTACAGATAAATAATATCGAAACTACTAACAATACATATATAAAAAAGCACACTCAACAAATGTATTGAAATACACATAAACTTGTTAAAAGTTAAGTATCTCATTAGTAATATTTCAAGAAACTAAAAATCTTCTTGACAGAATCTAAGAATAACAAATTCATTATTTTGATCAAAAGTTACAAGCAAGTAGTGAGCTGAATTTCCTTTGACTGCTAACAAGATTGATAAAACTCTTGACATAGTCAATATTACTAAGTACTGTAGAAATATTTCCTATACACATATATATATATATATATATATATATATCCAAAGTTCAAGGATAGCCAGCGGCCGAGTACTAGGACGTCTAATGTTTTTTTTTTCAAACGTGTAACGGGCCAACGGCCCTAGTGGCCTCTACAGCGTCAACGGGTTTTAGAGGAAGACGAGCTAAACGAGCTCTGGCCTCGGCTTGGAAACCTCGAGAGGAAAATATTTAATTAGTACCACAGTGCCGCAACCTTTGGTGAGGCTTGAACTAACTGGACTGGCCTCGGGCCGTTGGAAAACTGAGACCTCGTTTTCTCGCGACCCCTGTCAATTTCGTTAACAAACAAGTCCAACAGTAGAATGGGCACGGATTGATGACCCGCCTGAGAGTGGGGCGCTTGGTGCACGTGACGCATACAAATGTCTGCAGCTGGGTATCCCTGATAGGCAATCTGCACAAAAGCGCCATTATATATGCGTCTAATGTTAGAAGCTAGGACCTTATTATTGAAAAGAATGTTCTATTTTATTTGATAAAGCGCAGTTGCATGATATTACCTAACCCAAAATGCATTAATTGGATAACAAATGTTATGGCTTGATGCTAACTATGAGAAATGTTTATATCTATAAATAATATAAGAAAAATATTTGCGCTTATTTTGCAAACGTTGGCTAAACCCTACGAGATAGATCAATATAATGTACTATGAAATTGTATACCTTATAAAGGTATATACAAGAAAATCTATGGTATATGTCTATCTCTCACTTAGATGTAAATTAATAAAGAAGCACCAGTCGTATACCAACTTTTACTTTTTCAACAAACCTTTTTTAAAATTAAATTAAATACAAAACTACGAATTATTATTTTTAATACTACAGCTACTATTAGTGTAAAAGGCTCAATAGTAAAACATAATATATTGCGTGATTGCGTCGCTACTTTTCATCGATTTCCCATGTGAATTTGATAAATGACATCAATGTGGCGCTGTTGACAATAAGTCAATAAGCACAATGCGACAGTAGTAAGTTCAAATCTAACACAAATGGTTATAATAACCATACTTATAGTAAACTAGTTAGAGACTATCGTGGCACAGTGGGACATCGTCTAGACTATAAACGCGGTGGGTTGTGGGTTCAATTCCCACTAGGAGGAATGCGTTTTAATGCCATTACCCTGCTAAAAATAGTCATTTAATCTGATCTAGAATTAAGATATTACTTAATAGATATTAATTCATTCTTGATAGCACTATTTTAGTAATTAAAATTTTCCGTGTCATACGATGAACTTGCCGATTCTACAGTAAGAAGAGATGAAAATATACGTAAACAAAGAGACGGAAATAACAAAAATATTCTAGACCAAAGCAAAACATTTAGGATACATGCAGTACACGAGTCCTAAGAGGAGCGAGTTCAAATCCAGCTTATCTTAATTATTTTATGTTTTTTTGGAAACCCTGAGTTTTAAATCCGTATGTTTAGGTTTAAGTAGTATATTGCATCAAAGATAATTTACGTACTCGGTATAGGTCGTTTTATTCTACAAAATACAAAAACTTATATATAACTTATAATGTATCAAATACACTCGTATATTGCATGCACAGGATTGATCTTACCAGTCTTGTTTCTTTTTCAGCCTCGTTCAGAGTAATTGACAGAAGTGACCACTCCGCTCCGGCTTTAAACTTTTAATATGTTTAGGTATTTTGTCTGTCAGTGAGTTGGGTTTTTATATTAATTTTATGTATTTTTTACATTTTTCATATAGGTTCCTCAGCCTATCTATAAGCATTTCAGCAAATATTGATAAAAACACAGTTAATTAGATCTTTGATTTTCGCGATTACAACAAATTTTGAAATAAAACTATTTTTAACCGGTTTAATCGCGTGTATTATTGGCATTCGAAAAAACATTCTCCAGTCTCCAGCATTATTAAAATTGTATCTTAATGCATTTCAGATGACTCTCCTAGATCAAAGTAACTTAGTAAAATGGGATAAAACCTTGGAAAAGTCTTGATGTAGACGCAATAGGTGCAGGCATACATTGGAATAGGGTACAGTTAAAGCAGTTAGTCTATCAGTATCAAAAGCACAGAAAAATATGTCATATTTCCAAATATGTTATATACCACCAAAATCATTTAAAATTAAACACCAATGGACAAGTATGAGAAGCAGTATAAAATCTCTGAGATACACCAATCTCACCATCCAGATACATCATGACAAATTCCTTTACTTTAATAACAAAAACCTTCAATTCCGATAGAACTTACTTACACGGGTAATACATATTCTAAAAGACCATTATTTCAAAGTAAACAAGTACTTTGAATTTACCAAGAAACTGACCAGGAATGAGTTTTGAGTTTATTTATACGCGGTAGAATTAGGCGCAAGAGGTACAACAGCTTAATTTCTCTCTAATATACTAAAAGATTTGGGTTTGTCTAAAGTTATCAGCAGTTCATTAGCGCATTTCAAGCCTAGGGTTAAAAATCCCATGCAGCAAGGAGTGCTAAGGAGTTACTTCTCTATAATATTGATATTTTTTATACGAAAAATAAATCATCATTTAGATTACATTACTTTTTGTTTTTTAAACTTCTATGTCGTGAAAGAATTTTACATAGCTTCCGAGCTTTATTCAGAATTTTTATTGAAAGCTTTTTAATATTTTTAATAACAAATTATACAAAATATTAATAAAATAAATATAATATAATATTATATTAAAAATTAAATTAAACTCCACGTGATTGCGTTGTCTTTAACACAGCTATTTCAAAGTGACGCGGAAATTGTGGTTTCCGCGAGCAAACTAATGCGTTCCATTGATTCTCCATTAGCCGAGTCCCTTCTTGGAAACTACTTGCAATATTAGATAGCCATTGTTATTCATAGTATTTGGAAGTTTTTAAGAATTTTGTCTGTAGATTATGATTCATATGTTTAATGTATGATTCTTTTTGTTTGTGGAGTTATTTGTGTGTTAGTTTTTGTTTTTTGTTCTTTTTGTTCGAGCGGAAAGCCATTTTCTTTCTTTTCTACAAAACATGTTATTTGACAGCTGTACTTTTAGCACAGTCTTCCGACATGTCGGGGGTTTTAAGCGAATGTGGGATCTATTATGAAAGTAAAATTATATAAGATACTATTTACAGGGCATTTGGGAGCCCTGTGTACGCCGGAGGCTCTGGATAAGTGTTCAGGGCCTCCGTAACCATAAGTATGGTAGTCGAGATGGAACTGATTAGAAAAATGATTCTTAACGTAAAGTTAACTTTTTACCACGTCTATATTAGCTGGACCTGTATGAATGTGTATGTATGTAATTGGCTATGTAATAAAATCATTAAACTCGATATTTATTAACTTTTAATGCACAAAAATACTTTAAAAACTAATAACCACGCTTTTATAGTAAATTTTTGACGATTACGACACACAAAGACAAAGATAAGCTTCAAAATTGGTTTTTATCTATACCTAATGCACTGCTACCCTTGACATTTAGTGTTTATTCATTTCAATCGGTTGATAAATAAAAAATATACAACTATATAAATGATAAATTCAAGCAAAATTTGTGATTTAAGTAAGAACGCTGGCGGGTGGCAAAAAATAAATAGTTTACTCAGGCGAAGCCACGAGCGCGTAGCTAGTTTTTTAACTATAATCATTCTCTTTATTTGGAATGGAACCCACAACCAATCGCATTTACAGTCAGAGCCTATCCCACTGCGCCACGACGGCCTCTACTACTAATCTACATTTCTGTTACACAATGGCTACGTATACCACAAACGACACTTAAAATGTAATATATACGTGATTTACAAACCGCTGCGCTTGTTACCGTCTCACATCGACCGAAGCGGCTTTGTACAAGACTATTTGATTCAAATAAATTTCAAATTTTGAAATATATCGTTTTAGTGTCGTTGGGGACGTAAGGCCATTGTGTTACCGCAATGCAGGTTTCGTGGAACATTTTGTTTATTGTGTTTTGTAATGATGTATTACAAAACACATACCATATAAAAAATTCAATATAGCGAAGTCATTTCTAGCACTTATATGGCTTAGCGGCAGAGCAGAGCGGCGTAGCAGAGCGCTTGGCCGGTTTTCACGTTCAATTTTCTAAATATCAAGTTGTCGAAAATATCATATAAATATGGGAATAACACAAAAATAATATATGTATATATGTTTATTAGGGCTTAGGTATTGGTATAAGTTATATAAATAATTTTATATGATGCTAGTTACTACCTGCAATTTAGTTAGCGTGGCCTTTTTGGCAAATTTTGCATTTTGGCAGTTTTTGGAAAACTGGGACTCAAAATTATACCACCTTTAGAACGTGGAAGCTCCCAGCTTATATTATTATATACAAATGTCTATCACCAGACCAACATTGCTAAGACAACATTTCCATATACGTTTTTATTACAGCTTCACGCATTTTCCCGCATAGCAGAATCTCTGAAAATCTGAAAAAACCCAGTGTCAATACCATTCTCCCCTTACTCTCGAAACGAAGACGCAAACGCAAAGAGGCAGAACTTAACACAGAGCTTTGTTTTAGGTATTAGAGTGGAGAATTGAAAATATGTTTTAAATATAATCAGTCAATAGAGTGGGAATCGATCCCACAACAAATCACGTTGAAAATCAGGCACTGTCCCACTGCGCCACGATAGCCTCATATATGTTTTAGTGTACTAATATAACATTTTCCTATAAGATGTTCCAGATATTTGACGTTGATTGAGCTTCACTTCTTTTCCCTCAAAGCAAGGTTGTCAGAGAGAACCTAGTGACCAGACACTCCATTCTTCACTTTCCGCTCGAAAATTTAATGTCTTCATTTCGGTCGAAAAGTGTTGAGCGGCGGAACTTAAAGCCGCGTTTTTTCTTAGGTACCAGAATAATAGTTTTAAACGTAATCGTTTTCACGAGTACAAATCGAACCTACAACCAATGTCGTTTACAGTCGCCAAATGATGTCCCACTGTGCCACGATAATCTGTAACAATTTTTGCTGGAAAAACAAAAAATGCACCTCGGGCTAAATAATTTTTGTTAGAGTTAAGCTATTAATTTTCTTGTATATACAAGAAAATTCAGACATCAGATTTTCTAGATGTTTGTATTTTGGTTTTAGCATCAAACCTATTATTACTTAGTATATATAGGCAAAACCTTACCTAGTCTTGAGATACTCCTTACTCTCCATCCCAATTGAATTCGAGACATTGCATTAGTGGAACTCAACGCCGCACTTTTGAAATTAAAATATCACGAATTAAGAAAATAATCTTGCTTTCAAGTGGAGATCCAACCCATCACGTTAACAGAAAGCCGCTTTCCTACAGGAGCCTTTTAAGAAAGGAGGAATAAAATAGAACGAGAACGTTTATTTATAATTTCTACATTATGTGAAATATTTAAATTAAAATTCATTTGATATTTTTTAATGAAACTTTGAAACTTTTAGTCATACAGTCATACAGTTTCTGTTCGGACCAAGACGCGGCGTTGACTTACGCCACTCAACTAACACTGTCACGAAATCAAGGGAAAATTAGAGAAAATTAGAAATTAGTATTGGCACTAAGTGTTCTCTGCCTACAGGAAAAAGCGTGAAACTACAAAAAATAAAGTACCACTTAAATCAAATATTTTAAACAATTTATATCTGGCATTCAGAAATTTAAAGCTTTACATGTTTCGACAAATATTATTGGAAACTAAAAAAAAATTAACAAAAAAAATCTTATAGTAAGTAGCGATTTTTAGCTTAGCTGGCAGAGCGCTTAGACAGTTTCCAAGAGACGCGGGTTTGAATCCTGTTGCGTTCAAATTTAATACTTTTTAAAAATGTTTTCTAATTTCCTAAGTGTGTGAATAACACTTTATAAGAAATATTTATATAATTTTCATCATAAAATATAACTTACTCTACGTTCATTGTATATTAACTTTTGAAATACCAACTTTATTTTTGTCATTACTCTCTAACGCACGTTTTCTTCAGCTAAGCGTAATAACATTATGAGCGATATGAATATATTAATTTTCAGTATTTAAGAGTTAACATAAAAGGAAAGTTCCTTTTTCAAGGCAATTTGAAGCACTCTATGCATTCTACTCCCGGCTACTTTGAAATTCTTATATACTTGGACGGTTTCCGAGAGGCGTGGGTTCGAATCCCGCTGCGTTCAAATTTTTATACGTTTCCTTAAAATATTTTTTAATCTAATGTACTTCTAATTAAGCCGTAAAAGCTTAAATTTATGAAGCTTTCTATTAAACACAATATAGTAATATGATAATGTTGAGGCCATATCGTAGTAATAGCTATTTCATGAAATAATCGAGCGTATAGAAATGTAGAAATATCTTGCAACACTATTTTGAAACATTTCGATTCGATGACAACACAATACTTTCATACACTTATATAGCTGAACATATTATAACGAGATAAAGAGATATATTTTTTATTTAAAGCTAAATATTTTATTAGTTACTAGCGACCCGCTCTTGGCTTCACCTGCGTAAACTACAAGACTAAACTTTATTTGATTTTTCGCCCGCCCACGGTGTCACTTAAACTAGAAATTATGTTTATAAAGTTAAAATCAAATTATTGTAATTTTTTTATTTATCAACTGGTTGAAATAAAATAAACATTTAATGATACCAAAATTGATTAGTTTTACCAAAATACAATAAGCAAAACGTAAATTTTGCGCAGGGCGCAGAAAAAAGAAAAAAAATACAAATTTATTATTTTGGGTTATTATTAGAATGATAAATGCCCCTAATATATATTTTTATCCATTATTTTTTTATTATATGTAGAGCTTATATATATTGAATATATATATTTAACAAAGTATCAAATTACTCCATTAAAAAGTTTCACACTTTGTTAAGAATTAATGCAAGGAAAGTTCCTAGAGTTCGTAGATGAAATAGCCAAACTTGGTAATCTGTGATTACTGAACTAAAACGAAAACTACGACGACGTTTAAAACTTTACAGCTTCACGCTTTTTCCGTCTACTGTCAAGACACTGCGTTCTTCACTTCCCGCCTGAAATTGAGACTTTGCGCGTAGAGTGGCGGACCTCAACGCAGCGCTATATTTTAAGTACCAGAGCGGAATATTAAAATATTTTTAATATAATCATTGCTCCGAATAGGAATTGAACTTATATACATTTGTATTTACAGTCAGAAGCTGTACCACTCCGCACGATGGCTCACGATGCACGATGGATGGTTTAAAACTTCAAATATTAAATATATACTTTATATATAAAGATATTTTTTATATAACATAACCTATGTCACATTCGAGTACTGACACAAATGATTGTTATAGTAAACCGGAAGATGTTTCATATAATAACATATAATTATATAATTATGGTGTATACAGGATGCTGCCCTTGATCTTATTTAAATCAGAGAATCCAGAAGGTCTATAAATAATTTATGTGAGGAATATTTACCATTTTATGTGAGGAACTTATATGATATTGCACTGTTCGCAGGTTATACTTTAATATTAAAAGTTGACAAAAGGACGAAATGAATAGTGTGTTGTCGCGAAATCTTTTTTGGTTTGATGTTAATTATCTTATGCTCAATGCAAAAAAATCTATGGAGTTTACTTTACCTAATGTAAGAAGACGAAATTTAAATCTAACAATTAAAGGAGAAACTGTCACTGTCACTGATCATAAGCTCTAGTGGAATGCCCACCTTGAAACACTTGCAGATAAACTCAGCTCTGCCATATTTGCAATTAAAAAAGTAACACAAATTAAAAGCATTCCCCCGAGTGGGGATCGAACCCACAACCAGTACCCAATTTAATGTCTATGCTACTGCGCCACAATGGCCTCGATGTATAAAGAAAATATTTTAATTTCATTTATAATCTATTACTGGACTGTATAAAAAGTGCATTTTTAATATTATTTTCAATCTCAATAAAAAAGATAATTAAAGAATTACAAGCAACGAGACTTGAGCCTATGTGTTGCATATAAAGTCCATGTAAGTACTAGAATAAATAGGGTAAAGATAAGGCCATCCTGGCACAGTGGGACAGGTCTGACTGTGAATACAATTGATTGTGGGTTCGATGCCCACTCGGAAGAATGTTTGAATTATTTTCATTTCTCCGTTCTGGAATCTAAGACAAAGCGCGGTGTGGAGATACGCCACTCACTCAAAGTGGAAAACGGAATGTCTTGGGCTTCTCTCTGACAACCAGTGTCTGAAAAGTCCTGCTATGCGAAAAAATGCGTAAAACTGAAAAATAAAAGATGAAAAAAGAGAACTAATTATTCTAACAAAATGCCTACTTGAAAAGGCACTTAATATTGTTTTACATGTAAAAATATTATTATGGCGAGAATAAAAACACGTCGTCTCAATTCAGGGAATGAAAATTTAAGAGCAAATATTGTTGCACCACCCCGGGGGATGAATGTTTATACGACAAATTTAAATATGTTCATAACTATGAATAGTTTTGAATAGAGAAATGTAAGACTACAAATGTAAGTATAACTATATAAATAGCGTTGGTTGTGTGTTCGAATTAGGATCGAGAAGATTAGACCTTTTCTAGGTAAAAGTTGCTTATTTTTTAAGTATCATCATTTTCCATTATACCGTATATGTCATAATAACCCTTCAATTATTCCTGGCCTTCGTGGCACAGTGAGATAGCGTCTGACTGCAATCGCGATTAGTTGTGGGTTCAATCCCCACTTGATGATTTATTTCCTCCAGTACAAGACAAAGCGCCGCGTTCAGTTTTGCAGAATTCGGGCAGGAGTGCCTTAACACAAGATTCTCTTTGTATACCCTGTTATCTGCCTGCCTGATGGGAAAAGGCGTGAAGCTAAAAACAATACAGATTTAAAAAAGTGCTACAAAGTCTACTACGGCTCCTAGGCTACGAGTCCTCAGATATCAGCAACCACAATCTGCGTGAGCTGAAAATGCCGGGATATTTAACTAAATTATTTTTACTTCAATAAGAACGCATACCCTAATTGGCTAAACGACTTTGACGGTTTCTAAAAGGAGTTTGAATTCTGCTACATTTCAATCTTTTTTGAAATATCTTATTAATATATTTTTATTTCTCCATGCTGACGTCGGAATATGTTCCAATATGAATCATGATTCATGGGAATAGAAACTATGTAACTTAGTTTAAGCTTTATTCAATACTAGCTACCGGTTTGCGGCTATAAAATGGAACTATGAATAAAGTGAAATTCACGTATAGCATTTAGATAACACGGAGTGTTTTGACACTATAAGTTCTCTCTGATTGCTCTGCTATGCGAAAAGCCTGAAGCTGTAAATCTGTAAGCCCATTTACACTAAAAGTTATTAAACATTAAAAAAATTTCAATGCAATCAGGTACGAACAACGAAATAATAGTCTAATTAGAAAAGGTCTAAAATGTGAATATCAAACGTTGGCGTTGAATAAAGAAAATACTAACGTATGAAGTATCTCCATTCGCAACAAAGCGCTTGGCGGCGAGCCAGCACGTCGAGTAATTAAAACGACAGGTGTTAGAGTTTTTGCATAGGAAATTATACTGTACCGTTACTTTATAGAATATGCTGCTCGGTTAGTTAGCGGAATTGTTGATGTCAAGCGAAAAGGCAGGTGAGTTACACAAATAATATGAAATGTAAGTATTTCAATTGTATGATTATTCGCTAAATAGATTAAAACACTTGTAGAAGTCATCGTGGCGTAGTGGAACAGCGTCTGATTGTAATTTCGATTGGTTGTAGGTTCGATTCCCACTCGGTGTAAATTTTAATATTGGAAACTAACCCTGCTATGCGGGACAAAGTGTGAAGCTGTAAAATTAAAGATTTTATGAATGTTTAGGTAAGTAAAATTGTAAAAAGTATTATGGGAAAGCCCAAAAATTGGAACGTCTATTGCTTAATAAGAAATTTAGCGTGAAAATGTATTACAATTTATATTTTACCTTCAGAGTGTAAGAGTATAATTCGCTTTTAGCGTTAAATCGTGCGGAAGCTGAGAAATACGTGCGTATTGGAGATTGTGATGTTCATATAATGGTTGGAACGACTACTTGCTAGATACTTTGAAGCTGCTATATATATAGCAGCTACATCCTTATCCCGCATAGCAGGGTAGTCAGAGAGAACCTAGTGTCATGACATTCCGTTGAAGGTTGCGTGGTGGAACTCAATGCCGTGTTTTGTCTTATCTGTAACGAATGAGCTAAGCCTGCCATATGTGCCACTGCGCGTACAGCCAAGCCAAGCCAAGTGAGCCTTTATATAATCCTAATTTGTTATCGTATGTAATCGTATAGCAATTTTAATCATATAGTCTTAATTTTTTATTAGTATAATTCACTAATTAGAAATGTAATAGACGTCTTTATTTAGTTGGATGTAGAACGCATGGCTTAGCGGTCAGAGTGCTTGAACGGTTCTCAAGAGGCGCGGGTTCAAATTCCGTTCCGTTCAAATTTTTATTCGTTTTCTAAATATGTATTTACATATATATTTAGAAAACGTACCATTACTGTTATATATGCGAAAGTAACTCTGTCTTTCTGTATCGTCATCACGGCCAAACCGAAAAACCGATTGTGATGAAATTTTATATAAAGATACTTGAGAGTCTTCAGATGAACATAAACTACTTTTTTCTCTCATTTCTTTTTATTTTTTCCAGGAATTTCATTGTTTTACTACAAGGTCGCCGAAAATATGAAATAGCTCACGGGCGAAACCGTGAGCGGGTCGCTAGTTGTATATGCGACTATAACGTTAGCTACAAAATATATAATGATTTCTACAAAGGACTATTTCGGATAAAAATATTAATTATATACGTATAATTAAGATGAATAGTTTATTTTTATATCGAATTGGAATTTAAAAAATAAACAAATAATGTAAAAAGGTTTTATATGAAAGAAATATTGTAATAAAAAAAGAGGGTGAAATTTAAATATGATGAATGAAACTGTAGTTGATTTCTCTTAAAAATATATCTAAAATATCATAGAATTTATGAGACGCTTTCACGGCTGAACCACCGGTTCGATTTGGATGGAATTTAGAATGAAAATAGTTGAAGATCGAGGATCAAACATTAGCTACTTTTTTTTTTTTTTTTTTTAAAAACTCAATCCCTAAAGGCTTTAAATAAGGGATGATAAATCTAAACTGTTTCACCATTGTCGATGTATTTTCTCAGGAAGATTGTTGATGAAGCTATAGTTCGCGGGCAAAGCCGCGAGCGGGTCGCTAGTAGAACTGTATGTTTAATTCAATATTTCACATATAATAATTATTTGTAATGTAAAATAACAATTTCAGTAAACACAAGCTGTTTAAACCAAAAATTGATGTTGTAATTAATCTCCTAACTCCCTAAACACAAACCGTCAGGTGTTTGTTACTAATTTTCGCTGCAAATGTATCTCAATAAAATTAATTTGTTTATTAATATTTTGTATTAATATATTAATAAAATAAAAATGAATGAAGAAAAATGAGTTTTACGAAAACTATGCGGTCAGAGGGATATGAAAATTGGCATAGTTGAAGTTGAGAGTGGAAAATGCCAATATTTTTTAATATAAACCACCATGCGTTTGACATTTTTATATACTTTAGGAAAAAGTGACATGTACGTTGCTAAGGCAACGCGTATATTACGTGTAATATTATAAATACTCATACAAGTGGCTAAAAAATAGCTCAACTGTTAATGTTCATATATGGTCTTTTGTTAAAATACTCTTTACCATTGTTAAGATATCCTTTTTCCGCTTTACATAATATTGTATAATACTCCTTGAAAATAAAAAGAATTAAAAACATGGCCTATGGTTGTGGGTTTGATTCCAAGTCGGGGTAAAGATTATATTCAAGTCACTTTTGTCAGCTCTGGTAAGCTAAAGCGCGGCGTTAAGCTTCGCTAGGCTCACTCTACCTTTCTTTTTTTGTTTTTTTTTATGTGCAGAAATCTGTTACAGATATCCACCTAATTGGGGATGTGTTTTTGTGAATACGGGCTGACGGATGTAGGCCATCCGTATACCCCTAAAACCTCAAGGTGCTCCACCTCAAACCCCATCGTCTAACTGTAATAAACGCGATAGTTGTAACTGTAATAACCTAGTATTAAAACATTCCGTACTACACTTTCCGCCCGAAATTGGGACATTACAAATTTAAAACTCAATAAGGGAAAAAAAATGTTTTACATAAAAACTTCTTTATATTGAACCTGCGACCACCGTGTTCAAATAAGCAAACAGTAAATAAAATTTGATTTTTGATTTACCAGCATTTATAAAATTAGCAAGCATTAATAATTTAAATATATACTACCTTGTCAAGTCGAGATAAACGTTTCCAAATTGGGCTATTAAGTGGTCGAAAAAATTGTAAGGCATTCGGTAGTTAAGCCAATCAATTTACATTTCAAATTGGTAGAAATCGGTACCTGATTTATAGACGCTTATGGTATTATAATAATTATTATTTTGATATATTCATATAGCGTTTTGTATTTGGCCTGGAGCTTTTTAATTTGTAGGGTTGCGTGATTTTTTATTGGTTTTTATCAAATATTTTTCATTATATTAGTTACTTTACTATAATGGCCAATGCTCCATTTCTCAAAAAAATATATTAAACTTTTTGAATTACAAAACACCAGCAGCTTCTAGCTTCTTCATGTATCACAGTAGGCAGAGAGAAGTCTACTGTCAAAATTTCATTTCCTAGACATTATGTGTCAAGTGGCTCTATATCTTGTCACTAGAGCGAAGAAATTAAAATAATTTTATATTTATTATGATTCTTTAAATTTATAATGATTCCTTCGACTGGGAATCGAACCCACAACCATCGCGTATACGTTCAGACGCTGTCACACTACACCACGATAGTCCTAGTGGCACACAGTAGAGAATAGTCTCTTTTTAATTAATTTATAAAAAATGTCGTGGCCATATCATAGATTTACCTATTTCATGAAATGATCGTACATATCGTGAAATGGTCGTAGTTCAAGAAATGCTCCATTATCGGCGGGTTAGAATATAATGTGTACTGACCAGATCAATGATAACCAACGTTAAAAAAAATAACGTTTCATGGTGTGTTGATTACGAAGCGAGGAAATTTATTATTGTTATATTTATAATTAAAGTTATATACTTATTCTATCTATTATGACTTATTTTGTTTGGTTAAATTTTTTCTGATTCTCTGAGGGTTGAAAGTGTTTTAAGCCAAAAACATTGTCATTATACAAGGTATCGCAAAAGAAAGTTTATATTTAGAAAATCTATTTTAAAAAAAAGTAAGCCGTGTATCGAAATAATGTTTATTATTTTTTTAACATTTTTTAAAGTGGTTAGGTTTTTTTAGTTTCGTGGCGTTTCGAGCGTCAGTATCGTCAATCTGGGATATCCTACGATTAACCGTAGCTCCGACGGAATTATCAGATCATACTTTTTAACATTTTTTTTTAAAGTTTTATTCGCACACTAAGAAAATTGAAAAAGACATATTTAGAAATCGTATAAAAATTTTGAACGCAGCGGGATTTGAACCCGCGCCTCTTGAACGGTTTTCAAGAGGCGCGGGTTCAAATCCGACTGTATTCAAATTTTTTATACGTTTTCTAAATATGTCTTTATCAAATTTTTATTAATTATTAAAGTATACAATTTAGGAATTTATTTCTTAAAAATAATATCGTCCAAATGTAGACCGTCGCGTTCGCGGCATTAATTTAATCGAACAGTAAAATTACTTATGACGGCTTGGTAGGTGGACTCAGTGATGGCTGACATTTCATGACGGCATATATTTTCGTATATCTGTATATATTGAGTTCGTATTTCGATCATATTGTAAATTTACATTAAATACAGTGAAGAACGGAGTGTCTTAGCTCTAGGTTCTTTCTGACTACCCTGCTATATATATGACTATGCTATATGTATGTAAGTATATGACTTTTCCTCTTGTTATATTATTTGCCATAGTTCGTTCGACTGCAATATTTGAAATCTCGTCTCAACCATTCTTAATGTAATTGTTTATAAAATCATCAAGGAGCCTGTGGAATTTCATCTCTTGCACCAAGTTGATGTTTTTCTTGATTTTTCTGCTGCGCGATGCCTGTCAGTCACTAAGTAACGGGAAAGTTTTAACTTTATAAAAGGAAAGACAGGACCAAACACTAGTTAAGAATATCAGAAAAACAACTTCGTATAATTTTTTGAGGACAGTTTACACACTTTATTGCCCACAAAGTCTTTAAATCACAAAATTTATTAATTAAAATTTAGTGTATAATTAAAATGCTGTAAACGACTTCATCATTAACCTCTTTAGTAATATTTATTGTTTATCTATTTGTCCATAGTTCATTTTGATTGGTTTTAAATTTATATTTCTTAATCGAAAAGAAAAAAAATTGTTTAAAGTATTCTTGTCTCTTTTTCCTCTTGGATAATAAATTTGGTTAATTAGGCGAGATTTGCCTTTTAGCTAATGATTTTGAATGTTTGCCTACTTGTTAAAAAAAATTGGTAGTAGGCAAATTTCTTTGCAAATCATTTCAAGGCAAAATGCTATCCTAGAGATTATTAACTTCGCTCTACACTTTTTGCCGCTGCTCTATGTACCAGTGCAAAGTGTACAATTTTTGTAGAGCGAAGCCGGCGTTAAATATTAAAAACACGTTGAGTTAAAATTGTTTTGTATCAATTGAAATAGAGTTTTGGGTGTGGCTTTATTTGATATTAAATAATTATATTTATTTACTTTAATTTACAAGAGGTAACCCGATGGGAATTGTGTTACATGGGCACTTTGCAACTGCTATGTATTTTTTTTTCTAACCATGTACCAGTATAAAGATACCAGTTTCCATAAAAGTGTCATTGAATATATTGATAAATTTATTTAAATTTTCCTAAAATATTTCTAGTCATGAATGTGAAAAAACTATTGTAAAGTGAATTTTACCCTATCTTGCCGTCAGATTTACTTTAAAAATAGCAAAGAAGTCCGAATCTAAAAACAATACTTTCATAGTATGAACCTGCTATCCTTGCCAGGGTGACCGGGATAAGAAAAATGTAGTATAGAGCGTGATTTTTTGAGTTTTTCAAACTGTTTTGTGATCATTTCATAATATTTAGGATTTATTATGCCATCTTGACACAGTGGTGTCGACTATAATATACTATACTCGCTATCGACTATAAACGCGGTTGGTTGTGGGTTCGATTTCTCCTCGGAGAAATGATTATATTTAATTATAAGACAGAGTAAAATAATAATTATAATAATAGTTTATTGACTTAAGTACATGATACATAAACACTCTAGATTAATTTCATTTATGTTTTATTTCTAGAGGGGAGCGTTGGCAGCATAAACTGTGTTACAGCCACCAGTTATCAATGGCATTATATTTAAAAATTTAAGTGACAAATTAATTAATTAAGATAATATAAAAGAAAATGATTAGTATATAAATTTAATATATATATATATATATATTGTACTACTACCACGAATATTGTTAAATCCTGTGTTTGTGCGTGTCGCGGGTGTGCCTGTGTGCGTGTTTGTGTGGGTGCTGCAGTGTTGATCTCGATTTCAGGCGATTTAAGGACAACAGAGAGTTGACACCACTCTGAGCCTATCGTGCTATACGGGGAAATGGGTGACGTTGAAAAAAAGCCCACTTATTTACAACTTACTTAATATTACTTACAGAACCGGGATAAAGTTAAAATAACATCGATATGCCAACAAGTAACGAATCCGTGCCGACGGATACTCTAAACAAACAGAAAATCCTAGAATACAATCAAGTATGAAGCTTGGAGCTATTTTCAATATATCCATCGTGGAACGATCTAAACATTTCAGTTTTCCGGATTTGTTACTTTTGGAATAATTGTAACTAAATTTAGTTATGTATACTGCGCTAATGTATGCACTGTATGTAAATTGGCTTAGCTAAATGAGTCTTATATTGTTGAAGCTTTTTGGTACCAGTTATGCCAAGTCTGTTGAATTTTTAATATGAAAATTATATATATATCTATGTAATATTTCAGTGTTAATTTTTAACACACACTTTGGAAATTGATATTTTTAGAAAATGTATAATCATTTGAACATCCGTATTCAAGCCATATATTTATTTTAAAATATATATAACGCCAAGCTATAAAGTCTAAATATAAGCCAAATTAACTTATATCAAATCAAAATTACTAATATAGTCACTTCACACGAAGCACGGGTCGATACCTCGCTTGAAAGCGACTTATACTAATAGTATTAACCACCAATTAGTTTTGCACGCACATTTACACCTTTGATATCTTGGAAAAGCTTCACGTGAAAGCTTATTAAGTTAGCACTTGAGTAAATAAGTGATCATTGATATGTACCTATATACCTTATGTATTTAAGTAAATTTTCAATTAACTATCATGGCGCATAAATAATGAATTTGTCGTTTAAAAGTGGAAACTAACTTAACGTATGCTGATGCTAAATCTTATGCCATCAAAGAACGTTATGTATTTTTCAAATACAAATTTAACATCAAGCGGTAATCGAACCTAAATAACCTAAATTTCAACATTTTTCCAATTGCGCCTCAACATTAAAATTACTAAACTCATACAAAACCTAAATATTGAAGTAAATGTAAGAATTATAATCTGGTATGCCACATTTGGTCGTAAAAATTTTGACGTCGCGAATGATTTAGCGGTTTTTGGTGTTTATCTTGTACCGCATTAAATTGGAGCAAAACGCTGTATTCGTATGTTATAAATCTAACAAGCAAATGCTAAATAAATTGGATTATATATATTATATACTTAGTGTGGCCAAAAATACAGTAAACAAAATTTTACTTATGAATTTGAAATCTGTCATTGTTATATGTTTTTTTATTGTGCTTTCTTATTTTCGCGCCAATATATTGTAAAATATTTTTTGATATTAAAATGAAGTGGGGTGATAAAGAGAACTGAATCGTTGTGATTGTACATAAAGCGGGTATGGTGCCAAATATAATTTTTAAAATACTTCATACGTCAAATTATTATCAAATTATTGTGTACCGGGCTATTAATAGGTACAATGAAACCTCCTCTGTTTGTGACAGAAAAAAATCTGGCTCTCACGTAGTGTGTATAGTACGTATGAAAAGGATGATCAAAGCAGTAAGGGAAATAATTCAAAGAAATCCTATCCTAAAGCAAAAGATTTTATTTCGGGAGAAGAAACCTAGAGCCATGTCAAGTATTTTGAAAGATGACTTACGACTTGTAGCCTATAAAAGACAAATTGGTAATTTTTTAACTGATAATTTAATAAAGAATAAGTTTAACAATTACAATGACTGTATTTATATTGAAAGCTCTAGAAATTTCTTAATTATTCAACAGAGTATAACGTGAGCATTATCCGAATCCACTGATGACTTGAAGGGGAGATAGCTAGCTGCTTTGGAAAATGTATGAACCAAGATACCATCAAGATACCAAGATACCAGATACCATTTTTGAAAAAGTAGTGAAGCCCCTTAATAACAACGTGTACAATAACGAAGAATAGTCCTTTCAGCTACATTCGGTGCGGGATCAGCTCGATCCACCCAATCTTGGTTCATTCCGGACTTCATCAGAGCTAAAGACTGGCCGTCATCTAGTCCTGGCCTTAATCCACTGTTTTATTATTTACGATCAGCTTAAGAGAGTAAGGCCAATCAAAAAACAATCCATACGATTGGCAGTGAATAGTTTTCCTGCAGAAAGAGTGCGTGCTGCTATTGATATAACTGGCCTCAACGTTTAATTCGTATAAACTTTATATTTTTAATAGCATACTATAATAGTATGATGATGCGTACAATAAAAAATGATGATTTTACATTGGAGCACAAGACACTTCGTTAATGTCACGTTGAGCAGAAGACACACGAAAGAGATTGAATCAATCAATTGAATGAAAAAGAGATCCAGTAATAATAAAACGACCTTTACCTATGACAAAACAAATATTTACAATAGATATACATATGATACAATAGATACACGGCATTAAGCAATAGTTAGATTAGATTATAGTTTAATTCTATTATACCAAATATATTTACATAAAAAATTACATAGACGACTAAACACAAACGTTAACAAACATTGAAAATTACGGGGACGGGGAACTTTTTGAGGAAGGACGTCATAAATAGGACAAACTAACTTAGGACAGGAAAAAAGGATATGGGAAGGCCGGTGTACATGCATGCCCAAGGCGCAAACGACAGATTGTTGTCATAATCCTCCGTTTAGTAAATCTTTCAGATTAAAACCAAGGTCACCTTCGTATGGCAGGCTGGATACACGCATAGTACACTTACCTTTGAGAGATTTAGATAAATCCCGAAAGTTATTCCAAGAGTTATTCATATGTAAAGATGCAAGGGACAACAGATCTTAGAACGAAATAAAAAAATGATCTAAAGTGCCACATTGGACAGCTAGTGCAGCGCAAGTGTTCATTTATTGTTCAAGTGTTCATTCCCACGAATTCCAGAATGACCTGGAATCCATACCAAAATTTATTACAAACCCTTTAAATGTAAGCTTAAATGTAAACAATTCTTTGATTTTCACGATTATTACACATTTTTAAATTAAACTATTTTAACCAGATTCATCACGTATAATTTTGGTACCTGAGTCTACCTGTGACCACGGACTACTAAAGTGTTCGAAACGTCGGGTTCTAAAATGTATTTTCGAATATCAAAATTATACATAATTTCAATCCAAAATTAATCCGGTTAAAATAGTTTCATTTCAAAAAAAAAATACAATTCTTCACGAAACCTTAAAATAATTCAAGATCTTAATTTAAAATGAAATGGATTGGGGAAATTATTGTAATTAAATTAGTTTCATTTCTTCGCTCTGGTGACAGAACAAAGTGCGGCGTTGAGTTTCGCGTGTTTTGACACTAGAACGACGCGGAAAAAGTGTGAATCTAAAAACACATGAAAATAGAAGATATTAGCATAAAAAACAAGTGATTTATAATTTAATACGGACGACATGATGGAAGTTAAATTAAATTAAAAATCAAGTCAGTTTAGCAACGGTCGCGGGTTCAATGATATACTGGAGTAATTATAACCTCTTACACTGCATCAATCATCAAAATTAGAGCACAGTAATGTTATGACTGACTGAAGCATGAAGGTTGTGGGTTTGATCCTCAATCAAGGAAGAACGAGAAATTAAAAACATCTTAATTATACCACATATATGCACATTAATAATGGTGCATGAAAGTTTGTTCTAGTTGCCATTAAAACTTTCAAAGAGCTATATTATTAACAATTGAATTATCCTCGGACTTCCGCCACTCAACACACAATGTCTCAAATTTGGGCGGAATGTATAAAACGGAGTGCACTAGGCTCTCCGCCTGCTCTGCTATACGGAAAAAACCGTGAAACTACTGTATGTTAAATATTATCTTCGTCTTACGAATCTTCAAGTCTCCTAAATCTTTTTAAACCAAGAAATATCTAAAGCTTTTAATTATTAATATAATGAGTTAATTAATTATTACAAAATAGAAATAAATATAAATGCAGACTAATTATAATTGTTCTTTTCTTCGTAGTACTCGTTAGCTCCTATTTCTTTCCATAATGCCAATTAGTAAGATATACAGCCTTTTGCGGAGCATAACGTTGCATAATGCCCGCATCTACATAACGAGAAAAAAAACTCCAACATGTGGCTGAAAACTGCATATTACACTTGCATTTTGAATTTCTTATGGTAAGTATTATATATGACGGTATTATGCTATCATTAGACGTTTCCGAATACACATGATAATTGTGCGGTTGGATTTCGCTAAGGGAGTCCCCTTAGGACTCTCCTTAGGGAGTGTTTTTATTATAGACAAGTTGTCGCCCGCAACTTTGTTTGCGTGATCTATGAAAGTAAATTAAAAATGAAATAAAGATCCTCGTTTTAGCAAAATGTCAAGAATTCCTCTCTTAGCACTACACTTTTCAAGAAACCTTAAAAATTTCACCATTCTCCGTCCCGTTGTTTATTTTCTGTTTTGTCTGTCAGTCACTTAATAACGCTAAAGTTTAATATAAACTCGTATAGATAAGCTTTTCCAATAACGTAACTAACATAATCTTCTTACTACAGATTGTGACAAAATAATAATTTGTCACAAAATTTTCTCCCCCATAAGAAAAAATATTCAAAACAAATATGCCCATAATAAATTTAATTATCTCTATTTTTTAATTTACGGCGCCGTATTTCATACAACGATACTATCGTAAAGAGTCTGGGGAAGACTTAATTTAAATTTCATTTTACCAAATGGTTCTCTCGACCATTAAAATAAATTAATGAGGTGACTAAAAAGATGACGTTCAAATTTCAAATCGTGCTTTTACAGTTTTATTACATACTTAACCTGTTGTTGCTGATGTGGGTACTTTTTAACTATTCTGAGTTGTAGTTTGTATATTTCTATGAGTTAAACTAAATATTACTATTACTAAATTCTTTTCTCATTAAATTGGTGCATGATTTTTTGCGCACCTACACAATTATTTCCCACTTGACAGGTAGAAAATGCTATTTAGCGCCGAGTCCGCCTTTTGTGTATATTTGTTATTTGTGTGCAATAAAGAATATATACATTTTTTTTTTAACAAAATCTGTCAAACAGAGAGGTTTTAGATTTAAATAAATATAAAAATATAGTCGCTACGGAGGGTCTTGAACTTAATTTCTTTCTGGCAGGGTAGGCTTTTATATTACCTTCTCGACATTGATTTATATAATGGTATAAACAATAAAGTCAAACCAAAAAAGTTAATAAACAGAAGCAATTTCACGTTTAAACATACATTTTACTAGAAGGATCTTGAATATTGTGCGGAAATTAAATAAAACCGGAAGTTTAATCGTTTTTAGGTAGCTATTGTGCTAGAGGTTTCGCAGGCGTATGTTTATATGAGAATTTCAAAGTAAAATTTTATGTCTGTATGTTGTTTTTATTCAGTAGTAAAACCTTCTTATGATACATTCTTGAATAATCCCTGGTGAAACAAGAGTTGTAATAAAATTGACGCATTACGTAATTAAGGCCATCGTGGTGCAGTAGGAATGCGTTTTACTTTAGTAGCGATTGGCAGTGGTTTCGTTTCCCACTCGCAAGATTACTCATTTCCATTTTATTATTTTTAATTTTATTATTTTCATTTCTCCGCTCTGGTGAACAAGACAAAGCGCGGCGTTGAGCTCCGTCACTCGACACGCAATGTCTCGAATTCGAGCGTAAAGTAGACAACAGTGTCTTGACGATCGGTTCTCGCTGATTACCTTGAACATTTACAGTCCAGGTTTATTAGTTGGTATTAAAAGTATTCAAATAACAATGAAAGACAAGAAAATTAGGATGTCTTAGAAATCTTCTTACCAGAACTCAGCAATGAAAACAATTTAACATAAACATTCCCCCGATTGGGAATCGAACTCACCATCGATTGCAAATAAACTTATAAGTTATAAATGCCAAAATTTTATATACATATATACAATATATGTCAATAAAATATTTTTCTAGAAGAAAATCGTCGATTGCCAATCGCTGTTTTCCCTTTAACGGTATAGTATAATTGACAGAGAAAGCCATTTCAATTTGCAGGCTAAACTTTTTTTACGTTTTTGCTCCTTTTTGCGAAGTAAATTGAAATGTTATAACTTAAAAGTGTTTTATGAAGCGCATGGTATCGAGGTTATAAATATTTTTTTTCGTTTAGTTTATTACATACCTATGTACCTACAATGTTACATAAACGGTCAATTACTTAGTGTATTTTTCTATTAAATTCCTATATTGAATGTCATGTTGGCATTTTTATATGAATACTGTTTTTGTTTGTATTTTTTTAAACCTTTTTTTGGTTTTAATTGGTATAGTTGATTTAATATTTTTTGGTGTTTGATATTTCATTCGTGTTTGAGGCCATCGTAGTGCAGTGGGACAGCGTCTGACTGTAAACATTATTGGTTGTGGGTTCAATTCGTACTCGAGGGAATGTTAATTATTTTAATTTCTCCGCTCTTGTGAACAAGACAAAGCGCGACGTTGAGCTCCGCCAATAAACACGCAATATCTCGAGTTCGGTTGGGAAGTGGAGAACGGAGTGTCTTGTCTAGGTACTCTATAGAGCGTGAAGTTATAAAAAAAGTATCAGTCGCATTTTTAGAAAGTTTTAACGCAGCGGGATTAGAAAACCGTCCAAGCGCTCTGACCGCTAAGCCATGCGTGCATGTCCTAAGTGTGTGTGAACACTTTAAGAAAATGTTAAAAATAGCAGTCGTATTTACTGTACAAGTAGAGAGAATTTAGTAATTTACCTTTCACTGCTTCCAATTTTCCACTCATGTTAACAACACTGTTCGGTTAATGGCGACACCTAAAGCCAAATTGTATTCATTAAAATTTTAACTACACTAGGCAATAAAAGAATAAATCCTAATTAATTAACAAACATTTTTTAATATATTTTATCGCAAATTACAGGTATTATATATATATATATATATATATATATGTTCATATAAAATATAAAAAAGCCTTTAGTTATTTATATTGAAACATAACGGACAGTCGAAGCTAGAAATTACTGTACTGTACTGTACTCTAACTACTGGCCCCAGAAAATAACAAAAATAAAGGTGTAAGTTCCTTGGTGTAGCTAATTTAATGACATTCTCACAGGAACGGGAAGTATGAGATTTTACAATACACAGTCCAAATATGGAAGACAAAAGAAATGAAATATAAAACAAGTGTCAATGTAATATGCAACAGCTTTAGGCTTTTCCCATATAGCAGGGTAGTCAGTTTTTTTTTAACGTGAGGAAACCTCGTTACGGATACCCGCCCGATTGGGGACTTCGTACGGTTATGTGGGGCTCCGGACCGGCAGATGTTAAGCCGGCCGTTTGCCCACTAAAACCTCACGGTGCTCCTCCTTCACCGTCACTGGCCAGGGCCACGGGAACTACAATCTTCCATGACCCTGGCGGAGTCAGAGAGACCCTAGTCAAATATAAAATCAAAATATTTTTAGGCTATTACAAGCACTTTCGAAATATAAAATGTCAGTATTGTCAGTCCCACCAGTGTACTAGTTGTTGACACACTCCGTTTTAATATCTATATTTTTTTTCAAATCTGATATAAGAACAATAACTTAATTTTTATGTTAACTTTGATTTATATTTTTAAAGCTGTACAGTATTTTTTTGTTTCGCTTGTATCGCCATTGCCATTGAGAACCCAGACTGGGTAATTGACAGTCGCAGCCGCTTCGATTTGTACTACGTTATTGCTTTTTTGTGGTTACGAATAACCAGATGCGGATATGTGACATTTTAAAAGTAAAATCTCTGGTAAAAAGTCGAATTTCACCGTATGCTATATGCAACTAGTATATATATTATTTGTTTTTTCTACTTTTTTCCGCTTATTGCATTGCTATAGATATAAAAAAATTGATACTAGAATTGAGGTAAAATACAGTAGATTCAAATGCTGTTATATATTTAGCTGTCATACAGTAGCTGCTAATAGGAATTTACCATAAGATATTTAAAAATCTAGCTATGTAAATTAAATTCTAAATTTATTTGTAAGAGTTTTCGCCCACTACTACACTAGCCTGGAATTTTGGGCCCATTGTTTATGAAATATGAATAGAATTCGAGAAATTCTCTTATTACACCCATTGCCTAAGGACGAGAACATGCCAAAATTAAGCTTATTACTAACAGTCTATCAGTCGGTTAGAAATAAAAACAAGCATGGATGAATGAGATATGTCGCATTTTTAGACTTCCTCAGTTCTATGTATAAATGAAGCTTTTGCTAAAATGTTGTAAAGGAAAAATAATATTGCGTAAATACATTTGAATATAATATTGAAAAATACTTTAACATAGTTTAATTAATTTACTGTAACAAATAGTTTATTAATAGCCCATTTCAAACTTTCGACAATAAATTCTTTGCAAATCTGTCTTTTAAATATACAAATCCCAATCTCACTCGGTGAAATGATCACAACTGATTTATTTTCATTCCTCCTCTATGGTGAAAAAGAGTTCCGTCACTAAACAACCGATGTCTTAAATTTCTCTTTGAATGGAGTACGGAGTGTCTTGACACTAGGTTTTCCCTACGTGCCACGCGGGAAGAAGTTGATAAAAAAATTATACGTTAATTGTATAGAATGTATCAACGTATATGTCTTGTGTAACATTAGTATTAAAAAGAATGTATTTGTATCAATCTTCATCGTTGCATACTGTTTTCAATTTGAGTCAACCATTCACCTTAAATTTGCATTGCATTTAAATATAAAAAAAATATATAATAGCTATTCTACAATTTTCTATGGCCACTAGCAAATTTAATCTATACAAATAAATAAAATTGGAGTGTCTGTTTGTAATATTATAGTAACCGCTGTTTATTAAAAGCACATGTATATATCTACGGTACATATACCGAAATAAGCTTCGTTACAAATTTAGTCTGTCTGTTTGTTCCGACTAATATCTGAAATGGCTGGACCTATTCTTACGGGACTTTCACTGGCAGATAGCTAATGTAATAAGGAGTAACTTAAAGTAACTTAGAATTCCAAGCGGACGAAGTCGCGGGTACAGCTAGTAAATCAAGAAAAAAAGAACGGTACATATAATATTTTAAACCGATTTAATGACTCGTCTCCATGATATAAATTAAAACGGGATAATTTATGATGCGGCGCATCTGTCACAGTTGCTCCAGATAACTGTGATTAAACCTAATAAGGTTAATGTAAAGCCGTTAAAGCAATTATTGAATATATAAAACACACTGATAAGATTTTCGATGTTTTTAATTTTTAAACCTTTATATTAAACTATTTTAACTGAACTCATAGGTTATATTCTGGTGTACATATATATTGCCACTAATATATATATTTATACCTAGTGGCAAGACACTCCGTTCTCTACTTCTCATTTTACCCGACATTCAATCATTCGACATTCAATCATTCCCGACATCAACATTTCACCACAAGTTTGCGGGTTGCGTGTTGCATTGCGTGTTGAGTAACAAACTGTACCAAAGTGGAAAATTAAAATATTTTAAACATAATGATTCCCCAAATGGTAATCGAAACCACAACCAATCGCGTTTACAGTCAGACGCTGCGCCACTGTGCCACGATGTCCTTAAAAGTTATACATTACTCATTTTAACTAAGAAAATCTAAGAAAATTCAATAAAAATCATTAGTTAAATTAACTAATAAACCGTAGATTAATTATAATTGAGCATGAAATTTATTTAAATTCGCGTCATATTCTTCAGATTGCGATCTTATCACTTACTGGTTATTTTATATACAAAAACATGAATAAATGTATAAAACTAATTAAATATCTATTGCATATATTAGAAAAGTTCTGATTTATGATTAAACAATGAAAACTTCAGTAATCACTGAATTTCAGAAATTATTATCTGTAAATGTGCACTAGATAGTAGAACGATGATGGTATTTGTGTACTGAAATATTTAACTTATTTAGCTTTATACATATTGTATTGTAAATACATTGAGGCAGTAGTGGCGCAGTGGGACAGCGTCTGACTGTAATCACGATACTTGTAGGTTAGACGATTATATACTCACTTGGGGAAATGATTATATTTAAATTATTTTCATTTCATCGCTCTATTATTATTATATTATATATACTTTCTAAATATGTTTTTATTCTACTGAGTATGTAAATTATAGTAAATTAATTATGACGCTGAGTGCCGCCACTCTGCCACACCAGAATTCGATACAATGCGTGTTGAGAACACGCATTGTATCGAATTCTGGTGGAAAGCGGAGAACAGAGTGTCGCGACAATAGGATCTCTATATATATATATCTATACCAATTTGTGGGACTAAAAAAAATGTTAATTAATAATTTGAAAATACTTGTAAAAAAGCCTATTCATAAATCTAATAATTATGATCCGTTGATGATCCGTATGATCCCGCGCCTCTTGAAAACCGTTCAAGAGGCGCGGGTTCAAATCCCACTGCGTTCAAATTTTTATACGTTTTCTAAACATGTCTTTTTCAATTTCCTTAGTGTGGGAATAACACTTTAAAAAAATGTTAATAAAATTATGATTTGATTATAACAAGAAAGCTAATATTATTGTCTTGCCGCTTAGATAATAGGAACGGTTTCTATATCCCCCTGATTTATACGTCAGAAAATTTGAGAAGAAAGCTTAGTTTGACTTACTATAAGTATTTTCTGGTACATATTCGGAAGGGAATCTGTTTTCACTTTGATCAAAGCTTTATTCGTCAGTCGGCTTTTAACTCCTCATCAGGCATTATAGTATGAAGGGATTTTAATTGTGACTTCTTCATGTTTTCTTAGAAGATTAGTTCTACTTAAGATGTAATCGTGATATGTTTATGGAAATATGGAAGATTTTAACATATAAAATCTTCTTGAACTGTAAAGGAAGTTCTTAATTTGTAGTACAACTACTTTATTTTTTTTGAGTTAGGTCATATTTTATATAACTTACTTATTTCTAGCTTTAGGAAATTATTATATTGAAATTAATTTAATTTCCTCCCTATGATAAGACAAAAGGCGTTGAGTCCCCCCACTTAACACGTAATATCTCGATTTCGAGCGGATAATGCAGAAGCAGTCTTGAAACCATGTTCTCTTTGACTACGCTGCTATAAGGTAAAAAGATAAAGCCAATATAATATACAGACTATAGTGGGCTTAGAAAATTGTGTGGAAAACTTAAAGAATTATATATTTTATACAGTTATATTGATTTTTTTATTTAATAATGTCCGAATTGATTATTTATAGCTAAGACAGTCAACGTCTGTATGGGCAGCCATAACCATAAACAAATTAAAGACTATTTGAAGTGTCGTAAACGTATGTGGAAAGTTCTATATTACAATCTATTTGAGTATATTTTGCAAATTACCATATACAAATTATCATATATTCTTAGCAATCTATGAATTCACCGTACATTCTGTGAGAACCTATAGCGTTTCAGTTAATTTGACTCATTGAGTTAGGAGCCTTAGTAGTGCAGTGGAACAGCGTGTGCCGGTAATTGCGACAGTTGTAGGTTAATGTCCAAATGGGAGAAATAATTAAAATGAAAAAAAAAAAAATTTACCTGCTCTGGTTAGTAGTTTTAATTTAGTAAGTCGGAGGGACATATTTAAATTACTGCCATTTCTCCGCTCTTGTACAAGACAAAGCGCAGCGTGCAGCCTCTCAATACGCAAAGCCTCGATTTCGGGTGGAAAGCGGAGAACGGAGTGTCGAATTGGAGCGGAGAACAAATAGGTTTTCTCTGCCTACACTGCTATGGGGGTATAACCATGAAGCTGCTTTTTTAACGTTAAATATATTCTATTGTATCCAATGTAGCCAAATCGTAAGTTTAAAATTCAGACATTAAGGGTAAACTAATAACTGAATTTCAAAGATTTTAAGAGATCATGAAATTTTAACGTAAATCTATAAGAAAGTTATTGTGCAATGAAAACTGTAAATGTAATGGAGGACGCCCGCAACGAGTCGTTAATTTGGTTTTCAACGACTTATAAAGTTAACGGCTGAGGCAAAGCCGTAAGAGGAAATCCGTTTAAATTTTAATATAAAATATAATTTACATTTCAACTATAACAGTTTCTATAATAAACTGTAGCGATTGTAGTTTAGTTTGCAAGCTATTAATTCTTGAAGACAAAGCGCGGTGTTGAGTTCAGCCACTTAGTACGCAATATCTCGATTTCGGGTGGAAAGCGGAGAACACAATCAGAAGAATAAACTGTTATGTTTTAAAAAGCGTGAAGTCCTATTCTTATATTTTGAGACTTTCGTTGTGCTGCTGGACAGCTCCCTCTAATAAGACAAAATGCGTTGAATTTCGCCACTAAACACGTAATATCTCGATTTTGATCGAAAAGTGAATTATGGAGTGTATTGGTATGTGGGAAAAAGTGGGAAGCTGTAAAAGAAGTAGAAGTGTCTAGTAGTGCCTTTTAGCACATACGGTTAAACAGATTAAAGATAGTTCACATATTTTAAAACATATGTTAAATAGCTAGAAAACAAAAATGACTTCATATTTCACGTTTGACTTATTTCTCAAATATTACATCTTCAATAACACCGTTATATAAAATCTAGTATAATAAAGCCAGCGCTTGGTAAATATCAAATTTTAGACAAGAATCCGTAATAAGCTCTCGTCTCCAATTCCGAATGTTCTACACAGAATGAAAGCTCTGAGGAAAATGGGACGAAAGTATTTATTTATTACCCACCAATCAAATTCCATGATAGGGCATTGAAAGCTTTAGCAGATTGAAAATGGAAAGCTATTAACTAACGGTATGTGAAGCTTTTCTTTAGGTAATAAAGACCTAAATTCCTATGTTAGATCAAAAAGTGGGTACATTTTGTAATAGGTTTCTTGTACAAATTTACTTTTTCTTTTTGATGCATATTATGATTTTAGTACGCGATATGTTACTGCAATTGGGATTTAAATTAGGGAATTTTATTTAAGAAAAAAATATTTTTTTTTAACAATACAATCATCATAAAATATAATCATTCCCCTAAGTGGAACCCACAAACATTTCCGTGTTAACAGTCAGATGCTGTCCCACTGCACCACAATGGCTTCAATATAATATCTTTAAATTGAGCTGAATATGGTAAACGAAGTACCTGAATACTAGATTTTAGTATATACTTAGTATTTTAGCAACAAAGAGTATAATTTTGTATGTCAAAATTTAATGAAAATCAATCTCTGAAATAGACAGACTTATACCAAGCAATATATAAGAAGGTGACTAATATTACGCCCTGCATTAATTTCTACACTCTAGCGATTTTCATTACGAGAGCACTCCTGGCTTAGAGCCATCGTCGTCTCATATTTATTAATTTAGAGTGTGCTACATTGTTGGTGACTTGGCGAAAGGCCAAAGGATTGAGAAGGACTCGATCAATTGACTGTCAAACTTTAGATATTGTGTTGGAAATTGAAAATTTTTGTAGGTTTAATAAGTAGACAGAGGGTGTAGTGATATAGCATTCCTTCTTTTTCGTTTTCTATACATCTCTCTTCTACGGACCCTGTATACTCAATTTAATTCATGGCTTTAATACTAGTTGAAAATAGTTCTAGTAATAATAGTTATTACAAAAATATCGGGGTTCCCAATATAATAATAGTAGTAAATTGGGAACCAATTTTTTAGACCAAATATAATTTATATATCTTTTATTACACACAATTTAACAATAAATATGTGCATAAGGTGGGACACGCTAAAGAGCACATACACATACATTCTATTCTAAAGTACATTCTATTCTAAATTGGAGAGCAGAGTATCTTAGTGTTGGTTCTCTCTGCCTATTATCTTCTCTGCAAAGCAAACAGAATTAGTGAAAGTGGAAATAATTTAGAGAATTGAATTTGTTTAAGATATATTTAGAAAACGTATAAAAATTTGAACGCAGCGGAATTTCAACCTGTTCAAGCGCTCTGACCGCTCTAGAACGCATAGTAATTTGAAAATCGGTATCTCAGAGGCGCGGGTTCGAATCCCGCAGCGTTCAAATTTTTATACGTTTTCTAAATATGGGTTCTATTCTAGTTGAAAACAGTAGTTGTAGAAGTAGTTATTCTAGGTTATAACAACAATTTCTGTTACCTCTACGCGTTTTCTTTTAAAAATTGGACTAGTTGACGTTTTATTTATTAACTTGGCTAAGTGGCGAAAATATAGATATTTCGTGCCTCTCATAAAGTAATTGCGGAGTTGGGTCTCTTGACTATATATTTTAGCACAAATTTTTATGTTTTTCAAAATTTATGTCAAACTATAAAGAAAATATAATAAAACTAATTACTAAATTTATAGCTTACTTTCATATTAAATCTACACAAATAAATAAAAATGGATTTGGATTTTCGTTTTCTACTAAATGGGTACATGTACACGGTACATATACCGACACAAAAAAAAATCGTTTAACTTTTTGTCTGTCTGTTTGTTCCGATTAATTTCTGGAACGGCTTAACCAATTTTGACGAGATTTTCTCTGGCAGATAGCTGATGTAATAAGGAGTAACTTATGCTACTTTTACTATTCCACGCGAACAAAGTCCCGGGCACAGCTAGTACATAATATATTACTATAACGACGCTTACACGTCAACCACCAGTAGGATATAATTTTCTCAAATATATTCCCATTGCTGTGTAGGACGTAAAGCACTTTTTTATTCGTCGAGGACGTCTAAAGGCTATTTAGTGATACCCATTACCATTAAACGGATTTAAGTAGCACGAACCGCTATAAAAGTCAACTTAGAATTTGAAGAATCCACAATAAACGTTAAATAACATGTTTGAGAAGTCGTAGTAAAAATCATTTTCTTACAGGTAAAGTGGTTGTGGCCATTGTGGCGCAGTGAGTTCGATTCTCAGTCGATCATTTTTGTTTTTATTCTCTGGAAAGATGATCTATTTGTTTAATATTAGTAGTTTTTTTAATATAATAATACTTTTAAAGGAAGTGCTAAAAATGAAAGTGAAAGTGCAAAATGAAGTCATCGTTGCGCAGTGGAAAAGCCTCTGACTGTAAACGTGATTGGTTGTGAGGTCTATTTCCAATCGGGGGAATGGTTATATTTAAATTATTTTTATTTTTACGCGCTGGTACTATAAACCTTGGCGTTGAGTTTTGCCACTCAGCACGCAATGTCTCGATTTCAGCCGGAAAGTGGAGAAGAGAGTGTCTTGAGAGAGAGTGTCATATTCTCTCTGACTACCCTGCTATACATAATACAGTGTAAATATGGTTTTTTTTAACTGTAAATGTTTCAAATTTCAATTTTTAAAAATAGAAGTAACTTAACGATTTCTTTCATATCAGCATAGCAAACCTAGTGTCAAGACACTACACCTTTCACCCAAATTGGAAACTATATATTGGAAGGCGGATTGGTACGCCGCGTTTTGTCATTTATAGAACATACATAACTTAGACTTAGAGATATGAAGACAGCAGACGTCTGGTATATCATTTACAAGCGTTAACGTATGTTTCCAGCAACATCCTAAATTAGATGCGTTTATTGCAATTTAACATATTATGAGGCCATCGTGGCATAGTGGGGCAGTGTCTGATTACAAACGAGATTAGGCATGGGTTCGATTCCAATTGGAGAATAGGATGATAATATTAAAAAATTCTAATGTACGATATACGACGAATACGAGCATTATAAAAATATTAGTTCTTTTTCTACTTTATAGAAGTGTCTGAGTCTAGTAGTTAAATAACTAAGTACATACGAAACTAGAAACCGCTATTTTTACTACCACTGGTAACAAAATAGCATCTGACCGTATACGTTGCATGGTCGTGAGTTCGATGTCCACTCGGGGAATGATTAAATTGTACCGCATTGAGTTCCACTACTGAACACGCAATGTCTCGGATTCGGCTGGAAAGTGGGAAACGGAGTGTCTTGACACTAGGTTCTCTCTGACTACTCTACTATGCGAGAAAAAGCGTGACTGCTAATATTAAATCTTTAGCAAACGCTTATCTACAATTCAATACATTAAATATTTCATATAGGTACAATAGCCGATATAGGTACCGAGGCTTTTGTATAATTTATTTACTAGACCAGTAAGCATTCCGTTGTCATATATATAGATATGTATTTTATTATTGTTATATAAATATTTTATATATCTTATTTTGGGATTAACGTGGTCGATGGACGATTTACCGCTATTTATCACTATATAAAACTATTTATCACTATTAATGATCTGTTACGGGTACCGTTGTAGTGCATAAAAATAGATTTAGTGAAAAATTTATAATAAGATATAATATATATATGTATATATAGCGCTACATATATAAAAAAGTTTGTACTTAGTAAACAATACATACTAGATATATATAATAACGAACAAATACCTATCTATATCATTAATATTTTAGCGTTTAATCATTTACACGGCAAAGCGGTTGACTATAATCTATAACAAAAATCAAACACAAATAATCAAGTATTCATACAGAATTTTGTAAAATACCAAAATAAAAGGTGTAGGATCAGAGTACCGCATATCTTATCGCCCGTCACTTGTAGCAACGTGAAAAGGGTTGCAAGGTGAGGTCAGCTGTCCTGTGGTCACGCATAAAGAGGATAGACCCTATCCTGAAACAAAAGCTAAATTTATTATGTTTTATCTTCACACGTCTAAAAAGTTTAAAAAGTTACCAACGCGGGGTAAAAGAATTTAGGTTAGGACACTCAGTTCTCGGGTTTTTGTCTATCTTAAAGACGCATGGTAAGGCAGTCAAAGAAAAACTAGGGTCAATATATCACTGGGTTCTCCATTTTCTGCTCGAAATCGAGACATGCCGTGTTAAGTGGCGGAACTCAACGCCGCACTTTTTCTTAGGTGTCAGGTGGCAATAAAAATAATTTATATATAATCATTACTTCGAGTGGGAATCGAATCCAGAACCAATCGTTTACAATCAGACGCTGAATGTAAGCACGATTGGTTGTGGTGTGTTTTTATTAATGTTATAATTAACCATAGTTTGAATGTACAGCCAACAATTGTGTTCAATTAAACTTACATTACTGCGTCACCTTGGAGTTAATAAAACTCTAGTACAAAAACTATGCTAATTACTTTATATTCAAGAGGCGCGGGTTCAAATTCCGCTGCGTTCAAATTTTTATACGTTTTCTAAATATGTATTTTTCAATTTCCTTAGTGTAGGAATAACACTTTAAAATTTTTTAACAAAATATACTTTATATTTTCTCGACACTATTAACCCAGAGATTATTTCTTATAGGATTCTGTAAGACAAGTGTATGGACACTTCTGATAAGTGATTCCATTTTTCAGGTAATTTTCTATGTAATGGAACCGCCATTGTGCTTTGTTAACAGTTTTAATACATAGTGAACAGGTTGTCATCTTAGGTTGTCAACTGTAAAATTCGATTAGTAAAATTGATAATTTAAGTAGAAATATACTTCTCAATAGATTTGAACCCTAAATCATTGTGTAAAACCATACTATGTATTTTTCACATAATAATTGAAAACTAACAAGCCATGACGGACGTTAATATAAGCGACAATAGTGCAAAAGTTGAAAATTTTTCTAACTAAAACTCCAAGAAAAACTTTAGGATAATCTCTAACTAATAAAATATGATTTATGTTCGGAAAAGTTGAGCGTTGGGGCTTCACAAATTTTCACATTACTATTCATTGTTAGAACAAAAAATAGTTTAGGAGTTTGGCTTGGTAGTGGTTCATCGAATTTGATTTTCCCTTTTTTGTACAAATTTTACGAAAGTTATGTATCTACGATTTCATTTCCGATAGAGTATTTCAAGGACGTGCTTTCTCTTACCAAAGTGAGAAAATGGAAATAATTGAAATATAATCGTTCCTCCGAATGGGGATTGAACCCACAACCATAGTGATTTAGTACGACGTTTTTCATCACCGGGCAACAACATTTTAACTATTAACTGTCTTTCGAACTCACGATCGCGATTTCGCTATCAGGCCATGTAGTTTAAAAACGTCATAATGAGGGAATGAGTTATTTAAAAAACAGTCATAGACATTGCTGTAAAATTTACAAATCAATTCGCTATCACGCCATCAGATTCAACTACAGATACACCAAGAAATAAAGAACCTTATGGATAAAATAAACATAATCACATGTATATCGATTTTGATACAAAAGCAATATAAAAAAATCCTTTTATTTTTAGTTGCTTTCGTAACTAGTATATGCATTTACATAACACTTACTTTGTTTCATACTATATATTTTACAGAACTTAATACTACTGTGCCCGGTTTAGGGTTCTATATGGTGGATAGTTTTAAATATTTTATTCATACATATATTATAATAAGATATAGTATTTATTTGTATATACTTTACAAAAGAAAATTTATGACTTTCTATCGACCCGTCAAACTTATGGTAGTGAGTGGTGGTAAATTTATTTTATTAATTAAATGTATTTCTATGCATTGTTTAAAGAAATATAAGCATTTTACTTTCCTTCTTTATATAAAATACTAATTACGCCAATTATCCATATATATATGTATATCATTTTCGTAATAGAGGATCAATTTTTTTTGTGATGATGATGATGATAATTGTGACAATGCAAATATGTAAATTTTGGCGCAGTAGTTGAGTCAAAATAATTCGAATTATTGTGGCTCAACTACTGTGCCACTTTAATTCTATATACGTAAAATATTACTAGATTCTCAGTAGGATAAAAGCTTATATAAAAGTTTTCTTTTATTAGTAACTTCCACTAGAAACCACGCAGTTATCATATCCTCTCCTTTAATGATAACCGCAATGTAAAACTTGAACTGCCTCTGTAAATGTATTTAACTAATTTAACTCTTCAGTAATTTAAACTGCATGATAAAACTGCGGGTAGCATCTTCCTCGGGTAGCACAAAAAATCAAACGGAGAAAAATTATAATATACAAAAAAACATTATATATATAATGTTTATAACTGATTGTTTTATACAAATCAGTATCACGCATCCGCCGATCAGGCATAGCGTTCCGTTTGTTTTACCAGAGTAAGGAAATGACAATAATAACTCAGACTTCACTTATACATTTGAGAAGGGAGCTTTTGTCAAAATTTGAATTCACAGATTCGATCACGCGCCTCTTGGAAACCGTCCAAGCGCTCTGACCGGTAAGCCATGCGTTCTATACTCATCCTCTTATACGCTTATTACAACTTATTTTTGATCAATTTTTTTTACGTTTTATAACTGTACATGGGTTGGGTTTGAGTTTGGTATGGGTTTTCTATATATACGTTTTAGAAACACATGGTAACCAAATTTTCATATTTTTTTTACTTTTAATAAATATAACAAACCAATAAAACAATTTGTTGGTGTAGCAGTAAACGCAATGGGCTGTAGGTTCGATTCCCACTCGGGGGATTGTTTGTTATGTATTTTATATTATTGGGTATTTTATAGTATATTGTAAGGTATTTTTATTAGTACGCTATGGTATCTAAGACTAATAACGGAAAGTGGAGAACGGAGTGTCTTGACACTGAATTCTCTCTGAAAAGCCTGCTATGCGGGAAAAAATAAATAAAACATACAATTGTGTAAAACTAAATTAGACATTCATACATAGTTCTTACATATGTCAATATATTTCAATTTGACTTTCAATGGTAAATACTCGTGTAAATACGTGCAGAGTTCCAACTTTCGTTTAACAGGTTTGTGTTGACTAAAAGTTGCACAAAAAGTACCATTTGATGCGTTATACGAAAAAATCTTTTTTTGATTTATACCATTTTTATAATGAAAATATTTTAATATTTTTTTAAGATCACTATAGGAGTATTAATTGTATTTATATTATAAATTTTCTATACTACTAACATATATTTTTGTATATTTTACGCTCGGTAGTTTTAGCTATGCGTTGTTTTTCAGTCACTCGTTGTCAGTTAGTATAAGAAGGGTTTTATATAAAAGTAGCTGTGCCCGCCATATATAATATAATATATAATAATATTACCTAAGTTATCCCTTATTACTAAAATCCTATCAAAATCGGTCTAGCCGTTGCAGTAACAAGCTGGAACCAACAGACTGACAAACAAACAGACAAAAATAGTAAAATATATTATTTTGGTATACGTACCGTGTATACATTCTTATGATTTAGTAAAAAGCGGTTATTTTAATATTACATACAGGCATCAAGCTATAAAGCTATATTTCATTAAGTTATAAATAGACAAAAGCTTAGTAGAAGTTAACTTAATTAAATATGAATGAAATATTTCGCAACATTCCCTTGGAAAACTTTAATTGGATTTATCAAAGTCTGATAAATTAAGATTTATTTAATCCTAAATGTAATTACGAAGTTGTTACAAAACTTTGTTAACACGACATAATTGTTAGAAATTTGGTTAAATTAAACTAGTTAACGATTCGACACCTGTTTCAAGGAACTGACTAAACTGGAGATATTTAAAAAAAAAAAACCTTTTTCTCTTATTATTAATATTACCGATGCATGCGACTACCCGCATAGCATGGCAGACAGAGAGAACCTAATGAACCTAAATTCATTTAAATGGTGCACCTCAAAGCCGCGCTTTGTATAGCTAACCAGAGCGGAAAAATTATTATAATGAAATTATTATCGTTCCACCGAGTGGGAATCGAACCCGCACGCAATTGAAATTATAGCCAGACACTGTTCTACTACGCCACAATGACTCCCTTTTAGTCTTTTTTATATCTATAAAGTGGAGAACGGAGTGTCTTGCCATTCTTTTCTCTGACTACTTGAAGCTAAAGATCTATGTTGTATATTATTAGGACTATACTCATTACTTAGAAATGTAGCATTCAGGTCTAGATTATTCGTTCATATAAAAAGTCACGTGTACCCAATACGCGTGTGTATCCAATCTTAAAAGCATTTGAATATTTATTGTTTTCTTGGCTGAATGTTTATACATTCTTCCAATTACAAATGGAACCTACTACATTCGCGTGTTAATATTTTTCAAAATTAAGCCACTATAGACACTTTATCTACTTATTTACTAACAAAAACTACTGTTAGCTATATATACATACACTTTGCTACCCGCTTGCGGCTTCGCTCACGTGATCTATAACTGTTTAGATTTTTGGAGACTTTTTCGTAAAAAAATCTAATTCCTGCAAAAATTAAAAAGACAAATGGGAGAAAAAAGTAGCCTATGATAATCCCAATACCCTTAAGTATCCTAAAATTCTACTCTCTTTATAACATTTAATCATAATCAGTTCAGTGGTTAGGCCGTGTTGAAGTCACTTGCTCGGCAGACAGACAGACAGAGTTACTTTCGCTACAGTGCTACTATGGATATATATACATAGGTCATACAAACGTTTCCTATATAGGAGTCCTTGCAATATATACGTTCTCAAGCACACCGATTTCAGAAGCATAATAAAGCCATTATTTATATTCATTAACTTCATCGATTTATGAAAACTCTAAAGAATGAATAATGAAGCGAAATTTATGCCTTAAGGCGAAATCGACGAATACCACTTTTAAGACGATCGACGGTTATAAATTTAGTATTCTCCAAGCTTCTTTAACTATAGATAATGTGATATAGTCTATTAACTACAGGTTACTACGGATTTGTGCAAATAGTTCATATTGTAGTTATGTGTGGTTTTTTGCACAGTACAATATGGTTTTATATTATAACGTTAGACTGTAAAGGTAATGATGGTGATTGAATGATTGTATTTGAATCATTTACACCACTCAACACACAATTGATCGAATTCTGACGGAAAGTAGAGAACGGAATGATTTAACACTAGGTACACTTTGGCTTACCTGCTTTGCGGGATAAAGCGTGAAGCTATAAAGTACCTAGCACACACAATCTATAAAATAAAAGTAATTATCACAAAAATTTAAATTTTAACGAAAATGTCAATACTATATGACAATATCTTCATCTCGATCTTCGTATGTTGAAGTAACATCATAAATTAATTGGTTTTGTCACAACACAGTTTCATTATTAATTAATCGTATAATACAGTAATAGTTCTTAGTTTATTTTAATTATTATAATTAAATGATACCTTTAGTTTTCTCTTACATCAGGTATCAGATAAAAAGTCTCCCCGGACGCCCAAGGAAGCCATGGCTGGATGTCGTGAAGCAGGATATGAGAGCCAATAGAGTAACCACTGAGGATGTCAAAGATTGTGCAAAGTGGAAGAGATTGAGAAGGAAGGCAGACCCTGGCTAGGCCGGGATTAATGGCAATTAGAAGAAGATCAGATATATAGTATTAAATATATACTTAAGTTAGATACTGTGTCCGATATATAATAGCATTTTAGCTTTCCTTTTCGAATGGATCGTTAATGGATTCAAAAATTTAAATCTACCATCGGACCATCGTGGCGCAATGGGATAGCATCTGACTGAAAACGCTATTTAACAGGGGTTCGATTCCCACACGGGAGAATTAATATAATATAAATTATCTTTCATTCCTCCGATGTGGCAAAAAAAAGACGCAGTATTGAGTTCCGCTCTCAACACGCTATGTCTCGGATTCGTACGGAAAGTGGAGAACGGAGTGGCACGTTAGGTTGCTTCGTGAAGATGAGGTAAAAATAAATCATTTCAAACAAGAATCAAACTCGATATCACAACTATAAAACAAAAAAGTACCATAAATCGAAGCGCCTCGCTGTCAATTACGCTGAACATCGGCGGCAAAAATAAGAAAAAACATATTATACGACGATTATATAGCCCCCAGCATTCACGGGTGGAAGGAAAGTTTAAAATCGCTTTATTGGATTATATATTGCATCCGTTGACGCATTGAAGTGTAAAATTATTATCGAGATCGCTTTTATTTATTTTCTATGAAAGTTATTTGTGAAATTAGCTATTTTTTTGATAGATATGGCTGTTTTTGATGTTAATTGGTTGTAATTTTATAAACAGATTTATATTTCAAGAAATATTTTATCATATGTCTTTCGCATTTAACGCGACGACTACTGGATCTTCTCCTAGCCTTGGGGAAGAGGGGAAACGGTGCCACGGCTGAACCCTCTGACCATAGTTTCCACTCAGTCCATAAATATGGACCGGTCCTTGGGGGCCATGCCATAGGCCTGAAACTGAAAGTGCCCTGAGAGCCTGAACATATGAGGTAAAAAAAGGGAGGGAGTAGCTATTGTTGCCTGGGCAATCAACTCAGCCAAACTCAATTATATTATAATAAATGGACTGCCCAATTCTATATCAATTATATATTAGAACAAGTTTAAAAACCAGACAGTATCTGGTTCAATGTTCACTGTATTAACTACCCTTTTTCCACAGTTTTTTGTGTTTGTCAGTGCTTTTTGGACTCGAAGCATCTTAAATAAAAGAATATTTGAAAGATGGTATGTCGATTGTAGAATTCGGTAAATAAAATCGGTATAATCCAGTTAATAAAAAAGGTTGAATCATTAGTGATTAGGCTGTTCTGTAAGTGAACAAAATGTGAGGCTTTGTAGCGCAAAGGGACGACGTCTGATTGAAATGTGATAGTTGTCGGTTCAGTCCTCACACGGGGAAATTATTATATGTTTCCCTGTTCTGGTAGAAATAAACGGCGGCGTTGAGTTTTAACCGTTGGTTGATATAATAAAACATTTTATCAAAACACATAATACGCACAAAGTTCGCTTGCAATTAGCCCAGAAAATGGTTGAACTTTGAGAATAATCTGCAGAAGAAAAACTTTTTGTAAACTCTCAAGTTACATAAGTTTGATAAATTGATCCCTAATATATTAGAAGTTGAAATTCTGCCGTCTATTCCAGGCATACTACTGAAGAACCGTCAAATAAATATAAGTATTTCTTTTTTTTCCATAGAGTTTCCTTATATTTTTGTATTATGACTGTAGCATACGTTTTATGTTATTAGTGATAAAAATCTTTATATGTAGTGTTTTGCATCAGACACGTGAGTTTCATTCCATTCCATTCCCACTTGAGTAAATGATTATATTTAAATTATTTTATTTTTTGCCTAATTCTGGTACCTAAGACAAATCCCGGGCGTTGATTCGCGCCAATTTTCACAAGAAATTAGCCGAAAGACGGAGAAAGCGCAGTGTCGTGACACTATGTTCTTTTATTAAACCTGCTATTTGTAAGTACTTTTTATATTCGGTTTGACGATGGTTGTTGATTCAAATGTCATTCGTGGATAATAAATCGATATTTTTCGATATTAAATTACATTATTCTAAGTATACCTCTAGAAGAGGCCATCCCGTAATCATGATGGAAATTAAATTTTATAACAACACTTATTAGTGGGCAAAAATCAAAAGAAATCCGATTTAGAAAAGTGTATAACGGTTAATAGCTACTGTGTAATATTGTGTACAAATTATGCCACAAAGTATTTATTTAGAGGCCAATGTAGCGTAGTGGGTTAGTGTAAACGCGATTGGTTGTGAGTTCGATTCCTATGCGAGGGAATGATTATATTAAAATAGTTTTTATTTTTGCTGTTTACCTATAAAAAAACCGCGGGCGGCGTTGAGACCTGCCACTTAACACGCAATGTCTAGATTTCTTGCAGGCATGGAAGAGCAGAGTGTCTTGACTCTAATTTCTCTCTAACTGCTATGCGAGGAAAAGCATGAAGCTGCAAAAAAAGCTACTTGATACATATTTTATAAAAGGTTTTAAATATTATTACGAACCGTCAAAACTGGCTTTGTCAGCTTTCTTTGAGGTAAGCCTCTTTGTATAATAATGATATTAATTAAACTTTTAGAACTACGTAAGTTTCTTCTGATCCTTAGTTTATAACAACACAACAAGAATGAGTATAAAATTTTTACACATAAAGTTCATGTAGAGAAGATGTGCAGACAACTAATATTTTTATAGTTATGCATTGGAAGTAGGCAAAATAGAAGGCTATCGTAGTTGTGGATTCGACTCTTATTCGGAGGGATAATTACTTTTATTTCTCCGCTCTGGTCGAGTTTTACCACTCAAAGCGCAATGTCAAATCGCTCGATTTCGAGCGGAAATTGGATAACGGAATTTTCATTAATATTTAATGTTTATTTTATTTCAATCGGTACATATATAAAACAGTTCTAACAACTCAATTTTTTTTGACAAAATTGCTATAAAATCACCGTTTTATTAAATCAGCTGAAATTTTAATTAGTTATAACCGGGTGGGTGTACACAAGCGAATTGCACACAGAAGATTAATTGAATAAATAAACGTTACACATACATATACATACGTTGCTAAGGAAACGCCTATTTGACGCGTAAACGAAGCTAGTAAATTTAAATATTCCCCGACAGGAATACATTTTATTTATTTATATGCAAATTAATCCAACACAATACACATTTAAAAAAAGCTTTATTTTTGGATACAGTTTTAAAGTCGCACTTGTTTTTGTAATTACTCTGTCTACAGTCAAAACGTACTCCGGAAGCTTTCTGGCGTACCGCCAAAAGCTTTATAGCGAACTTTGTCGTTTCAATCGACTAATTGTCGTCACTTCATTATAGTTTTGTGTGTGTTGGTATTATACGTACTTAAGATTCTTTTTAAAATGTTAAGCTTTGTTTAGTTTAAAAATTCAATTTTGGGAATTATATTCTTCATCATCGTGGTGTGACAGCATCTGACTGACTGACTGTATATGCGATGGTTGTGGATTTGATTGCCACTCGGGGGAATAATAATATTTTAATTATTTTCGTTTCTCCTCTCCGGTCATCAAAAGATAAAGTGCGGCGGTTTAATTCAGACGGAAAACGGAGTGTTTTGACACTAGGTTTTCTCTGACTATTCTCTATATGTATAAAATCGACTACTACTATTTTATTGTCTCTTGTTTATGTATAAATTTTAAACCAATTTCAATATATGTAAAAGTGAAATTTCATCACAAAATTCAAAAACCGCTTGACGGTACAATAATGTTATTTGGCGTGTTTATTAATTGTTAGTAGACGTCCGCTAATAAAGAAAAAAATCTTTCATGTGGCAAAAGCTACAGGGCCGGATTAAGGAGGTCTAACGGTTTGCTCGTAAGTTTGCATCAAAGTCTTTTACTTATTTTTGCTATAAACTTTAAATTTCGCAGAGAGTTAATAATTATTACGCGAACGAAGACAAGCTGGTGTTATATAAAGATCTACGAGGGAAATCTACTTTTAGTGGACAGTTGCAGTTTAAAAAACATATATAAAAATGTTCCGTTGCTGACAGAGTGTCTGACAGATAATACATAGCCGAAATTGATGGGTGTAGAAAGATGAATGTGGAAAAGATGAAACCTTACTGTGTTGTAGTACATAAAAATAGCGTTAAAAAGTCTCTAACTTTAGAAGCTTAATTTTAAGCTTCTAGATATCGAGGCGCTTACATGAAATATATTCATTAAAGGAAAGTTATATCTTATATAAAACACTAAATATTGTAATTTTCTAACTATCCATTCGTGGCGCTGTGTGCCTGGGTTGGACTCGATTCCCACTCAGGGAAATGATTTTATTTAAATTAAAATTTCTACGCTCTGGTGATATGGCGCTGCGCTGAATTGGAGTTCCGATTTTTATTCCAGCTTCACGCTTTTTCAAGAAGGCAAAGAGCGCTTAGTGTAACTTAACAAAAATACGTACGTAACTACAAAACATATGAGATTATTAGAAAAAAATATATATCTGGAGCAAATATTTGTGTATACAATCGTTGAGACACTCTAGCCCATTGACCTATATATCTGCATACACTCCTGCGAAATTTATATATGCTTCTATTGAAACTACAATGAGAAATTATTTAATTTTTACCGTGAGTTACGAAAGTGCTAACGAGGTGCTTTATAACGTCATATTCGCGTTACAAACGTACAATGTCTAGTAAAAACAGGTTATAGTACGAGCTGGGCAAATTGGATGCCAAGTTGACACAGCATGTTGATGTTGACCTGACGTGAAACGCGATAAGTGACTGACTATATTGCACGTTATCATAGATTGTCGGAAAACATTTTGGTATAGTAAAATATTGCAGGTTCCAATTTTGCTGAAGAATGCTTAAAATAGTTGAGTGAGTTGAAAGGCACTGTGGTAGATTTCATATAAATGTGATATTTGAAAATTTAATTCTTGGTCTGTGGATATATTAAAAAAAATCGTTTACTGAGTCTGGCTAAAAAAATATGATTTTTTGCGGATTTTGTCAATAAAAAAATATATTGAAAAAGACATATTTAGAAAACGTATAAAAATTTGAACGGGTTCAAATCCCGCTGCATTCAATGGTTTTTTCAATTTCCTAAGTGTGCAATTAACACGTTAAAAAATGTTAAAAAAATATATGTTCTCGTATAAAACAAGTTATTAAATAGTTAAAATATCGTGAAAACTAATTATATTTCCAACATTTCCCTATTTTTTTAATTTTACAGCATCTTAAAAGTAGCATAGAAATATATTATTTATACCAGTCGTGAATAAGATGACAAATTGAAAATGCAAACTTTACAAGGTATGCACTAAGTTTTAGTTTTGTCTTTAAATTCTGGTTTTATGTTAATTAAAAATTTTATACATAAAAGTAGTTGATTCGCTTGAAATAGATTTAATCAAATCGTTTATTCATCCCATTAATAAAACAAATCTTAATGTCTATTAATGTTTAAAAAAATATATTTGCAAGTTGACTTATCAACCTATTCACACTTAGTACGGATATATCCTATTTTACTGATCATTTTCCATACGTTAAAATACGTTAAATGACAAAATCTAACGCTAATCTATGTAAATTAGCTAAAAATAGATAAATACGAATAAAAGAACCCGCTACACTCCTTTTTCGCTAAGACATTCCGTTCTCCGTTTTCCACCAGAATACAAGACGTTGCGTATTTAGTGTTGGAACTCGGACATTTTGTCTTACCAAAGTAGAGAAATGAAAGTTAGTTTAAATTTCATCATTTCCACGAGCGGGAATCGAACCCTAATTCAATCGAGTGTACAGCCACGTTTTATCACTGCGCCACGATAGCGACAATATTTATTACATTTTGTAATAAATCATATAAAACTAACCACAAACAAGGTCGTAATTTCCAATCCTTATCAAGTTCCTCTTTCAGTTCTGCCTATTTCCCGAGCGTGTAACTTGTTCCCAACTTTGAGTAACGGTGGTGTGTGACAAATATTGGATGTCATACATTACTATTAGTTTAGTAGTACGTCGATATTTGTTTGCTTAAAAGGAAATATTGTTACATAGTTCCATAGCGATAGTTTAAAAATATGATGTTTGAACAGTTCTTTAGAGATAATACAAAAATTCATTATAATTTTTCTGTGCGCATCATTTTTTCAAGATACATGAGAAAGTATAACCAAAATAAGACTTGAGTACAGCGAATTCGAGATATTGTGTATTCAGTGGCGGAATTTATCGCCGTGCTGTTTCGAAGCAGGGATATGAAAAAAAATTATATTATACAATAATCACCCTGGGTGGTGATTGAACCCATAACCGTCACGTTTATAATAAGACGCTGTCCCACTGTGGCAGGATAGCCACATGTAAAAAATATAAGAATATCTCGTAGCAAAAGTTGTTTAAACTCGAAGTGTACGTACTGTTTATGTATAAACTAAAGATATATAAAGAACCTATTATATTCTTTAAGATATTTTTTAAAGTGTTATTAGAAAATTAAAAAACATATTTTTAGAAAACATATAAAACTTTGAACGCAGCGGGATTCGAACCGTTGGTACCGTCCAAGCGCTCTGACCGCTAAGCCATGCGTTCTACATCCGGCTTCGTCAAAATTCTTATACGCTTATTACAACTTATTTTTGTTGTTAGCATCTGTAGAGAGATTTTTACAAATTTTTGCTACCCAAAGATTATTCTACGAACAATCATTTGGTCTCTCTTGCTATTTATTAAATATTTTTTAATTATTTTTTTTATACTTTTGTTTACACGCTTAGGAAATTGGTAAAAATATTTTTAGAAAACGTATAATATCCAAGAGGCGCGGCTGCAAAACCTGCTGCGTTAAAAAAATATACGTTTTTAAAAAATACGTATTATATTTTTTTTACAAGCAGGCTTTTTCACACAACAAGGAAGTCAAAGAGAACCTAGTGTTAAATCAAACGGAACCCAATACTGCGTTGTATCATGTACTACAGACGAGAAATGAAAATATTTTTATATATAATCATTTCCCCCAGTGGGATTATAACCCACAACCAATAGTGTTTACAGTACTGCCCCATTGCGCCACGATGGCGTATTATTTTAATGTAACATATATCTTTATGCATTTATCGAATTGAGAATATAAGAAACGAGGTATATCACCTTTATATATCGTTAATTTTTAGACATATTTAATTCAAGCGTCGAGTGCACAAACACCTTCACCCTAAAGGCCGGCGACGCGACTCCTCTGATGTTATAGATTACAATGGGCGAAGAAAACTACTTACAATTAGGTGGTACTTCTGCTCCTTTTCCCCCTTTTTTAAATAAAAAAGTAAATAAATAAATAATTCATTAAATGTAAAGTACAGTATGCAAAAAAATAATAAAAATAGTACATATAGTCGAATTCAGTCCGAAACCCAAGAAGTGTGTCATGGCAATAGGTTCTCTCTGTCTATCCCGCTACGTGGAAAAGAGCAGCTTTAAATAAGCTGAAAAAAATAAGCTAAAAAACAAAAAAAAAATTATCGATATATACTAATCCTAATGACGTTCAACTCCATTAATCTTGTAATATGTTAACGGCCACAATGTATCTAGATAAAAAGATAAACCCTTGACACTTATTTTGCCGAAAAGTCTGCAAATTTTTAATGAAATTTTTAAGATAAATTTTATAACTGTGAACTGTTTACAAAATGTAATAAAAAAATAATTGAGGCCATCGTGGCGTTGTGGGCTAACGTCTTGACTATAAACGCGATTGGTTTTTGGTTCGGAGCAATATTATATTATATTTAAATTATTCTCATTGCTCCGCTCTGGTAAAAAAGTATTAAGTTCGGGTGAAAGGTGGAGACTGGTATTTCTTGACGACAGTTTCTCTCTGCCTACCCTGCATTGCGGTCAAAAGCAAGATTCTGAAGAAAGTAATACGTGCAATTTTGAAATAATGTAACTTCCTTCAAGCCAACAACATCCGCCTGAATCCGAGACCTTGCGTGTTAAGCGGATCACTTAGGAAGTTTTTATAAAAAAAAACACTTTAACAAGTAGATTTCTACAAAAGTCAATATTGACTCCGTATGCTGGTCGTGTATAGCATAATGCATAGTAAAGGGCAGTTAAAATAAATGCATCTATTATTCCTTTATTGAGAATAATTTTAATTCTTTTACTTCGTGGTTAATTAATGAATTTTGATCGTTTCAACTACACTACAACTGCCGGCACTAGTAACTCTAGTCTGCCCACACCAGTAATTGGCGCTGGTCTTCTGGCGCCAGCAGACTAGTAGACTACTATTGCGTTCAGTTGATATACTATTCCATTCAAATATAATTGCCGTCAGACTGAAAAGCCATTAGTAAATCATAAAAGTGACCAAGAACAAAAGATATTAGTACTAATATTATACTTGAAATGAATGCTGTATGTCAATGCAGAACTGAGCCTTGTGAATTTCTATTATCCTTTGTACCAAAACCGAAGGATAACATTACATTAATATTAAATATTGCTGTCTTTTATCCTAATTGTGTAATTTGTCCTAATAAGTTCATTTTTATTTTGGTTAGTTTGGTAAATCACTTTAAAATGAAAGAAATCACTGCATCAAAACTTATTACTGCAAATTATTAGATTTTCTCATAGTTTAAAAAAAAATCTGTTTCGATTCATCCATTCTCCACTTCCGGCCACCGGCATTCAATAAATTAAATATAATCATTCCCACGAGTGGAGATCCAACTCACAACCAATCGTGTTTAATCAGACGCTATACCATTGCGCCATGATGGGGTCTGAATTTATTTTTCTTATATAATTATTAATATATTCGTAAGCCCAACATACATATTCAAATATGTGTAATAATATATATCTGTACAGTGGATACAGTTATTAAACTAGATCAAACGAACGATTGTAGACATATCTGAAGTGTACATTGGTATTCCTATTCACTGCGTATACCGTCAAAATATCAATTTATAGTTCATTTCAACCCATCAATAGTTTGTGTTGTATCTAGGCGCTTATCAGAATATATTAACTTTATGTAATTTACTTACAATTTGTTTTATTCGACACCTGTGGTTACCTAAAAGTACACCACGAGACACTCTGAGTTAGGTGGCGGAACTCAACGCCGTACTAAGGCAAAGTACGTTTGAGTTGAGTAGTGTACTAGAGTGGAGTAATTAAAATAATTAAAATTATTCCTCTGAGTGGTGGTTTCTTTATCGGACTCCGTTCCACAAGGGCCTCACCCAAATCGTTTGAATTATATAAAAAAATACGTAATAAAACTGACCCGCGAAGGCGAATCGCCAGCGTAAACTACACGACTGAATTATTTAGTTTTTTTGTCCGCCTTTGTTCTCACCTAAATCACAAACTTTGCTTAAATTTATAATTTGAATGATTGTAACTTTTTTATTTCAAACAGTTTGAAATTAAATAAACGCTATATGTTAAGGAAAGCTTACCAAAATACAATAGTCAGAACTGCATTTAAATCGGTTAAGCCGTTACTGAGATTATCCTGCACAAAACGCACAGGCAAACAGAAAAGAAAAATAAAAATCATTGTTTTGGGTTCTATTACATTGATAAATGCCCTCAATAATAGTTTTTTTTATATACCTTCCATGTACATATAACAATCAGTTACATTTTAATTGTATGTATAGATTGTGTTATATAAAATTAAGGCTATTGTGGTGGGCAAGTGGAGTTCGATTCCCGTCTGGAATAATAATAATAATAAGAATTTCTAAACGATGAATACATTAAAATCGGTAATTACTCCAACCTAGAATCGAACGCGCTATCCCACTTCAATACCGGCCCAAATAGTGTAATAATTAAACTTTAGTAATTACTCTGTAAGTCCTTCCAGTTTCCTTCTATTGTCAAACGTTATATATTTGAGTTTCTGAACAATGCAGTTCAAATGATCTTGACGGAATTATACCACTATTCTAGAAGCTTAGTTATTTGAAGCTCTGTTAAAGTTGTAGTTTATATATTATATAAATTGACACCATCGTGGCACAGTGGTTGTAAACGCTATTGGTTGTGGGTACGATATGTACTCGCTCTGGTAAGACAAATCGTGGCGTTGAGTTTCGCCACTCAACACGCAATGTCTTGAAACTAGGGCCTGTTCGACTACTCTTTGAAGATTTTTCTCGCCTAGTAAGCGCAAAGTGGAGTAAAGAAAAGTGCAGAACGGAGTAGTTCTCCATTTTCCACCCAAAATCCAGACATTACATATTGAGTGGCGGAACTCAACGTCACGCAACTCAAGGTACCAGAACCAAGAAATTATATTTTAAATATAATCATTCTCCCGAGTGGGAAAAAGCTGATGTGTGATAGTATATGTGAAATGCAGCCTGTAACATTTGTTAAATTGATTTAATACATTTTTAAAGTATTATTTAAAAAAAAATTCTATAGTTTTTTCTTCTTTTCTATATTAACTTAGTCATATAAAAGTACTCTAATGAGAATCGAACCTACGACCTTTGCGTCTACAACTTCAAATTGCCAACAGCTTCTCTTATTATATCCCTAATTCAAGGCTATCACCGCTCTTGATACTTGATTACGGTCGTTACAGGTAGATTAGCCTCAGGCTCTTTTCAACACGTTAAAGTTAGAAATAACAGTACAAATTAGGATAAAACCATGCGTGTTAGACATTACAAGTTCTTTTATTTGAATTATAAAGGTATGCTAATTCACAAAATATACCCAGTGATCGAATTTAGGAGAATATAAAAAGTATGTAATATAAACAGTTTTTTTTATCATATTTCAACGCTATTGTTAAATATGACTCAAAGGCCATTGTGGCGCAGCGGGACAGTATCTCACTATTATCGCGATTGGTTAATGGTTCAATTTCTATTCGGTAGATTGATCATAATTTAATTATTTACATTACTCCGCTCTGGTGACCAAGATAAAGCGCAGCGTTTAGGTTCTCAACTCAAGACGCAATGTCTCTAATTCTAGAGGAAATAGGGAAGGGAGTGTTTTGAGATAAGTCTCTAGATAGTCAGAGATGGGTGCCATGCGGAAAAAAAGTGAAGCTAAATACAGATTAAGACATATTTAAAAAAAGACATATTTCGCAAACGTATAAAAATTTGAACGCAGCAGGATTTAAACCCGCGCCTCTTGAAAACCGTTCAAGCGCTCTGACCGCTAAGCCATGCGTTCTACATCCAGCTACGTTGAAATTCTTATACGCTTATTACAACTTATATTTGTTGTTAGCATCTCTGTAGATCAATTTCCTAAGTGTAAGAATAACCCTTAAAAAAAATATAAAAAAGATTGTTAAATATTAGATATATATTTAATTGTACAAAAGAAACTATTGTATGGGTATAAAATGTGATGGAATATTTTTTGTATTACAATTACAACAAAAACTATAAAAAATAAAAATGAAAATAGTATGAAAATCCTCGCAAACGAAGTTGCAAATGACAACTTGTTCTTAAATAAAAAAATCTCCACCGAAATAAATGTTAGCCAAATTTAATAATCATTCACGAGGCCTTCGTAGTTAAGTGGTACAGCATCTTACTGTAAACGCGATTGGTTATGGGTTGAATTCTCACTCGAGAAAATTATATATGTTTAATATGTTTTAATTTTCTCCGCTCTAATACCTAATACAAAGCGCGCCATTGCAATTCGCCATTCAACAAGCAATGTCACGATTTTGAGTGAAAACTGAAGAACGGAGTGTCTTGCTCTAAGTTCTTTTTGACTACTAAACACGATATAAAGTGTAAACCTGAAAAAAAAATACCACCTAAATCTATCTATAAACTACAGTTTAAATAAGTGAAAATCAACAAACACTAAATAAACAAAAACTTAACTGGTAGTTAAATACTTGTACTAACTTGCCTCGGGATTAGTCTCGAACACTAATTTGCGTCGAGTGTAAAAGTAATATAATTATATGCTTTTGAATCCTTAAGGCAGAGCTGTGAATGTAATAAGACAAAAACGGGCTGTTTTAAAACCATATATTACTAGTGGTTACCCGCGGCTTCGCTCGCGTCGTCACTGAGATATAACAACAATTTCATCATACATGCCACGTGTGTATCTGGTGTAGTATTCAAAATAATAATTTAATCGGTGGGAATCGAACCCACTACTATCGCGTTTAGAGTGAGACTGCGCCACAATGGCCTCATTACCTAATTACATAATAATGTTACACATCTTACAGATAATTTTATTGATAGGTTTTTTAAAGATATTAATAAGAATGAAATTATTTAAGTAAATAACTTAATAATATTAAAATGGTAGACCAAAACGTTTAAAGTATATTAAAGAAAAACAAAAAGCAAAAACAATAGAGATTTTTCTCATGAAAAAAACTATTGAATTCTATTCTACTCTATGAAAAATTTTGATATTCTTTATGTACACAACAGCGAAACTACTGTATGTAAAAAGCGATATATTACTATTCGTTTGTCTTTTGAAAATTTTTATATATTGTTTCCTCTAAAATAAAATAAAAATATAATAATATTGAAAACTATTTCGAAAGGCACTTTGTAAGTTATACACAGTAATTTTTTTAGTAAATATTTTGGTTTTTTTTCTTGTTTGTCAGCTTGACGCATTTGCCCGCATAACAATGTATTCAGAGAGAAGCTAGTGTCAAGACATTCTATTCACAACTCCGCTTAATCAGAAGCATTGTATGTTGAGTGGCGGAACTGAACTCGATGTTATCATTAGAGCGGAGAAATTAAAATAATTTAAATATAATAATTCTTTGCCCCCCAAACCTCGAGTTGGAATCGAACCCACAACTATCGTGTATACAGTCAGAGGCTGCCACACTGCGCCACGATGGCCTCATGCACGCATTTCTTACACTCTTTTATACATTCCACTTGTAAATTTATGTATAAATAATGTAACAAGATATTATTTGAAGTTGTTTACTTTTGCCCTTTGATTTGTGTTGAAAAATATTTTTAATACATTACGAATATATCAAATTGTTATCGAACCCACCAACTAAATAACCAATATGGTTTTAGGAAAGACAGTTCGAATATTACAAATCTCTTCACAAATGTAAAGACCAACACGATAATAGAGTGTCGACCAACGTTATCAGGCATATCACACTCTTTGCTACTTTAAAAACAATTTTTTACTACGGTTTTTGGAGTATCAGAGAAAATGTCAAAATGATTTAAATTTTACCTAGAAAATAGTACTGTTCTAAAGTTTTAGGAGAACTAAATATTTTTATTCCTAGATCAAATGTATAATTTTAAAACAAAGTTTTCAAGAACTCATTTGTGTCTAAACACACCACTTAATATAATGATAAATATTTATAACAAATTAGCAAAAAAATCTAAAAAAGACATATTATACGTTTGCTAACGTATAAAAAATTTAACACAGTGGAATTTGAAGCCGCGCCTCTTGCAAATCGTTCAAATTTTAATACGTTTTCTAAATGTCTTTTTCAATTTCCTAAGTACTTTAAAAGAATATCTTCTTACAACGTCGCTGGTTTTTTTATTAAATGTCAAATATTTTGAGTTATTTTTAATGTTTTGTTTGTATAATAAGTATAAATTAAATATAAGCTAATGAATTATGGAATAAATAAATTAAATATTTTTTAAAATATTGTAACATATACATTTTTTTTTTTGTATTGAAACAAGATGAGAGCAACATTTTTATATACATGTTCACTTAGCCTGTAATTGAGGGACAATGTATGTAAAAATGTATTCTACACCAATGTATTTTTAGTATGTAACATTGACTTATCAATAAATAAATAAAAATAAATAATGGCATTACTCTCAGTTGTTATCAAACCGCTACATGTTCCACTACGTTCTGCGAACTGCGGCTAATTTTGCTGTTCCCGAATAAGCATAATTTATAATCGATGCAATGGCTGAACAGACATATTTAGCGTCTCTATTGACATATTAAAAAAAGTGTTTGCAATGTCTAATGACAAACTAACCAATTATTTTTATTTTATAATTCTTGTTTTGATAATATTTATATATAATAATATAATATTTATTTCATTAATAATATATATATATATATAAATAAATAAAAATAATAAAATAAAAAAATATGGTTACACTACCATGTGTTTGAAATACACTTTTGTATAAACTAACACACACATTGCTAAGGCAACGCGTATTTTATTCATCAATGATGCAAATAGTTTAAAATAAAAGCTTCTGTATAAACCAATACATTATCTGTATTGCGCATCTGTATAAGGCCACATTACGTCAATTGCATCCATTGCTCATATGTACATACATATATAGAAGATTTACAAACGCTTTCTATCGCAAGTTTCCATTCCAATACATGGTAATGTCATCAGCTCAAATTGATTCAATATTGAGTTAATATTTATCTAACTATGTAGTTTAAATTGAGCTTTAATGACTAAGAGATAATGAAAACTAGTTTCTTTTCAGCTTTTTCCCGCATAGCAGTCACAGAGAATCTAGTGTCAAGACACTCTGTGCTATGCTTTCCGCTCCAAATGGGGATATTGCCTGTTGAGTGGGGGAAATCTACGCCGCGCTAGATAGATAAAATAAAGATAACAGAGCCTGACCCCCTAATATGCAGGAACCTGAAAAAAAAATGTGAAGATTAATGTTTAGTGGAGAACACAGTGTCCTAATTTCGGTTTTCTTTGCTTTGTCATGAAAACATTCGGAATATACCATTTTTTATAATACGAAGTTACCTTTTCAATTTTTTTTGCCTTTTATTAATTTTAAAATTAATTTTACTCAAATAGATTTTGTCAAGTGGAGTTTGATTCCACAACCGTGCTTTTTCAGTCAGCCAGCAGTTTTACATAAAGCCCTATTGCGCCACAATGGCCCTTCATGAATAACATGTTGAATGTTTTAACTAATTAAATGTTTTCATAAATGGAATTGGTGCACGGGGAAAGCGGCAACTGCAAACGCGATTGGTTATGGGTTCGATCCTCGCTCGGGGCAATGGTTAAGTTTCATATTTACATATTTAAGTTTTTTGTTAACATTTTTGAAGTGTTATTCCCACACTAAGGAAATTGAAAAAGACATATTTAGAAAACGTATAAAAATTTGAACGCAGCGGGATTTGAACCCGCGCCTCTTGAAAACCGTTCAAGCGCTCTGACCGCTAAGCCATGCGTAAGAGAGAATGCTATTTATTAAATATATATTTTGTTAACATTTTTTAAAGTGTTATTTCCACACTAAGGAAATTGAAAAAGACATATTTAAAATATTTAAGTTATTTTCATTTCTCTGCCCTGCTGCGACAAAGCGCGGTGTTGAGTTCCGCAACTAAATTCGCAATATAGGTGGAAAGTTGAGAAAATGGAGTATGTAGCTATCTTCTTCTCTTGAATACTAGCTAGACAATTCATTAATATACGATGAAAGCATTCCTAGCCTTAAAAAAATAAAATTAAAATTTTCATTTATTTGAATATATATATTATAAAAATGTCAGTATTGTTATATAGAAAGCTACTTCGGACTCAGAAAGCAGGCTTTGATCTCTAACGCTTGGCGAGGTCACTGCATATTTAAATATTCGACAGAGTTTGTTTTATTTTGCTTTATCATTGAGCTTAGTATAAAATATCTACTGGAGGTCATATATCACACGCTATCTGAACTGTTCAATGAAAAATAGAAGGATTTAGTGCATAAAATAGATTTTGAATGTATGAATTTGTTTTATAACTGTATTAGGCATTCTATGGCGCACGTCGCACTATATTGTTGTGGGGCTATGCGGGAACAATGGTTGTGGGTTTAAATACTATAATGGGGTTTTTGTTTTTTTTTTGGCATTGTTATTTTGCTATTGACCATATTGGTCTTGACAGTGACATCGGGGGTGAGGGATGAGGGTGCTATGCGGGAAAAAGCGTGAGACCTTATTTACTTTACTTTATTTAAAAAAAAAATACTGTACATATTGGAACATGAACATAAGTGATGAACCAAAAATAAATGGTTTTAAACTGTAAAATGAAACTGTAAAACTGAATTTAAATGAAGTCGAAAAACTTGTAATTAAATTTTATATTAATTTGAATTTGTCATATTTTATATAACTTTACCAGAGTGTTAAGCTGGAAAATATTTTTTTGTAGTATATTGTATATATACATTATAATGCATAAAAAGTAGCTAAATTTAATACAAATAGAACATTCAAATTGAGAACGTCATGATACAGTGAAACAGCATCTGGCTGTAATCGCGATGATTGTAGTACCGCTTTCATACTCGGGGAATTATTATATTTAAATTAATTTCATTTTACTGTTTTGGTGAGCGAGAAATTGATCTACCACTCAACACACAATGTCAAAAAATTGATCCTTCAGCCTAATTTTATAAACAAATCTGTAGAACTGTAAAATATTCTTTTTAGAAAATGTTGAAGTATAATAATTAAATAAATAAAAAATAAATATTACTTGAAAGAGGAAAACGGAGTATCCGGACACTAGATTCAAACTGATCACTTTCCGTATGCTGACTTTTATATTAAATAATTTGGTATATAATAGAAAAATATTCCACTCTGACAAGCACAATGCGAGACATCTTAATTACAACTTATAAAACGAAGTATAAAAGCTTTATGAAGCTTTAAGAGAAACAGTAGCTCAACTCAGTAGGGACAGATTTGCATCCGCTTTGTATCTGTATACGAGCTCAGCTGGTATACAGATAACCAATCATTTACAAATAGTTTTCTAGAACCTTTACTTTTTTTTTGTTATCAAGAAAACATGTATTATATAAGTTTTTCTTTATTATTTTTTTAATTTAGCATTTTAAAATTACTAGTAGAACTGATGACTTGTAAATTACGCGTAACCATAGCAACTGGTTTGGCACTTTATACAAAGTTATATGCCAAAGACCTGATAATGTGTTGTAATATTTATTTTATTAATTTTATATATTACTAATGTATATAGTATTTATATTATTATATATTTATATTATTATATATTTATATTATTATATAGTTATTGAAAAACATTGGCTTTCTGTACTTCTTATTCAAATAAACTTTAAGTATTTACAACTTTACACATTTCCTTCTGCATACGTAAAAAGGAATCTAAAGATTTTTTCTGTAGACATTAATAGTATATAGATGGAACTCAGAATGAGTTTACATACAGCACTGATAGACGTATACTACCTGAGTAGACCTGTGACAAAGACTACGAAACGTCAAGTTTTGTAAAATTTATTTTTGAATACCAAAATATACGCAATTAATATGGTTAAAATAGTTTAATTTAAGATGGTTAAGCGACTTTTTCAATATTATTATTGTAGATATATAGTTTTTGTGTTGTTTTCTGTATAACTATACACGAGGTACTTCTGATTTCGGTATTCAAATTTATTAAAATTTATATAGGTATTGTTCAGCATCGTCTGTAGGAAAATTTAATATTTGCCTGTTATGTAAACTAGTCATATCAAAATTAAGGAAAAATCTTAGATTATAGCTAAAAGAAACGTAAAAACCTTAAATCTTGGCATAAAGACGAAACGAACACGAAGGTTTCCAGACATGTCTGTAATATCCGATGACTTTGTAGATCCTAAGATAATATATATAAGATGTACCATCGAGTACACGATTCATAATAAATTCCTTACAGGGCTTTTTTTTCATTGCTTCTAACCATTACTCGTAAGTCTTTGAAATATATCGATATATGCACATTTAATATAGGGTTAAGTGCATTTACAAGAAGGTATAATTGGCTTAAAAAGTTATTTTGAAATTCAATAAGGCCTATCACAAGTAAGTGATGTAAAAGATTCATTGAACTTAAGTAAAAAAGCTGATATACAATCTTTAACGAACTAATAGTAATTTTTGTATGGAACATAAAAACATTGCAATGCGCCTGTGAAGTTAGTCGATTGTTGAATGTTAATTAAGAACACGTTGTCGCCACCGACTTTAGTTGTGTGGGATTAATGACCTCACACTATTTATATTTCTATCTATTGTTTTGACTGTCAAACGTGAAATTTGGTTTTTTCTTGTATTTTTTACCATTTCTTAGCCACATCTTCTCCTAGCTAACTTACTCTTACTCATTTTAACCCAAGGAACCTACATATAAAATTTCAGCTTTCTACTGCCAATTGCTTCTGTAAGTCACTTAGTAACGGAACAGCTATATACATGTGGTATTTATTATTTTGTAAACTTAAAGAAAGCGAAAGAGATTTGAAATGAATGACTAAATTTGAAAAAATATCACCATGTGAAATTGAAGTTGTAAAGACGTTTAAATTAATTAATTAAATAAAGAATATAAAATATCGTGGGGATTTTATTTTATTTCCTACATAAATAATCTATTTATATATATATATATTTCTTGGATAAAGCAGTTTTGTTCATAATTATGTTCCAACATAGATTATATTAGATTAGATAGAGTACTCGGCTTAATTGGCTAAGATATTTAGACTGCATCCAAGAGTACTTCTCTTGGGTTCTTCCTCCTTTTCAATTCAAAATCTGGAAAAGATATTATAAATCTTTCCGTATAAAGTGTAGAAATTCCATGTATTTAATATTTCTCCACATGATCAAAGTAAAATATCTTTAAATAGTACACTGGATACAGGCGGCGGTGTTATGGTCCTTCATTTAACACGCAATGGTTTAATTTCAGGCGGAAAGTGGGGAACGGAGTGTCTTGACACTAGGTTCTCTCTGACTACTTTGCGATTCCGGAAAAAGCGTGAAACTGCTACTACTGTACCAAAGACGTCATCGTTTTGCAGTAGGGCAGCAAATTAGTGTAAAAGGCGATGGTAGTGGGTTCCATCCCCAAAACGTGGGAAACGATTATTAGAAACGCGACCTCTCGAAATCTTGTCTCTGGTCTACCTCATTTCTGTCTGCAACCCAGCTTTAAAGGAAAAATCGACGAAGCTACAAAAGCAATAAAAGTGAACAGTTCGTATATTTCACACCGCCAATAGTAAATATTAATTCCAATATCGGCTATGACAGATTATATATAACATATTAAATCAGGCGTAATATTTATATTATTCGAAAACGACAGCTCATAATTTGTTAATGTAATTTTGATGCGGGCCCATCAATTAATGCAATACTTAACGAATCGGAATGTTTCCGATATCCACTTCATTAATATACAATTATATGTCACTTTGGTCTAGACAAAAGCGACACGTGTCGCAATTGACGTGTAGTTGTTTGATTGATGAGGTCCTAGGTTCGAAATCTGAAGTGGTGTATTTATGATTTTCTAAAGAATTAAGTTGAATTATAATATTTAGTTTAAATCAAACTGAACTTCAAATAAAATTCAAAAAATTAAATATGGGAAACTAAAAATATAAAAATAATATTATACCCTAGAGTTTTATAAGTCTTTCCATTATTCCCTATTTAATGGGGGAAAGTGTGCTTTGAGTTAAGACACTTCGTTCTCCAGTTTCCACAAATTTCAGCAATGTTACTTGTTAAGTTTTGCTACCTAGCGTTTAATGATATTAAAATTAATACAAAGTCTAGAACAAAATTTTTATCTTTATTTCTCAACACAATGTAAATAGAAAGACTCATAGACATTAATTTTTCAGTTATTTAAAACTAACACCTGTACTAAACTTGAGCTTTTGAAAATTGTTCGCGTTCCGTGTTCCAATATTTCACATATAATATTTATACAGAATTGTGATATATAAAAAAACAACGCGGTTTGCCTTGCAAATAGTTTTTTTTAGCTTCACACTTTTTCCCGCATATAAGGGTAGGCAGATAGAACCTTTGTTTTTCTTTCTTGCATGCTGTATCCGCCTGTAAATGTTTGTTAGACTTAGATTGAGTTCCGTTTACTGTGATTTTTTTACGTATGTACCGTTGATGGATCAAATAAATAAATAAAAATCCAGTGTCTAGACACTCCGTCCTCCACTTTCCGTCCAAATCCGAGACTTTGCGTTGCTGAATGGCACAACTGAAAGCCGCGCCTAACAATAAAAATAATAGTACTTAATACCACTGCATCATGAGTTCAAAAATGTATAAAATAAAATGAAAAAATGCCATATGTAAATTTTAAAAGTACTGACATAACTTTGTGAAATAGCAAATGTAATGAGCTTGTAACTTAACTAGCTACATATACATATAACGTATCGCAGTTTCATCCCACTCAAAGCTGCGGTACTTTAATTACCGATTCGTTTTGTATACCGTGAATCCTGAATATATTATGCTTGGGACATAAGCTTACTGTGCTGCTTACTTTTAAATGCAGTAACTTTGTAAGAGTTATTTTATAAATAATGTAAATTTTACCTCATATTATAATTTATTTGTATGAAATAACAATGAGAATTAGCATTATTGAAGTATTCTTAGATTTTAAATATATTGAGGCAGACCTAGAAAAAAAAATATGTAACTAATTGCTACCGCGACTTTGTCCGTGCGTATTCAAAAATAAAATTAGCCTTAATAAAAATTAAGTTACTCCTTATTACATCAGCTATCTGCCAGTAGAAGTCCCGTCAAAATCGGTCGTGCCGTTCCAAAGATTAGCCGGGTCAAACAGACAGAGAGACAGACAGACAAAATTGTAAAAAATATTACTTTGGTATACATGTAGAAAAAAAGCCGTTATTTTAATATTACAAACATACACTTCAATGTTCTTTATTATGGCGTGTAAAGATAGTGTTCTATCTATTCTGCTATTTCGTTTGCGACCAAGTCTGAGCACACGTTCAAGTTTTCTTCTCTAGGCAAATGAAATGATGATATAGTTTTCTTCTCTAGGCAAATGAAACTAATTTAAATATAAATATTCCTCCTGGTGGGGATAGAAACCACATCCAACACCCATCATGTTTGCAGTCAGAGGCTGACCCACTGCACCACCACCACCATGTGGCACAGTGGCTATTGTATATTAAAACTGCCCATCATACTAAAGAAGTGTGACGCTCAAAACAATCATTACACTAAGCGTTGGCTATCCTGCTATCCTGGAACAAAATGTGATGACGAAATAAAAAGGAACAAATACAGAAATAAATTAAAAACCCACTGCCATGTTTTCACAAATATAAAGCCTGAACCCACTACCCATCATCGGCAATTCCATAGGCGATTTCTTTTGTTATAATAAATAAATGAATTATTAATAAATATAGTTATTTAATAATCTAGCAAAAACTCTATAAAAATCTATTTTAATTGATACAAGATAATTAATTATTTAATATGAAAAATTAACTTTTTAACTCAACGAAATATATATATTATCGTCCAGAGCGACCTTAGGTTTTTAAATATTTTTTTAATGCCAGCTTACCTCTACAAGAATTGCACACTTCGGCACAACTACCCATACAAACAACCAATAGGGGTCTGTATAATATGAATTACATCTTCACGAGACAATAACGGCCAATTTGTTTTATATGTGTTATATAAATTACATAGTTAGGACAATTTGCGGTATAAATGCCTCTAAGCCATTGCTATGCGGAAATTTTGGTAAACGAGATTATTTTTTTAATTGAATTATGTTCCAGTATGGCATATGTAGTTGGTTTGTTGATCACTGAACGAATATATATATATATATAAAAAAAAAAAAAAAAAAAAAAAAAAAAAAAAAAAAAAAAAAAAAAAAAAAAAAAAAAAAAAAAAAAAAAAAAAAAAAAAAAAAAAAAAAAAAAAAAAAAAATATATATATTTATTGTAACTTAACTCTAGTGATATTATACCACGTTCTCCATTTCCTCCTGAATTCAAGATGTTGCATGTTGAGTGGCGGAACTCAATGCCATGCTTTACCTTACTAGACTTATGTATCTGACATGAAAATATGTTCGATTGAGAGTAAAGCCGTCGTACCTCAGTTAATTAGCGTTTGTAAACGCAATGGTTGTGGGTTCGATCTCCGACCCGGGGAAACAATTTTATTTAAATAATTTTCATTTTACCGCGCCACCGTTCTGCCAATCCAAATACAATGGCTGAAAGAAAGAAAGTGTATGGGCGGAAAGAAAAGAGAGAGTCTTAACCCTCAATTTTCTATTCCTAAACTAATTTGTGAAAAAAGACATGATGCTGCTTTTTTAGTAATATTTTTGAAAACAATTGAACTTGACGGTCAGTGAAATTCGATTAACAGATTGCAATTTTAGAATTAAGGCCACAGTGTTGTCAACAATGTGATCGATAGAAGCTTTTGTATAGAATTTTTAAACGCATTAGTTGCTTGGCAATATATGAACATGAATATAAATTGTAGAAGATTTTAATAAAGAATATCTATGAAACATTTTCATTATTTTGTGGGAAAAAGAAGCAGTCAATTATGTTCATAGAAAAAAAGCATTAAATTTTTTTCAAATTTTAACAACGCATGGGAACCCCACAGAAAAAAACATTACGAAATTATAGCAGACTCGCTAATCTATACATATTATAAAAATGTAACTGATCACTGTATGTATAAGGAAAATATATTATAAAATATTCAGGGAATTTATTATATAAGTTCTATTATATTGATAATAGAACCCAAAACAACTATTTAATTTGGTTTTCTCTTTGTCTGTTTATGTTTGTATGATTGTTTGTGCACGCTAATCTCAGAAACGGCTTAACCGATTTAAATACAATTTTGACTATTTTATTATGGTAAGCTTCCCTTAATATTTAGTTCTTTCTTCTCATTTTATTTGATTTTAATGTGTTAATAAATAAAAAAGTAACAGCCATATTTATTACAAATTTAAGCAAAGTTTCTGATTTAAGATAAAGAACGCGGGTGGGCCAAGAAAATAAACAATTTAGTCATGTAGTTTACGCAGGCGAAGCCGCAGGCGGGTCACTAGTTAATAATATATCTCTATTAATAAAACTCTTCCGTCACTCATTAAATAACTGACAGATAAGGTAAATAAAAAAACTTGTCGTTGAAAACTGATATTTCATTCATGTAGGAGGAGAGCTCTAAATTCACCAAGGTTTACAAAGTATTAAGATATTATTTTCAGAAATTATCACAATATCAAAAAAGAAATGAGATTTTACAATTGAAGTTACAAAAAATAGATACTGTCATATTAATGGCAAGAATAATGAAGCCGACGTATAGAAAAGTGCAAGCGACAACTAGTTTCACATATAACATAAATTTACCTTACACAAACATTTACAGAAATAAATAAATATTTATGTTCATTTATACAAATTTCAATTTCAGATTTACAGTAGCTGTTATTTTTCATCCTTTCCGTTTGATATATTGCGGTGGTATTCAATATGTAGAATAAATCAATTGACAGTAACCTGTGACGTGGATGTTCTTTTAATGATTTTGACTTTGATTAATGAAATTTACTTAAAACCTTTTTTTTTAAGTTCATTGGAAATATAACTGTCAAAGGACATATACTTTGCTCTTCTTGAGATCTTAGTGTGTATATAGTAAAGCTGTATATTTTTTAATACAAATAATCAAAATCTAAAATTAAGAGTATTGCCACACGTATTTAAAGCTAGAATCATTAACTTTTGAGTGGAAAAGTTAGTGCAAGTTTAGTGTTTAAAAATGAGTCTTCTAGCTTTACATTAAGCTATAGAAAAAAATATATTCTTTTATATGTATTTCAGCTTCACGCTGTTTCCAGATTAGTAACTAGCCTACTAGAGAGAACCTAGAATCAAGTCACTTCGATCATCACTTTTTTCCTGAAATCGAGACATTACGTGGTAAGTGGGGAAACTCAACGCCGCGCTTTATCTCCAAATTTATCTACCAGAGCTCAGAAACAAAATAATTTCATTATTATCATTCCTTCGAATGGGAATCGAACCCATAACGCGATTAGAGCCAAATGCTGTCCCATCCCAATATTTTTTAATACCCATTTCCATAGAAATATTACATAAACTGAACCCAAATATATTATCCTGTATAATGCTATTCTAATTTATGAGAGGTACTATTTTAGTTTGCCTTGTAGAGATCACTTGTAAACGATAAGGCGTTTGCGTGATCTGGCTACATTGTAAGTCATCTCTATAGTAAAGTATATTTTCAAGGTTTTCGTCTGTTTTTGGCTGATAGAGACAGCTCTACACTTTATCATAGAGTAAGAATATAATAGAATAAAATCAAATAGAATAGAGTATACAAAATTTTGTATTGTACACAAAAACAGAAAACACATAAAATAAAATACATATTTAAGGAGTCTAAGTGCGTCAAGCAATCTTTTACAGACATTCGATAAAGAAAGAACTTCTTATAAAAAAAATGGAAGATCATATCAGTTCATATGATATTTATAGCACAAATATGTAAATAATATACAATACTATAATAATCTGTACATATAATAAAAATGTAACTGCCCGCTGTCGGTACATGGAAGATATATGAAAAAAAATTATTATTGGGGACATTTATCAATATAATAGAACCCAATATTTTTTTTTTCTGTTTGCCTGTTTGTTTGCGCACGCTAATCTCAGTAACGGCTTAACCGATTTAAATGCAGTTTTGACTATTGTATTTTGGTACTTAACATGTAGTGTTTATTTAATTTCAATCAGTTCATAAATAGAAATAAACTATTTAATTTAGGAACATAAGCCACGAGCAGGTCGCTAGTATACAAATATATTTATTTAATATATATGTACAATATATATATATTTATATTACATATATATATATATTACATAGACATACGAAAGCACAGAGGTTGTTTGTCAACATTTTCTTCTTATATTTAATTACGACACACTTGCAGATTGCAATTAGTAAGTGAATATGGAAATTACTCTGTGTCCAGTTTACCAACAAGAACTGCTATCAACCAGATCTTGTTATCTGAATATAATTAACTTGCAAAGTTGCCTTTCGAGTGCATAAATATAACTTTAGATTGAGCACTTTACGTGTTTATTTAAAGTTTTACTCGCTATTTTATATTATAGGTTGTAATACAGGACTCATTCCGGTATATATGGCGCAACAAACGTGATTGGTTGTGAGATTACATTTTAATTTTAATTTCATTAGATGAAATAGAACACGCAATTTCTCGGATTCTGGTGGAAAGCTGATAATGGAGTGTCTTTTCACTATTTCTCACCTCCACAACACTCCTTTATTGTAAAATCAGTGATTCTTTCTTCCTACGGAAGTTTGACTTTTAAAGTCATTACATGTTAATATATTGTATACTAGCGACCTGCTCGCGGCTTCACCTGCGTCAATTACATGACTAAGCTATTTTCGTAATATAAATGGAATTAAGAACCCATTGAAAAGAAAGAACGTTAAGGGTAGAAGCAGTACAATAGTCTAAATTGCATTTAATTCGGTTAAGTCGTTGCTGAGATTAGTACACAAGCACACAGACAAACAGAAAAGTAAATAATTAATCATTGTTTTGGGTTCTATTAAATAGCAATAGTAACTTTTTCTTAATCTTTAATTTGATCGTTTGTCGATTATTAAGATGTATTAATCTACTAGGAGGTATAATTTCGCGGAGTTGAGTTCCACTCAACACACAATGTCTCGAATTCGGACGTAAAGTGGAGAACAGAGTGTCTTGTATCTAAATTATGATTTAGACTGCTATGCGGGAAAAAGCGTAAAGCTGAAAAAATATGAGCTGTTGATCAGTGGATTCCAAAAGCTTTATTCAACGAGAGTCACAAAGAACAGGCCTCTGTTTAATTAGATTAATTTATTAAATGGCAGTTTACTATGCAGGCCCTTTTACCTTTCAAATTTAATAGCTGTTGAGATAAAAGGACGAAATAGCATGAAATTTGGCATAGTTTCTCATATGCTTCATATGGAATGGCACAAAAGGCCAATTATATTTTCAAAATAATGTGTTAAATTAATAAATTTAATGTTATGAGAACTACCATGTTCATGTTAACGGGGTCTAGTCAAATTTAATATACGAAGTTACGTTGAAATGTGGCTTTTTAAATTAAAAGTAATAAAAGAAAATATTTTGAATTTAATATTTTACAATTACAAATATATGTATATGCTGTGTAACTATAAAATATTTACAAACGTACCGACATATTTAATAGCAATAATCTTCACGTCCATTTCTTTTCATGTCGTCACCGGAAGTGGTCAATTTTGCTTAAAGTATTTAAATCTGGAATTTTGACTTGTGGAACATGCTGCCATTTTTAACAGCTTGATTTTATATTTTTTATTTTAAGAAACAAAATATATTGAACAAGATATCTTATTCTACCTTATTAGGATCTTGAGTTTACGCGATTTGTATGATAATGGTCTGGCAGGCAGTTTACCTGTGACCACGGACTTTTGTAACGTATTTGAATCGTTCAGTTTTAAAAATCGATAGAACAATATAGAAAGATAGGTGAGATATAAATGAAAAAAAATTAAAAATAAAAATTATTTACAGCTTCACGTTTTTCCACATAACAGGGTTCAGAGAGAATTTAGTGTCAAGACACTTTGTTCTCCACTTTCCGGCCGATCAAGATATTGCGCGTTCAGTGGAGGAACTCAACGTCGATTTCTGTTTGTTCCTTCTTACCAGAGCGGAGCATAGAAAATAACCTGAATATAATTATTCCCCCGAGTGGAAATCGAAACCACATCCAAATGCGTGCAGAGTCAAACGCTGTCCTACTGCGCCACAATGGCATTTTATTAGTATTTTGAAGTGCTATATCAAAATTATACAATTCTTTATTACAAGTAATTATAATAAGTATTTGATTAAAATATTCGTATAAAATGTATGTTGACGATGTTAAAGGAGCTGTAACACGATCAACCAAATTTATTAAGGTAACATGTACATGACCTTCTCCTTACTTCGACAAGTTTAATTAGTAGGCGGTCGTTAAGTTACTATGGTTATATAATATATTATAATATTAACAATAATAAAAGCCATCGTGGCGCAGTGCCACAGCGTCTGTATGTAAATGTTATTGGCTGTGGGTTTGATTTGTACTTGAAGGAATTATAAATTATTTTCAATTCTTCGTTCTCTTAATACAAAACGTAGCGTTGAGTTAAAACACTCAATATACAAAGTCTCGAAATCGGGCGGAGCATGTAGAATGCAGTGTTTATCAATGACTTCCTTGAAAACATAACTTCATAAGCAGGTTTTTTCCTGAGTAGTCCGAGAGAACAAAGTCACAAGACACTTCTCACATTCAACACTCCACTTTCCACACAACACCAGAGCGTAAAATGTAAAATATTTTAAATACAATCATTCCTCCTAGTGGGAATTGAACCGACAAGCAATCGCGTTACAGTCAGATGGTGGCGTATTGCTCCACGATTGCCTTTTTACTTCCTTATTATCATTTGACTAATGAAAATATGAAGTCAATATGTGAGCACACACAGCACCTGCACAGGACGGACGGATCGGGCATGCCCACTGTAAACGCTATGATGGTCTCATAAAAAAAAATTACATCTATTATTAATAAAGTACATCGCAATGACAAATACTAGAATGGTACTTGGTAGAACATTTAATCTTAAAACAAGTTGAAGATAACTAGGACCTCTTCATTTACTTAAGCCATTTAAGTCATGTCTGCCTCGAGCGGCATTATACAAATTGTAAACTCAAATACGCCCCGGGACCTGGGCTCTACGCTAATTGTATACGCTAGCGCTTCAAATTTTGTTTCACCTTTGTTCATTGTTGTAATAGTATTATCAATATAAAAGTCCATCATAGTTCATGATTGAGGCCAACGTGACGTAGTGGAACAGTGTGTTAATAGAATTGTGGGTGGGTTGTGATTTCGATGCTCACTCGGAGGATTGATTATATTTAAATTATTTTTATTTTTCTGCGCTGGTGATAAGATAAAGCGCGGCGTTCAGGTCTCCACTAATCTCGGGATATCTCGAATTCGGGGAATTCGAGAATGTGTCTTGAACTAGGTTCTCTCTGCCTAAGCTATGCGAGAAAAAGCTTGGAGCTATTCAAGTAATTAGTCAGGTAAGGAAAAAGTCAAGTAATTTTATTTGGAAACAGGTGTTAAAATAATTTTAGACATTACGGACAATATTTATTAATGTTATCCATAATGTCCGAATTTCCAGAAACATTCATACAATTAAGTGATATTCTACACAATTTCTATTACGACGATTATAAAAGTAGCTTAATCTCAAATCTATTGCACTTGCAATTGCAATATATGCAACTATGAAACTCATCTAGAAATCAAATCTAGGGCCATATTTATAAAAGACAATGCCATTCAATACATATCGATTAAACATAGATTTACGATGCCGCGTTGATATTTTTCCATATAAAAAGCATTATCGTATTTCAGATTTCAATTCCCCTTCAGACTCAGAATATTCGCTGTTATCATAAACGTTACAAGAAAATCGTTTTTGCAATCAGTAGGGCAAAGGAATAGTATCTAAGTCGTTTCATTTTATGACACCGCTACTGATGAGTCAATGCATCTTTGTATATAGTCATTATGATATATTAATTTATTTAGTATAGTTTCACGCTTTTTCACAGATAGCAGTGTAGACGGAGACAGTGTAGTGCTAAGACACTCCGTTCTCCACTTTCCGCCCGAAATCGAGAGTGACTGACTGACAGAATGAGTGGCGGAACGTAACACTGCGCTTTGCTTTAGGCACCAGAGTGGAGACATGAAAATAATGTAAATATCCTTTTTCCTTGTGGACAGACAGATGCTATTCCACTTTGCCACAATAGCCTTAAATTTGTATTAATCTTATACAAGAAATTATAAAAATACTTTAGTTTCTCTTTTATAACTTATCTATACAAGAAAACGTGATGTGCGTCTGTCATTTACACAAAAGTGTATGTCAAACACATTATAAGTTTGTGTAATAATTATGTTATTCATTTAATGTATTTCTTATAAACATTAATGTCTCTCTGGTCGTCTTTTCCATATAAATTAGTAAGAACTTATATTTTTTTAATAGCTATTTGAGTCGGAATTTTGTAAAAATATGTCTATAATTCTTCTTATCAATTACTTTTCACGATCGCAGTGCAAGTGCCGAGGATTTTTTTTCCACCTGCTTCGTTAGATCAAGCGATAAGGTTTTCATCACCTCACATGTAATATCTAAAAAAAGCTAAACTCCACGCCCTTTCTCTCATACCAAACCAAACGACACTCTGTTATGCTAATATATTTATAAAATGAAAGCGAATAATTGACACTAGGTTCTCTCTGTCGAAGAATGATAACAGAAATAACTTACTTTTGTAAATTGTTAAATAGTAAGATATAGATTTCTTTTATGTTATTGTTTTTTTATACACAGTCCGTGCATTTGTTAACAAATACGAAATTATTTTTTTTAACAAAGGTACGGTTGTTAACAAAGATGTTTTTTTCCTGATTTTCCTGATAGGAAATTACTACAAGAGACAATATTTCATTTTCCTTAATTAAGTTTATCATTATATTATACAATTCTATAGTTCTATACTTCTATATAATACACTCATATACCATTGACGCCTTAAAAATCCTATATTGCCTTGCCTCATCTAATATAATATGCTTCTCGGGGAACTCGGCATATAAATTACCAGGTTATGACGTCGTTTGATAAATTATTATGCCTAGAGTTTAATATGTACTGTGTAAATTTGATTTAGCTGCAATTACGTACCTAAAGGTACCTTATCGTTGGAGGATCTTGCTATATTGCGGTACGTCTCTAACAAATTACACATTTGTCTAACGAAAAACAGGATGTGTTCTCTTTTTAAATTTTATTTACAGATCTTATTAGATCTAGGTCAATGTTTGCTGTGGTAGAAGAATTTTGGTTAGTTATTGGAGTTGTAGTAGAGTTCAGTCTAATGCTCAACCAGGTTAGTCTTGTCCAGTAATGACGACTAGATTACTGTACTAAAATAAAGTTTTATTTAATATTTAAAATAAGCTTCTTATTTATTGAATAAAATGTTAATCTAATCTTAATCTTGAGGCCATCGTGGTTGAGTCACGTCTCACTGGAATCGCGATTGGTTGTGGGTTAGATTCCGAATCGGTGGAATGATCATAATTATATTCATTTCTCCGCTCTGGTGGGCAAGACAAAGCGCGGCGTTGAGGTCTGCCACTCAACACATAATGTTCCGAATTCTCTACTACCCTCAAAGAAATGAAAAAATACACGTTTTTGTTTCTTGTTCACTATATGAAGCTTCACAGTTCACATAATTCTCCCACTTCCAAAGGTTGGCTGGAAGAAATGTCTTTTAGAGATAAGTGCACCATTGCTAACGTATTCTACTGTTTTTTTAAGTGTAATAAAGAATATATATATATATATATATATATATATAGAGAGAGAGAGAGAATCTACTGCACTTTCCGCCCAAAATCGAGACTTTGCGTGTTGAGTGACGTAACACAACGCCGTGATTTTACCTTTAACAAATATTATCAACTAAGCATATCTTTAAAATTAAAAAAATATAATAAGCTATCCGTTACCGAGTAATAAAATAGATTAATTAAAATTCTTTGTAACAAAGAACAGGACCGTAATATATTCAGATGGGGACGCCTCTAAGCGATAACGTGGAAAATGAGAAAAATTGCAAGTGTTACATCTAGTGGAAGAGACAAATGAGATTTATTTAAGAAATCCTTTCGTATCGTCAAAAAAGGGCGAAGTTCATTGAGATTATCACCGATTAGATTTAGTAAATTGCTAATTTTTTTGGCATAAACGAATTTCGTTAGCTATTTTTGATATTGTGTGTCAAGCATCAAGTTAACAGGTCTCCGTGGTAGTGGCTGTGTGACTGTAAATGTAATTGGTTGTGAAGTCGATTCCCACTCGGGGAAATGATTAATTTTAAAATATTTTGAAAGTGTGGTGTTGAGTTCTGTCACTGAACACGCCATATGTCCATTTCAGGTGCAGAACGGAATGTCTTGACAATAATTTCCTCCGACTACCCTTCTAGAAAAGCAGGAAACTTCAAACAAAAATCAAGCTAAAATTTGTGTGTTTATTTATTACACAGTACTGTTGGCGACACCCACTTTCTCGGGTTGACTGGAAGAAATCTAGTATTTAGCAGTAACAAAAACATATTTGTGACATTGTTAGAATAACAACCCATGATATACGAATAGCAAATATTTTTCGGTGGTTACTTCGAGTTCGAGGAAAACTTTGGCATCTGTCGAAAGATAAACATTCGTCATTGGTATCTCCTTGTTTATTTAAAAGAGCCATATCAATTTTTTTTATTTTTTTCAAATATTATTCAAACACTTAGGATATCAAAAACATTTTTATAAAACGTGTAAAAGTTTAATATAGCGGGACTGGAACCGGCCTCTAGGAAGCTGTCCAACGCTCAGAGCCATACATTCTTTATTTATATTATATTTTTAATATAAATATGTTATAAATATTTAATAAATAGCATTATCTCTAGTAAAGTACTTTTTTTTTACGTGAAGAAATCCTTTACGGATACCAGCCCGATTGAGGAGGCGGACGTGGTTATATGAAACTCCGGACTGTCAGATAGGCCTTCCGTATACCTACTTAAACCTCACGGTGCTCCTCCTCGACCGCCAATAGCCGAGAACACGGGAACCCCAATCTTCCGTGAACCCCGTCGGTGGGAGCCAGCAAGGCACGTCGTGGAGTCAAGGGTGGTGGGCACCGTCGACGGCCTGCTAAGAGTAGCACACGGGAGTGACCAGCGCGCATCTACTCGGGCCAGGTGACTAAGCAATCAGCTTCCTCAAGCTAACCACCCTCTAGCAGAATCAGGGCGGAAGGCGACGATCTTGTGGCGCCTTCCGGCGACCCGGACGTTTGCGGCAAACGGCGAGGTTGGCGGAGGCTTCCCTCGCCCGTTCCGCCGCTTCCTTCTCGAGCATCATCGCCTCGCAGAAGGTTCCGACCACTTCTCACGACCTCTCGCAAGCCACCATGGCCTTCACGACAGCCAGGCAAGGAGAGGTCGCCCACTATAACGACATTGAGACGCCCAGGCTGGGCACACATCCAGCGTGTGCTAGGCCGTCTCCTCGAGGCAGTCGTCGCAGTGGTGGCAGCGAGCGTCGGGTTTCCTCCCAGCGACCCACCACAAGTACCTTCCGAAGCATCCATGCCCCATGAGGACCTGCGTGGTGCAGAAGGTTAGGACGCCATGACGCCTCACTTACCACTGGCGGAACACCGAATGAACTGCCTCGATTATCCTCAGGCTGGCAAATGATGCCAGGACTCCCACGCTCTTGTTAAAGTACTTAGCTCTATTATAATCAACATTGCCGCACATCTCGCTTTTATTTTCAATAAATGTATAGAAACTGGTATTTTCTTAGATTCAATAAAGTGTAGTAAAATAGTAGTAGTTAGTAAAATAATACTTTCGCTTTACGAAACTGGAGACAGATCTGACCCTAAAAACTTCATACCGATATTTATTTGCTAAATATTTTAAAAAACAATATTTAACCAGCTGAATATTTTTTTATATAAAAAATTGGCCCCATAGTGAACAATATAGCTTCACCAAAGGCAAATCTACTACAGATGCGGGTAATGCACTTCCGAAACACATTTATGATGCTTACGAAAAGTTTAAAAATGCTATTGTAGTCTTTTGCGATTTATCCAAAGCATTTGATTGTGTAGACTATGAAACTCTATTATTAAAATGATATTATAATGGGATACAGGATGCTGACCCTGATCATATTGCTTCGTATTGGAATCAGAGAATCCTGAAGGTTAATATAAATAAAGTAAAATCACCGGCAGCACCGCAAACATAAATTCGATATTTATTCTTCAGAAAAGAGTTTTCAAAAAATGTATTACAATTAATTTATAATCTTAGTGCTCGAGATTCTTAGCGAGATGTTTTTAAACTCATAGGTATACTTACAGTTGCTTCGCAGTATATGTATTATAATATTTTGATTGTCCGAAAACACATCGGGTGTTATGCTAAAAACAGTGACAGACATACGATAGGGACGAGAAATAAAAATAAGCTTGTAACACCAAGTTATCACCTCCAAAAAGTAAAAATTTTAAAGCTGTTATTAAAACAACATTAATAAGCAGCTCTGTAAAAGAATATTTAAAAGATAAAAATGTGTGGAAGTAATATGATTTGTGTTTGGTGTAGGTTAGCTAAACTAATAAGCCACTGTATTAAATGATAAAATTGAAAATTTTGTATATTTTAAAATAGCAACTGCCATCCATGCCGGTGGTAGCTTTATGTGCCTTCGACGATTCAAAAGTGCTTGCAAAAGTCTATTTAAATAAAGGATATTTTGTGTTTGAATTTAAATTTAAAACGATGGATTTTACTCTGTGGGTAGCAGAAATTTGTACCTCTCTACAGAGATGTTAACAACAATAACAAGTCTTCAGTCTTAGCTTGAAATAGAACGTATACGTGGTTAAGTAATTAGGTACAAAATTTCTCTAAAAGATTGCTCCAGCAATGTCCATAAGCTAGAGTCATTCCTTAAACCATGACTTTCATATTCTAACCCCACTTTCATCTAATATCCAAGTACCAGTTTACACAAATAATAAACACTGTTTCTCAAACACAAAGTATCCGCTGCTAAATTGGGACGTACAATATTTAAGAACTGCGAGTACTGCAGTGATCTTGGTACCTCTGCGTCAGTCTTTCGTCAGAATTTAAGCTAAAGAACATTAAAAGTTAAGGCGCTTTCACATTATTCTAATAAATATTTAAAAAAATCTTAGCTTTATTAAATATTTGGTATTGTCTCAATTCCATACAATTATTACAAACATAATTTTAGAAAACGTATAAAAATTTGAACGCATCGGAATTTCCACCCCCATCTAATGGAAATCCTCTCGGTCAAATTTTATACGTTTTCTAAAAATATGTTTTTCAATTTCCTACGTGTATGAATAGCACTTTAAAAATCCAAAAAAATATAAAAATAATAGTTTAAAAATTATTTTAAAAAAATATTATAATCATCAAACCAATCTTTTTAAGGCATTACATACCTACTAATTGATACGATACTTTTTATATAACAAATCATAGCCAATAACACTTGTCGCAGTCTTCTTAAAACAGCAATGTTAATTTATTTATTTTTATTTCCCTACTCTGTTAAGATAAAGTGCGGCGCTAAGTTCCGTCAGTCGACACGCAATGTCTCGATTGGTGGAAACGAACTTGGACGAACGGAGTGTCATGGCACAACAGAGAGAACCTTGTATGTATACCTCTCTGCCTTTTTACGTTTTAAAAAGTTTGATACAAACAAAATTTACATTTGTAAAGGCCCTTTAACTTCTACATCAAAATGTTTTTATCAAAACTTTTATTCTATAATTTTATTTGGTGCGTAAATATTCAGGGATATAATTGTAAATATTATACAAGACAGTGATGAATATTTTACATAGAAAATTTTACTTGAATACACAATACAGCATGATGTCACCTTTGTTTGCAGATACTGTGGGTTCATTCAAAGAAAATAGAAAAAAAATTGACTCAAGTTTATGGACTTTTTCATAGTGAATATATTAGAGTCAAATAGGGAAAATGTTGTGTTGAGTTAATTCAACACCACACTTTGTGTTACCAGAGGAATGAAAATATAATCATTTTATAGTCAGATTCTATCCAAATGTGCTCATAAATTATATGGTAATTTGTAAAGAAAAGTGTAAGTCTTTTTTAAAAACATTTTTTGTTTTATTAGTTGGTATATTCTCGTTATTTTGAAATATTTTACTTCTTATTGACCATTATTTATACCTCTTTTAATCAAATAATAAAAAATAGTAAAAATTCGCCGTCCGCCAACAATTCAATTTGGGACTGTTGAATAGAGGAACATCCAGAAGTCTGACTCAATAGCCCAGGACTCAGTTTGTTTATTTTATAGGTTGTAGAATTTGGACGGACTAGTTTTCTATATTGTCTATAGCCCTTTAGTATTGACCGGTGACGCAGAGACAGATCTAGGCTGATGTGTCACATCAAAACATTTTATTTTCTCTGAGGGTTGTTCTTACGTGTTGGATATGTATTTCCACGCAAACATTAGATAGAGACTATCAGGTTCTTTTTATTTACTCGATAACTTTAAAGAAATATAGAAATAAAAAAGAAAGAAAGAACATAATAATAATAATAGCTTAGTTTTCCAAATTTTCCACATTTCCTACTCTAGTATTAGCTGGTCACCATTTCTGAGCTTGTGGTACCATCACTCAGAGATGGATCCCAGGTTAAGCGTGATAATAAAATCGACTAATATCTCAATATTTCATAGGAACGTTTCTTCTTAATCCAACATTTCTTAAAGAGATAATAATCAAGTAAAAATATTAATATTACAGATCATATAGGACTAGAACTAGAATATCTCGAGATATGTTAATGCAGCTAAGTGGTTTGACGTCGTCTAGTAACCACGCGATGTAAGCATATTGCGGCTATCTGATTACCATACGAATCTCACTCTCCTTGTGAGTTACGAATATTAGCGATGGGTTAGCATAATAGAAGATGCGACAATTTATAAAGTAAAGAGGTTTCATCTCAAAAGTATCATGTAAATTAATTAAGTTAAGAAGTAGTTACTTCTGTCAAATACTGATAGGTGTTCTTTTGACCTTCGGATTATCATAATATCACAATTATAAAGCCGTCATGGTGAAGTGGAACAGTAAACGCAGTGGTTGTGGGTTCGATTCCCCCTTGGCGGAGTAATACGGAGTGCGGCGTTGAGTTCCACCACGTAAAAATCAATGTCTCGATTTCTAGCGGAAAGTAGAGAATTATTAATAAAGTAGAATGTCTTGACGCAGTGTTTTTTCTGTCTACTCTGTTATGCGGGAAAAATCGTGAAGTTGAAAAATAAAAAGTAGCTTAACCTTGTCTATTGAAAATTTTATATTATCCAATCGATATTTTATCAAAATGTGTCAAGCATACTTAACTGTGATGAAAACAAGAAAACACAAGGTCAGATCTCGTGATAGACTTATTGTTGAAATTCTGCTTAGTTACAGTTTTATTATAAGTCGTTCATAATGAAGCATTTTTACAAGGTTACAGATTTTCAATGATTATTTCAAGCGCTTTGGTATAGTGTCTGTATACGCAATGGTTGTGGGTTTAATTCCAAAATAAAGAAAACGATATTTTAATTATTTGAATTTGTGCACTTTTTTAAAACTATGGGCAGCGTTAAGTTCCGCTACGAATCTCAATACTAGGTTTCTTAAATCAAACCGACTACCAACAAAATGATAATGTCTCTGGCCATACACACTTACATCTTAATAAGTTAGAAAAATCTTAGTGGTTTATTATTCCATTCTCCACTCTTCACACACTTACACACACATAATAATGCGTAGAGCAGGTAGCCCTGCAGCACGTTGCACAGACGATTCGAATAAGGTGGGTGGCAGCAAATGAATGCCCAGGACCGTATGTTTGGCGCCCTATGATGGAGCCTACGGTCATAAGAAGCGGTGACAGCCTGAAAAAAAAATACCCTCAAGAGTGTCCTTAAGAGTGCTCTTAAGGACACTACAGTCATGTTACAGTCACAACTATGTATTACAGATATATTTTTCAAGTAACCGATAAGAGAAATGCTTGTTTAATATAAACAATGAAATGATTAATGTTGAATGGGGAATGTGTGAAGTAAAACAAAAGATCCCCTAAATACAAATTTGTCCTACAGCCATCGCGTGTAGTCTAACACGTCGTGATTGCTCTACGATAATATATGCCTCTTTTGGTGACGTATGAGTAGAAAACCTACTGTTAAGACACTCTATTCTCCACTTTCAACCATATTCAAAGCTTTTACGTCTATATTAACCAAGAAAAAGAAAAAATAAGAAAATTGAAATTTTCACGTTAGTGGGTGCAAATCCATATTCATCAATTATTATCAGATACTACGCTAGATACAGACCCACTTGCTTTGCCTGCGTAAACTATATGACTACTAGTATTTCATTTATTCGCCCATCCACGTACATAAATCACAAATTTTGATTAAATTTACGATTTAAATGCTTGTAACTCTTCGTTTATGAACCTATTGAAATGAAATAAATACTAAATGTTAAGGAAAGTGTACCACAATACAATAGTTTAAATTGACATTATTTCGGCTTAGCCGTTTCTGAGATTAGCGTGCACAAACAGAATAAATATATATCATTGTTTTTGGGTTCTATATACATACTATATATATATATATCTCTTCCAGGTACAGACAGCGATCAGTTACATTTTTATTATATATATAGATAAAAGAAAATCTTATACCCCTTTTTACAAAAGTTACGCCAACGAAGATGATGAAATTATATAGAGAGAAGGAGTGTAGACTAATATAATAATATATGTTTAAAATTATGTATAAATAAAGATAAAATTAATTAAATCATTGTAAGACACACTACCATATGTGTCAAACATATGTTTGTATAAAGTGGCATACACGTTGCTAAGGCAACGGACTGGAAGGAAAGCGTCAACAGGACTACTAATACTTCAGCTTCTTAAATTCCCTCGTATAAAAAAATACTAAATATATTTTCAAACAAACGTTGCCTCAGTAAATTGAACCGGTTACTTTCAAGGCAGTAAGCTAAGGCTTGGTTAAACAATGCTCTAAAGAGTTCCATGAATAAATAAGGAAAATAAGAAATTTTCTATATAAAAAATAAAAATTGGTAACATTCCAAAGGGTTATGTGATTGATACAACATGGATTTCCTTTCAATGATATTGTGGCTTTAGGAAGTATGGAAATACCAGGCCTTTACTCAGAAGCCGTATCATGTAGAGTTCTGGTACCAATATATAAGCAAATTTGTATTTTGATACTTATTTTATATATAAAAATACATTTTTCTCTTCTGTATATCTGTAGTTTTATTCTGATTTTGAAGCGTGATGTGGAGAAAATTCTGTGTATTTCAAAGGAACTGAACACCGGACCGGCGGTATCGCTGTTGGCAGTCAAATGCTGCCGCTATGCGCCTGTAGGAATAGGAAATCTATACTACCAAATGATTATGAGATATATCCCGATAATTTTAAAAACATGAGATATATCCCAATGATTTTAAACACTTTTACTTCGAAAATGGACGAAAAAAATTAAATATAATTTATTTTATATTTTAACACTATCAATCATTACAATTCTCCTTCGTGTATTTTTCATACAACGTGACATTCGCAAATTGATACCAACTCAACTTGCACGTTTGAAGCGCCATAATTAATGGACTGAACTGAACTGATTCTGATGTTTATAATGATTTTAAAGATCAAAAGCCATTAGTCCAAATTATTTTACGGTCACACTGGTTGAGAGAAAAGAGTCAAGTCACTATACTCTTCGACTATTCCATATATATAAATTTAAATATAACCTTTTTTTACATTCAATCAACAAACAACATTTAACATTATAATGGAAAGGTGCCTATTTAGTAGTCATGTCTTTCTTTCTACTTATACTAATTAGTTCGGACGACACCTCGTCTGTAATTGCTACCACCGTTTTTAACCTCATAATAAAATGCCTTGTTAAAATTAATGACCGAAACGACATCTACGAGACGTAAGCGGAACGTGACAGGCCCAAGGGTGAAGCCAGGATATTCATACTAATATTGTAAATGCGAAAGTAACTGTTTGTCTGTCTATGACGTCAGCATGGCTGAGCTGCTGAAGTTCCATGTATTTCATTGTTTTACGAAAAGACCGCTGAAAATACGAAACAGCTATTGTGCATGTTAGATTTTATATAATATTTATTTATAAATATGATTCTCAGATTCCCCTGTTTCACAAATGTATAGACTTCACAATAAAAATAGCGTAAAAGTTGATATTTTTCATATAAACACAAAAAATCTGAGGCCAAAATGTTTGTGTTTTTTTTTCTCTTTCCTTCTTTTTTCTATATTTTTAACATCGTAAACAACTATTTACGATGTTTTTACTTTAAATATGGTTTACCCATAGTTTTAAGTTTATTATATTGTATATTTTCTGTATTTTTAATGTGTAACAATTATTGGAAAACGGAATAAATAAATGAATAAAAATGTAATATATTTGTATGTATGTTTAATTTGAGGGTAGCAAAATTTTAAATTTAATTAATAGGGTATGGGTATCTATTTTCATCTTAAAAAAAAATTGTGTTATATGGATTTTGAGTTATATTGAATAGCAGGTACCTGCAGAGAACTTAATATCAAGACACTCCGTTCTCCACGTTTCACCCGAAAATTAGACATTGCGTATTAAATGGCGGAAATCAATGCCTAGATTTGTCTTACCATAGCGAAGAAATGCAAAAAATTTAAATATTCGTCCCAAGTAGGAATCGAATCCACAATCAATCGTGATTTCAGCAGATGCTGTCAAACTGCGCCATGATAGCCTCATAACAAATTTAATTTTTAACTATCAAATAAGAGTATATTTCACTGTTATGTGTGCACGAGGAAACATTATTGGTTTTGTGTATACTAATATATTTTCAATCAATTGTATATAAACGTCAAACAAATACATCATTGTGTTATTGTAGTATAGTTTAGGCATGCTTAAAAGAACGAGACAATTATAGGTGCAAATAAAAATCAAAGTAATATATACATATAATAAAAATGGGACTGATCGCTGTCTGTACATGGAAGATATACAAGAAAAAATATTATTGGGGCAGTTATAAATGTAATAGAAACCAAAATAATGATTTTTTTTATTTGTCTGTGCGTTTGTGCACACTAATCTCAGAAATAGCTTAAATTGATTTTAATACAGTTTAGACTATTGTATTTTGATAAGCTTTAATTACAACTTAGCTTAAAGTTACAACAATTTTAATAATAAATTTGAGATAAGTGTGTGATCGCAATCGGGTGAAACCACTACATATTTAGTTTTAGTCGTATAGCTTACGCGGGCGAAGCCACGAGCGAGTCGGTAGTCTTATTCAAAATATATAATTACAAGCCCTTTTAAGGTGTTTTACATAAAAATAATATATGAAGTCACTACGGATGTGCATCGGTCACTGGGCATTATCGTATTCCGTGTTTAAAATAAAGAGGTTTTATAGACCAAGAAATAGTTTTAATATAATTGTTATTTTAAATATATTATGTAATGCTATATATTGCAAAACTGAATATACAAAGCGGGATCCTATGGAAATTCAAGACAGCTTGCCTGGCTCATAGCCATTCCTGTCTTCTTGGTAACAGTCTAATGTTATGTCGCTTGCAAGATTTGTTGATATGTTATAATATTAGATATCTGTATAAATTATAAGTTACTTTAAACAAAAATATATATACATATATGTATACTAGCGTCCCGCTCGAGGCAGCGCCCGCGTAAGCTACGTAAATTATAGAGAAGTATAGCTGTTTCATATTTTCAACAGCCCTTTTATAAAACAATGAAATACCTGGAAAAGCTTCAGCGGTTAGGCCGTGTTCACGTCAAAGACAGAGTTACTGATGCATTTATATAGTAACCTACAATATTAACTATTTTCTTTCCAAATTCCATCCAAATCGGGCCGGTATTCAGCCGCGAAAGCGTCATAGACAGACAGACAGACTTTTGTATTTATAATATTTGTATAGATTATACTATATAACCCCCGCGGATTACGTCAGTAGTTCTTTTAATTACGGCCTATTCTGTAACCTATCTAAGAGGAAAGTTCGTCTACCAACTGTTGTAGTGTACTCGAATGTTTTTTTTGTTGAAAATATATTTTGTACCAGTGGTTTCACCCGTGTGAATTATAGCTGTTTCGTATTTTCGTTTGCCTTTACGTAAAACAATGAAATTCCTAAACAAAAGCAAAAAAAAACGTTGGAGAAAATTGTAGCCTTTGTTTATGTTAAGACCCTCCAGTATCTCTATATAAAATTTCATCACAATCGATTCAGGGGTTTGGCCATGATGACGTTACAGACAGACACACATTTCTTACTTTCACCTTTAGAATATTAGTATAGATGATGTTGTAATACAATACTCCAGCGACAAAATTCGTTGTTCCCCAAATGACTAGTGAATGGGCAAGCATAGCGCTGTGTCTTGTTTAACTAAATTTATCAGTGAGATATACATATATAAATATATATATATATATTATTGAAACACGTGTGTTAGACGTTAGTCCAATGCGTGAAACCAGCGTGAGGAAGTGTGACAGCGCCTGATTGTATACGCGATGGAGCGTGAAGCTGAAATAATACTTTTACACGTCAAATTCATGTTTTTGAATTTCAAATTCATACGTCAAATAGATCTAATATTTTCATACAAAAAATAATAAATTCCAACATCAAAATAACAAATAACAATTTGAAATTTAAAATACCAAATTCAGAAAGTTTTATTTTCTGCATAATCAGAGAGAACCTATTTTCAAGACACTCTGTTCTCCACTTTGTACCCGAAACCAACAATGAAGACGTTGCCTTTAGTAGCAGAACTCAACGCCGCGCTTGATCTAATTACCAGAGCGGGGAAATGAAATGGGAATCGAACCCACAATCCATCGCGCTTACATTCAGATGCCTTCCCAATGCTCCACGATGGGTCTCTAACTTTGATGAGTAGAGGAATAAGTTTGGTGTTCAAAACCTATATATATATATATATACAGACACTCTTGCCATTCACTAAGTTCTGATTATGATCTGTAATATTTAGACATAAATCTAGGCATTACTGAGGAATTATTATACGAAAGCAATGGTTTGTGCTATCTAAGCACGACGGATACACTATATCTAATGACAAGATTTATAAATAATAATCAAAGCTGCATACTTTACATAATTTATGACTTATAATCTCTAAAAGATATTTTTTCCAGCCAACCTGTGAAAGTGGGTGAAGGCATTACAGTGGGAACATTCCGGCGAGTGTGGATCTATCCCACAACCAAGCATCAAGCATCCATCTTACAGTATACGCGATGGTTTCGATTGGGATTCGATTTTCACTTGTGACAAGAGCGCGGCCTAGAGTTCCGCCATTCAACATGCAATGTCTAGAATTTGGGCGATAAGTGGAGAACGGTGCCTCTGGACACTATGTTCTCTCTGCCTACCCTGATATGCAGACAGATGTAAAAAAAACTTGATTAGTAAAAAATTGTAATTCGATAACAAAGGTACTTAAGTCATATTTCTTTAAACATTTTTTAAAGTGTTGTTCGCACATTTCGGTAATTGTAAAAGACATATTTAGAAAACGTATAAAAATTTGAACGCTGCGGGCTTTGAACCCGCGCCTCTTGAACGGTTTTCAAAAAAGAAACCAAATAACATACAATACGTCTATTTTGACTAAATCAAAGAACTTATATTAATCATAGCAAAGTATCTATTGTACATTGAATTACTGGATCTAGTGTTGTTTACTCCACAGGTGCCCTAATTTGTAACAATGCGCTCGTTAGGCAGGGGCGATCAAATATTCTTACAAAGCGGGTCGCATTAATATTGTATTTGATTATATTAAAATTATAGGTAATATTTTAATTAGCTTAATATAGAAAATAAATATTTGCCATAAGTACCTAGATATTACATTTTGAATGATTATTTTTAAAGATGACTTTTTTCTATTTCTATGTTAAGTGACCGCAAAGTGACAACGTCTGTTGCGTGATTTCTTATGGGTTCGATTCCCACTCGGGAGAATGACTAAATTTAAATTATTTTTTATTATAGAGGCGTGGATTCAAATCCCGCTGCGTCTAAATTTTTATACGTTTTCTAAAAATATGTTTTTCCAATTACCTGAGTCTGTGAGTACAAACCTACCACCCTTCAAAAAATGTTAAAAATGACATTGAGACAACATCTCGTACAATATCTCGCAGTGTTCAGAGGAAAAGTCTTTACACTAGTTCTATCTGTCTAAATTGAGCCAATGCGGGAACAGCGTGAATCTGGTCTATAGTATCTTAGGTTAAAGAAATGTGCATATGTTTTTAACATGCATGCATGCATGGTTTCAAACCTAAAATTTCAAGGTCACAGAAAGTAAAAATACTTATTTTATTAACTTTACTTAAATGTAACACGGCAAAAATCCCGTTTTTCCTTTTCCAGTTGTAAAAACCCTATCTGAATGCCTATTGCCTATATGCCTTAAGGAGAGCTAAGCAAGTATCACCCTCTACCCGCCATAAATCACTCCGCTCTTTACTTGTTAAACAAAAACAGATAAAACAAAGACCTATCGTGGCACACTGGGACAGCGGCTGACTGTAACCGCGATTGTTTGTGGGTTTGATTCCCACTCGGGGAAATTGTTATATTTAAATTATATTTTATTGATCCACTGGCACTGCTTCAGGCGCTCGACGCAATGTGCTTAAATTTGGACGGAAACTGGAGAACGAGGTGTTTGACACTAGATTCTCTAAAAACTTGAAAAAAAAATTTAACAAGTATTTAAAAACAATATAATTGGGCAACCCTGTTCGAATATTTTGAGATGATTCTTTTTTTTTCTACAACGAATATCTGTTTTACAGTCTAAAGAAGATGGCGCGTGGCCAATCTTCAAAATCATCCCGCCAGTTTAGCTTAAATTAATTGAGTGAATATTCTCCCCACATACCCATTTGTCATTGATTAATTATTTAGCTTATTGTTTTATGTTTTTTTCAAAATAGTGCCAAATTTAAAAGGTTCTTCCACGCTTTAGGAACATTTGCAAATGTTATGTAGTAAGTAAATTCAATTTAAAATGTATTATTTCCGTTACAATGGCATAACCATGAAATGGAAACAAGCTGTTGTTTAAATATCGGACTTTAGTTATTCATTGCATTTATTTCTTTAGAGCAGGAAGTTTATAATAATATGCTCGGTTTTGTTTTTTAAATCAAATCTGTTAAACAAGCATTTTTTAAGTTCTTTGATTTTCACGATTTATTACACATTTTAAGTAGAATATTTTTAACCGGAATAATCGCGTATAACTGTGGTATTCGAAAATACATTTAGAATCAATATTCTAATGTAATAATCATTAGTCAAGGAAGCATTATGCAATAGCGAACCGGGTACGGACTTTGGAAAACGCAAGAGTAAAAATACGATCAGAAAACATTTACGCTTCTGTCTTTGCATATTCTCTCACTGTGTTTTTCTACTAAAACACCTTAGAGACATGTTGTTGGCATTGAGCATCTGACACAGTTTCTGCCTTATGAGAACTTCTTTTGTCATATGTACTATCAATTGGACATTGAATTCATTTACTAAACTAGCATCTAAATATGTAAAAGAATTGGAGTATAAAGTTCGAGAGAAAAAAGGTATTTGAAATCTTGAGTTGCTTATATACTATACTCACGCTATTCGGTGAGTTATTACTAACAATTGTTTAATTAATAATTCAACTAATCCTTTTACACATTTGAATATGTGAACAACTGACTCATATCAATGAGGCCGCGATAACACGATGTGTACGAATGAATCCTCTCGGGGAAATGATTTCATTTAAGTTACTTTTACTTCCAGGGGGAAGAAAAGAAGGATTAAGGAAGGAGAACGAGATGAAGGAGGAGGATGAAGTGGCGAAACTCAACGCTGCGCTTCGTTTTATTAATGGGATAAAATAAGGAATAAAATAGGGTATAAAAATTTAATGAAACAAAGCGCGGCGCTGCGTTTCGCCCATTCAATGTACAATTGCAATAGAATTTGGAATGTAAGTGAATTGCCTGAACACGGATTATCTCTATCACCGTGTCTGCTGTATGCAAGAAGAATTAGAGAGAATTTATTATAACTATTTCCATATATTATGGAACTTCCAAAACGCCTATAATTTCTTCGAATAAGAAATTTAATTTCCGAAAGCGCTTGGCGATTCAACTCGTATTTGTTTTTATAGATTTCATTTGCAGTAAATAAACAATATAACGTAAGCTATTTGACATAGACGGTGTTCCAAACTCCACACTGGATACCATCAAATTGAATATAATGCCAGATTACACACAGTGGGGTTCGGAATTAATATGCTAATGCCATATACCAGCATAATAAAAGATAAGGAGAAGCTGTCGAAAGTAATTGTTATTTTTCGTATTTTAAACCGATTAAGTAGAAATAACGCGCGTCTTGCTACGAATTAAAGAAAAGCTAGCTGGGTAGCTGTTTTTTTAAGACTTTGCTTGTGCGTTTTAAATAAATTTGAAGCATCTTAAAGGCACTATTTTCTCTCTGCCTAGTATATTTTATGTGAGAAGTAGACCTAAAAATTATATACGTTTAAGTATTCTTACTTAAAATAGATTTAGTGTCATTATTAAATTATATAAATATTCCTTTTTATTTCAAAGAACCAGTACCATTTTAAACTTTTACTTGAAAATGTTTAAGGACTCCATATATCAAAAGGACAGAACAAAAGTCCCCTATAACAACACTCGCATGCCTGTCCATCTGTCACGTCACCTAATTATTGCGTTACATAGTTTTTTTTAGCTTTACGCTCTTTCCGCATAGCAGGCTGGGCATAGAGACCCTAGTGTCAAGACACTCCGATATCTACTTTCTGTCCGGATTTAAGATGTGTGAGACCCGTTTTGAGAGCTGGGCCTCCATGCTACGCTTTTATCGTGTCACCATAACGGAGAAATGAAAATAATTTAAATTTAACTATTCCTCCGAGTGGGAATCGAACCCACAACCATTGCACATACAGGCAGACACTGTAACACTACGTCAGGATGTATTTTTTTTAATCAATTTAACTGGATACCTGCCACCACCCATCAGCTATAAGTTTCCAACTGTGCCAAAACGTTAAAAACAACACTTATTACAAATCCAAGGGTGAAATATTAAGATACGCTGCATTTTATTGCCTTGATCTTGAGCGTCTGATAACAAGTTCCATGACAACTTTTATGGATAAAATTAATTCTTAAAATATTACTGTTTTATTTTATAAATAATAAATAAAATGGTAGTTATTTTTCCTTACATTCACACTTTTTCCGTATGACAGAGTGAAACGAATGTCAAGACACTCCGTTCTCCACTTTCCGCCCGACGGCAAGACATTGCGTGTTGAATGGCGGTACTTTGAGTTTTACCAGAGTGAAAAATTTAAAATAATTTAAATATAATCATTCCCCCTAATGCGAATAGTATGCTCAACCATACGTGTCTACAGTTTAGACGCTGTTTTACTCTGCTACGATGGCCTTCACGGATGGAGAAAATTTCGTTTTTTTTTTAAATGCCTATTATTTGGCATTTAAAAAAAACAATATTTTCTTTCTTTTGGAAGGTAAGTAGTTTGTATGTCAATTTATGATTATACTTTGTGATTGTTACAACCTGTTTGTTGTTAGCGCGCGAGACGGGTTAGAATCCTGCTACGTTGAATTTTTTGATGTTTTAAATATTTTTCTTATTCTCAGTGTGTTAATTATATTTTGAAAAATAATAAAGTATATGAATTCCTTCTACTTTCTGATTAACCTTATTTTTTTTGCTTTGCAAATTCAATTGTTGCAGGCGTTAATTAGGAAAAATTAACGTAACGTTAACGTTTCCGGTCACGATGCGTCCAATAGAGAGAGTTGGACGGAAAAGACAAGAAAAACAGACTTTACAATCAGATAAGACTAATAATGGAAAGAGAGAGAAAGAGAGAGAGTTAAACGTCTTCTCTACTCTATGGGTTTTTAAGGTGGAAACATAATGGTGTTTCGGGGGAATGATTATTTATATCACAATTATTTCCAGCTTAACGCTTGTGCCCGTACAGCACAATGAATGTACTCTTGTTTTTTGTTTTTTATAGATTGTATTGATTCTTCTTATATATTTTTAGTCTAAATTATACATAGATTAATCACAAAATAGTCTTTAAGGAAAAACGAAAAGCATTAGCTAAATTAATGGAACGGTGACCTTTTCCTAAGATAAGTACTACCGAGCAATATAAGAGTATTTGTGTAGACGTCCCACATCCATCCCCCTCTCCCTCCTAATTCGTGAAATGGCGGGACGTAAGTATTTGAAGTATCTGTAGTGGGTTCGAATTCCATTCAGGGAATTATTATTTTAATTTCTCCTTTTTCCTAAGACAAGCAAGACGTTGAATTCTGTCATTCAACACACAGTGTCTAGATTTTAGGCTGAAAGTAGCGACAGGAGTGTATTGACACTAGGTTCTCACTAACCACCCTACTATGCGGAAGCAAGCGTGAAGATTAAAAAACTGGTTTCAAAAATGTGAAATTGAACTTCAAAAGACTGAATGGTTTTCCACTGAATTTGAGTTTACTGTAAAAATATTCTCGTAAGAAAACTAATATCATCAACTTTATTGTATCTCTCATATGACTACTAAGTTTTTTTGATGTTTTATATGTATGTTGTGTATAGGTAAAATAATAAAGAACACTTAACATCAAATTTCGAACCTGCTGCCACCTTTATAGAATATAATCCCAAATACCAAGCATACAATCTACTGTACTCTAATAGCTATCATATATAACAACTTAGCGGAAACAGTTAAAGTCATAAGTTGGCAAGTTTGAGGGCGTCGTGATTTACGACTACCCTAAACTGTTATAGACGTATAAAACATTTTTATATACCTTACAAAGTTTTCATATGGCATGCTTAGTTTTTGTCACGTTTTCTAGTTTTACATTTGACTGGATATATGGAAAGCGAGCAGCCTACAAATTATGTTTTAATTGTCATTTAAAAGAAATATTAATTTCTAGTTATATTTAGAATAAATTCTTAAAATAGCACTAGGTTCTTTCTGAATGCTTTGATATGCGGGAAAAAGCGTGAAGCAAAAAAAAAAGTAATTTAATTACGAGTAATGTGAGGTAGAAGTCAAGTAAGACTAAACTGTTATTGAATTTTACTTTCTAACAAGTAATTTGAAATATTTTATTTCTAAGTTTAAATTCATTTTTATTATTAATTATTATTCATCAATCATTAATAATTATTATTTATATATTTATTCGAAATCTGATTAAAGAATACAATAATAACTTTTTTACTTTCACTTCTTGATATTTCAAAGAAACAAAAATATCGTTATATCACGTGAAGGAAATATTTTAAAAGCGATATAACCCTTTTTTACGAAAATCCCACCGACTCGAATTATAAATATTAGATTGTTAAAATTTATATAGTGATATAATGAGGAAAGCAAGTATTTCCAACTTACATCTATACTATCAAGTTATATACAAATGTATTACTAGGCTAGAAACCCGTTCGCGGCGGGAATATATATATATATATATATATATATTACATACACTTACAGACATACACTTTTATAGAATTTGACTTATACACCAAGGTTTTACGCATCAACAATATTTTTTTTTTAAGTTAATTAAGATAACAATATTATTTAATGCTTTGGTAATACAAAGTAACAAGATACTCCTTTAATATTTTAATAAAGTCCTTTTAAATAAGCTACCGATGCTCCTAAGTCTCAGCATTAATTTGTCTCCGCTTTGTGAAGTCTGCACAGTGTGATAACGTATTTGAATTATAATAGAACCTCAATTTTATATGCAACTAGTGAAGTCCCGCTACTTTGTTTGCGTTAACTATAAAATGTAAAATCGTCTTTAATCAGAGAGAAGCTAGTGTCAAGACTCTCTTCCTTTCGTCTGAAATAGAGAAGAGAAGAAGCTTCGAGAAATGCTCTCTTGTGTGTGTGTAAAATGTTAGGTTTCTACCCGTAGTGGTTTTGGTCGGTTCATTGTCTATTAGTCTTTACTTTATTTTTCTTTTCGATACGGGAACTACAAAATATATTTATTTGAGATAGTTGCGCATGTGACTTCGCCTGGGGGGAAAAATAAATTTGAAGAATCATAGAACAATCGATGATAGATTTGAAGTTTGTCGAAATAAAACCTTTGGTTTGCTTATTGTTTTTTGTTTCATTAGGTTTTAATTTCATGGTGTATTTCTGTTTTATTTTCGAAATTACAAAAAAGTACAGAATAATCAAATAGTTTGACAATAAGTAATAAAGTAAAATCCTATACACTAACCTATACTACTTTTTGCTGTAGCCTAATGTTAACACCAATCAATAAAACGGTTATTTATACATTTAAATTGTCATAACTTTATTATGTACAAACAGAGAGAAATAAAACCAACATTAAATGTTAAGGGAAGTTTTCAAGATACAATAGTCAAAACTGAATTTAAATCGGTTGAGCCATTTCTTAGATTAGTGTGCATAAACGTACAGACAATCGACAAGCAGATTTTAAAAATAAATGTTTTGAATTATCTAACATTGATAAATGCCCCCAATAATAGATTTTCACATATATCTTACATGTACAGACAGCGATCAGTTATATTTTTATTGTATGTAAAAGTGTTGATGCTGAATATAATATTACTATTATAATTATTGAGAACTGTGAAGCAGCGTACAATAATAAAAAAGTCAATATGCAATTTTAAATTAATTTACATTTGAAAAACATTTTTAGAAATTTAAACGGGATTTGAACCTGCGCCTCTTGGAAACCGTCCGTCAATTTCCGAATTGTGTAAATAACATTAAAACAAATGTTAAAAATATTTTTCATTTGTTTTAACAATCTAAAAACGATACTTAAAAGATTGATTAATTTTCTTCTTCAATTCTATGTTTCTAATTCTACTAATACTACGCCAGCAATAACTTTGAACTAGAATTTGACATTAAAATCCGGATGCTAATGTGAATTGTTTGGTAACTTTTTAATACGTATTTTACGATTATTGGCGTATTTCAGACTTTTACTGTCACATCGTGTTGTTTCGAATATAAAACGGCTGTTTTACATTTAAATCAGATCGCTCCGTCCTCCGATACTTGTAAGTGGGTGTTATACTTTGTTCACACGGAAATATATAAATTATTAATATGCGTATGTCAGTAATTATGAGGCAGCTTTGCGCTTTTACTCGCATAGCAGATTAGGTGATAGAAACTCGTATCAAAACACTTTGTTCTCCATTTTCTGTCCGAAATCGAGACATTGCGTGTTTAGTGGTGGTTCTCAATGCCGGTCTTTGTGTTATCAGAGCGTAGAAATGGATGTAGTTTAAATGTAATCATTCCTACGAATGGAACCCCAATCGTGGCGCAATGGGACAGCGTCTGACTGAAACCGTGATTGGTAGTTAGATTTATCAATGCAATAGAACCCAAAATATATATTTTTGTTTGTCTATGCGTTTGTGCATGCTAATCTCAGAAATATCTAAACCGATTTAACTGTAGCTTTTACTATAGTATTTTTATTTCAAACGATTCATAAATAAAAAAGTTACAACACTTTAAATTATAAATTTAAGTAAAGTTTGTGATATAAGTGAGAACGCGCTCGGGTGAAAATGCAAAATAGTTAGTTATAGTGTATTTTTCGTAGGCGAAGCCGCGAACGGGTCTTTAGTCTAGTAATACATTTGTATATACATACATAAACTTTTCCGTAACGCAAACGATTTAACCATAATAAACCTACATACATTACTCGTTTCATTTACTGCTATTAAAGTCAGCCGTGCGAATTGTGATGTTGAGTTAATATTTCATGTGGAAATTTTTGTATATGTATTTGGAAATTTGTTTTTATAAATGTTTATTAAATTTTAGGCTAACAATGTCTCAATTCCGGGTGGAAAGTGGAGAACGGAAAGACTTGGCACTAGGTTCTCTCTGACTACCCTGATCTGTGGAAAAAGGCGTGAAGCTTATGAAAAAACAGACACAGATCTAGTTTGTAGCTTAAAGTAATTTTGTTTTCAGTCCTATTATTAGTTTCCGTTAGTGGAGTAAAATTAAACAAAAATGATATAAAAACGTCGTTGTGGCTTGTCTACAAATACATACTATATAAATCAATAATTTTCTAAAAAGCGTATTCAAAACGAAACCTAAAAGAGTTTTGAACTTAGCAGTTCAGAAATAAGCTAATTGATAATTCTTGAATTTCAGCACGGCAGCAGCCATAATTAACTCAATATTAATTCAAGATATTGCAAGTTGAAAGGCGAAGGAATTGAAAACAATTTAAACAATAATTTCCCCGAGTAGTAATCGAACCCACAACCAACGCGTTCTTTTTTAAGAGTTAATTAGAATCATAATCATTGTACAACAAATTAAATTACTACCATCTTCTGCTCAGTTTCAATACTTATGGATATTCACTAAGAAACAAAAGCCTAAAGAAATTCAAAACTTCGTTTTCATCGTAAATGTTCGGGAAGCTGATAAAATTCTCTTTTCTGGAGAAGAACCATGCTATATCGAAGTTCGGATTTCGCCAAAGTATTTTTAAAATATATTTTAGTTAAGCCATAAAATCTGAAATGTCGAGTAAATGGAAAATATAATATTGCTGAAGCTGAAACAATAGAACGTGACAAGTAATATATTGGCGTTTTATTATTTGATCACAATACTAGCCACTGACCATTGCTCGGTGTGCTCTAATTTCATTATTAATAAAAAAAAATCATTAATGTTGATCAGGGGAACTCAACGCAGTGTTTAGTCGTATCAACTCAACTCAATCGTTATTTCAACGTGGCTAGTTACTTATAGCTTTAAAGTATCCACGTGTTCACATGCTGATCGTAGATTCAGAAATAATTATGGTATTTCAGTCTTTTCTTTATCTTGGTGTAAATAATTGGTAAATGTCTTTCAAATACGCGTAAAGTGTAAAAACAAGTTATCTTGAAAAACATATGTTTAGAAAGCGTATTAAAATTTGAACGCAGCGGCTTCGTACCCGCGCCTCTTGGAAAACGTCCACGACGGCTGCGTTCAAATTTTTATACTTTTCTTTATAATGCGCATTGTCTAGATTTCGATGGTAAGCTGAGAACGGAGTGTAATGACACTAAAGTAGAAAAAGGTAATTGGCATACCATGGGGTGTGGACAAAATGGCTGGATGAAGAACTCATACCCTCGACTCCCAATATAAATGAAAATGATAATCAAAAATATTTTTAATTGAAATTCTTATATATATATTTTTTGTTTAAAAATTTGTTTTTATATCCATTATCCATCGTGCCATCAAGGCATCGTAGAACAACGGCCGTAAACACGATGGTTGTTTGTTTGATCCCAGCTCGGGGATATGGATTATATTTAAACCACATCAGTTCTCGTTCACAAAATGAAGAAAGTTTGAATGAATGAATGTTTTGAATTCGAGTGGACAGTGAAGAAAGGAGTATCTTGGCACCCAGTTCTCGGTCTTCCCGGCGGGTATCAGTCGCCACCATAATATGTCACTAACCATATAATATACAGAATAAATGATGCTCAGAGAGTCCTGACATCGACAGCTGAGTATTGTTTTACAACGAATGGAATCAGATCTTTCTAATTGTCATTGACTAAACTAAATATTATCATATTAACATACAAAAAACCTTATTTTGCACCTTATTGTAATACATATGAAATACATTTTTCCATACAAAACCCTAAATATATTCCTGACGTCGGAAACTAACTGCGGTGCAGTCAAATTAGACCGTATACGCTTTAGTGGGAATTATGCATGGAACACTCGTATACTGTGAAGTACGTCGTTCTCACATTATCATTTACTTTCAATATTTAATTTATAGTTTACGTACCTGTAGTATTCCTTGGAGATAACGGTGAGAATTTAGTGGCTCCGTTCTCCATTTTACGCTCATTTTTCATCAGCTTCACACTTTTTCCCGCATGGCAGGATAGTCAGAGAAAATCTAGTGTCGAAATACTCCATTCTCCACTTTCCACCCGAAATCGAAACAGAAGTTTATACTGCTCTTAAGAAACAAAGCAGCAAAATTAAATTATTTTAAATATAACCATGCTTCCGAGTGGAAATCAAACCTACAACCAATCGCATTTATCGCATACAGTCAGGTGCTGTCCCACTGCGCCACAATGGCCTCGCTATCTCGATGTCCCATTTCCATAACATAATAATATATTTCCAGCAAAAAAATATGTTTAGAAGACGTAAAAACATTTTAAACGAAGCGGGATTTGAACCCTCGCCTCTTGAAAACCGTTCAATGGTTGAACGGTTTTTTAGTTTTTTGTGTGCGAATAACACTTCCGTGTGATTAATATTTCCAGGTTAAAGTGGCGCAGTGGAGAATCGGGTGACTTTAAACGGTATTGGTTTTCGGTTCGTTTATATTTAAAATTAATTTCATTTTCCGCTCTGGTAGGACAAAACATGAAATTAAAGAACTCTAATCAATACGCAATTCCTAACTTCCGGTGCAAAATGGGGACCAGAGTTCAGTTCTTTGAAGTCACTTCGCCAATGTCACGTTGTATGGAGGACACACCAAGCAGATTGATCGGTAAGAGATACAGTTACACTGATCGATTGCATGTTAAAAAGAGATCCAGTAGCGATATATTTACATATGTACACGATTAAAGGTTAGTAATCAATATAATTTAAATAAGGGGTTAGTTTACAGTTGATTTTATTATATCCAATATATTTACATAAATAAATATATAAAGGACTAAACACTGACATTAACAGATATTGAACATTAAGAGGACGTGGAACAGGACGAATTAACTTAGGACAGGAAAAAAGGATGAGGAAACCTTCGTTTAGACAGTGAGTGGTCCCAGGCCCTGATCTTGACCAGGTACACTGGTGTACAAGAATGTCCAAGACGCAAGTGACAGGTTGTTTTTATAATCCTCCGTTCATGGAGTACAGAGTGTCTTGACTCTCTGTTATGCGGAAAGAAGTGTGAAGTTACGTTTTTTTAATAAAATATCTGTTTTGCCAGTAAATAAAAACTTGTATGTATTTTTTACATTTTAAAGTGTTAACTAAGGAAATTGAAAAGCATATTTAGAAAACGTATAATCAATCAGTATAAATATATAAATTATATTTATACTGTTGTAATAAGCGTATAAGAATTTCGACATAGCTGAATGTAGAACGCATGGCTTAGCGGTCAGAGTGCTTGGACGGTTTCCAAGAGGCACGGGTTCGAATCCCTCTGTTTTCAAATTTTTATAGGTTTTCTAAATATGCTTTTCCATGTATGTATGTTATTCAATGAATTATTTGACGATTTTGTTACGTTCATAAAGGGGCAATGCCATAAGATTTCCAGAGTTAACATTACAAATTGACAATCTTCAAGCACTATGTTATAAATTACCCGATAAAAATGCCATCATATCCCACAAAGGAGAGGCGAAATGGAGGTGATCGTTTAGTACGTGGAAGCTGGATCATCGATTGGGCTATTTTCCTTTTGAAGTATAAGGCTTTTTCTTCTATAAGACAATTTTTACTATTCTAATAAAACAATGTTTAGATAATGCTGATAAAATTTCTGAAGTGTTATTTATTCACATAATTGAAATATATTTTTTACGTTTTCTAAAAATGGCTAACATTTGAGAAGTTTTATTTTTATTTTTCTTAAAAATGTATTTTGTTAAAACTATTTTTAATTATTGGTATTCGAAAATACATTATAGAAACCCAACGTTTCGAACGAAAAAAGGACATTCGCAAAGACACTTCGTTCTCCAGTTACCGCCTGAATCCGACATATTCCGGGTTGAGTAGCGAAACTCAACGCCGCGCTCCACATATAATAAAAATGTAACGGCTCGTTGTCTGTACATGGCAAATATATAAAAAAAAATCAGGGTAGTTGTCAGTGTAATAGAACCCTAAACAATGACATTTAATTTTTTTCTGCACAAACGCACAGTGCACGCTCATATCAGACTCGGCTTTATTTTTTTGGTAAACTTTCCATGAAATTTAGTGTTTCTTTTATTTCAACTAATTCATAAGAAAAAACATAACAATTTTAATTAAAAATTTAAGCCAAGTTTGAGATAAAAGTGAGAACCCGTGCGGAAATTATTAACGACGACGAAACGACGGCGAACGAAAAAACGGAATATTTTAGTGGTTTACGCAGGCGAAACCGCGAGCGGGTTGCTAGTTCGAAATATAATAATTTCTCCGAGTGGGAAAAGAAGCCGCAACCACCAGACGATGTCACCCCAGGATAGCCTCTATGAATGGATCTAATTTAAATTCTTAATAATATTGAATTATACTCTTATTCTTAAACTAAATATTTACAAGCTTTCAACAGTTTCAAGTAACCAATTAAACTTTTTAAGTTACTATGAATTGACTTAGTAAGCTAAGATGCTAAAAAATATGAAACCTCTTGTTACATGATTTATACTAAATAGTTGTTTTAAATATAATGGTAGCTGAAACAGTACCTTCGAAATAAATGCACTCCAGCTATAAAATAATAAATACAAAATACGAATAGCTAAGGCTATTGAACACGTTAACGCGTAAAATAAGCGTTGCCTTAGTAATGTGTATGTCACTAAATTCAAAAGTGTGTTTTAGACATTTTTGTATGTATAATATTTATTTTATTTATTAAATATATGTCTAATGCATTATATTGCACTGTTTTTCACCATATTAACTTTACCTTTGCCGAATTTCATTCTCTTCCGTCCGCATAATTGATAGAAAGTGGTTCAAAATATTTTTGCTCAAGTAATGATTAGAATTACAAAAATTTATAAGAATTTTTAAAATCATTACTCATAATGTGGCCATCGTGGCGCAGTAGTACAGTGTCTAACTATAATCAGGATTGGTTATGGATTTGATTCCCACTCCCACTTTATTTAAAAAAATTACAACCTGTGATACAACTTACAAGTACTATGCCGTGTTCGACCAGACAGGGTAAAATAAAAAAGCTTTAGAATTTTTTAAGCGCCATATTCACATGCAATAAACCATCCAGAAACGTACTGTTCAATGAAATAATATGCTCCGAAGTCAAAAGAAAATTGTAAAAGTATTGTTTTTTTTTAATATAGTCGTACCAATTATTATAAATGCAAATGTCTGTCTGTGACGTCATCACTGCCAAACCGCTGAACTAATTGTAATGATTTTTTTTATATAAAATTACTTAAGTGGCTACGGATGAACATCGATAAAGCCATCGAAAATACAAAACAGCTATTATAGTACACGTAGGCAAAGTCGCAATTAATTCGCTAGTATATTATACTTAGGCATGTTGTTTGCAATTTTTAATTGAAATTGTGATTTAATTCCTGTAAATAGCAAAATTTTATAAGAAAATAAACAAATTTACATTACATTGCATTAAAATTACATTACAATAAATACAAAAAATTAAAATTACTAATAGTACCTTCTTACTTAAAGCCCAAAAAAAATGCATTAAATTCGGGTGAAAAGTGAAGAACGGAGTGTCTTGACACTAAGTTCTCTCGTACCCTGCTATGCGGAAAAAAACGTGAAATAATAAAAAAAATTACTTCTTTATTAAATGTTAGTGACATAATGAACCAAAACAAACATAGTGTTTCAGAATATATAAGATGAACACTATGAGAAAAATCACTACTTTCTTTATTTAAAATGTTATTGTAATTGAATAAACATAACCTAATTTCGTATTGCTTACTTAAATACAAAATATACAAACTCGGAGCAGATGCTGCTACAACTTCCGCCTTAGCGTAAAATCTTTGTGTAGTTTTCATTACTGTTCTTACTTCATAGTTAGATAGCTTTTATTATACATAGTAAGTCAGGAATTTGAATATAAAGTTTTAATTAAAATATTGTTATGTAATGTGTATGTACTTTTTGGGCTAAATAGCTTGAGGTTAGAGGTGTGGTCTGTGATCGCAGAATACCGCCCAAAATCTAGAGACTTCTGCGATTTCTGTGTTTGTCTTGTTACCAGAGCGAAGAAATGATAATAAATTTCAATATAACTTAAGCCATAAAAATTTAACCCATAGATAACGCCTTTACAATCAGACACTGTCTCAGTGCGCCATTACAGTCTAAGATTTATTAATCAAACAACATGTCACCAGTCCGAGTTAAGCCTCAATATATCTAAATGTAGGTCAGAATAGGTTAGTTGCGAACGTGTCATATATCACTACAGATTATGGGCTTTTTCTATCTGAGACAAAGTATCAAAAATACCAAGATCTAGAGAAAGTAATATTTTATGTTCTCAATTTCTTATAACGCCGTGTACTTTGTGAAAATATTTTGGTAAAATTCACACGGAAGTGCGAATTTTTGAAGTGCGAATAATTTTTTTATTGTCCATTTTTTTTTGTCCATTATTTTTAGGGTAGGACAGAAAGAAATGTCAAGACACTAGAGCCAATTCAGTTCTCTAGTTATGGCGCTTCGAATGTGCAGGTTAAGCACTTATCACTTCGCCAATGTCACATTGTATGGTAAATACACGAAGGAGATTGATCGGTAAAAAAGAGATAAAGTTACACTATTAAAGATTATAAGTTGAAAGGACATCCAGTAACAATACAGCAACCTTCACCTATAACGAAACAGACAAATATTTACAATTACTTTATAATTTTATGTTATTATATTTAACATATTTACATAAAAAAATATAAAGAGAACCAAACAGAAACATTAACAAACACTGAACATTAAGGGGACGGGGAACTTTGAGAGGAACACTAGAGTCAAGAATCTAGTGTCAAATGTCAAGACGCTATGTGTTGTATATCCGGTAGAATTAGATACATGTGTGTGTTGGCAGAGCTCAACGCCATCTTATGAATGAAAATAATTTAAATTATAATCATTCCCCCGAGTGGGAATCAAACCCACACCCAATCGCGTTTACAGTCAGACGTTGTCCAATTGCGTTACAATGACCTGACAAACGTATTTTTTATGAATAATAGGTATAAGGTACATATCAAATAGTACCTATTATTTACTATTATTTTTCATTATATTATTTAATTCATCATGAATTAAATAATTGAAAATCAAATTCAAGCTGTAGTTACTGCATAACAATGGAATATCGCTGAAATACTAATGCCATTGTTCTAAGATATTTTTATAACTTCCAGTCCACAGACTGTATAATAATTCTTACTATTTTTCATCGAGAATGAGAAGAATTTTCTTCCATTAGGCTGTTGCTATTATAATTTCAAGCTCACAGCAACCTTGTATTAATGACTATTGATAGCCAAAAATAATACATAGTTATATAGATACATACTTAGCATAACAAGAAATGAGAGAAGTTGCAGTGTGACAACGTTTAGTTGTGGGTTCGATCCTACTCGAAGGAATAGTTTTATTTAAAATATTTTCATTGCTCCGCTCTGGTACCTAAGACAAAGTGCGTACCTAATACAAAGCTGAGATCCGCCACTCAACACGCAATGTCTCGATTACGGGCAGAAAGTGGAGAACAGAGTATCTTGACACATGTTTCATGACAGTGATGTGTGGAACAAAAGCGTAAAGCTACAAATAGGTATTATATTTCCTCGTTGGTCGAGTGGTCGTAAGCCCGACTTCTGAGCAAGGGATCACGGGTTTTGATTTTTAAGTACCCGGCATCTTAGCGGCTTATAACGTAAACATTTTTTTCCGCAAACCTCTATGATTTAATAGCACCACTAGTGGTCCTCCTTGGTGGTACCTTTTTAAGGAACCCTGGTCCGTCACAAAAACCAACAAGTATTAAAATCTAAAATTTGATTTCATTACAAAAATTTCATATTAAAATATTGAACCCACGATATTCAGAATACTTCAGCGTTACCTATAATGCTGGTCTACAATTTTCGAAACACTCGCATATTGTCTGCATCAATGCTATTTTGTCGTGGAAAATACAACCAGATACGTTATTCTCTTGTGCTCACTGAATCGCTATATAGAAACTAACATGAATTCGACTTAGCAGTTGAGAGCAAATCTGAACTACTTCGAATTTACTACTGCATTTCTAGAGATGTAGTCGTTTTTACAATGTTATATACTAGACTTTTGTTGAATAAAGTGTAGTAAGCTCATAATACTTGATACCGCTTGCTTAGTGGTGGAACATATTTGTATACTATAGTTACGAGTTCGTACCCATTCAAAGGATAGTTTATATTTATAATTATTTTTAATTATTTATTAGAGTTGATAGGTGGCGCATTTGGTAGTGTTCGTTTATTGATAAACTAGCCGTTACCCGCAGCTTCGCTCGCTTTAGCAGTGGGAAAGAAGAATAATTTCATCACACATGACAGATGGGTATGATGCCTTGTACTCAACTGTGGAGTGAGTTTTTTTGAGTGACTGATTATGAATCTTCTCATAGGAATGAAATGTTTTACTGCAGTAAAATACCTATATCCACTGAAAAAATCTTAATATAACGCTTCGTGGCAACGTGAAAGTAATATCAAGCGGCGATTTATATTATAAGTCAAAAAAAAATTACATATGGTGCGACAATCTTTGGGCGCATACTATGGCCGAATGTTCCGCTCGGACCCCACAACGCCACGCTTTGATGCCTGTATTCAGTAGGGACTTCTCACTACCCAGTGTGGCGGGGGCCATGCTGAAATGTGAGAGGAACTGGTCTGCGATGGTCTCTTTCTGCGAATCAGTCGTCGCATTCAAGGAGTTCGCGGAGCGGGTGCGCGCGTCAAGGCGGGATAAAAAAAGGCTTTTTGAACTAAAATCCTTACAGTTTTATTTTTAATTTAGAAAAATGTGCAATTTTTACATACACTCGAAGCGTTCAACAGTACTAGGAAATTTTACACATATGCATACATAATTTATACGTATGTGCCATTTTCACGTCTCAAACGACAAAATCTAGGTAGCAAATATTTAAATTCTTTGATCTTCTCGTTGCTGTAAAATTTAAAGGAATTTCTGTATTGAAAGGAAAATTGCTTTTCAATGTTTAAATAGTGTAGAAGCCAGCCAGTAGTGGCGCCGTGAGAAGGCGTCTGATTATAAACGCTATGTTCTTGTACTTGTGGGTACTTTTGGGTTCGATTCCCACTTGAGGGTAAAACAAATTTAAATCGAGGTCAATATATTTAATTTATTTTCATTAAACTCCTCTGGTACTTAAGATAAAGCACAGCGTTAGGTTCTGCTTATGAACATGCAATGTCTCGGACGGTAAGTGTCTTGACACCAGGTTCTTTTTGACTACCCTGGTATTCGGGGCAAAACGATAAGCTGCTTAAATACTCGTAGAATTATTGGTATTTATTTTGGGTGAGGTTTTAACAATTTCTGGCTTTAAAATTATTTCTAGACTTTTTGTATATATTTTATATATATATCTTTATACTATATTAAAAGTGAAATGTATTAAATCTAATACAATATAATAATAATTAACACGCTCCTATTGATTATGTCTCAAATTAACGTGATTTAGTAACTTATAAGCGAAATCTGTGGATTAGATTTCAACACAGAATAAAGGAAAAAAAAAATATTTCGTCTTCATGATTTTTTCCGCATATCAGGATAGGCAGAGAGAACCTAGTGTCCAGACACTCCGTTTACCACTTTCTACCCGAACCCGAGCACTTTCGTGTTAAATGGCGGAACTCAACGCCGCGCTTTGTGATGTCACTAGAGAAGAGATATGATAGACTAGAGTGGCAATCGACCCCATCAATTAAAATTAGATACTGCGCCACGAGGGCCTCACTTTTTTAATGGAAATTATATTTTTGTATGTGTACATGAAGTGTAATAAATAAGTACTGTATAAATATATTTTAGTTGTGCTAAAGTAATAAGTCTAAATAAAACAACTTTTACAGATATAAATATATTTTATTTCTTTTGAAGAAATTCTTGGTAAAAGAACACAAAAGGCCAAATTTTTAAATGAACTTAGAACTATAATACAAATAATTTTATTATTTAAGTTTAAAAATTATAGTACAATATAAAATTAATTGGTTAAAATTTACAAAGACGGTGGTTAGATAAGAAGTTATGAAAAATAACTCAGTGGTTAAAACGCTGAGGTTGTTGTGGGTTCACATTAAAAAAAATATTTAAGCTTTTAACATTAGGACGCAGCGAAATTCGATCCCGCGCTTTTTACAAACCGTCGAAGCGCTCTAACCGTAAGCCATACACTATTTAAAAGTGTGAAATTTGCGTTGACATTTTTGAACGTTTTTCAATAAATGTTATTTACGACGTTTGTTTGTTACACAATATTACATAAAAGTAAATTAATTTTATGAGAAATAAGTTTAAGATAACTTCCCACCTCGTATTTATAAATATATCCAAGAGACGACTGCTATTATTAAACACACGCTATATATTTGTTAATAATTATTCATATTTTCATAAGTTGAATAAAAAAATTTCAAATATCTTCCATATTTGAATTTTTTTTATATTTAACATTTGAGTTAATACAATTTAGTGATGAATTGATATATAATGATTGATACTGAGAAACTAACACCAAGCGTTGTTTAATCAGATCGAGGACCCACTTAAACAATATCCATCGCATCTAATTGAATAATATAAAAAAAAAAATAACCACTAGGTGCATTCGTCAGAATGGAAAAAACGTGAAGCTGCTTTTTTCCGAAGCTTTTTAGTATAAGTACATATCAGTGGGAAGGTCTTCATATAACACAATTCTCACCGGCTTAAATTTTGTAAATTTAAATAAATAAAAAAGTTATTAATAAATATAATTATTTAATAATGTAACAAAACCACTGCAAAAATCTATTTTAATTGATACTTTTCTTGAATTAATTGAGTCAATTTTGCTTAATTGATTCAGACAATTTGGACGTAAAACTAAACGGAATATTTATATAATCATCCAGTAGCCAATGTTAATTTTTAATATTTCTTTTTAACGCCTGCTTACCTCTAGAAACATTTCATACATCGCCACTGCTACATATGTATACACAATAGCAGCTGTCTCTTAGAGTATGAACACAAACAAATCACAAGACACAATCATTATACAATATACTTTCAAATTACTATATAAGTTTCTTAAGCTCATGACAATCTAATATAGTCTAATTTGACGTTTGATATTACCGTTTTGTAATAGTGTATCAGAGTGACAGACAGAGGATTTAGTGAAAAGTTAGTCTATTGTTAAATATCAGCCCATTTATCGTATGAAACTGAATAGTGTTAGGTGGCGGAACTAAACCCCGCGTTTGGTCTTGCCAGATTGAATATACCGAAATTTCATTTAAAATACATTTCTCCCAGATAAAGTTAAAAGAACAACAAGACACGTTAAAAAAATGATTAATTTATATATATATTTAACATTATTTAACAACTTCTTTATTTTTGTACATAACTTCTAAAGAAAATGCGTTGACATAATTAAGAATTGAAATTCACAATATTGCAAAATACAATAACTAAAAATGTTGTTAATACATTTTCATCATTTTTAAACTGTCATATTAAACTCAATAGATTATCAGAAAAGAATAGTTAAAATTAAAAAAAAAACAAACATCTTACCTAATATGGCAACATTACTATCAATTAATTACCTGTACATCGAATATTTACAATTAATGTTTAAATATATTTTTTTAACTTTTCATAGTTCTGTAATTTGTTTACATTAAAAATATCAGTCTTAAGACTTTATAAAATTCAAACAGTTCATCCACCACAATTGACATTGTGCTGATATAAAATATTTAAATTTCAAATTATACTATTACTTCACGCTGTATATAGACAAAGAGAGGGAGTGAAAGAGAGATACAGTAGAACATGAAACAATCAAAAAAGAGAATTTAAAACACACACGATATTACACATTAGAAATTAGAATATCAATTTATATTGATATGGTAAGCAACTAGATTTTTAACAGACTAGTCGCATTTAGTTTGTTTGTAAGTGATACTCCTTTTTGACATTACTTTTAAAATGTTAACAGTAGTCTATGGTCCTTAGTATTTCAACAACATATTAAAATAAACATTTTTTTTATTTCAAAGCAGAGTAATTTTAAATACAAACAATATTCAATATTAATTGAGCTTAAAGCTTTTTCCCGCATAGAAGGGTTAGTCAGAGAAAATGTGAAGACCAAGACTGAACCAATTGCGTTTGCAGTCAGAAGCTGTCCCACTGCGCCATGGTGGCCTCATTTTTAATGAATTTACATTAAATAGCAGTTTCACGTGTGTTTTACATTATTGGTCACCTTTCGAATACTGATGGTAAAATTGCATTACTCGAAATACATTTATTTCTGATGCGTATTTATTCGTTATGAATAAATATTTCATAGAAAACATTTAATTTACATTTTAATTAAAATTTATAAGGTAATCGAAGTATCGGATATCTCTGTTTTTAATATAAACAACTGTAAACATATAATATCGTATTGAATTTTTAATTGAATGGAAAATGATGTTCCGAATGGTATAGCTTATAATACAAACTAGGGTACTTGGATAACGCAGAAACGAAATAAAGTATACTTTTTAAGTGTTTTTGGAATTGTGAAATCCCGTTTTAAAATTTTGAAGTATAACGGATGGGTTAAAAATATCGAACATACTGTAAGTAATATAAATTAAGATATAATGAAATGATTATTATATCTTATATATAAAGTGAAAAGTACCACCCTCGCCTTTCCCTTGCTCCCGTCATTATTTTTCCTAATCATTCATATTTAAACAGTTACATCTTGGTAAAAATATTTGTCAATATTAGTGTTGAGGTGTATACTAGTATGGTATTTGAATGTATTGATCAAAAGGATTTGCTTTCAATATTAGGTATCAAATGTCTTGAGACCTTTTTAAATTAAACATTATTTTTTTCTATTCTATTGATAACAGTGTTTTTTTAAATACAACGTCTATATTTTTTATGATAGAACATAGAATTAACATGTAAAACTTGTTATTAATTGTTTCAACAATTTTTTTTTCGCTATATATTTGGAATTATAAAATTTCGATATTAAAATAAGAATTAGAAATTTCTTCTTTAAACAGTAAATTTTCAAACACATGAAATAAACACACTGAAGCTTATATACAGAAGCGAGACGATGAAAAAACAATCCGTTACAAAAAAATATTAATTTAATACATTACAATACGAAATTTTTAAAACCACTTAATTTGTTATAGAAACAATATTTATTTTAACTTTTATACACTTTTTAACTATTCCACTAACACATGTAGTTTCTTTTAAAGTCTTCACATTTTAGTTTCTAAGCAATCTCCAATATCTCACCTGCACTCTGTGTCACTCGGTGCTTGAACAGTGTTGGTTTCAACTGACTTCACTGAAGTCGGTTTGACTTCTTGATATGCATTCACTATAAAAAATAAATAACATCTTGTTTTAGTTGAGTGAGAAATACACTCATATTACATCCTTAGTGACAAACTTCTCCATTTTGCAGATAGATTATATTTAGTCCACAAACAGTATGGGATGCAAATGTAGTTAGATATTATTATAATTGAAGGTGCATCAAGATAATTTTAATTCTTATTAAAATTAAAATAATTAATAAAAGTAAAGTTACAATTCAAATCTCGGAGAGCATAATTGAACAGCGCTGAAATTTTTAAAACTTTTTGCCTCAAAGTTATTTTTTTTACTTTTTATAAGTTTTTACTGTTATTAATATTATTTATAATGTACCAATTATTATTTTTTTATCTTTACGAACAAAGTGAAGTGAAAAAACATAGAGTTAAATCACTTTGTTTCCATTTGCTGTCCACAAATATGCGTTGCGTTAGTAATACAAACTAGCTTCACAATTTGCGTAATATATACAAAAATATTCTATATGAAGGATAAAATACTTATATGTATTTCCAGTTTTTATAAAAAATATCATAACGCAAATATATAAAATTTAGCCTTCTGGGGTTAACCTATGGTATGGCGAAGTGTGTTAAATGTGATAAAATAAAAAATTAATTTGAAAATTGATTAATTGAATTAATTTGAAAAAAAAAGTAGTTCCGCTGAGTTTCTTGCGCTGGTTCATCTCGGGTCTGAGGGATTTAATTTAGTGAACCGGTGGTTGATTGTTTAACTTTCAAAAAATTAAAGTCAACTTGACTTTGACTTTAAGACGACGTGCATTTGTCTTAGAAACATAAAATCTTAGCATTCATTATTACTATTCACATCTATTTTATTAATAGCAAAGCTAATTTGAATACAAAACATTATTTTCTTACTTAGTGTTTTCGTGGGTCCGATTCCTCCGCTCTGGTAAATAAGATAAAGCGCGAAAAAATACGCGATTACACATTACAAAAAAATTAAGAGAATTAAGAGATAAACCATTGGCGCTCTATATTTTCCGCTGATATAAATTACAAAATAAAAAATGCATCAATATCTAGAAAATACTTACATCTGTATACATTATCACGATCCACCACACTGTAATGGGCGCTTGTATTTTGCATATTTACGCTCACTGCAGACGGCGAGGGTGTAGGCGAGTGCCTGCAGTGTGACCGTTGGTAGGACAGCTCGGGCATTTGCGCCAAGTTGAGTGGATTCCGATTTGTAGTATTGTAAATTGTTGGATATATTTCTGGTATTTGGTCTACTGGTAGCTGTTTTGGGAATTATTGAGCTATTAGTATACTTAAAGTTAACCTTACGACAAGAAATAATCTCAAAACATTGCATTCTCCTTTTTCCGCTCGAGTTCCAGACATTGCATACTGGGTGGCAGAAATCATTTAAAAGTCGTAAGTAGTTAATATTACTAGAGTTAAATTGAATTATAGTTTTAGTTGAGTTATGTAAGATTTCAATAGACTCTTATTCTTAAACTATCTCAAAAAAGTAAATATTCAAAGCACAATTTTTTCATGACAGTCTAGCAATTTTTTTAATTTAGACACGATATTCCGTATATAAAAGAAACTTGTAACGTAAACAAATAGCAGATTGACATGTCGATATAAACTCAATTTTTATATAAATAAATACCAAAAAGTATATTTTAAAAATGAAAACAAAAAATAATAGCCTACAAAAAATAATAGCCAATATTTTTAAAGAATCATTCACATATTTTAAATAATAATAAAATGAACGTATAAATTTGACCGTGTTAGAACTCGAACCTGCGTCTTTGGGAAATCTAAGTTGTAACAAGCGAATAAGAATTTCAGCGTAGCTGAATAGGTTCCTACAGTTTTATTGACTATAGCGCTTAGCCTGTTTCCAAGAGGTGCGGGTTCAAGTCCCACGACGATCAAATTTTTATATATTTCCTATAAATGTCTTTATACTCACCAAACCACTAGTATTGAGTGGCAAAGAATTTTTATATTTCAACCAATTCTCATATACTTTGTCATACGGCTTACATTCATTAGGGCCAACGTTGGCCATTAAATTTGTTCCTAATCCTTGCACTGGTATATTATGCATTGGCATTTGCACGTTATACATCGGCCGTATCTGAATATTTCTGGGGTCAGCTATGTCGAAATGCCGTTCATATTTGGTCTCGTATTTTTCAGAATCTTTCGATAGTAACGGCCGTATCGAACTATAGTCCGTAGCTGACGATTTGTTCGAACAACTATCGCTTATTTTACCTTCTATAGGTATTATGTCCGGGTTTTTATCTGAAATATTTGAAAGTGTTAATATTTTGGTTTCGTTTTTCCTTTATTTTTCTATTTATTTTAATTATGTGAGGAGCCAAGTGGGTCACTCTGTTTTTGTTCTAAATACATATAAGTTTGAACTCATTATGAAAATATTGTGGTATTATTATAGAATTTAAACCTTCCCTAATTATAAAACTACCATAAAACGTCGGTCACTGCTTGGCAATTAGTTATTTTAAAGAAATAATTTGACAACGGTGATGTTACTTTTTGAGATAGATATTTTATTTTTATATAAACAATCCTAAGATCGTCGAACTTACACCTAAACTGTCAACACTTTCACACTCCTTGGTACCAGGAAGTCGAGGGTAATTGGATGTCTCAATCTTGCATTCGTTTAAATTATCATTCTTTTCTATAAGAATAAGATTACTTACATAGTAACATTATTAAGAAGAACTTGATGACAATGGAATGACAATACTGACATTTATGTTAATTGACAATTCGAATATTTTGATTTTGACTTAATTTACAAAATATATCTTTTTATCCCCATACGTTTTAATTTTTACGCTCATATTTTGCAAAGATAACAGACCTGATTAGATAATATATACTAGATAAATGTGTATTTATCATAAAAATACAATTTTCAACATATAGTATTTTTTTAACATTTTTTAAGTATTCATCGCACACTTGGAAATTGAAAAGACATATTTAGAAAACGTATAAAAATTTCAATTCAGCAGAGTTTAAGCCACCTCTTGAAAAAACCGTTCAAGCGCTCTGACCACGCTAAGCTATACGCTCTACATGCCCTACGCATGCGTTTTTATACGTTTTCTAAATACTGTCTTTACATAGTAATATTTAAAATAATATTTCAGTTGTTTTTAATTTGAATATGTTAACAAATACGTAAGAATATACCATGAAATACACAATGTGAAACTTATTAACTTACAATAAAATCAATAAAAGGCTTTCACCATCTCTGATAATGAATATTTCCAATACAGAAGATAAAAACGGATATTGTAGTAATGGTTGCTATAACCACCAATGGAACAAAGCACAGTCCTTTAAAACTGTTGTCAACTCCACTCTCACTGTTACATTAAGCCAATAAAAACGGAACTTAATGGAGATTGAGATAGAAAGCTAGCCACGCTCAAATTGGTTGGAAGTTCTTTTACAAATGATATTATTCAGATAATCATGACTCTAAAAACCGTGATAAAGCTTATTCTACAAAAATATTATGATGGATTTGGCTTTGAGTTGCGGAACTCAACGCTGTGCTGTATCTTTTTACCAGGCTGGAGAAATGAAAATAATTTAAATTTAATCATTCCTTTGAATGGGAATCGTACCCACAACTAATTGCGATTACAGTTAAACGCTGTCTCACTGCGCGTACATGTATGCCCAAGAAATATGTCTGCTTTTCCAAGCAAAACCTTAATCTCTATCCGTCAATAGTAAATTTGACTAATATAACATCCTAAAACAATTAAACAACCAACCTGTTTACCGTTGAAGATGCTTTAGTATACTGGTTGGTACAAACAAATTTAGATAGATATATGAAATTATTATTTAAGATATATACGATATAATAATTATATATAATATGAAATTAAAATATCTAATAAGCAATTAAACAACCTACCTGTTTGTCGTTGAGGATGCTTTAGCAAACTGGACGACAATGTGAATGGTTCACTAAATCCCTTCTGATTGTAAGCACGTACCTGGAGTCAAACCGACTGCGCCGGTTAAGCCCCATATACTACGAATTGAGGATCATCGTTGCTTATATTACGTTGAAGTGAGCCTGTATATTTGTATATCGAAGCCCTGCGCAAGAATTGTAGAAAATTATAAGATTTAGAAATACATATATATATAAATAAATAAAATTAGGTATATCTGTTTGGAATATTAAAATAACCCTTTATACTAAATGTATGTATGTTGTATGTATACACAGAACATATACCAAAATAGATTTTTTTTTTACAATTTTGTCTGTCTGTCTTTTTGTCTGTTTGTTTATTCCGACATTCACTAGCAGATAGCTGGTGCAATAAGGAGTAACTTAGGGTATTTTTATTTTAGACATCCACGCGGGCACTGCTAGTTTTAATAATTTGAGTGGGAATCGAACTCACAACCAATCACGTTTATAGTCCCACACTATACACGGTACATATACTAAAATAATATTTATTTTTGTCTGTCAGTCTATCTGTTTGTTCCGGTTAATCTCTGCAATGGCTGGACCGATTTTGCCGAGACTTTCACTGGCAGATACCTGATGTAATAAGAAGTAACTTAGGCTACTTTTTTCTAGAATTCCATGCGGATGTATTCACAGGCACAACTATTTTTTAATACTTTTGTAGTGAAGTGAGCTTTGAATTAACAACTGTCGGCAAAGTAGTAACTTTACTTAAAAAGCTTATTACTTTCGTATTAATAAATATTTTCTAAAAGTTATTTTTTAAACCAACCTGTAATAGAAAAGACTGTCGCAACCCTCCATCATGTCCTCGGATACAGGAAAGCCAAAGCGACTCATGTGTTACATTAGTTATCACACAGTTCTTAACAGACGATGGTTTTTCTAAAAGAACAATATTAAGTGAAAGAAGTTTTAAATCACAATTTACGTACAAACGTCCTAATAGTCCTGTAAATTTGTATAGAATTTAAACTTCAATTACCATATTATATTAATAATTTGGTATAAAATACAATTTCCATTATAATATATTAGGCTGAAATAGATGATAAAAGCAAAAATATACAACAACAATAAAAATCAAGAGTTGTCTAATAAAAAATAGTATCAATGGGGATAAATGTTTTCAACACTGTCGTTCAATAAACAAATGTTTTCAACAGTGACATATTTAGATCTATATAGTGTGAAAAAATAGGGAAGTCGGGAAACAAGCTATATAAGAACTTTAAATTTGCACTTTTGAATATTTATTTATTTAACGTTATGAACATGTGCATAAGTTTGTTACCAGCAGGTAGTATATGAAACAGGCACGGCGTTTCCTGCCTGCCCACAGTGTTGGTTCCCGCGCACTGCACCCACCCGTAGTCCGCTGAGCTGTTCACCACGTAAAGGTATCTACCTAAACAACCAGCCATATTATAAATAGTCATAGTTCTTAAGCATTTACTTAGATAAAAAAGATATATATTGAAAAAGACATATTTAGATAACGTATAAAAATTTTAACGCAACGGGATTTCAACCCGTTGAAAATTTTTTATACTTTGCGTTAAAATTTTTTATAATTTGCGTTTTATAAATGTGTTTTTCAATTTGATAAGTGTGCGATTAACACATAAAAAAATGTTAAAAAACAATATTTGCTATCGATTGTGTAAAATGTTAAATCAAGACACTCAACTGATCCTATAATCAAACTGTATACAAAATATTTTGAATGATTTTCAAAAGGCGCGAGTTCAAATCCCACTGGGTTCAAATTTTTATACGTTTTCTAAATATGTCTTTTTGTATACACAATTTTGTACTGTGTAATATTCTTTAGTAAATGTGTAATAAATAAATAAAAAAGAAAAAAAAATGTCTCACCGAGAGTGCTTTGTGCGTGCATTGCCTGCGAGTTCAGTTCCAGCTTCGAATGTGTAGTACTGTTCAGCCACCACTGGTACGTCATAGGCTCCTATAGAACAGAACCCACAAAACGACTTACAAATGAATAATGAATCCTTATTACAATTTATATATGTTGTTAGCTGCGTTCAAATTTTTATACGTTTTCTAAATATGTATTTTTCAATTTCCTTAGTGTGCGAATGACACTTAAAAAAATGTTAAAAAAAAAATTATACTTTATATGAGGTAGGTGGAGGTCGAAGTACCTTGACACTAGATTTTACCCCACAAAGTCTTAAGACTTGATTGTAGTCCAAATGAAAAATTATAACAACATTATGCTTTTAAAACAATCTGAAAACTGTATAACAAATACCGTTGAAAGAATGTGGGCTTAACATAATTATCAATTGTTAAATATTCAATTTTAACTTCAGCAGCTTCACGCTTTTTCATGCATAGCAGTGTAATCAGAGAGAACTTAGTGCCAGGACACTCCGTTTTTCATTTTGCGCCCTAAATCGATACATTGCGTGTTCAGTGACGGAACTCAACGTCGAGCTTTGTCTTAGGTACCAGATCGGAGAAATGAAAGTATTTTAAATTTAATTATTATTCCCACTACGCCACGATGAAGTCCCCATATTAATTATTTTCTTACAATATAAGTTCATCTAATTATGAACCATAATAGTTATAAAGACATTTTCTTGTACAACATAAAGCTTTAAAAAGCAAAGCTTTACGCTTTTTTCCACATAGAGTAAGTAAGAGAGCCTTCTCTCAGGATGTAGAGAACCTAGTATTATTTATAATTGCTAGAATAAAACAAAATATATGCATTGAGTTGCTTAACAAATAGGTTACCACACGGTTTTTAATTAAGCCCCTTATTCTTTTAATGTGAATAAACATGCACCAGAGCGGACATACGAAAACATTAATTTAATGGGAATCGAACCCACAACCAATCTTGGTTACAAGCAAACGCTTTCCAAATGTGCTACGGACTTGACCTTAACTTTTACAATTAAAAAAAAAATGGTACACACTTGCGGATTGGCATCTAATTCACAATCTATTTCGACGGTTTCTCCTCTCGCCGCTCGTAATGCCATTGGCTGTGATGATTTACACGCTGGAGTATCTAGAACAACATTATTTTTAACCTATTTGTGCTTGATAAGTTGATAGTATATGACTCACGAAATTAAATTATTATATTAAGTTAATTATAAGTTATACTCTATAAATTGTCATTCTGTCGCGACTATTTTAATTTTTTATGATTAACTAGCTGTGCCCGCGACTTTGTCCGCGTGGAGATCTTACATCAGCTATTTGCCAATGAAAGCCCTGTCAAAATCGGTGTAGCCGTTCTAGAGATTAGCCGGAACAAACAGACTGACAGACACAAAAATAGCAAAAAATAATATTCTGGTATATGTAGCGTGTATACATATGCATTTAGCATATATATACCATAATATTAAATTATTGACTACAATGGTTCACTATTTTGGCTTTAATGGCTTGAACATAATATACTTACTTGATATTTTGGTCAATTCACACAATGTCTTTATAACTTGTAGCCTATGTGTTATTCTGATGTATAAGCTATATTATTGTAAATTTTCATTAAAATCCATACAGTAGTTTTTACGTGAAAGAGTAACAAACATCCTTACAAACTTTCAAGTGTTTATAATTTTAGTAGGATTTTTTAATTGTAATTTGTTGTAATGAAATTGTATATTTATTTATATTGAGCTATTGACCATTATTTAATTATTTATAAAGGAATTCAAAAAGTTAATTAAATTATTATAAACACAATAAAATATAAGGTAATTATTGCAAATACCATAATATAAAGATTATAACTGAAATTTTTGGACTATTATATATATATATATATATATATATATATATATATATATATATATATATATATATATATATATATATATAATAGTACAACAATTACTATTATTTTTTATTATTATTTTAGCGAATAAGTAAAGAGGCTTTACTCTAAAATCAATACTTATGAAAGTTATTTTTGGAAACTGTAAAATACTCTAAAGCCAACTCTTGCTTCCAAAATGTTTAAACCTAGTTTTTATTTCCAATCGAATACTTAAAAATAGCACCGAAACTTATACTAATACAAAATGATACTAATTATAATAAAAATAACAAATAATATTTTTTAAATACATACTTACATTTGACATCTAATTCCAAAGGTTGACTTGAGCCTTCGCCTAGAGCGTTTCTTGCGACACACACATAATCCCCTGCTACACGTCTTGAAATGCGCTGTAGTACTAGACTTTGATTTGCTACCACTACCCCACCACCGCCCTTGACTGGTGTACCCTGGTGGTATTTATGGAAATATTTAGAAAAGATTAAATTGCTATTCACACACTTAAGAACTGAAAATGAAAACATTTTTAAAAAAATTTAAAGAACTTTAACGTGGCACGTGTTCAGCGGAACGTGGGAGTGGGAATCAAACCCGATCCTAATGGAAACCGTCCAACCGCTCCGACCACTAAACCACACGTATGGCGCGGGTTCGAATGCCGCTACATAGTTTTTTTGTATATTATCTAAAAAAATATATTTTATGTTTTATTTTCGATCTATTATTTAAAAATTTCATACACCATATTTTGCAGTGTTAATCGTTTATCACTCACTTACAGTAATATAATGATAACAGTGGCTCGCTCATTTGATTGTCAAGCAATTTCGTTAAATGAAATCTGATTTTCAGCTATTGATTTAGCGTTTAATAGAATAGATAAAAGCTATGCATTATTCATGTCAATTTGAAATCTAATATAGAGAATAAATTAAATTAATAGAAAGTATATTTTATAAAATTGAATAGTTATAGTTTATTGATAGCATCAGTTGTGGGTTCGATTCCCACTTTGTAGAATAAATATAGTTTAATTATTTTCATTTCTCCGCTATGGTGAACAATTTTGAGGTCCAACTGAGTGTTGCCGAATTGCCCGAATTCGAAACCATGCGTGTGCAAGGTTTCGAATTCAGGCAGAAAGTGGGGAACGGAGTCTTGACACTAGGTTCTCTCTGAAAAAAATGCAATCTTATTTAAGTACTTACATTATGTGTAAAATATACATGAGTGTGCCAAGGGTTGGCTCGCACCATGCAGTCCAAGTATACATCTGAACCTTCCACAACTCGAGTGGCATCCAAATTGGCACCCAATTCTAACTTAACTACTGGCAAATCTATATAAAATAGAATATGATAATTTGTTGTATTATTTTATTTAACTAAAGACTGCGTTTCTGAATATAATAATTATTAAAAAACATCTTTGTCATGTAGACAAGGAGAGCTAAGCTAAAATAAGAAATTTCACTATATTCAAGATAAAACTATTTTTTATTTTCTTTAAACATGTCACAAGCAAGCTTTCGACTTGAAATCATTTTGATTTTTAAATTAACTTTTAAGTTATTCTAACTTCCATTACAACAACGCCATTTAAACCCAATCGCGAACATTTCAATTACTCAAAAAATCTATTCAAATGTACTCTATTTCGAAATGGAGCCCATTTTGTATAGTTGCAAGTAAAATAAAACAAAAAAAGATCGTTTCAATCTACTCTATAGATAGAGATCCTAAAATGACTGGACTAATCAAGAAATGTCTCTGTATGTCTTTTTCACGAAGCTTGTCTGAAAACTTGTTAAGAGTTTTATTTGGATAGCTTTTAAAAGTTCAGTATTTCAAAGGTTTTAATATAGAATTGAAGCAACTGTATTACAATTGTTTGTTAACTTACAATGATTTTTTTAAATATTATGAAAAATTGATAAAATTCTATGATGATGCTTCTTTACATTTCGCAAGTAACCTTTGATCTAAATTCCGATTCACGTCCGATACTATCGTTTACGGAAATTTGTTATATATATATATATATGTATACAAAATATAAAAAACTAAAAATCATATAATTTCAAAAAAAAACATATATACTTTATAAAACATACGTTGTATTTCCAATTTGAAACCATCTTCATGTGTAGAGTGGGATAGAGTCGGCTGAGAAGCTCTACACGAAAGAACTCGCCCTGCATCTTCGATTACTGGCACGAATGTCAGGGTACTACGAGTCATGTTACCATCAGGGGATACCTTGTTAGGAAAAGAATATAATAAATTTATTGAGGCCATCGTGGCGCAGTGGCACAGCGTCTAACTGGTAACATTTGGTTGAAGGTTCGATCCCCACTCAGGCAAACGATTATTTTAAATTATTTTCACGAATACCTATAGTAGATTAGTCAGAAAGAACCTAGTGTCAAGAAACTCCGTTCTCCACTTTCTGGACGAATTTGAAAGGATTAACGTAGTGATTTGTTATTATAATATATGTAATTGAAGGTATTTTATTGTATACGACTGGCATTTAGTTTCATTAATAGGTACTAATATACCTTTATTATACCTTTCTAAGTACTAATATTTGTGTGTAACTTTTTGCTGATATTTTTAATGTAATTATTTCAAGAAACTAAAAAATATTTCATATTTTCATTGAAATAGACTAAAATCTATATAATTAACTGACTAGTTATGTGAGTTAAAAGTTACTTTTAACGTTTCTCATCTAACTTACAAAATATCCATTAACCAAATTCTGTTTAAATAAATTAAACTTTTATATATTTGTATTATATATTTTTTACACTTACACGTTCTTTAACACTGTTAAGTTTAGTCCCTCCTTTCCACCAAGAGATGTTAGGCTTGGGTCGAGCTCCAGCTGCAGCGCATGTTAGCTCAGCACTTCTACCAGCTACCAGTGGTCTCGCACCGCCGAGTAGTCGTACCCACAGTGGTCTTACTGTGGACAAAGGATTAAATCAGGCAATGTATAAAATTAAAAAATAACTTTAATGCCTAAAAACTTAGTCACTTAAAATTTGACGCATTAGTCTTTTTGTACTGTTTTGGGCCGGCAGAATGGCTCTTAATGGGCGATAAGTAAGGAATGGAGTCTCATCACATGACTGAAATAATAAAATGCAAGGGATATAAATAAATATTTTTAATATAATATAAATATATTATTAAAACTTATTTCTTCATTTCTATAATATAAGCTGATAGACATCACAATTTTTTTTTATTGACTTGTCATAGCGTTTTTTTTTGCCTATATGAAGACCATTAATAATAAATCATTTTGTTTTCCAATTTGTAGCTATTTTAGAAACATTACGTGTTTAATGGTATTTCATTTCGTTATCATGTGCCATATATATGTCATAACAAATTTATACGCATGGCTTAGCGGTCAGAGCGCTTGAACGGTTTTCAAGAGGCGCGGGTTTAAATCCCGTTTTCTAAATATGTATTTTTCATAACAAATTTCCCCGAGAGGAATAGAATCCATAAATATTGCTAAAAAATAGCTTTAAGTATAAAAAAATGATATTTAAAAGCTAGTACCAAGCTGAATAGTTAGTAAATGTCCGATAAGAATGGATTTTACATCATGGCCAGGTTAAGATGATCTAAAGACTCTCACAATTTTGTATAAAAGTCTTTCAATTTGTCAGAGATAATCCCATTACCAAGTGAACGAAGCCGTGGAAAAGAGCTAGTGACAGATTAAACAATCATTAGTGTATTTTACCGTGTAAAATCATCAAACGTAACATTCAATGCATTTTGATTTAGCTTTTGCTGAAATTCGTAAATTATGATGGCCTTTGAAATCTGTTTACGTGTCAATTTTAATGAACGCTTCAGGTAATAGGATTATAAAATTAGCGTGTAGTTGACAAGTGTTTGGAATGATTTATTTTGACGGCGATAACTGTGTCAATAGAATTAATGTACAATCTCGATAGGTCAGGTAGAACGTGTTTCATTAAACTTGATTGATTATGAGTTCAAGCTGATATCAAAACTTTATTATATTAATGTTTTCAAAAATATGATAGATGATATTCATGCGGTTAGAGATGCAGGGGTAACCTCCGTTGACCTTCAAATATACCGTTTCGGTGATACTATCGGAAGGTCTCTTAAAAAGCATGGGGACCCACCGGAGATTGTGTATGAAGAGTTTGAAGACAGTGGATGAGGCGAAAGGAGTATGCAGGGGCCGAAGTGTTTGGTGTTGCGTTTTCTGACTACCCCGCTAGGGATAAAACGTGAAAAAAAGTGATCTTAAAACGGACAAAAAGAATATTCATAAAGGGCGGGTGACAAAACTTAACGCCGGGCTTACTTAAAAACGCCCATAAATTCCCCTTTTTGATTAATAGATATATATTTCAATGAATTGAATAGGAATCTATTTATTATGACACCATTGTGGCGCAGTGGTTCAGCGTTTGTGTGAAAAGGCGATGGTTGTGGGTTCGATATCCACATAGACAACTGATCTGTAAGACAAAGCGCGGTGTTGAGTTCCGTCACGAGAAAAGCGGAAGCCTATTTGAGCAAAAAGCGCAGAACACAAGGTTATCTCTGCCTACCCTGCTGCAAAGAAAAAAGCGAGAAGCTATATTTCTTTCGTGTATAAACCAGGGCTGTTTAATAATACAAGGGCTGTGTAAAATAAGGCTAAACATGTAAATTTATTTTATTATTACACAATTTCCTGATATTCCTAGACCTAGGTCTACTAAATATCTATTTCGTAGGTCTGGTTTGAATGTATTTGGCTAATCTGACCGTTGAGACATTTGAATTATAAACGAGTTGTATTCACCAAAAATTTATTTGAAAAAGCCTTACACTAAGAAAAGTTTGCCTTATTACCCAAAGAACCTTAACACAAATTTCAGCTTCCTAGTACCTGCCCAGTAGTTTTAGCTGTGTGTTATCTGCCAGTCAACCAGTAGCAGAGAAGTTGCATATCATTTTAAGATATAGTTTTTACCCCTAACAGAATTCAAACTAATAACTATTCTAACCAAATGCCTCAGTAATTTCATTAGAAAAAACTTACCTTACTTACTAAGCATTAAAAAACTTACCTTACTTACTAAGCAATAGAAATTTTAGATTACCTACCAACGTTACGTATAAGAGTATTTTGGCTAAATAAACAAGCTTTTGTCTGCGGCTTTTCACGCTTGTACTTCAAATTAGTTCGTTGCCGCAAAACGCTGACGCTCTCTCGAATTTTGAACTACTATACAAATTGAAATGGAGTTTGTCCTATTTTCTATGTTCATATTGTATGTTTATGTCACAAAGTTGTGGGCTCGCTTTGTTGATAAGTTTATGGTTACACACCAGAGTCGTAGAGTATGACAAATCGTAGGGTGAACGAAAAATCTTACAGTATCCACTGGTACTCATTCCTTTTTCTGATTTTCATATATTTGTCACTTCCTATGCTTATACTTATTTTATTACGTTTTGAAAACTATTTTAACCGGATATTCGAAAATACATTTTAGAACCCGACGTTTCGAACACTTTACAGTAGTCCGTGGTCACAGGTAGTAGGGTTCTAAAATGTATTTTCGAGTACCAAAATTATACGCAATTAATCCGGTTAAAATAGTGTCATTTCAAAATGTGTAATAATCGTGTAAATCAAAGAACTTATTATTTTATTACGTCTTTGTTTTTATCGATATATGCTTTATTATTTGTATTTTTTATTACAATATACTAGTAAAAAACAGTTATAATCTTTTTTGAATTTGAATAATAGTTTCAGTTGCGTAATAAATGCACGTTACACGTAAATTAATATAAAATGATAAATAGAAAAATAATTGAAAAATACATATTTAGAAAACGTATAAAAATTTGAACGCAACGCAGTCTCTCTGTAGAGAGATTTTTAAAAATTTCTACTACCCAAACAACAAAGATAAGTTGTATACACATAAGCGTATAAGAATTTTAACGTAGCTGGATGTAGAACGCATGGTTTGTCGGTCAGAGCGCTTGAACGGTTTTCAAGACGCGCCCGGGTTCAATCCCGCTGCGTTTAATTTTTGCGTTTTTCTAAATATGTCTTTCAGTTTCCTTAGTGTGCAGAACCTAACACTTTAAAAAATGTTAACAAAATATACTTTATATTTTCTCGACACTATTAACCCAGAGATTATTTCTTATAGGATTCTATAAGACGAGTGTATGGGCACTTCTGATAAGTGATTCCATTTTTCAGGTAATTTTCTATGTAATCGAACCCGCCAGTGGGAATAACACTTACAAAAAATAAAAAAAAAATAGAAAATTAATTATTAAGTTTTATATGCGTTTAGTTACGTAATAATGAATGTTATCCAGAAATTTATACAAAGTGTTGAATAGCAAGGTATTATATTATTATATTCAGGTGACCCGAAGCCAGTTTGCCTTGTCTATGGAATAAAAAAAACCTAACCTAACCTTCTTTATTTTAAATTTTTTAAAGTGTTATTTACACACTTAAATGTACATCTAAAAAGTTTTTTTTGGTCATGTACTAGAAAATAGATATTTATGAAACCATTAATAATGCGTTTGTATTGTGATAAAGAAATAGTTTCTTTTAACTTTTCTTTTACTTGATAAAATTTTGAGAGATTTAAATGAAAGACTTTCGTGTAATTTAGAGACAATGTGTGCGAGACCCGATATTACCCTAAGTGTACAGCAAAATGTAAGCTTGACTTTAACCGAGAATTGGACCCAAAAGTTCGCTTACAACTTCTCAACTGCACCACAATGTGGCATAATAGACAAATATTTTTTCTTTCAAAATTCATTTATTACACAGTAACATACTCAGACTGATTAAATTTTATCCTATATGGTATAATTTTCACGCATGATCCATAATACGATTTTAATATAACTTAATGGAAGATACCTGTGACAGGGAAATTAAATATACAATTTTAGGGTTCCGCGAAGATTTTGAGGCCATCCTGGGGCATTGGGACGTTTTATGGCAAATTCAATTAGTTGTGGATTCGATTCCGACTCGGGGAATGATTATATTATAATTATTTTGATTTATATATCTTTGGTTAGACAAAGCGCGGCGATGAGTTTCGTCAAACAAAACGCAATATCTCGATTTGAAGCGGGAAGTAGACAATGGAGTGTTTTGACACTACACTGACTATACAGCAAGTTAAAATTATGTTAAAAAATGCTATTTTAAAATATTTTCTTCTATCTGTTAGACTAAATTATGTTATCAGACACGCAATATCTTATATAGAAGAAAAATTAAAACAGAAAAATTTATTACTGCTACTGGGTTCTTTCTGCCAACCCCGTAATATAAAAAAGGGGCCAGCTATGAATATAAAATAGGAACATTTCTGTACGTTACATTACAGTGCGAAAAGTTATGAATCAGTTCATGCCTTATTTATATTTCAATTTAAAAAAAGCAGCTTTACGCTTTTTTCAAGATTTTTTACCTGAATTCGAGACATTGCGTGTTAAGTGGCGGATCTTAACGCCGTGCTATGCCATCTTCAGTAGAGAAGAGAAGAGAGATGAAGATAATTAAATTATGAAAATCTACTGAGTGGGAGTCGAACCCACAATCAATAGTGATTACAGTCAGACGCTGTCCCAATATATATGTTTGAGGGTCGCTAGCAATATATATGTTTGATTGACCTTCGCCATTAAGTTCAAAAAACTAAAGTACCAAAAAAAACATTCGGAACCATTTACATAGAGCACCATTCACAGTTGTCATTTTTTACCACTCCATCATTAAAATTCAATTTATAATAAAGTCAGCGTCAAAGTTAATAAGATTTTTTCTTTGAAAAATTAATTGACCACTAGGTAGCATCTGTTCTAGATATACTTTTTAATAAACTTAATATATTTAAGGAACAAACACTTTAAGGATTTTAGCTGTTATCAATCGCGACAAAAATAATTTATTATATTACAACGTCGGTCTGACTGTAAACCGAGGCCGATGGTTGTGGATTTGAGCTTTTCTCGAGGAATTATATTTAAATTATTTTCATTTCATTTCCTTCCATTCATTACAAGTGTTTTGACACTAGGCTCCTTTATATACCCTGCTATAGTAGATATAATGTAAAGCTAAAAAAAATGTGTAATCTGTACATATAATACAAATGTTACTGATCGCTGTCTGTACATGGAAGATATAAGAAAAAAACAATGATTATTTATTTTATTTTCTGTTTGTCTGTTTGTTTGTGCACGCTAATCTCAGAAACGGCTTGACCGGCTTAAATGCAACTTTGACTATTGTATTGTGATAAACTTCTCTTACCATTTAGTGTTTATTTCATTTAATTAAAATTATAAATTTAAACAAAATTTGTGATTTAAGTGGGAACGCGGGTGGGTGAAAAACCGAAATAGTGTAGTTTACGCAGGCGAAGCCGAGAGCCGGTCGCTGATATTAAATAAAGTGTTCTATTTCTTTTCAGTTTCCACTCTCAGTTCAACTCAATGGAATTAGAATGGTATGTCTAAAACAGAAGAAACAGAGAAACATATCCCTATGGCTCCATTTCATAACCCATAAAATATAAGACACAAAAAATATTGCATGGCGTAATATAATAGGGGTTTCATGGTGTAAAGTAAGCTACGCCGAAATTTTCCTAAAGCAACAATTCACTGTTATTTATCTTGTTTTATTTCAGAGACAACATCTTAGAAAATAAATTAATCTTAATACTAAGAGATTTGATTTAAATAATGGACTAAAAGGAAATTGGGGAGAAGCTTTAAGCTCTAAACAAAGCTTAGATAATACTTTTTTATATAATGTTGATGTGTTTACTATTTCTGTAAGCCATTGTGGCACAATGGGGCAGCGTCTGTCCGTGATTGCGATTGGTTGTGGATTCGATTCCCATTCGGTGGTACGATCATGAATGATTGATGAATGATTTGTATAGAAAAAACAATCCTGTATATTAAGATATTTGGTTTTCGCGATTTTTAATACATTTGAAATGAAACTATTTTTAACAGGATTAAATGTGCATATCATTAGTATTCTAAATTCCAGTTTTGAAACCCGACGTTTCGAACACTTAACAGTAACACAGGTAGACTGAGGTGGCATTCGTCTGTCATTTGATACAATTATTATATTAAACTACCGCCAACAATTTCTTAGTTGCCTCGCGTACTGCCCTGGATTCTTGCAGAATGAGCTGACTGTATCTTGCTCTCTGGTGGTAGAAGTGAAGTTTGGTTTTGTTGTAAAATGTATTTTCGAATACAAATAATATATGTGATTACTCCGATTAAAAATAATTTCATTTCAAAATCATAAATATTTTTATACAGAGATTTTTGGGTACGAATTTAGTGTAAGTCGGCTTGCTATATTTTTTTACACATACTTACATCTCATATCGTATTTTTGGTTTATTAGATAATAAAAAAGAAAATTTTGAGTTAATTTAAAACCATAATTGAAAATTTATGTCTGCAAGTTGATTTTCATAGCATCTTCTCCTAAAGAATATTACTCTATATTTGTAACAAAAAAGAGCAAGCTATTTACAGTATTAGAGCTCGGGATTCTTCGCGATAAAGCTTTAATACAATGAGTATTCTTATAAAATCGCATTACAATATATATATACAATAATAATTTAGTTGTTTGTTATATAAATTTGTTTGTCCATAAAAACATACACAGCTTCACGCTTTTTCCTGCGGACTTTTAAGCAGGGTAGTCAGTGAGAACCTAGCGCCAAGACATTATCACGTTCACGACACGTTCTCCAATTTCGCCCGAAATTGAGACATAACGTGTTTAGTGGCGGAACTCAAAGCCGCGCTTTGTTCTAGGTAACTGAGTGGAGAAAGGAAAATATTCTAAATTTCCCTGAGAGGGTATCGAACTCAGATTGAACTCAGATTGTCAGATTGATGCCACTGCGCCATGATGGCCTCAAAGTTTTAATTAACATACTAAATGGTTGCGAATAATGAAACTTCTTGGAAATTCGTCGCAACTTTTATATTTTTATACCATATTTCAAATATACTAGGAAAAGGGCGCCTGAACTATATCAAACTGCCAATTAGGTAATGCAGATTAAAATCTTTAGATACAAACGAACCTCTTTTAAAAGAAATTTAATGTAATAAATTTTATTTTGACGGTATGCTTTGATTTTGCAAAAACAGTTTTGTTTCGGTAAACATTTTTAGAAAACGTATAAAAATTTGAACGGATCTGGATTCGTACATGCGCCTCTTGGAAGGAATTTCGAGAGGTATCCCAGAGGTGCGACTTCGAATCCCGTTTTGTTAAAAAATTTATACGTTTTCTAAAAATGTTTTTCAATTTCCTCTTTTTAGTTGTGAACAACACTTTAAAATGTAAAAAAAATATATTTTGTTCGTTTTTTTTTGTTTATGTGTTCGTTTTAAGAACAAGTAAATTATTTTCTTAACAGGTTAAGTAAAATTTTGTTTAGATTTTAAACATTTGAATAAGACTTTCAAAATATTAAATAAACAGCATCTCCTCGTGCCAAGCGATTGTTGTAAATAATCTTGGGGTAGCAGAAACTTGCAAACATTTCTCTGCAAAGGTGCTAACAACAAAAATGAGTTGTAACAAGCATCTAAGAATATCGACGTAGCTGGGTAGCTGGATAGAGCGTATTGCTTAGTGGTTAGAGCATTAAAATCAAAAGTTTAATATACATCCTCTAAAAATGTTTTGCATAACATTTTAATTTTTTTTAAATACATATAGTTTCAATTTAATCTGTACGTTCATATGAATGCCACCTCAGTCTACCTGCGACCAAGGACTACAGTAAAGGGTTCTAAATGTCGGGTTTCTAAAATGTATATTCGAATACTAATATTATTCACGATTAATCCGTTTAAAATACTGTCATTTCAAAATATTTATGCATTCGTTATATACAACTTGTTCATATATATCTAAAATTTTATCATAATTATCACATTATTTGAAAGGAGTTGCTATTTTCTGCATAATTTACAGCAGCGCTTTAAACAACAGTATCACGGCTTTTTTCGTACAAAGAGGGCCGGCCTAGTTTAAAGAAATTCCATTCTCCGCTTTCCGTCGGTACTGTATTCTAATTAAAAACACCACTTTTAGAATAATATAAAACTTTCCATTCGCCTAAACACAATACTAAATTCCAAACAGTCAATGTCAATAGCAAAAGCCGACGTATACATCTACTCGTAGCTGTCAATTAGAAGGAACTTTTGATAAAAATCTCTTTGATACAAAAAGGCTGAATATTATTATGCGCGAGTTTAAAATTTATGAATGTATTTAGAGGTCTTTCCTTAAGAAATAAGGTTCCACAGGAAACATAAGTTAAAATCCAGTTTATGTCGATGCATCGATAAAAATAAAAAAAGTATGAATCGAGTTGTCGCTTTTTAACATTGAATGTGGCGTTCAGTTAGGGAAATGTAAAATATGTATAGCGTATCTGTGGTCACCTTTTTTTTTAAATTAAAATAAATTTCTATTATGGCTGAATGAATACGTAATAAATTAATGTTTGTTTCGACATGTTTGTATTTCTTTTTATTTATAAAAGCTCAAAATAAATGTCATTATAATTTTAAAGTTAAATAAATTTAAATGTAAAAAATAAAATTCCGTTTAGAACGTATACGTTCTCATATAAATTGCCGGGAGTTTTATGCGAAATTTATTTATAGTAGTTTCAATTTTGCGTTTTCTGTCAATCACTATATGAGTAACAGAAGAGTTATACATATACAAAACAACTTCACGCCTTTTCCAACATACCAGGCAGAGAGAATCTATTGTCACGACACCCAGTTCCTCACTTTCCGCTCGAAGTCGAGGCATTGCTAGTTAAATTGCGGACCTCAACTAAATAAAACGAAAGTAATTAATTCACCCGAGTGAGAGTTGAACCCATGACCAATTGCATTTATAGTCAGACAGTAAAGCAATGCGCTACGATGGCCAGGACACAGTTGTATAAATAATTTTCGAGCTACTACTGTACTTTAAATACGGAAGTTAGTAAAAAAATGGTAAAATATATATTACCCAGTAACCTACCGGTATAAAATTACAATTATTTATTTTGTGGTAATGTGTATGCGGCTATTTGTTTAAATAATATTGATGTTTCATTCATTGGGTAAATAATATTAAAATTACTGGTAAATTATCCGTTTATTATGATAACATATATAGTAATCAATTTTTGTTTTTGGACTTAACTATCAATTGTAAAATATTCAATTTTAACTTCAGCAGCAGCTTCACGCTTTTCCCGCATAGCAGGGTAATCAGAGAGAAGCTAGTGTCAAGATACTCCGTTCTTCACTTTCCGCCTGAAGTAGAGAAACATATCGCCGTCTAGTCACCACAGCGGAGAAATGAAAATTTAACGATAACCATTACTCCAAGTTCGAATCGAACCTACGACCATCGCGTAAATAGTGCCGTGATGGCCTCAGTAATAAAAAAAAATATTTATAATCGATGTCATCATGGCGCAGTGGTGCAGCGAATGTAAATACGATTATGGGTTTGACATCCACTCGGGGGAAGGATTATATTTATATTTTACCTACCAACTCAACTCAACACGCCATGTCTACAATTTCATTTCATTTTTTTTCAATTTGAGTGGAAATTGGAGAACGGAGTATTTTTTGTATATGTCCTCTGAAAACCCTGCTATGTGGAAGAATGCAGGAAACTGTTTTTTTTTTTAAATAATTATATAGCCCAATTCGGGAAAACGGTTGTATTTTCGCTGAACTGATCTACTATATCTCCAGATAGTCATTTAATATGCTAAGATATTCCAACATGAGGCCCTCGTGGCGCAATGGGTCAGTATTCTGAATCTAAACGTGATGGGTGTGGAATCGATTCTCACTCGGGGCAATGGTTAAATTCTATGTCTTCAATTCAAACGGAAAGAAAACGGAGTGTCTTGATACAATAAATACTCTTCAAATACCGTAAAATGGATGTAAAAACGTAAAACTGTAAAAAAAATAAACCCAAAACTAAACTTATTCAATATATAACATAAAAAAATTTTTATAAAATTGCATGGAAATATTTTTTTATAATTATTATACAAAACAACTTACAATTGACGTCAATCGTCAGCGTCTCGGAGAGTGGCGTTATCGAAGGGTCCGTCACCGCCTGTAACAAACAGGTGTTTTAAAGAATAATAATTTACTCTCAGAGCAAATCCTTCTAAGAATAATCTAAATATGTAAGTGGTAATTACGAACGAAATGTCTTGACACTAAACTTTCTTTGCGAGGAAAAGTGTGAAGCGGTATTATATTTAATGAATGGTTGTTGAAGACTCAAATGAACTTTTCGTTACTGCTTTAGATAGATATATATTAAGTTATTTATAGTCGGCACTTTTTTGTAGTTTTACTTATCTCATGCATACATACAGCAAATTAAAGTAAAAGAACCTAATGTCAGGCAAGACAGTCGGTTCTCCATTTTCTACTAAGCCATTACGTAATACAATATAGAAATTAGGATTTCAGAAACACCTTATTTCTGATATATAATCCATTCCATTGCCATTATATCAACAATACATAATGAATCGTGAAATAACAAAAAAATTTAAATTATTAATAATAATAATAAGCCTTTATTTTTCGCATACTTCTTCTTACAATGGTTTTTTTAGTATAGTTAGTAAATATAATAATTACCGATAAATTTTAAATGAAAATTTAATTAATCCATTGTTATTTATTAAAATTAACGTTAGATTTTGAGATATGAATCCCGTTTTCTTGTATCTGCTCCATTTTGCACCACAACTCTCTGTTTTTTTCCAAAATTATTAATAAAACAGTGTAATTTATACACGTTTCTTAGTACGGAGAAAATAGTGATACGTCACTTCATTATTTAAACGGGTGGAATAAATTGTCTAAGCAAATTAATAAAAAGCTAATACATATTTTAAATAAAAATCTTTTAATTGGAAATTTAACTCGCATTTGTTAACTGTGCATAGACATTCACTAAAACAATTTTACTAACAAGAAACGCTAATAGCTTATTACATTAGGCTTGGTATACATATTATTTTATATAATTCGATTTTTGGCGGAGGACGGAGTGTCTTAACACTAGGATCTCTCTCACTACCCTAATATGCAGTAAAAAGCTTGAAGCTGCTGTTTAGTACATACATATGTAAATTAAATTTTGGTGCACTTAAAACGGATTTCTTAGTAATGGATGTTCGGAAGTTCACAAATGCCACTTTGGGAATATTTTCATTTCGTCAATTCGATTACACAGAGTTCTCTGACATTCAACATGCAATATATATCGAAGATATAACAAAATTTTTTATATAATTACTTCGCATATTTATGAAAATGTATGGAGTAAGAAAAATTATAATAAGCTAAGTAATATAGTAAAAATTTTTGATCGATTTTTACGAAACTGACACAAATTGAGGATTATGACATTCTCAATAGTTAAAGTTTATGTGGACTAGAAGTGCAGAGGGACAGTTTTTCTTAATAATGTTTATTGAATTAATTGATTTATAATATTAATGAAAATACAAGCCACGTTGCCTTAGAAACGTTTATGTCATTAATTCAGACGGGTATGTCAAACACAGTGTTGGTAGAGTGTAAAATTTATATAATTAATTTAATGTACTAATGCATTATTAATAAAAAATTGTCTGTGTACAATTTAACTATGCCAAATTTCGTACTTTATCCGCATAATTTTCGTAAAAACATGTGTTTGACATACATTTTTATATAAAGTACATATACGTTGCCAAGGTAAGGGCTTATTTTACGAATCAAGGTTTAAAATTTTTAAATGTAATTGACAAATGTCGTTCTTTTAAAAAATGTACCTTTTTTATAAACGATTAATTATATTAAATTGTGTTATAAAATTCAATTTTAATTTCCTCATTAAGATGAATTAAACGATCCATTACCTGACAAGTAACATCGGCTCCTAGGTCCACGCGTTTTAGCGTGAACGATACGGCAGCCCGAGCTTCAGAATTGGCAAGCAGCGCGTGTGATTTCCACCAAGACACCCGAGCAGCTGGACGACCTATATATATTTAAAAGGTATTCATTATATTAAATAAAAAAAAATGGAAAAAGAATAAATATAAAGCTTAATTTTAACGCATGTCAAGGTAGTTTGAGAGAACCAAGGGCTAAAACACTCCTTTCAACACTAACCGCTCGAATTCGATAAATTGCGCGCTGGTAGCGGAACTCAACGCCGCGTTTTATCTTAACAGATCGATCCCCGTTCCCCGTGTGGGATTCGCCATGTGGTAAACCCACAACCAATTGCATTTAAAGCTAGATAGCCTCTGAAAATCAATATTGTATTAAAATACCTCTTGAAATCCGTCCAAGAGGTGCTGCGTTGCGTTCAGAATATTATACGTTTTATAATAGTATTTTCTTATCTTGAATGTGTGAACTACACTTTAAAAACAATAAAATTTATGGTGAAACTACACAGTATAGAAAAACCAGCATTGGTATCAAAGCAAGAATGATATGTGAATTTGTAAATAATAAATAAGACTACCTTACCCTAATTTAGGGAAACCAACCTACTTCCAAACCCGAGGGGAAAAGAACAAAAATATTAAAGGAACAGGAAATGAGCTACGAATAGAACCGTACAGAGTGTAAAACAAAAGGGTGTTTTGCTTCAAAATACTGACGTGAAATTCATAGACTGGTAAAGTAAGATTGCCGTTATTTTGTAATAATAATCAAATTCATTGTAATTTATTAGTTTTTTAATTATATTGTTTATTATTTATTTTTAAAATGTTATTTATATTATATATATATACGTTTGATTTGTGCGATTTTACACGATCTTATTAAATAACTTTAATCTGGGATAACCATTTGGAACTAATTAAAAACGTTTGATAAAAAAATCATAAATAAAACAATTTCCGCTACCTCCTATCAATCGTGTCAACCAAGCGACCATTTCGCTTAACAACCCTCGAACTACACTCAACAAAGGTGCATGTTATTTGATAAGGGTTGAAACGCTTAGGCAAGGTGCTGCTTAATTAACAAAGCCAATTGTTCCAGCAAGCTATTGACAGTATTCGTCTATTGTTTTAACTATCCCCTTTTTAAACTGATTATGTACTCCTATGATTAGAATTCGGCATTTTGAATATGAAATGATTGTTAATAGCTTTTTTGTTGGGCTATGACTGTTTGTTTTATATTTATTAATGTAAGTTTGCTTAATTTTTGTGCTCATTACTTTCTTAAATATGGTATTTTATATTATATTTATATTATATTATATATTATAATGTTAATGGTGGCGTAGCTAAGGTTTGTCTATAAAATTGCATTGGTTGAGTTCTCGCTTCTCGCTTTTTCCTGCATAGCAAAGTTAGTATTCATAAAAGTTATACATTAAAGCTCATTCGAAAAGTAATATATTAAAGCTTTTATATATTAATCGAGATACTTATAATCCTAACAAAAAGTAGCCATTCAGTATTTCTCAAATAGCAGGATAGATAGGGAAAACTTAGTATCCATACTACTCTGTTCTCCAGAATTCGAGACATTGGGTGTTGTGTAGCGGACCTCAACCTTGCTGCATTATTCACCAGAGTGGAGAAATAAAAAAAACATATATTCATTCCTCCGAGTGGGAATCATACCCACAATTAATCGCAATTACAGTCAGACGCTGTGCCACTGCGCCACGATAGCCTCTATTTCTAGTTACAAAAGTTGCAGTATCGCAGTAAATATTAAAAGTGGACACAAAAAAGATAAAAATATAGTAAAAGCATTTGGTTATTTCAGCTTACTGAATATAATATGGAGGACGGATGAGAATAAAAAACCAAAAAGAATTTTAATATCCTATACTAAATTATATAGACATGAAAATTAAATACATATCTTATATATTAAAGCTATTATTTATTAGCTGAGATATTTATAATCCAAATCTAACCAAAAACTGCTACTCAGTATTTCTTGCATAGCAGAGTATAGAGCGTCTGAAGAACTATCTGCCCAAATTTAGATATTACGTGTGGAGGGAGGATCAAACCCATTACCATCGACTTTACAATCAGACGGTAACTCACTGCACCACAATGTCCTCACTTTCCTACTATATACAAATTTAACCGCAAGAACGCTCGAAAAGATTTAACGCAAAACTCACTGAATATATTTCGATGAAACTTTGTTGGAAGTGTTCCAAAGAAATCCGGATGACAGCTACGTTCTATATTACACTTTTTTCTATAGCATTTAAGCCACCGTGAAGAGATCGACATAAAGTTAGTCAATCTTTTTATGGGCTTTCAGTATAAGTTGTCCTTACGTCGAATGCTTTTCTGAGCATATCATAAGATTGAGTACAGTTATTTGGCTTAAATATTATTAAGTAAATCATTAAAGGCATCGTGGCGCAGTTGAGTGTAATTAAACAGGTTTTAAATTCAAATTGCAATTAGGGGAATGTAAATATGAATTCACGGCTTGACAAGTCAAGCTAAGGCATTAAATTCTACTTAAAAAAAGTTTTTTTTTTTTTATATAAATAGGAAGTGTTTTCGTCTTAAACGCGGCGTTGAGTTCCACTATTCAACACGCAATGTCACGCAGTTATAGAACGAAGTGTCAAAACACTTGGTTTTCTGACTACCATGCTATGCAGTAAACAGCGTCAAGCGCAAAGAAAAGCTCCAGTTAATTAAAGAAAGCTCCCTTATATAAAGTAAAGAGTCCAGAGAGTTAAATATTTCTTATATTAATGTATAAGGATAATATTGAACTAATAAAATAAATATTACACACTACCATGTGTTTGAAATACCCTCTCAAATAAATTGACACACTCGTTGCCTGAGCAACGTTCCGCACAAACGGATGTACCAGTAATTTATAAATCTACAATTCCGCTAAGCCGAGAAGCTTGTACGGCATGTCAATGTTATATACGAGTATGTCAATATATTCAAATATAGTTTCATCCCTTTAATCTTCTATCAAAGGATAATGAAATGCACATAGGCTTAGTAAAGTGGATTGATTTCTTGACAGTTTGCCTAGATCTGTATGTATAAGACTCTTCATTTATTAATCAAGTAACTGACATACAAAGCACACTCAAAACTACTGTAGGTGCTGTAGAGAAGTTTTCTAAAAATTCGGGTATGCATTTTTTCGGTTTACAGTTCAAGCATACAAAGTTCTCGTTAAAATAACAATAATAATTGTACACAATATTTCAGCGCACGCAGTTTTTCAATAAAAACATTTGTATAAAGTTTTAGAATTTGTAGTGCACCTCTTGGATGATACACCCAAAGTTTGGGCGGAAAACAAAAACCCGAGTGTCTTATACTATTTTATTACATTTCATAATTTTTTTTATATATCTGGAACTATAAATACAAAAAAAATGGGGGGACAGGAAGTTATGACACTAGATTTTCTCTGCCGTCCCTGCTATGCGAGAAATAGCAAAATTTACTTTAATTAATTTATTTAATTGCAACATATTGTGTGCAACATGACTGTGTACAGTCAAGTTAAACGATTTAACTTAAGCAGTATCTCAATAACCTGCTGTGATTCTTTAAATATTTAGTAGTATAGACTTTGTTTTATTCAAAAAAGAGGTAAACGAGCAGGAGGACCTTCGTACCCTCGCTCATGGACATCTACCAGATAGATGATTTGTGGATATATTGCAGGCCTTGAGGGTGAAGGTGTCTGTGCACTTGATACTTGAAAGCCCCTAAATCGTAGCACTTAAGGAAAACCTCAGGAGGAAGATAATTCAATAATTTGCATGAATATATGTTTGATCATACAGACTGGACATAATGGTCTTATATACAAATCCCAGTACGAGAAAAAACATTAAATTTGTATTATATGTAATACCTAAATTATATCAAATTAAGACTTGCCTTGAATTAAGGAGGTTTGGACACAACTCCAAGATCAAGACTTTCGTTTCGTCCGAGGAATAATGTATATAATTTTTTTTGTAACAGTGTTCATAATTATTTTTCTACAAAAAAAAACCTTTGAAAAATAAGCTAATTACTTCTATGTATCTTATATGTTTTTAGAATATTTACTAAGACAATTAAACATGTATATATTTTTTCAGCTTCCTTTATAGCAGCTTCCGCCAGAAAGAACCTAGCACAAAGGCACTCCGTTCTCCACTTGCCGTCCGAAGCCGACACATTGCATGTTGAGTGATAAAACTCAACACCGCGCTTTGTCTGTATTAGACGCTATCACACTACGCCACTTGGCCTCATGACGGAGGCTTAAAGACTAAAAATTATTTATATGCACTTAAAATCCTCATCGAAACGTAGAACTGTAAAACCTCCAAAACTCGACATATCGCTTTTATTCCTAGCGGAGTGACTAGTAAGGACTAGTCTAGTATTAGTTTAATTCATGTTTTCAAATAAGTATACCTTAAGGTGAAATAATATTACACAAATCTGCTATTATTGGTATGCAAATCTCAAATCAAGATAATACACGATACAAAACTTTAACATAACAATTTGAATGGTAAATACTAATCTACCAAAACAATATTCATCGTCAATGGTCATGTTTCATGAATGTTACATAAATCGTATCGTTTAATATTAGAAATGTTCGTTTATGGTCTAATTAGAGATAGAATTGGCGATTAGATTCACAATTTGGCTTAGTCAGTTCATTGCCTGTTAATGTAATTTTGGGTGAGTTATTGAAATTCCACTTCCGACAAAAACGATTTCGGATAGTGCAGGTCAATTTCATATTTTTCTAGGTATTAGAACAATTATTAAATATATAATTTTGTATATATTATAAGCAAGTAATCTTGGACAAATTTCGTTGGGGCAGTAGTTGCGGGTTCGATTCTCAAGAGGGTAATGATTATATTTAAATTATTTTCATTCCTCCACTTTCAACAGACACATCGCGGAGTTCCGCCACTCAACACACAATGTTGCGATTTCGGGCGGATAGTGTAGAATGGAGTGTCTTGACCAAAAATCAGATATAATTTAGTTTAGATGTTCTTTGACTGCATTATGCGAAGTAAGTAAATCACAAACTTTGCTTATATTTATTATTTAAATGGTTGTAACTTTTTTGTTTATGAACCGATTGCAATTACATAAACACTAAATGTTTAGAAAAACTATGCATTTAAATCGGTTAAGGCGTTTTTAACATTAGTGTGCACAAACACAAACAACAGACTGAAAAGGACAATAAAAATTATTGTTTTGGGTTTTATTATATTGATAAATGCCCTTAATAGATCAGTCACGATTCGACAATTCGATCAGTTACGATTTTGTTATATCTATAGACAACGGTATTACATATAACAAAATATAAATTTCTTGACAAGGATATGTTTAAGAAGACTTAGAAACAAATGTTAATTTGTATAAAAATATTTCTTGATAGTAACCGGCGAACGATACCTTAAAAGTTATACAGGTTACCTTTAAGTTAATACTAATTGAAACTATATCTGTATGGAGTCCATTATTCAAGTCAAGACATATGTATTTTCGTATGAAATTCCCTTGTAAACACATATATGCGGATATGGCATATCAAAATGTAAAATATGTATTCTATTTTTTCCTAGCTCCACTCTTTATCCTGCATAGCAAGACATGTTCTCTTCTTTGGGCCCGAATTCAAAACATTGTTTGTTGAGTGGAGTGGAATTTAAACGCAGCGCTTTGTTTCTAGGTTAGAAAATTAAAATAATTAAAATATATTTTTTATATAATTATTCCCCCGAGTGCGAAATGAATCTAATACTACTGCGCCACAATGGCCGGGGTTCTATATTAGATAATTGCAATATATTAGTTAGTTAGTTTATTACATTTTCAACATTTTTAAAGTGTATAATACTTTTTAGGATAACAAAACATTTTTTGAAAATATATAAAAAATATTACGTTGCGAGACTCGAACCTTCGCCTCTTAGAAACCGTCCAAGGGCTCTGATCACTAAGCCATATGCTCTATACAACTACGTCGAAATTATTATCCGCTTGTGCGACTTATTTTTGTTCTTAAATTAAATTTTTATATGTTTACTAAAGATAAATTAAAAAGATATTCGATCAAAACTAAAGTAAAAGGACACTAGAAGCAATATACATACAAACTTATGATTGCCTAGCATGGAATATTAAAAGCTCACCTCCAACAGCTACGCAAGTTAGATTAACTTCTGTCCCTTCATCGTACGGTCCGAGCACACCGCCTTTGATCTCTTCCCCCGATTGATCCAGAATTAGAAGGCGTTCTGGAGGTACTGTTAAAAATAATACTTATTATAGGAATTATGTAAAACTCAGATAACGTAAAATAATTTTAAAGAAAAAAATAAATATTCTGGATCAGGATCTGAAGACTTGCTCTTTGAATACAAACCTACAGGTCGAACGATTAAGCTATACGTTGAAATTCTGCAACTGCAATATTTGCATTATATATGTTTCACATATTCTTGAAGAGAACTTGGTTTACACAATCTTTATAGTTGATAAATAATTTTACAAAGCTGCAATGTAATAATAATATATATAATTCATTGACTGTTTTTTATATTGAATTTTCTTTCAAAAGTATTATAAAGCGTCAATGGTAATACTGCAACAACAACTATGTCAGTGAATGCCAATATATAATTTTACTGTATTGTACAATTTATCAGAAATATATGACATACAATTCCTAGAAAATGTATAAAATACCAGGCTCTTTGCAAATATGTTAAATGAAGATGATATTTTATAATTAATTACTTGAAGTTTAATAATAGGCTCACGACTATAGATCCTGAATTGAGGCAATTGTGGCGCAGTAGGATAGCGGCTAGCTGTAAGCGCAGTTGATAGTGGTTCGATTCCCACTCGGTGCAATGATTATATTTAAAATATTTTCATTTTAACGCTCGATGTTGAAGCTAAGACAAAACGCTTTAGTTCCGCAGCTTAACAAGTGACGTTTCGGTTTTGTGACTGTCTTTATATTAGGTTCTCTGATTACATGCTATGCGGGCAAAGGCGTGGAAAATAAAGGTCAAAATTAGCTTCATCCATTGGGACTGGTCAAAAGTACACTTTACTAAATTAATTATAGAAAGTACTTTTGACTAGTCAGTGCAGGCTAGGTTCTAACCTAAATACTTGTCTCTTGATATTTTTTTTAGTGTCAGCTTGAAAATTATCAGCTTTTATTTTGCAGTAGAGAGAACCGAGTGCCAAGACAACCCGTTTTCCACTTTCTACCATAAACCGAGACAATGTGGTAATTTAAATATTATCATTTTTTAACATTTTTTAAAGTGTTAATCACACACATAGGAAATTGAAATCATTTTTTTATAAAACGTATAAAAATTTGAACGCAGCGGGAATCCAACCCGCGCCTCTTGGCCAACTTTTCTTGGCTTGGACGGTTTCCAAGAGGCGCGGGTTAAAATACCGCTGCGTGTAAATTTTAATACTCTTTACAAAAATATGTTTTTAAATATTATCGAATCCACAACCACCGTGTATACAGTCAGACGCTGTCGCACTGCGCCACGTAGGCCTCAATGAAAATTCAACAACACCTTAACTTAACTTAAAAATAAATAAAATATCTAAAAGTTGTATTTATAAAAAAAACTATTTTTGCCATATATACATTTTAAATATTTTCTAGGAATTGTTTACAATTTAGATATTTCAAAATATTCCCGGCGACATATATATTATATGAAAACCTTATGAAAGCCATACTTACTGAGAACAGTGAGATTAAGCCTTGTATTTTTAGTAGGTGATTTTATGAAATCCACTCTACATCTGTACTGCCCGCTGTCTTCAGGCCTGGGAACATAAATAAAAATAAATAAACCTTACCTCTTAATATATAGATGCCTTAGAGGCGCAGAGGAGTAGCGTCTAACTGAATCGCGATTGGTTGCTGGTTCGAATCCCACTTGACGAATGACACCACGTGAAATGATGATAATTTACATTTTTTTGCTCATGTAAATGACATAAACGTGGGTTTCAGATTAGCCACTCGACACGCAATATGGAATTCAAGTGGAAAGTGGAGAACGGAGTGTTTTGACAGTAGAATGTGTCTGACTATTTTGCTATGCAGAAAAACAATTTGTCGATATTTATTTGGCTTCTTAGAAATAAATCAGTATGAGCAGTCAATTTTTCTTTTTGACGGTACAATTTGTCTAACCAGATTTAAAAAAACAACCATAGACCCTCGATATAACGTGGCTCGCTATATCTCGCAGTGTTTTAAATTATCGCCATTAACGGTTGGGTCCGCGACAAGTTTATCCGAGTAAGAATTGAACCCAAAACCCATCGCGTCTACTGTCTCCATGCGCCAAGATAGCCCTCTCATAGATGTAAACATTTGGCATCAGCCTTTATTTTATTGAATCAGATTTTGAGATTGATTTTTGATTTATGTTTGATTGTTTCTGTATAGAAATTAATATAAATTACAAGGCTATTTGAATTAATTCATAACGCCTGTACCAAATACTTCTATATAACGTCGATTCACAGTCGAACATATTTTAAATATACACTTTATCCAATCGGGAATCAAACCCACTACCTTTTCCATTATTCCCAAAAATAATTTAATTTATTATAATGCAATTAAAGCGCGTTGAAACGTAATACAATAATGGAGGCAATAATAAATTAAAATAACAAAAAAACCCTAGGAGATCCCTCTACAAATCAAAATAAACACGCGATGTCAAAGCTTTTGTTTTATCACGTATCGCGTTTCGCCCATGTTGTGTTAAACAAAAAAATCTACCAGATTTTTTAAATGTTAAAAGTTTACTATTTTAAGTACAGTACAGATTGAATATTAATATTTTTAAATTTCTATACAAAATTTCATCAGAATCGGCTCAGCGGTTTGACCGTGATGACGTCAGAGACAGACAGTACAGTTCTTTAAAATTTATAATATTAGTATGGATATTCTCTCTGTCAACTACGCTAAGAGCAGAAGATGGTTGAAGGTTAAATTGTATAAGGGATGTCGTATTGGAGACGCTGCAAAAAAATGGCAAAAGAAATGCATACGTTTACTGCCAAATATAACATACATAGTGTGTCCAAGACATATTGCTTTCGTATGTAAGGCTTAGGCATTGAATTCAGTCGATCGACTTGATATTCTGGAGGTACTTATAGTAATTTCCTTCAAGATTTAGACTAACTTCGATAAGATTAACATTCCTTGAGTGAGCTTAGCTTTAAATCGCTGCTAGGTCATCATTTAGAGACGCAACGGTCTCATAAAGTTCGTTTAAAAGCCACGTCGTGCATTGCAAATCATGCGCATACAGATGGTAAGTAGACGAAATCTGTTTGAAATATATCTACACTATATATATAATAAAATTAATGTAACTGATCGCTGTCTGTACATGGAAAATATTTGAGAAAATGTATCATTAGAAAATTACCATATTAGGGGCATTTATTACTGAAATTGAACCCAAAATAATGTCTTTTAACTTTTTTTCTGTTTGTCTGTCCATTCGTGCACGCTAATCTTAGCTTAAACAATTGAATTGCAGTTTAGACTACTGTATTTTGGTAAGTTTTTTTTAACATTTTATTTCAATCGGTTCATACATAAAAAAGTTACAACAATTTAATTTATAAATTAAAGAAAAGTTTTTGATGTAAGTGGGAAGGCAGGCGAAAAAACTAATTCATTAGTTACAGTTGTGCAGTTTACGCAGGCGATCCCGCTCGCGGGATTACATACTTATTTTGGCCTGCAATTGTGTTTTTCTCTATACAAAGTAAAATACCGTTCCTTCTTGGCCCTGTTACAATTTGGGAAAGCCCATACAGTCCCAAGAAACCTGATCTCCGTGTTAAATTTCCGCTTTTCACGCCAAGTACTCGGTAACTTCGTCGTGCGTTGTCCGTCAGTCAGTTAGTAACCCAGGATTTATATATATAATTAATATAAGTATATATATATATAAATTTCAAGACTTACCTCAATTTTGTCAAAACTAATGCAGCAGCAGTATTTGTACGGAAACTTGCTCGAGATGCCAAAGTCGATGGGTCCGACCAATGAGACGTCACGCCATCTCGGGTATCAAATCTGTCATGAAAATTGGTTTAATTAATCACTAAATTCTACTCGCACTATATATTAATATATTTTTATTTTGCATCTTCACGCCTTTTTTACCGCATTTCCTGACAGAGATAGAGAAACTAGGGTCAAGACACGCCCTTCTCCACTGTCCACCCAAATTCAAAAATGTTCATGTCGAATGGCGGACTGTTCACCAGAGCGAAGTAATGAAAATAATTTTAATATAATGAATTCTCCGATTGGGAATCGAACCCACTACTAACCGCAATTACTATCAGACGCGGTCCCACTGCGCCACAATAACATAAAGAGAACTGTTATATATTAATATATATTATCGTAAATCGCAGTGCTAGGGATTTTATATACAGATAAACTGAAAAAGACATATTTAGAAAACGTATAAAAATTTGAACGCAGCAGGATTTGAACCCGCGCCTCTTGAAAACCGTTCAAGCGCTCTGACCGCTAAGCCATGCGTTCTACAGATAAACTGTTTAATAGAAAGCTGGCACTGTCAAAAATATCGTACTGTCATTGAAATTATATTGAAATTATATATATTGTGGGTCATACTAGAAACAAATAAAATTAAATTGACTTTAACCGCGACCCAAGAACTGATTCTTGGTACACGAAATTTCTACATACTCGTATATGAAATTATAAAGGCAACACTCAACAGGGAATGCTTTTATATAAGTTTTATTTTTACTTTAATTATTTCATTTTTTTAAATACTAATATTTATATAACAGTTGAGCAATATAAAGTCAAGATTAAAAATATATTATTGAGGAAATTATATTATTCTGTCCAGGAATACTATTCTGATGTTAATGTGGGGAATTAAATGCCGTTGATGCTCACCGGGGAGGCTACTTATTGTAAAACTATATTTGAAAAGAGCAACTGTCAAGTTTCTCTCCGGCTCTTCTCAGCAGAACTGCCTTCCGAGCCGGTGGTAGCTGCCGCTGACTGACAATACTGACATTTTATGTTTATCGACGATTTGAAAGTGCTTGTAATAACCTATTTTAATAAATAATATTATGATTTTGATTATGAGTATAAAATTTATTTAGCATGTTTATATTTTATGTTGTAAGCGTGAAGTTGAGAGCTGATTATTTAAAATATTTTGAGTATCAGTTGTCTGGTCACAATATAACTGACAACTTATTTTATAATTTTTATAATCTGCCAATTCCTTTTTTTTTTCAGCTAACTGCCTTTCCCTACCTAGCGAGGTAATTAGAGAGAACCTGTTGTCAAGACACTCCGTTATCCATTTTCATTTAAAAATAATTTGATAATAGTCACTCCTCCTGTTGAGAATCGAACCTACAACCGTTTACCGCTGTTCTGTGTCATGGTGGCTGTATTTATTCTTATAATATGCTTGTTTTAATTTACCAAGGATTTTTTATAGGTGAAATTTTATGTGAATTATATATTCACTTAAAATTTAAAACCATTTCTTTCAGCTACATTTATCTTTAATCAACAAGAAAATTTATTTCATCCCATACTTTTTAATCAATACAATATAACAATCTACATATGGGCGGTGTATTAACATATATTTCCAATATGTCAATGTGATTGCGTCGAGCATAAACTATCGATGCGTGTATCTGTCGTCGCATTCCCTAACAAATAAGCCGCCGGAAATATTTCAATAAGAAACCAAAAAGCTAAAGGCATCTCATTTTTGTGGGCAAACGTTGTATAGTAATATGAAATTCATATTTCACGCGGAAATTGTAATATTTTGTTGTAGCTTTTCGACATTTGCTGGCAGAAAACATGATTTAAAAAAAAACTAAATTGTTTTTAATTTGATATTTCAGAATACAAATTTTGCGCTAATTTTAACATCTTGCTGAGTGGGTAATTCTATTTGTACTTTAACATTTAGATTTTATTTATTAATTAAAAATAACATAATTCATTTTATACTATATACTTAAATTTTCTAATAAGTTAAAATATTCTAATAAATTTTAAAATATATCAAAGGTCACTTTGTCTAAAATATTATAAAAACAACAATTACTGGCAAACATATATTTTGAAAACTTATAAAAAATTAAACACAGCGCGATTTGAACCCGCGCCTCTTGAAAACCGTTCCTAAGTGTGTGAATAACACTGTAAAAAAATGTTTAAAATGATTGGCAAACCTGCCGCCGTCTACTGCTGAACCACACAATGCACATAGAGAGCCACCCAATATTTCTTAATATTATTAAATGTAATATTATGATATTTATAAGAACGTTCAACAAATATCTAAACTGAATAGAATATATAAAATTTTCATCAAACGAACGAGTTCAAATTTATTAATAAAATTTCTAAAATTTAATACAATTTCTAAAATTCATATGTAACCAGCCTTAGATTTTAGTATAATCCCCTCAATACCGCCGTCTAGAAGCTAATAACTTAATCAAAGCTCGACGCTCGACGTGATGGAAGGATTTAAATGACATTCCAGTTATACCGTTGCAAAGCATATGTTGGAACATAACTTCTTATGTTTAGAAAAGTAGGCATAAAAAATATAAGTATATATATATATATATATATATATATATATGTATTTTTCAAAAATAGAAAATATAGCATTAAGACAATCCTTTTCTACTACCGATCATTTACGCTTTAAATTCATTGCGTCATGGCGCTTAGTTTTTTCTAGATCGACAATGTCAAAAAAAGTAATAAAACATTTCCCTAGGTAAGACTTGAACCACACTTATCCCTTTAGACATATCAAGGCCATAGTGGCGCAGTGGGACAGCATCTGACTGTAATCTTGATTAGTATGGGGTCGATCTTCAGTCGGGGGAATAATTATTTTTAAATTATTTTCATCTTTCTGCTCTGGGACAACAAAGCGAGTTGATATATATTTAATATCGTTAACATTCAAAGAACATCTGCTTTTGTTTTTAAATGAATATCACGTGTTGACATTTCTTGTTAAAAACTCACTAAGTTCGGTCAGGTGCATGTCAGACGGCATCATTTACTCGTATAGGGCAGCTTTCTAACAGCTTTCTTTAATGTAATTTAAATAGGCTTTGAATAGTAATTATACAATAGTATTAATACGATATAATAAATTCAATTATTTTCATTTCTCCGTCCCATAGGACAAAGCCCGGGGTTGAGTGCCGCTACTCAAGTAAAGAACGGAGTGTTTTCACACAAGGTATTCTACTACTCCCCTAATTACTTGCTTGAAAGATTGAAGCTGCCTTTTTATAATTGTGTTAGACAATGCAAAGTGTCACTTAACTTGTCAAACATATATAGAAAACGAAAAAAATTGTAAGCAGTTGGCATTGAACCCGCCTCTGTTCGAAACCGTCCAACCGTTCTGACTGCTAAGCCATTCGTTCTACATCCGGCTACGTCTAAGCTCTTATACGCTTATTACAACTCATTATTGTTGTCCGATTCTCGCTGTGTTCAAATTTTTATACCTTTCCTAAAAAATGTGTTTCAAACTCATTAGTTTGTGAATAACACTTTAAAAATGTTAAAATATTCAACTTGACATTTTCTTTAAAATGTACGAAGAGATGAGAAAAAAGTGACTTGACACAATTTAAAAACTACTTTGTATTTAAAATTATTTTAGTTCTCTGCTAAAATATTGAATGAACTCTAATCTAAATAATTGTAGTTGTCAAAAATAATATAAAAAACCATCGTGGTGCAGTGACAGCGTCTGTCTGTAAACGCTATTGGTAATAATCTAATTATAGGCAAACAAAATACAAGGAAAAGTGCGGCGTTGGTCTCCGCCACTCAACACGCAATATCTCGAATACACGCGGAAAGTGGAGAACGGAGTGTCTACACACTAGGTTGTTTCTGAATGCTATGTGGGAAGAGGCTATATATAAAAAAAAAAACAAAATACATTGATCTGAAAAACTAATTAAAAACTCAACATATATGGATACTAAGTGCTATTCAAATGTAATATAACGTCTGCTACAGATATTTTAATTAAAAATTGAAAGTTTGTGAGAACTTTTAATACATTTATTTTTATATAGCAGCATATATTTAAACGAAACTATTGAAAAGTTATTTAATTTGACACCCAAACGAAACGAAGCAAATTTATTATTTCATGTTTGAACGCATGGCTTAGCGGTCAGAGCGCTTGAACTGTTTTCAGGAGGCTCGGGTTCAAATCCCGTTGCGTTAAAATTTGTATATGTTTTCTAAATATGTCTTTTTCAATTTTCTAAGTGTGCAAATAAGACTTTAAAAAATGTTTAATGAAAATTTTATTATTAATTTGAATAAATTATATACATATTAATAAAACTTGAATATAATTAAAGAACGAAGTGTCTTGATACTAGCATCTCTCTGACTACCAAGTTATATATTAAAAAGCGTTTTATATAGAGTAGAAGAATGTATGAAGGTATATTATTCATTTTCTACTCGCAAATGCAATTCTTACTTTTTATATCAAACAACGCCTTGTCCAAGAAAACTCAAAACAATACTTTTCAAATTCAAAACAATACGTTTTTATTTATTTACTTATTCAAACTTTATTGTATATCTTACTAAAACCTATACATATAATAAAAATGTTACTGATCTCCGTCTGTAGATAGAAGCCATATGAAAAAAAAATATAGGGCATATATCAATGTAATAGAACCCTAACAAAAAAATCATAGAAACGGCTATACCAACTTTGATGCAGTTTTGTATTTTATATTCTGGTGAGCTTCCATTAACATTGAATGTTTATTTTATTTCAATCGGATCAATAATAAAAAAGTAACAACAGTTTAAATTATAAATTTAAGGAAAGTCTACGATTTAATTGAGTAATAAATATGTATATGTCAAGCAGAAAAGGCGGTATTTTCGCTTTTATTAGCAATTCTTCTAGACAACTTTTCAGGTTAGGACATGTGGTAAAAAAAGTATTGTTTTTTAAATAGATTAGTGGAGTTTTAACCCACACCCATCGTGCATGCGCAGACACTGCCCAACTGAGCCACGATGGCTTCTAAAACACAATATCTTACAGCTTCACACTTGTTCACGTATAGCAGGTAAGAAAGCCCTAGTGTCAAGACAACCCGTTTTTCCATTTTCTGGTAATCTCTTATCTGGTAATCATTTTCTGGTCTGGTAAAAGAGCGGCGTTAAGCTCCATCATTCAATACGCAATGTCTCAAATTGGGGCCAAAATGCAACAGCCACACCATATATATATATGTCACTCAAATAGCAAACTGTAACAAACATATGTTGAGATTTATAGCGTTTCAAGAACTAAAGCATGTGATAAATAACATATCTCAAAACGGTCAAGTTGATTTTCTATCATAATTCATACCCATATTTGGTGTAGAAAGTAAAGGCTAGCGAGTTTTACAGTTTTTATAGATCATGCTATGTTGACAGATTTGAGTGAACTAGTAGTTCCGTTGCCATGGCGACGTCAATGTGTTTGACATACATTTTGTAGTGTGTAATTAAAAGTAATGTAAAGTTTATTTTAATAATTAGTTTACTGATTTTCTACACTTTATCTCATATTAACTTTAGCTATGTCAGATTATATGGTTTTTTTTACGCATATTTTTTTATAAACAGCAGTCGATTTTTTTTCTTTGACATTTATAGAATGTTATAGCCGTAGAATATCGTTTGTAAAAATATTTTTCTATCCATATTATATATATTTTAAATTTTAAACATGTTTCCCTCATAACAGGGTAGTAGCAAATCTGATATATAAGATATATTTAGAAAACGTATAAAAATTTGAACGCAGCAGGATTTGAGCCTGCGCCTCTTGAATACCGTTCAAGCGCTCTGAGCGCTAAGCCATGCGTTCTACATCCAGCTACGTTGAATTTCTTATTCGCTTATTACAACATATTTTTGTTGTTGTAAATTGTACAATATTCAAGAGGCGCAGGTTTAAATCCCGCTGCGTTCAAATTTTTATACGTTTTCTGAATATGTCTTTTTCAATTTCCTTAGTGTGCGAATAACACTTTAAAAAAATGTTGAAAAATCTGATATATTTCTACAATTTTTTTAGGTATATTCGAATGTATTTCGTTAACAATTATGCGCACAACTTTCCTTTGAGTCGAAAGAACAAGAGAAAGGCATAATGGCGACAAGACAATTCTTCAGAACAATGCTCCTTGTTATAAAATTTAATTAAGTATTTAATTTTTCACAAGTAGTCAATTTGAAAATTCTGAATTGTACATAAATTTAAATATTGGAAATGAAATAAGCTTTACGCAACTCTAATGTATAAAGGAAATGGAATATACAATATATTATCTTCGCCCAGATGATTTTATTAATGCCACCAAACTTAAAACCGCCTTTTTGTCTTGTTTGACTTTTGACAGTGTCAAAATATTCATACACCTAATGGACTCAACAATGATTTAATTATTTCATTCACAAATACTTACGTATATATAGGCGTATCATGCCCTTGCTTGTACCAGATGACGAGCCCCATGCTATCCCCGCGGATAGTGGGAGTGACGTCACATGGCAATTCTACTTCATTGCCGACAGCCGCATGCAGAGATTCTATAGCCGCTGAAACAAAAAAATATAAATTTAATCAAATTTATTAATATTATAAATTTGTGAAATCAATACTAATTGCCCTGAATGATTAGCAAGAATCCACCAAGAGCAAAGATTAACGTGCACAGTTAAAAAAAACAAAGCTTATAGTTATATATAAAGTTATAGTTAAGTATAAACATAAAGTTTTAACGTAGCGGGATTCGAACCCGCACCGCTTGGAAACCGTCCAAGCGCTCTGACCCGTAAGCCATACTGCATCAAGCTATGTGGAAACGCTTATATGATTATTACATATTATTTTTGTTATTGGCATACCTGTAAACAGATTTTTAGCTACCAAAATATAATTTCTACAAACAATCGAGTGGCGAGAGAGAGTGTTACTTATTAAATATTTTTACATTTTCAAAGTGTTATTCACACACTTAGAAAATTGAAAAACAGTTCTAGAAAACGTATAATTTTTTCATCGCAGCTGTCTGGCTGCGTTGCTCTTTAAAACCTCAAACCTTTACCTTTTGGATACCGTCCAACCACTGTGACCACTAAGCCATACGTTCTACATCTGGCTACGTTGTAATTCTCATAAGCTTATTACAACTTACATTTGTTGTTCGTACTCAGTAAGTAACTAATTAAAATACAAAAGTTAGTTAGTGGTATATTAAAGGAATTGATATTATTTTATTATGATATAACAGGACTTATTTTAATTTTTACTTACTCATGTACGTTACTTATGAAATGTATAATTTTTAGAACGCCAAACACGTAAATTGTTAAAGCCGATGTATTTTTAAATGGTGCAGCCATGGGTCCTCCATTTTTTCGGCATCACCATTGAATCCAAATTACAGTGGGAACCTCATATTGATGGATTGGCGAATAGATTTAGCTCAGCAACTCGGCTCGCCTTGTTTACTTTAGCTAATTTCATAGTATTATGTCTTATGGCATTATACTTGGGGTAATGCAGCCGCTATTAATTCTATCATTGTCTTGCAGAAACGAGCTATTCCTGCAATCTACAACTTAGGCCCTAAAGATAGCTTAAGGCACGAATTTAAGGAAATAAATGTTTTGACAGTAGCGTCTCAACACATATTTGAAAATATATGTAAAGTGTATGTAAATAAATGTATATATGTAAAGAAAAATATTGATGATTTCACCAAAATCGGTGACGTACATAATATTAATAGAAATAGGCTTAAGCCTGTAACTCGATTGCATAAAATTCGTAATTATTTCATGAGACATGGCGCAAATATTCTATATCAAAATTTTAAAAAAGTTGTCAAAAGACGTTTGTGTGATAAAGGTTATTACCTAATTAACGATTTTATAAATGATAACACACCATGAGCATTAAATGCTCGCTCCAGCCTACTTAAAGGTATCATTATCACATACATATTTATATATGTAAATAATAGATTTCCTGCTGAATTTCTTACACTGGTTTTTCTCAAGTCTGAAGAAGTGAATCGGTGGTAAATTATTTGATGTTCAAAAAATTAAACATTTATTTTCTCATTTTAAACAAAATTATTTCAAAACGACATATTTAGAAAACGTATAAAAATTTGAACGCAGCGGGATTTGAACCTGCGCCTCTTGAAAACCGTTCAAACGCTCTGGCCGCTAAGCCATGCGTTCTACATCCAGCTACGTTGCAATTCTTATACGCTTATTACAACTTATATTTGTTGTTAGCATCTCTGTAGAGAGATTTTTACAAATTTCTGCTACACAAAGTTTTTTCTACGAACAATCGATTGGCAATAGGGAATGCTATTTATTAAATATATATTTTGTAACATTTTTTAAAGTGTTATTCGCACACTAAGGAAATAGAAAAATACATATTTAGAAAACTTATTTGTCACGTAAAAACCATGAAAACCCGCTGGAGGGAAGATCTATCGCATAGAAGTTTGCAGGCGTCTGGTTGCACCGTTATCTCTGACTAACGTTAGGGACAAGGTTCAAAGCTTAAAAAATATGATATAACAGTTTGTTAAGGCACATAAAAAATACCCTCTTTTTTATCATATTGAAAGAGCTTTGCCGCTTATGCGAATATGTCGCCCCAGTAAGTTTAACTAAATCATGTTTAATTAAGTCATGGCTAGTCTGTCAAGTACTCTGGATTCATCTGAAAGAGTTGAATCCAGAAAACCGTTTCAGAACCCTATTTCTTAAAATCTCACTCATTTAAACAAATTGGTTACTGGCGACCCGCACGCGGCTTCTCCTGCGTAATCTACACGACTAAACTATTTCTTATTTTTTCGCCCGCCCACGTTCTCACTTAAATCACAAACTTTGATAAAATTTGTAATATGAATGGTTGTAACTTTTTTGTTTATTAGATTGAAATAAAATGAACACAAAATTTACTCAGATACAATTGTCATTTTAAACGGTTAAACCGTTTCAGAGATTCGCGTTCACAATCACCCAGACAGACATTTTTTTTGGAATCTATTATATTGATAAATTCCACTGATAATATTTTTATTATATATCTTTCACGCACAGAAAACGACCAGTTACATTTTTATTATATGTAAAGATATATAGATAACGACATGGATTTTTTTAAAAGCTATGCATGTTTATTACTAGAGTAATTTTTACATTTATCTTCCAAAATCCACTTTGTTATATATACATTGCAAGCATACTACATAATATATATAAATACACCATGTATACAAAAATATAGCTATATGATATAAACACAAATAGTATCGTGGTAAACAGCTCACTGAGCAGCATCGTGTTCCGGTTAAGACATTTGAGACGATCTGACGGATGCTGTGATACATCCAGTTATTTGCCCTGTCATGAGTGCTAATACTCTCATAAAATATCTGGAGATAATACGAATAAATGTGCATGTAAAGTATCAAAATTTAGTTCAAAGTCTCATACAATGTATGGGATTATGGTGCAAATATATTGCACAATACATTTGTTTTTTTTTTGCTTGACGCGTGTTCCATTATATAAGGGTAGGCAGAGAGAAGCTAATATTTAAGCACTAGGTTCACCACTTGTCGTCTGAATTCAAGATATATCCGTGTTGACTGACAGTACTCACATTGTTAAGTACAGCTTGCCTTACCAAAGCAAAGTAATAAAAATAATTCATATATAATCATACCCCCAAGTGGGAATAGAGCCCGCAGCCAATCACGTTTACAGTCAGACACTTTTGCCACGATGGCCACAATGTATGAATTATCTTAAATATCTATATATTCTTATAATATCAGAACCCCCTATAGAGCGTTAAAGAGCCGCTTTAGTTGAGTGTTTCAATAGTCGTGAGTTTGATTTCCAGATAGAATTAATAAGATAGATTATAATGGATTATATTAAGTCCATGGATATAAGTTAATTAATTAATCTTTATATGTAAAACTCTTAGTTTTGACAGACAAACACAGCCGAAACTAAGTAATAGGGGGTACGCTAAAATGGTAACGTAATGGCTTTAGTGAAATTTTCTAAAATAGTTTTTCGAAATCCTAAGTGTACGAATAATACTAAAATTATTAAAAAATATATTAAAAATATTTCGTAGAATAAGCTTTCGGTAGCAGAAACTTGTAAACATCACTCTAAGAAGATGCTAACAACAAAAATATGTGGATGTAGAACGCATGGCTTAGCGGTCAGAGCACGGACGGTTTCCAAGAGGCGTGGATTAGAATCCCACTGCGTTCAAATTATTATAAGCTGTCTGAAAATGTCTTTTTTTAATTTAAGAAGCAACCTAATGTGATTTTACTTAAAAAAATTATATAAGAAAATTCTTAAATAAAATTATTAACCCACATGTATTTATTCAAATGGAGACAGAACAATTTTTCCACAATTACCAACTTTTTTTATATTCACATATGATTTAAACTACATATATTATGTATACTGAAAGCTACAAATCCCTATAACGGTTTCTCCGAAATAAGTTTATTCGCATTTAGAGTTTTTGTCGTTTATTTCGTTTCATTACCGAATTGATTGAAAAAGTCAAATTTTGCTTACTTTTGTATATGGAAAATTTATTATTAATGAATAAAGTATCAAGGCTCATGTTTTATATATTTTTTTAACTTCACATTACTTTCCGTATAGCAGAGTGGGCAGAGATAACCCAGTGTCATGACACTCCGTTCGCCGCTTTGTGTGCTTAGTGACGAAACTCAACACCGTGTTTTGTTTTAGCAGAGCAGCAAAATTAAAATCGAACTTACAACCATTGCATTTACAAATTCAAATTCAAATAGACTTTAACAAGCATTTTTGAATCGTCTAAGGAACATTAAGCTACCACCGGCTCGGAAGGCAATTTTGCTGAAAAGAGCCGGCGAGAAACTCAACATTTGCTCTTTTCAAATAAAAAAGTTACAATTTTATCATGTAATACAGTGGTAGCTAACCTGCACCAAACTCAAATCATACCTCCACACATTTTTATCTTTTTATTATTTTTAGACAGAGTAATAAGCTTTACTTATTAATATTGGCTTTATAGCCGTTCTTAATTTTTGGAGTTGCAAATCTGACATAGGTTGTGGAATCTTACTATGTATACAGTCAACGCTATCTCACTTTTATGATGAGCTCTCTCAATGTAGATAAATGTCTATAAATAAATCAAAAACTGGGGTGTCTGTTATATTAAACTGTTAATATTAAAGTAACTGCTTTTTACTAAATGTATATGTGTGTATACACGGTACATATGCCATAATATAATTTTTTACAATTTTTTATTAATACAATATGGGTTAAATAAGCTTCACAAAAATCCATTCTTATTAATCTAAAATTTTAGTAATAATAGCAGTTATTCTAGAGGACGTTTTGACATTGACATATTGATATGTGCTTTTATATTGCACATTGTTTTGTTCTATCATTAGCGGTCGTATCGTAGCACAAGAAGTTTTAATTTAAAAAATTATTTACACCTTGGGTTACATTTTAAAGTTTTCATAGGAATTCCTACTGACGAAAACTAAACTAAACTAAATAATTAAGTAATTACTCAGTGTAAATGAAGCTTTATAACAGTGAGAGGTTTTTTAAAATTAATCAAATATATTTTGACTAAAATCCAAGCAAACAAACAAACGAACAAATCTTTCCTCTTTATAATATTAGTATACTACTTATAAACATACAAATATGAGCCTAAAGCATTCATATATCACTTGACCAATCGTCGGTACATTAAATGAGAAACAATTGACTATTGGACTCGGAAAGTTAGTTGCGTCTCAACTTATTGTTATGACAGGACCAGGTCAATTGTTAATTTTCATTGAAGCTTTCCTCTTTTTTTACCATAATAATAACAGTTTTAATATATATATATATATATTTACTACTATATATATACTTTTTTCCCGCATAGAAGGGTAGTCAGAGGTACTGAGAGTTATTGATTAGTGGAACTCGTTGTAAAGAGACAGATTTTGACGAGATTTGTAGATTCGATTCCCGCGCGGGGGTATTATTATGTTTAATATATATTTTATTTCTTTCGTTTTTGGTACCTAAGATAAAGCACGACGCTGAGTCTAGTCTAGCAATGTCTCAGATTCGGTCGGAAAGTGTAGAACGGAGTGTTTTGAACCTAGGTTATCTCTATCTTACCATGATATGCGAGAAAAGTGTAGGATTGAAAAGAAAATAAATAATAAGTAAGAAAATAAGTATATGCATAACCTACTCTGTAGGCACTATAGTATAGTAAACTATAGTGACCGTACTATCTACTGTAGTGACCGTAATATACACAAAAATAATGGTACTGCATAAATTTCTTAAATACCACGAAAATATATCATTTTCATTAAAACTTTTCATTAAAAACAAACTTAATTTACTGTCTGATATGAAAGATTCAATTTAATATTCGTGACTGCACACTAATTATTATTATATGAGACAATTTCCATTGTACTGAATTTTCAGACGACGAATTCAATTACTGATAGTCAAAAGCTAATTAAAATAATTATTAATATTATAAGTGCCTATTAGAGGTCACCGTGACGCAGTGGGATACCGGCTGATTGTAGTCGTGATGATTGTGGGTTCGATTCCGACTTTGGGGGAATGATGACATTTCTCCGCCCTAGTACCTGATAGGAAAATGAGCGATGAGTTCCACCACTCAACACATAATATCTCGATTTAGGTATGAAAGTGGAGAACGGCGTGTCGTGACTAGGTTCTCTCTGACTGCAGGAAAAAGGATAAAGATGCTTCACGTAAATAAAATTGTGGGTTACAAATGGTTTTTTATAAATATTTCAATATTCAATACAAAAAGTATTAATGTCAAACCAATTTTTCTATAAGTTAGGCAAAAATGGATCAATCTTTCGGACAATGAAAAAACCTTATTGATCTTTTAAACTATTTCACACAATAGTTAAAACTCTATAGAGCGGTATTGTGACTAGTTTTTATAGTCTTTGAATTAAAATTAATTCTACTACGGTCGCATACAGCTTTTATTACTATAGTTTACTTTAGACAGTACGGTTTTTGATCTGTTTTCGTATTTTGCGTGAAACGTTTCTTATTTTTTTGTCTAGTGTCAAGACAATCCGGTCTTCCAGTTTCCTCCCGAAGTCCACACATTGCATGTGGAATGGCGGAACACAACGCTGCGCTTTGTCTCACTAGAATGGGTAAATCGAAATGAATATAATCATTCTACCGAGTGGTAATTGAACTTACTATCATTCACGTTTATATGCAGACGATGTTCCACCGCTATGTTAGCTTCTTTCTTAAATATAGCATAATTAAAAATAAACTGAGCTAGTTAAGTGATAAATAAGAATATATAGGTCCCTTGAGGGGTGTAGGAGAGAGCACTAAAAGAACCTAGTGTCAAGATTCCATTCTCTGTTTTCCGCCCAAGATTGAGATATTTCGTGTTGAGTAGCGGAACTAAACGCCGCTCTTCATCTCGGGTGCCAGAGAGGAACATATTTGAAAATGATAATTGATACGAATGGAAATCGAACCGACAACCAATCGCGTTTACTATCAGATGCTGTCCCACTGTGCCGCGATGAGAAGAACTCGAAATTCCTTAAAGAAATGGCAACAACGGCAATTTTCGTTTTAGACTCTACGCAAACGAACTTGCGGCTGACATTTATTCTTTATATAAAAAATTGCGCTCACTAAAATCTATGGAAAGATCATAGTAAAAACAGAAATTCCATAGAATTGTATTATGAACGGTCGCTTAGTTACGTTGATTTTTGATCTGATTGGGCGCACCTGGCGCGGGCTTTGTTATATATCGCTTTTATTTTTTGTACGTACAGGCCTCGAAACGCATTTTGATTTAAATTGATTATTACCGAATGGTTAGTTTTTGGTATTTTAGTAGGTGTGAGTTTGATTTCGGAGTTGAGGACATGTGGATAAAGATTTAATTGTTTTTTTTTTTATATAAGATTTCTAAGTTACTGAGTCAAATAACAATGTCTGTTGTAAAAGAATTTGTAAATTGCGTTGATAGCTCTTTTAAAAGTATATCTTACCAGATATATATTTGTCAACCCAACATCTGGTAACAAAAAGACATAGCATGGCGTTGACTTAAACTACACAAGCAATACACTACAAAAACGGCGAACGGTGAAAAAACCGGTGAAGAACGGTGAGTTTTGACACTAAGTTTTCTACCTACCCTGCTATGTGACTAAATACGAGAAGTTCAAACAGAGTTTAAGATTTATGCCATAATATAAAAAAAATCGACACGCTTAATCCAACGCCACACTTTATGCGCCATACAAAAACTGAAGAAACTCAAAAGTTCTTACTTCTTTCAAACCATTTTCTATACAATTGAAAGCTCGATGGCGATTTAACGCGTGTAATGACCCTTCAAAGTTTTAGCTTCACAATAGAAATCTTGGGATTTTATTGCCTTATTGAATGTATGTATGGACTTCTTGAATATATTTTTTTTTTATTTCTGCACACAGTTCTACTATATTTTAAAATTTATGAGATAAGCGAACAAAGTCTTGTGACGCACGTTATTCTAGAGTTAAGTAAATTTTGTTGCTTTTTTTAGCTTCACCCTTTTTCCAGCATAGCAGGCTAGTCAGACAGAACTGGTTTCAAGACACCCCATTCTCTACTTTCCGCCCGAAATCGAGATGTTCCGTGGTGACTGGCGGAATTGAATACCGCACTTTGTTGGCTTTGAATTTTTTTTTTTATATTTAACCGAATGGGAATCAAACTCACAACCGATCGCATTTTCAGTCCGCCCCTGTCCCATTGCGTGACGATGGGCTCAACTTTAGTAACAGGTAGATTTTTAACCCAAATCACAATGGATATTGTAATAGCAAAGGGGAGGTAAAACGCTTTCTCAAACGGAATTCCATGATTTGGGCATAAACTGTACAAGAAATAAGAAATTTTGTACAAAACTGGCAAAGTATCATTTTTACAATGATAAATAAATATAGTCTAGAGTAGAGGTCATCGTGGTGCAGTGGGCACTCCTACTAAGGCTGTAACCGAGGTGCTCGTAGGTTCGATGTCCATTATGGAGAATAATTATGTTTAAATTATTTTTACTATCCCGCTCATGTAAGATACAGTGCGGCGTTGATTTCCGCTACTCAACGGGTAATGTCTCGAACGCCTCTCGCCTCTCTCTCTCTCTGCCATCCCTGCTATGCAGAAGAAAGCCTGTAGCTGCTATATTATTATTTAATAACATTAATATATATATTTGCAAATTTATCTATAGATATAATAAAAAAATATCTAATCGCTGTCTGTACATTTAAGATATACTGTAAGAAAAAACATTATTGGCGGTATTTATTAGTGTAATGTAATAGACCCACATATAACCCATCGTAATATTTAAAAAAAAAAATCTATCTTATTTGTGTGTTCGTGCACACTAGTTTCAGAATTGGTTGAGCCGATTTTAAATGCATATTAGACTATTGTATTTTGGCAAACTTCGGTTAATATGTGTCTATTTTATTTCAATCGGTTTATAAAAAACAATTACAATAATTTAAATTATAAATATAGGTAAAGTTTGTGATTTAATGGAAAATATTATAGTCGTGTAGTTTACGCAGGTGAAGCCGCGAGCGGCTCACTAGTATATGAATATATTTTATAAATTAAATCAAACACTTCTATGTTCTCTCAATTACACCCCAAAAATCAGAACACTTGTTAGTTTTCAAGACATCCTACATCTGTCTCGCTCTGTTATATGTTGAAAATGATATGTGTGAAGGTGACGGATGTTATCAAATGCGGTGTTTACGCTTTGTAATCCAATACTCGTGTGTGGGCTACTAGACTATAGTGATGTGCCTTTAAATGTTATATCGATAAAATAATGTAATTTAGATATTTGAGAAATATATATTATATATATTCTTGTCACGCGGAAAGTGGAGAACAGAGTACACTACGATCTATATGAATGATATGTGGAAAAAAGCTTGATGCTGCTTTTTTTCACTTAGCCGCGTTTTGGCTTGTTCACCAGAGCGAAGAAATGAATATATATAAATAAACTTCGAATGCGATAAAAGCCAGGTGCTAACCCACTGCGCCACGATGGAATAGGAATAGATTAGGTACTATTCAATTATATATGAATATGTATAGAATGTGTAACTGAATAATTTCAAAACTGTTTTTGTGGTACCTTAAAAATTAAGAAAAAAAATGCATAGTTTAATACAAAAATATTACTATTAAATGAAGTTTAAGAGCTTGCCATAACGGAATTCAAACTTACGACCTCTTGGTTGGCACCAGTACTATTGTCAACTGAGTTATAAATTCAATATAATTTATTAAGTACACACTATTGTTTACTAAAAAGGCATGGCTTTAAAAGCAAACCAAACAAAAGCCAGTACAGACTTTTTTGATACACAGTTTATTATATTACTTAAATAGAATCCTTAATATTATATTATATAAACTCGGCACTGACTGACTGACAGACAACGTACAGTCGATACTACAGGCTCATGAAGCTAACGTTTGGCACATATATTCTTAGGTGGTTCTAGAAAATGCACTTTGAGAAATTCTCAAAATTTCTACGAATATGAGAAAATACGAGATTGAATGAGAAAGCTATTAGAAATTAACTATCCCGGGCCCAAATTTAGATAGACTTTTTTATATATATATATACATTTACATTGTGTATCAAGTAATCAAATTTGCTATTCACATCACTTCATAACTAACGTTAAAATATTTTCAGTAACCAAATCAAGTGTTGTTTTTTTCAATAGTTATTATTATTAACGCGTAAACGATGGGATCGCTATCCCACTGTAAACACGAATGGTAGTGGGTTTGATTCCCAAATGGGAAATTGATTATATTTAAAATATTTTCGTTTCTCCGCTCTTGTATCTAAGTCAGAGGGAGTCGTTGAGTTCCGTCACTCAACACGCAATTTCTCGATTTCGGCCGGAAAGTGAAAAACGGAGTGTCTTGACACTAGAACCTAGTGACTCTCTGACTACCGTGCTATGGAAAATGCGTGAAGTTCTATTAGCATTCTTTCTACGCACATATAATCCGCAACTTTTGTTTAAATATTTTTTTTATAAATTATAATTTGTATACAAACATTTCCATTACTTAAAGCAAAACTTATAAAACTTATAGAGAGCTCAGTGTCTATATATACCCTAAAAGAGTACAGTTTTTATATATAAGTGGCCTTACTCAATTCAGATTCGAACCTACAATCCTCTTTCATATTCTCAAAATCAATTATATCAGTTACGTGTTATTTATGTATAAAGCGTCGGTTCATCTTAAGGCATTATAAAATAAACGCTGTCGCATGTCGTCGACGACATGACTATATTTTTAATTAACTTAATTAATGTGTGGTACAAGAGGAATATAATTACTATCTTGGGTTTTCAATCTAAGCTAAGTACATAATGTTTTTAATGGTAGCTTATCCTTAACAATAGATACCGTCTTGGCGCTGTAGGACAGCGTCTGACTGCAAAAATTATAGGTCGTGGGTTCGATTTCCACTTGGAGATATCGTCGTTTCAGCCTTTATGCCCACTGCTCGATATAGGCCTCCCCCGAGGATCTCCATGATGAGATATAATTATATTTAAATTATTATCATTTTGTGCTCTAATAAGACACAAATAATAATTGTATTGACCTTAGGTTCTTTCGACGTGTCCTGCTGCACGGTTAAAAATGTTAAATTAAATTAAATTGATCGTGAATTTTATTAATTTTAGGAGAGATTTTGATAAAATGCAAATTAGCCCTTTTTCAGTTAACCATAAACAACTATTGACGCTCTCGTGGCGCAGTGGGACAGCGTCTGACTGTAAATGCGACAGGTTGTGGGTTCGATTCAGATTCGGAGTAATGATTATTTTAAAATATTTTCATTACTCCGATCTGGTAGCTAAGACAAAATTTAGTTCCACCACTCAACACGCAATGTCTTTTCTGGTGGAAAGTGGAGAACTGAGTACTTCGACACTAGCTTTTCTTTGACAACCCTGCTATGCGGGAAAGCGCGTGAAGCTGTAAAAAAAACAATGTTGAACTTAATTATAATCGTCGGTTTGTAATAAGTTGCTTCTATAAATTGTAAATACAAAATGTTGATAAAACATTTTCATGCAATAGAATTAGTTTACTAGAAGCGTAACCTCAATACCACAATTGTAAAGTTAATTTATAATATAAACATATTTATATTTTAAACTAGCTGTAACCGCAACTTCGTCCGCGTGGAATTGTAAACTAAAAGTAACCTAAGTTATTTCTGATCTTATCAGCTATCTGCCAGTGAAGGCCCCGTTAAAAATCGAACCTGGCGTTCCAGAAATTAGCAACAAACAGACAGACAAAAAATAAAAAATAAAATGTTGGTATATGTACCGTGTATATAACACATAACAGACACTCCAAATTTATTTACTTGTATAAACAAATAGGTTAATAACGCTACATTTTAACAGATGACATTAAGGATATATGATGAGAGAGTACAACAATTTAAAGTTAGAGTACAAAAATATTAATTATATGATTTTTTTTATCGCACCAATATATTTTTAACAATTTAAAGTGTTATTCACACACTTAGGAATTTTAAAATCCATTTAGACAACTTTCCAAGTTCTTTAACGGTTTCCAAGAGGCGAATCCCACTGCTGCGTTCAAATTTCGTAACAATATAAATTAAAAGAGGAACTAATATATGATAACGTTAAGCAATATTGAAATTTAAGGTTGTTTTGAGCTTTACGCTTTATCCTCTGTAGCAGGTAATATAAACTAATACATAGTAATTTAAATTGAAAATACTGAAATTTTTGATTTTATTAAAAGTAAACCCTCTTACATAATCGTTTCGTAATATGGCTCAAACTGCATTTTTCTTGACAAAATGAAAGATTTTTTTTTATCAAAAAATTAAGTGTCAATTTCATAAACAATGTAGATAGGTACATGAAACTATTGACATTTAAATTCAATAAAAGTGAAATATTCAAGCTTTTCAATCTTCATATTTCAATTTTCACAAAGGCACAATGTATTTCCCAATAAAAATCCTTTCACACAATATTTGTGCTCAACTGTAATTAATATATATTTAAAAAAAAACAAGTTTTGTTTTATACATAAATAAAAATATCAAAAAAGTATTTATTGTATTATAGTAGTTCTATGTATCTTTCTTTACGACTTTCTTAAGAAAGGATAAGTATTTCTTTGTCATGTTATTAGAAATATTAGATCGGTAAGATTTAAATCAACGTCTTAACCAAGGAATAACCTCTGTTTTTAAAAAAAAGAATAATTGAACCTAATGTCAAGACACTCCGTATTCGACTTTCCGCCCGAGTTCTAGTCAGCGCATTGAGTGGAGGAGCACAACGCCGTGCGTAGTCTTGCCAGAGCAAAAAATCTATTTCTATATTCTATATAATCTATTTAAATATAATCTTGAAAAAAATTTTTAGAAACCGTCCAAGTTTCCTTAGTCGGACGGTTTCCAAAAGACGCGGATTCGAATCCCACTGCGTTAAAATTTTTATGTTTTTCAATTTCCTAAGTGTGTGAATAACACTTTAAAAATGTTAAAAAATATATATAATCTTTCCTCCGAATGGAAATCGAACTTGCTATATGATAATGAATCAGGTTTACAAAACCATTAGTCCTTGTTCGAATTTTTTTTCTGGGCATATGCATTTACTTCACCCTCTTTTCGTTAGTATGGTAGACGAAAGGACGAAAACCTAGTGTCAAGGCACTCCGTTCTCCACTTTCCACCCAAAATGACATATCTGTATGTAAATGTTTATTAGTTAGATGTTATGAAATTGAACCCGTGACCCCTAAATATACCGCGCCACCGACATTAAATAAGGAAACAGGATTTGGAAAACTTTAATAAGCGCTATCATCAATTATATTGTACATGGAAGTGCTTCATTTAGATAATTAAAATGGCACTTCAGACCCTCACAGTTCTAACTGGCACGATATTATGCGGGTATTGTAATAAATAAATAATTAAATTAATTTAAACTGAATTAATACAAAATGACGTCTAAACTAAACGAGACTGATTGCGGGTTTGAATCACTCGGGGGTGAATCACAGACGATTGTTCGTAGAATAATCTTTGGGTAGCAGAAATTTGTAAAAATCTCTCTACAGAGATGCTAACAACAAATATAAGTTGTAATAAGCGTATAAGAATTTCAACGTAGCTGGAGGTGGGACGCATGGCTTAGCGGTCAGAGCGCTTGAACGGTTTTCAAGAGTTCAAATCCCGCGGCGTTCAAATTTTTATACGTTTTCTAAATATGTCTTTTTCAATGTTTATATAATTGTCATTGCGTTGAGATCCGCCACTCGCAATGTCTTGAATTCGGGCCGTGTGTTAAGGATGGAGCTTCTTGACAATATGTTATACTTGATTAGCAGTTATGCAAAGGTTGACGAGACTTTTTTTTTTTTTTTTATTCCATAGACAAGGCAAATGAGCGTTCGGGTCAGCTGATGGTGAGTGATCACCGCCGCCCACGACCCCGTGTAACACCAGAATAGAGCGATACAGGGATGTTGCCGGCCTTTAAGGTGGAAATAGACGCGTTTTTTGAAGTTATATCGCGGTTGTCAATTCTATACCCTCTTGATGTATTATTAATATGTAGATATAGGTAACGGAGTAGTAACACTATAGTTACCCACTTTGAAGCATGAAATGCGTGAAGATGAAAAATTTAATAATTTTTTAGCTTTTCCCGTATAGCAGTGGATATAGATAGAATTCGAGACTATTTGTCCATATCTATTAATATAATTAAACTTACATGATTCCTCAATAAGAACTTCTTGTTGACTATTCACACAGCACATCACCAAACAAATAATTAATTTCAATATAAAATCCACCCAAAACAAACACATGTTGGCACTCAAAATTTACATATACACATCACTAAAATGCACTGTTTTTAAATATGTTATAATTTAAATAATTTTATCTATATTTTTGTGACATCACTAGAACTAACAACAATATCCCATCGCAACACTAAATTTTGTACACTGAAGTTAGAATCTGAAACAAAAAATATATATATTAATATAATATAACTTTCAGCTACTGTTCACAAAATTGATAACTAGAGCCTAGTAATAAATAAATTCTCCTCGTTTAGCACTTTGACAATTTTGGCTATAAATGAGTTCTTATCAATTATAAATAAAAAAGAGTTTTTATATCCCTGTTCCGATAACACAAAGACCGGCGTCAAGTTCCGAACTCAACACGTAATTTTTTTAATTTATGTGGATTGGTTTCTATCATCTCATTACTTTTTTCAATCTTTATCCAACATAGGAGGGGGTAGACACCCCCTCCTATGTTGGATAAAGCGTGAAGTTCTAATAATATTATTTTTTTAATGATCGAAAACCAAAATACCGAATGGAGCAACGTATTACTCGATATTAATTATGTATCGAACTAATTATTAGAAATACTTTCTAAAAAACTAATTAAAAACATACTTCGATATAAGAGAAATCGGTTATAACAATTTTACTAACAAAACTTTGTTGAAACAAATAAAAATTGATATTTTTTGCTTCAGGCATATTCCGCATATAGGAGGATAGGCAGAGAGTACCTAGTGTTAAGGCACTCCGTTCTCCTATTTTCGCCTAATCTTCAGACGTTCAATGTGAAGTGGCGGTTCTCAATACCGTGTAATAATATTTTTTATAGAAAGCGTATAAAATTTGAACCCGCGCCTTTAGAAAACCGTCCGAGCGCGTTGACCACTAAGCCATGCGTTCTAAATTTAATACGATTCGTAAAAAAATATTTTCAATTTCCCTAGTGGGTGAATAACACTTTAAAATACTTTCAATTTTTTTATAATAAATGTATCATTCCCCCAATCAATCATTATAAGCATGCAAGAAATACAAAAAGCTTAGTACCACTTTATAAACATAACGTAAATTCAAACCCACTGTTTTTGACGAACACCTTTCGACCACCCACTCGCTTTAACTTACACTATAGATTAAGACGCTATATTGAACACATAAAAGTCAAACCTACGACTTAATTCGTTACTAAAAAGATACGTGCTGTCGTAAAATTTACATACAAAAGTTTATTAGGGCATGCTAGAGTATAGCGGTGTTACAATTTTTGTCTTTTCGAGAGAATGTTATCTGGAACTTCTAGCCTTTTTGCCGCATAGCAGGGAATATAGAGAACCTAGTGTAGAGACATTCCGTTCTCTACTTTCCGCCTGAATCCGAGTTAATGCTGGTTGAGTGGCGTAGTTCAACGCCGAGTTTTACCTTTTTTGAACAAAAAACTTAATAACCTTTAACCATTGTAAAAAATTTTTAGGAAACGTATAAAATTTGAACGCAGTGGGATTCGAACTCGCGCTGCTTGGAAACCGTCCAAAAGAGACTCGACGGTCTGGTTTTCTAAAAAATTTTCCAATTTCGCTTTATAAAATGTTAAAAACCTTTACCATTTCATATTATGGTAATAACGCACGTGACGTAAATCATAATTATCATGACTTTGAAATTTTCAACGCCGGATAAAAAGCTCCTTCTCTATCTATCTAGATATCCATTAATCAACAAATGTTAGAAAATCTTGCAAAGTTATTTTTACCTTTGATTTGGCTTGAAAATTTGCACAAGTGTCTGAATTTGATGACAATACAAAATTTTCAAAGCACGTTAATACTTTTATAGTCAGTGAGATCCTAGTGACAAGACACTCCGTTCTCCACTTTCCGCCCGAAATCAAGAAATTGTGTATTGAGTGGCGGAATTCAACGCCCCGCTTTGTCTTAGGTGCCAGAGCGGAGAAACAAAAATATTTAAATAAAATCATTCATTTATATTCATTTTAATGTCTTTTTGAAACTAACTTATTGCTTATTTGGTATTAAGTTTTATTATATAGACGAAGAGCTTATGAGTAAAATCGCAAAACAGAAAGTTTTGTCACTGTATCCTTTTTCTCTAAGTTTATATATAGTTGCAGAATTAAAAACTACAACACAGACTAAATTGAACTCGTACTAACCTAGAAAGATATATATAAGATATATATATGTGTGTGTGTGTGTGTATGTACATATAGAATTTACGTCTATATGTAAAATTTATACTCCTAAAGCAGTCTTATTTATGAAATATGGATATAACTTCATACATTTCACAGTATTATTCACTTAAAATATTCTCTATATGGCATTTTGGCATGAGATTCTGTTCAGAATTAAATAGTGCAGTGATAAATAGCAAGCTCCCATTTATGATACGGTTTCAGCTATTCGAATTCTACTTCGGATGCAAATTGTATTTATTTAAAAAACCATTGTGGTACAGGAAGTGGGATATGTGACGGTTCTGAGTTCCATCTTCATTTAGGCTTTAACTTTGAAGTACAGACACACACACAGACATGACATGATTTTTATGTTACTTTCTTTAAATATATTTTGTTTTTATCTTTATGCTTTACCCCACATAGCTAGCTGGACAGGCGGACAAAACTTCATGTCTGATATCCACCTGAATTGGAGACGGGTAAGCGTGTTAAGTGGATTAAATAAACCCCGCGCTTTGTTTTACCTAAGGTAAATGAAATAATTTAAATATAATCATTTCTCTGAGTGGCAATCGAATCCACAATCATCTCATTTACAGTCAGACGCTGTTCCACTGCGCACAATGGCCTCAATTAAATAATTTATTACAATTTTTATGGAGCTCAGTTCGAATTGCTAGACGGTTCAGAGTCCTCGAATTTAAGTAACATCTGTATCGTTCTTTAATTCTGGTTTTAAATATTTAAATAGCCTGTAGCATTTTCATTTCTTTAGTATTAAATAAATGGAGATTTAATGGAGGTAACTTTTATTTTTGTCGTTTTCTACCTTCATAGATTTGCATGTTTATAAAACAAACACTCCGTTCTCCGTGGTTTTTGCTGTTTTAAATACACTTTAATTAGGACTCGGTGGTGAAACTGTTTAGTGGAAGTCATATGTCCTAATTTTGATTCCAGACAGTCGCATCTTAATTCTATAGTAGATTAACTGTATATTGTGACTATTATATGTAATTGAATGCATTAGTTATATAAGCACCACGCTTTTTCCTACATAGAAAGGAAGTCTGAGAGAACCTAATGTCAAAACATTACAATCTCCACATTCCACCCGAATTCGAGACATTGCGTGTTGAGGGGCAGAAATCAACGTCGCGCTTAATTATGGATAATTATTTTAATATAATCATTCCTCGAAGTGAAATCGAACCCGCAATTCACATTCAGATGTTGTTCCACTGCGCCATAGTGGCCTATAGTACAATAGTGATAAAAGTAATCTTGATTTGCGCCTAAATACTATTTGGTTTAGCCGTGAAAACTTTTATTGAAACAAACATTTTCCAAGTGGGATTTGAACCAAAAACTATACACATAACACAGTATGTTCTGACAATAGACATTATACAGTATGTTCCAATAGCGCCATGACAGACATTTTATATTAGTATCCCCGTTGACGCTTAAACACGTGTTGCTTAGCAACGTATATGTCACGTTATACTCGTACTGATGTTGATGTTATATATATGGGTAGTGTGTGTTATAGCTATTTAATTAATTCAATGTATTTTTTATAGGTAGGACTGAGGTGGCATTCGTCTGTCAGTTGATACAATTATTATATGAAACGACCATCAACGATTTCTTAGTTGCCTCGCGTATTGCCCTGGAGGTCGGGCAGTACATTACAGTACAGTAATGTATTTAAAAATACCAATAATATACGAGATTAATCTGGTTAAAAAAAAAAGTTTCATTTCAAAATGTGTAGTAATTGATAAAATTAAAGATCTTATTAAATATGTAAATTTCTTTTAAAATTTCTGTGCTAAGAAAAATCACAATTGTAATTGTTATTATAATTAAAAAATAAAGAAAAAATAACAAGAACTTGGTTTATAGTATATTATAAGCTTATTTTACACCGTAGGCGAAGTTTTAGAGGCGCATCAACATTCTCACGTTAGCTCCTTGTTTGTTTGATTACAGTTATTAAACTATTTAAAGCCCCCTGGCGTTTCTCGACACGAAGTTATTACTGACATTCCAATATTTTTTTCCATTAATTTGAGACCAATATGGCGCAGCGGCACAACGTCTGACTTTAAACACGATGGTTGTGGGTTCACTTCTTACTCGGGGGAATTATTATATTAACATTATTTTATCCGCTCTGGTAAGTGTGGCGTTGAGTGCCGCCATTCCAAACGCAATGTCTTGAATGCGGGCGGAAAGTGAAGAAACACTAGGTTCTCTATGCCTAATTAAATATGTAATTTGTATTTTCGTGTAAAACAAATAGGATCACAAGCAAAAAGCTTCGAATAATTGTCTGAAAACCAGTACTGACTAGGTATTTTTTGAATACTATAAAGTATTTATTTCTAAATTGAATTTTAATTACTCAAATTCTTTTTTTAACTAAGTTTTGCACCAGAGCCAGTAATTGTATCCACATTACCCTTATAATAGATAATTGTTTGTCAAACATACTTTTACTATTTGTATTGAAGTTTCAGTAGCTGTCTAATTAGAGACAAAGAGCCACTGTTAAGTTTCTCCCCTGCTCATCTCAGCAGAGCTCCAATGACTGACAATACTGACATTTTTGTATTTAATGGCGATTCGAAAGTGTTTGTATTAGCCTATTTGAAAAAATAATATTTAATTTTTGTTTTAACTTTTTGATTTTGTTTATTTAATATATTTTTATAGCTAAACGTTTTTTCCCACATAGCTGAGAGAAACCTAGTATCAAGACACTCCGTTCTCCTCTTTCCGACCGAACTGGTGACAATGTGTCAGATCAGAGATCAGAGATCAGAGAAATTAAAATAATTAAATTGTGATAATTCCTCCGGGTGGGGATATAAGCAACAACTAATTACATTTGCATTTAGACGCCATTGTGCCATATTTTTTTCTGTGATTTTGTTTAGGACGTTGCTTGTAGCGTTTCAAATTATAGTTGCATCGCATACCTTTAAACACAAGCTCTTATTTTTTTTTAAAACACGAACGAAACAACCAAAGAACGTATCTACTTCTCATGCCTTATTCGAAAGATAATTTTATAGTGTTGTAAAATGTATTCAGATGTTTAAATTACCAGGTACGAGATGCCTTAAGATTTAATTTGCGTGCAAGACCCGGTATAATGATAGGTTGGAAGCCGTTAAATGTTCAAAGGCGGTAGTGAGTTCTAGTCTTGTTAGTTGAAAGGCTGTTTACTTAACGATTGTGTTATAGGTGTAATATAACGCACTTATGGTGGCGCAGTGGTACGGTGTATGGCTGGTGACGCGATGGTTGTGGGTTCGATTCAAACTAAGGGAATAATTATATATATTTTTTTATTTTTATTTGTGAATGTTGAATAAAGAGCTTTTTATTTTTATTTATTTTATTTATTTGTTTGTATATCTAGTAAGATAAAACGTAGTGTTTGATTCTATCTCGATTTCGGGCTGAAAGTGAAATATCTTCACACTACCTATGTTCGTGTTTTCTATACTCATATGCGACATAAGCGTAAAGCTGCTTATATATTGCTCTGAAACAGCGGCTGACACGATGGTTGTGGGTTCAGTATCAATTTGACGAAACGGTTATATTAAGATTATTTTCATATTTCCGCTATATTAATATAAAACTTTATACGCAGTGTTAAATTCCGTCACTCAACACGTAACATTTCGAATTTAGGAGTAAAATGGAAACAATAATCATAAAATTTACCACAAATTGCATTTTCAATAACGTTCGGAGGCTATGAATACGATTTCCGGTTGTAATAAATAGTTGTATCGGTAACCAAGAACTTGAATAGTAAGTATATTTAAATGTTATACTTGCAAATTATCTTATCTCCCACTCCTTAATGTCGAATAATTGTTGGTGTCTACAACTTGTAATTTATAAAAATTATGCATTTTTTTTATGTAAATATATTTGGCAACGCATCGGGATTCGAACCCGCGCCTCTTGGCAATCGTACAAGCGCTCTGACCGCTAAGCCATGCGTTCTACGCCCGGCTACGTCGAAATTCTTATACGCTTATTACAACTTATTTTTGTTGTTCCAAATTTTTATACGTTTTCTAAAAACATTTTGTCAATTTCCTAAGTGTGTGAATTACACTTTAAAATGTTAAAAATATATTAGTTGTAACAAAATCACATTATAAACTAACCCCTTAGTTAAATATTATTCATTACTAACCTATAATGTCGTATATATGGTTATTGTAATATTATATAAATATTGATTTTGTTATAGGTGAAGGTTGCTTTATTGTTAATGGATCTCTTTTTAGCGTCAGTCAGTCCTTCGTGTGTTCTCCATACACAATTGCTCCATATTCACTACGCACAAGTCACTTAGCACCTTGGTCTTCAAGCACGTTCGAAGCGCCACAATTAAACTGAACTGAACTGAAATTTCCATTCTCCACTCCTCACTCTAAAGAAATTGAGTGCTGGTGGGAGAACTCAACGCTGCGATTTATTTTACCACAATGAAAATAATTTGAATATAATCATTCCTCCAATTGTTAGATGCAATCTTACTTCGCTATGATGGCCTCAAACTTTAATAAATATTATTATGTGTATTTAGAAAGTTGTAAAAAAAAAAATTACGAGGCATTTCTTTATTAAAAAACTCATTAAATTTAATAAAAAAAGAATGGTAAATTAAGTAAATTTTACTACATTAAACAAGATGATGGTACTGTGACTTAATTTTCAATTACATCTCCTAATCCTCGGACGGTCCAGTCTCAGAGACGTTTCAAGATCTCATATAATCCCTTTGAAGCTCTTTCCTACCTGACCTGTGAAGCTTTGCGTCCATTGTATCTGATATAATCCTTATTTAAGCCGAGACGGTGTTAGAAGTATTTACTTAATAATATAGATACTCTGTACATAGCTACTCTGTACATAGACATGTGTAATAATACAGATGGTTGCAGACTCAAACTTTACTCAGAGAAATATTCATTTACACGTGTGTTCCTGCATAGTACGGTAGCCAGAGAGAATCTAGTATCAAGACACTCTGTTGCGTGTTTCATACAAGTGGCGGAACTCAACGCCGCGCTTTGTTTTGTCACCAAAGCGGGGCTATTAAAATAAGTTAAATATAGCCATTTCTGCTAGTGGGAATTGAATCCACAACCATTGCGTACACAGTTCGTCCAGTAGTTGACTGCGCCACGATGGCTTCCAGAGATATTCAGTTTTAAATTATAGGTGTTTAATCGTGGCGCCCCTGAGCACGCAATGTGAAAGTAAAAGCGTTATATCTCCACTGTAAAAACGACATGAATCTATGAAGCTGTTTTTGAACAGGTGTCGTCAGCTTGGATTTAACAAATTAGTATCACAGAATACATAGTAGGTTATCCCAAAATTTTCTTAACCAACATAACAAAATTTAGGTGATATAAAATTAAAATCTATAGAATATCAATTTTAAGCCTTAATAATAATTGAAAAATATTACAAGCAAAGAAACCATCGGAGTGCAGTGTGACACTGTCAGAATGTATGTTAGTGGGTTCGTTTCTCACTTCGGGGATTACGTTTAATTTATTTTTATTAAAGGGAATTCTTTGATTTTCGCGATTATTACACATTTTGAAATACCACGACCGATTTGAATGACCACGGACTACTAAGGTAAATGTTTGAAACGTCGGTTATCTAAAATATATTTTCGAATACTAAACATTGTTTCATTTCAAAATCGTTTATTTCATATTACAAGACAAAGCGCGGCGTTAAGTTCCCCTACTCAACACGCAATGTCTCAAATTCAGGCCGAAAGGCCGTCTACCAACCCTGTTAAAAAAAACCAATCAAACAAACACACAATTGTTTTAATGATTATAATGATGTTATAATTATATTATTACCTTTTACATCTAACATTGACTTAAGCCAAACTATATGAATACTTTTGGTAACTATAATTGTACTGATTAGAAAACGACCTAGAAGTTGACTATATCGTAATAATAGAGATATAATATTTATGGTGGAAATTCGTAATAATGTAACAAAACCTTTTAATTTAAAGGTCATGAGAAATGTCATCTGATGGAAAACTTGTATCTTTATATATAATTACATGAAATTAGAATTATATACCTATATAGTGAACTGGTAATATAATAAATTAAAAATTAGTTTTGCTTTTGGGTCTACGCATATCGCACGGACCAGATAGGAAAAAGATCAGTTAATAAGTCCCTTCTCAATTATAATGTGAACCCGATTTTACATCACTCCATTATATTCTTGTCAATTATTATTTTCTCTTTTTTTTGTTCAAGCATCTCTCGCGTAGAGCTGGATAGGCAAAGAGAATCAAAGCTTAGTTAATTATTCAAATTTGTTAATAGAGTAGTTTATATGTAATGTGTATGTTGCTAATTGTTACCGCGACTTCGTCCGCGGGGAATTCAAAAATAAAAGTTACCCTATTACATATCCCTATTACATCCATTCTCCAGTGAAAGTCCCAATAAAATCGATCTAACCCTTCCAGATGTTAGCCGGAACAAACAAACAGACAAAAATTGTAGAAAATATAATTTTGGTATACGTACCGTGTATATATTATATGAATTTAGTTTAAAGCGATTATTTTACAATTACAAACAAACACTCCAATTGTCTTTATTTTTGTAGATTAATTCCTATTATTATTTTGTGTTGCATGCTGTGATTGTATCTTAAATTGGAACAATATTTAATCAATGTTGTGAACTTATCTTATTATCATGTTCTAATATGTATTTATTAAATTCATACACTTAAAAAATTGAGAAACATTTTTAGAAAGCGCTCTGTCATTCGTTTCCACGAGGCGCGGGTTTGATTCCCGCTGCGTGCAAGTTTTTATATATTGCATGAAAATATTTTTCAATAATTTAATATTATTTCTTTTCCGTTGTAGCCCGATTTAACACTATAACATTGTTGTAACCATTATTATTTTTTACACATCTTTATTCATTACTTTTTACACATCTGTCGTATATAGCAGGGAGCCTCATATTTTATCACTCCTTTATCATTTTCATGTATTATTTTCTCTTTTTTTCCTACATTATGACAAAGGTTTTATTAAAATAATATTGAAGTCTATTTACGTCAAATAGTTTTGAAGCTTTCTTTTCAAACAGCGAGTTACTTTTGTGCGTATCTTCGAGGCCGTTGACAAGATACTAAGCATATTTGTATTGGACCCAGGGCTATTTCCCTTTAATCATATATACACAGTGTACATATTGATAAAGAAATGACAAAAATGACATAATAAGGGAGAGAAATACTACATTTGTAATAAAAAATTGTAATTTAACGAGTCAACTGTACTACTAGCAACTTATTGGTTGTTTCTCTTCGCCCACTGTAGTTACTTATTCAAAATGCAGAAGACACCTAAATATGGACAACAAGATAACAATAACTAATAAAAAGATTTTTTTTAATAATTGTAGGTTGATTTTTCCCACACAGCCTAGCCTGGGAGAGCCTTGAGGCACGACAATCTCTTTACACTCTCCACTTTCGGCCCGAAAACGAGACATTGTGTGTTGAGTGGCGGAACTGAATATCGCGCTGTCGTCTTAGGTGCCTCTAGTAGAGCGGAGATTAAAAATATATCAAAAATAAATCATTCACCGAGTGGAAATCAAACCAACAACCAATCGCGCTTACAGCCAGACGCTGACGCACTGCGCCACGATGACCTACACTAATACTATATTTATCTAAAAAACATTATTATAACAAGTCTTAGTAATATAAAGTTGATATATTATACGTATATAATTTGTTACATACAATATGTATTCTATGGTGATTCCGATTAAATATAACTACATTTTTTATTAATCGACAATTAAAGTGTGCAAATAACAGCATACTTTAACAAAAAAGTTTCTTTATTTTTATGCCCAAAGATATTATCAAAATAAAAAATCTTATCAATAATAACAAATAATATGAATTACTATTAATTAAATTAACTTAAAAAATTTTAACCTACAATTATGCAAGATCAATTATCAATTTGGTAAATAATAAAAATTTATATAAATATTAAAACAATGAAAGAAAGAATAATGAAACTCAGCTATATAATAAAACTTTATAGCAGTTTGTTTTACAAGAAACATTGAAAACTGTACCTGTATCTCAGCTATTATGAAGAAAATTAAGTGTATGAAATATGTCAAAAACTCCATACCACAAATGTCTACACAGACTATAGTAGTTACATGACTAGGAAAATTCATTTTTTAAAATTGATTTAAAAGTGACCTACTTAAATAATATTTTGCCATATAGCGAATATAATATATTGACATTAAAAGCCAATAATAAAATTTAAAAACACATTCAAGTAATAGATTTTAATCAATAATAATATTAGTATAAAGTAATATGAATTTTATAATTATAGATTACAGAATTTATAGGTAATTTTATTGAGCAGTTTTAAGCAGCAGAAAAATGAAACAAACGTCTTGTTGCATTGCTCAGCCATGTCAATATTTAAAGACAGATTAAATTCTGCAAAAAGAAGTATAAAATGAACCTTATCAAAATGTGTCAATATCTTAAGTTTGATAATACTTAAGAAACAAGTAATAGTTTTTAATCACGTAACCAGTTAACCTAAAATAACTTCTTTACAGTATGAATAAATATTAATCTGCATTAATTTGATTCTAATGTTTTTTTGTGACGTTTCAATAACTACAATAAATGCTATATGTATACGCTAATTAATATCCTCAAATATAGCATCATAAGCTCAATATATATGGTTAATATATTAATACATCATGTATATGTATGTTTATTTATACCACCCACTATTAAATTGTGTACTATCTTTAAAAAATATTTTTTTAAAATTAAAACATTACTGGAATTTCATTAAAAAATCACCTTTTGCTTTGTTTGTTCTTGAGCTCAATACAACCCAAAACACTTATTAAATTACTAACATTATATTAAATTTCTCATAGAATCTGGAACATACATGTAAATAAAGACTGACAAATTATTTATAATCAATAATTAAAAAGTAAATAATATCAATACACAGTTATGGTTTATTTCACAGACGTACGGAACTCATATTAAAAAATATATATATTTTAAAAGAGCAACTGTTCTGTTTCTATGTCTATCTTTTTAGCAATCTCGCATTTTGAGGCGGTGGTAGCTTCATTTAGGACTGACAACACTGATATTTTATTATTTTATTAGAGCACACGTCCGCGGCTTCGCCTGCGTACACTATATGACTAAAATTAACTATTTCGTTGTTTTTAAATTTATAACTCAAATTGTTGTAACTTATTTATTTACGAACCGATAGAAATAAATAATCACTAAATATAAATGGAAGTTTACCAAAATACAATTGTCAAAATTGAAACTAAATCGGTTTAGCTGTTTCTGAGATTATCGTTTACGAACGTACAGACCAGCAAAAAAATAATTAATAAAACATTATTTTGGCTCCTTTTCCCTAAAAGCCTATTTGAAATAAGGACGTCTTTATTAGACTTTATTTGGCGTTTGTCAAATAATACGGCCACCGCCTGCCTATTAACGCCGTCATGGCGCCGTACAAGCGTATCAAACTACAAGCAATAGTTGGTGATTCGTATCACGTTTAGGAAGCCTTCCATTATTAAATTAGTAACTTCACATTTAATATATTCATAATCCGCCTTTTAAAATGTAACGTAATTGTTAAAACATAAAATCTCTCTATTTGTTTTGTCGTAATAAATATTATGATATAATACGACTAGTTTATTTTTAATATCGTTCGGATAATTGATTAATATAAGAAAATCTTAATTAGATTTGCGTGAAAATTTATGTGTCCGAGGACAATGCATTTTTTTAATGTACCTTAAAAATTATTATATATATATATATATATATATATATAATTACTAGCGGATGCTTGCTTCTTTTCCCACGTCAACTATAGCTGTTTCGTTTTTGTGGTAGCCTTCTTGTTAAACTATTAAATTCCTGCAAAATCAAAAAAAAGGTAATGCGTGTATATTCTAAGACACTAAAGTATCTCTGTATAAAATTTCATCACAATCGGTTCAGCTGTTTGGCCGTCATGACATCACAGACAGACAGACAGACTTACTTTTGCATTTATAACATTAGTATGGATTCCTCTGAGTGGCAATCGAATACATTACCGTCGCACATATATATGAATATTGTCTAATAACTCTAATATATTATATGACTTGAAAATTGTTGTATACTTACAAATGTATATAACTAAAGCTCTACGTAGTAGCTTTCGATATAACAGAGGACTTGTCAGCGTCTTAACTGAAAGCTTTTACGGTATTCAGAAAGTTTTAATGAACTTGGCATGTTTTACATTAATCTTGTGCGCATGTCCAACTCAATATTAAGCTGAATATATTGCTATTATTAAATAATACAATATTATACTATTAAACTAGCGACCCGCTCACGGCTTCGCCTGAGTAATCTACACGACTAAACTGTTTCATTATTCGTCCGCGTTCACTTAAATCACAAGCTTTGTGTAAATTTATAATTTAAATTTTTGTAACATTTTTATATATGATTGCAATAAAATAAACAATAAATGTTATGGGAAGAATACTTAAATACAAAAATGTAAATTGCATTTAAATCGATGCACAAACAAACGTACAGGCAAACAGAAATGAAAATAAAAAATCATTGTTTTGGGTTCTATTATTATTATATGATGATAAATGCAGCCAATAATTATTTTTTTCATATATCTTTTATGTACTGACAGCGATCAGTTACATTTTTATTATATTCATACAGAACAGATTAGAGATAACATAGAACTTTCTGTGGTAAAGCTGTTTAACTTATAAGGTGACAATTACTCAGCAGGGTCCCAGTTCTAGAGAATCTAGTATCAAGACAGTCAGTCCTCCGCTTTACGCCCGAACTCAAGACATTTCGTGTTGAGTGGTAGAGCTTAACGCTGCGCTTTGTATTTACCAGAGCGGGGAAATGAAAATAATTTAAATATTTTTTTTCATCAGATTGAGAATCGAACTCGTAACTATTAAGTTTACAGTCAGTCACTGTACGCCACGATGGCTTTACTTGATCTATATATTTTCTAATATAAGAGTATGAATTTCACGTAGACAATTTCTTTTGAAGCTGTCGCAGCTCAGTTTTAATTAAAACTTTATGGGAATATTGATATTTTCACTAACCTGATATAGTTATTAATAGTACAACGTTGGTTTTATATTTCAATTATTTTCATTTCTCTGCTCTGGTGCGATAAGGCGCGTCGTTGAGGTCCGCAACCCAACACACTGTAGCTCTAATTCGAGCGAAAACACTATACGTAAAGCTGCAAAAACAAAGTTTTATATGTAATTTCATTGTTATATATTTTTTTACTTTAATCTCAATGTAGATTGTATTCGGTTCTTACTGTAACCATGCCTTTTACCGTGATCGATAAGGTACTTGAGAAGCCTATATGACAAATTGTGCTGTAACGCCCACTACTTAGAAGGAAAGTGTATAATTAAATCAAGATTTTTGTTCTGTCATGGTTTTCCAAGTACTTAAAATAACCTTAATATTTTTAACATTTTTAAAGTGTTAATCACACACTTAGGAAATTAAAAAACATACGCAGCAGTATTCGAACCCGTGCCTCCCGCTGGGCTCAAATTCTTCTAAAACATGTTTTTCAAAAAACTAAAAAATGTTAAAAATATTTAATAAATAACATTCTCTCTTGCCACACTATTGTTCGTAGGCAGAAATTTTCAAAATCTCTCTAAAGAGACAAATATAAGTTGTAATATAAGCGTATAAGAATGCTGGATGTAGAACGCATGGCTTAAAGGTCAGAGCGCTTCGACCGTTTCCAAGAGGCGCAGGTTCGATATCCGCTGCGTTCAAATTTTTATACGTTTTTCTAAAATATTTTTTACCTTAATATGTTCTGAAAAATTATGACAAACATATTTTTATTATTTTCTTGTTTTACATACAAAAAAACTATTAGTAGATAGCAGCTTCACGCTTTCTCCCACATAGCAGTTCACTCAGGAGAACCTAGTTTCAAGACACTCCGTTCTCCACTTTCCGCCCGTATTCAAGATATTTCACTTTGTCTTTCCGGAGCGAAGAAATAAAAAAAAATTACACTCCTCTTAGTGGACTCCTACCTCGAACCGAACTATATTGAACTCACAACCACTGCAATTACGTTTGCAATCAGACGCTATTCGACTGCACGACGGCCTTGGTATAAATTTCGATTCTTGTTGTAGATTGATTTCGAATCGACCCGAATAATTTTCGTAAAACTGGCAATTTTTCATCTAAAAAGAATTCCTATTCTTAAAGAATTCATAATTTCGTTTTCTAATCATTAAACAGTGAGTAATAAAACAAATATCACTATCAAAATTGCATAAGTCAAAAAAATCACGTACAATCCAAGAGTATTCCAACTTTGCTTGTTAAAAGCGCACATTATTCTTCCGCAACACGAACACATTTCCACATGTCGGACTCTCATTTTAAAACATTTCACATTATTGTATGAAAACAATATTTTTAATTAAAACTTATACAGCTTTAAAATTGAGCTTCTATGAAAATAAATTTATATTCCACACTGTTACTACATAGACCTCGACCTACAAAACTTTAAGACACAGCTTAATTCTCTTTTTAATAACTTTATAAGTGAAGAATTCTAAAGGAGCTTTAATTAAACATTTAATTATTATACTTTTTTAATTAAATCGAAGCGTTTTGTTCCTGTAGGTTTTTCTGTGTAGAATTATAAGTCCAAAGTTATCCTTTTGGAAATAATGTTTTTAGATAAATAGCCACCCGCTAGCAACTTCGCCTGCGTACACTATGCGACTAAACTATTTCGACTTTTCGCCCGCCCGCGTTTAAACTGCATTTTAATTGGATAAGTGTGCCCAAACGCACAGGCAAACAAAAAAAAATTAAAAACCATTGATCTATTAAATTGATAAATGCCCCCAATATTTTTTTTTTTCATATATATTCCATGTACAGACAGTGATTAGTTACATTTATATTATATGTATAGACGATATAACTCGTTTATTATATTAGACGACTGTAAATGCGATTGGTTATGGAATTCTAAAATAAAATCTTAGTTACTCCTTATTACATCTGCCAGTAAAAGTCCCGTCAAAATCGGTCTAGCCGCTCCAAAGATTAGCCGGAACAAATAGACACAAAACTGTTTAAAATTTTATTTGGTGTATATACCATATGCATTAGTAAAGTTTATTAGTAAATTGATGCGGTTATTTGAATATTAAAAAAATACACTTCAATTTTATTTATTTGCACAGATCGAACGATTGTTGAATTTTCACCTACCGTTTCTTAGTAGAACTGCCTTTAGAGTAGGTAGCCTTTTGTGAGGCATTAACATTGTTATGTCAATTGACAAAAAGTACTTTTACCATATTAATAATCTACTTGAAAAAACTATATTTCGATTGAATGATTGAATGATTGAACGAGTTTTAGTTACAATGATTTCCCAAAATTTCTACGGAATATTATATAGCGTCATCTATAATAGATGAGTCCCTCGCGTCTTCCAATACGAATCGAGTACCGAATTTACAATACAATGCCACTCTGGTAAATATAATTTATCTTTGGATTAACAATTTATTGCTAGTCAATGTATGAAAAGTTTTGTTAAAGAAATATAATTCTATCGAAAACGTAAATGTGAAAATTGGAGCAATGTTCAATATTTAAAAAGCTTTTATTTGTTCTTTTTCGGACTCTGTCAACGAAAGATATGAGATCGAAATGTGTGCCAAGTTCTGTGGGTAATACTGTAATTGAGTTTTAACTAAAATAATATATCAAGTTCAAACTTGAACTTACATAGTTTGATAATAATAATATAATTATATTGTAATTTGATAATAAAATGATAATTAAAAAAACAAAAGAGACATATTTATTTGGTCTTCATATCTTGTATTTGGATAATTAATTATCTTTATAATATAAACACAAGTGTTCTAGAAAACGTATAAAAAAGTAAACATAGCAGGATTCGAACCGGCACTTCTCGGAAGCCATCCAATCACTCTGACCGCTATATATCCATATATTCTACATCCGCCTACGTCGATATTCTTATATGCTTATTACAGCTTATTTTTGTTGTTAGCAATCTGTGTAAAGAGATTTTTACAAATTTCTCGCTTTCTTTTTGCTGAAAGAAAACTTAATATTGACATACTATCAGTTCTTTAAATTTCATAGTGATTTTACATTTTATTTTCCACATATTACAGTAGGTAGAAAGAGCTTAGTGTCAAAGCACTCTCCTTACCACTTTGCGCTTGAACTTGAAAAATTGCGTGGAGAAGAAAGACCGTGATTTGCACTAAAGCGGACAAATGAAAATAATTTCAATATACTCATTCCTCTAACTGGGAAAAGAATTAGTAACCATTATTTTTAACCAGATCGAGACACTAGACACTAGATATTTTTAAAAATAAATCTGTTTCGAACCTACACACATTGCATGTTACACTTCCGCTACTACAACTGTGCCAGAAGGAAGTAGACTGTAATATTAAAAAAAAGTTACGGGGTGGAAAACAATTAAATGGCCTCGATTCTTTTACCAGTGCCCAGCTCTTAATTAAGTTCAGCAGTTAAAAGTTTAAAAGCTTTATCGAATGTTTTTATTTTATTTGAACTTGCTGAAACTTTCCTACTGCATTGATTAAAGGGTGGTAAAACTATACTTTATACTTTTGTATTAGTGACGTATTAAAAGATTCTATAAATAGTGACCGAACATTCCGTTACTTTTTACATACAGATAGTAAAGTTTACGCAAATAAAAATAAACAAACAATTTAATATAGGGCTAAACCAAAATTCAAACTCGCTATATCTGCCAAATCTATATCTGTACATATAATAAAAATGTAACTGATCGCTTTCTATATGAAAAAAAAAATTATTAGGGGCATTTATATTTTCTTTTATGTTTGTCTGTTTGTTTGTGCACGCTTATCTAATGTAATTTTGACTATTCTATTGTGGTAAGCTTCGGTCAATAAACCAAAGAGTTACAACCATTTGAATTATAAATTTAAGTATTTTGTGACGTATCCGCAGGCGAAGGCGCGAGCGGGTCGCTAGTATATAAAATATATTCCTACTAAAACAGTATCTGTATACAATCTATGAATAAAATAACTAAAGACATATCGAAAATAAATTCTATGACACGCATTAAAGGACTCTGTGTCATATTAACAAAAAGTGTAGTCTAAAGTGATATTTCACTATTTCTTTTTTAACTTACATGAAATAAATATATGGCAGTTTAGCTTTTAATTTAGTTTAGCTTATGGTATTTTCACGCTTGGCAAGGCTCGGCAAGCGACCACAAGGTTCAAGCATCACCTTATAAATACTAGGCTTTCTTTGATTTGTGTTGAACAACCGATCTGCATTGACTGCTATTTAAGCTAAACACCCCGCGCATGTGTTTGTCGACGCTTGCCGAGGCTTGCCAAGCCGGTAAATTGACCATTAGAACGACAGACAAAACGAATAAACTACAAACTACCGAGGCTACTACAGCCTTGCGCACTTACTCACAAGGTGTTGGAATGCTTTATTACGAAACTCTCAATTTCTCTCCTACCAAAGAAAATCATAAAACAGGCATAAAAATTCGAACCTGCTATATCACCCTAAACAATCTTATTTATGTAAATAAAGCGCCTTACATTCATTCATACCCGGTAATAAAACCTTACACAAGCGTTTTCCTCTAGGCAGAATAAAGCAACTGAAGCGATATCGGAAAGTGTCTTTCATAACATCCACTTTCCGCGCTCTTCGAGTACATTATCGTGCAAATAAATGGTATGCCATTGCACTTACTCGTGTTAGTTTAATTATTAGATATATTGTGTTTTAAAATGTTATTTTTTATGTGATACCTTTAAAGTTTGAAATTTGTGTTTAGAATGATTTGTTCCTGATCATTTTGTTAATTAAAAATGTTTGTATTTAAAACTATCGTTCTACGTAACGGCCTACATCCGGTTTGGTCGCAATTTTTATATGTTTATTTGAACGCAGCGGGATTCGCACCCGCGCCATTGGAACGCGCTCTAACAACAAAATTACCCTTCGCCTTTCGGTTTCCAAGAGGCGCAGGTTCGAGTCCCGCTGCGTTCAAATTTTTATGCGCTTTCAAAATATTTTTTTTATATTATAAGTGTTTTTAAATAACACTTTAAAAATGTTAAAGTATTAAATTTCGTATCCCCAAAGTCTTTCTTAGAATGAACAAACAGAACAAAATTATACTTCACCAAATACCACAAATATGTAAAAAAGGATATTTTCTTATTTACGAATGTTTTTATTTAAATATAATTAAATTATATCAAATTAAAGTAAATATAAAATTTATATAATAAAACACGTTATATAATAGTTTTATATGGCTATAGAGTAAATATAAAATATAATAATATAGTGGGGCAGTGTGATTGCGAACGCGACGGTTGTTAGTTTGACCTCCACTCGAAAAAAAAAAAAATTTTAATTTATTAATATTTTGACAAAACGTAGTGTTGAGTTCCGCCCACTTAGCACGCAATGTCTTAATTTCGGGCGGAAAGTGAAGGACGGAGCGTCATGTCACTAAGTTCTCTCTAACTAACCGGCTATGTGGGAAAAAAGCGTGAAGCTGCAAAATATTATTATATACAAACATCGATACATTTACTTTGCCCGTTGACAAACTACCCTCGTAATTTGCAGCAGCCGTGATGTGGAAAGTTTGGCATTTGTCCTTTCCCTTACGTTCTATTTTAGTTCGTACATAAGATTTTTCCATACGAATATTCTTTTGTGAGAAAGGAATTCGGTAAATTGTATTATATCATGGAGATGCTATCTTTTTATGTAATAGTTGTAGAGGATATACCATTCATTAAATAATAAAAGGATAAATCAAATATTGTAAGCATTTTTTGTAATGTAAAAAATATATTTACAATATTCTAACTTAGCGCTCCTTACCATATAGCAAGGCAGGCGGAGAGAAATCTACTGTTAAGACACTCCACTCTCTGCTTTCCGCCAGAATTTGTAACTCTCCGTATTGAGTGGCACAGTCTAATCCCAGACTAGGAATAGAACCCACAACTACTGGGTTACTACCCACACTAGCCCCAAACAGAATTGGAATCCCTGTACATTCAGGCATGTATACGTATACGTCACTACGAGTATCTGTATTTTTAACTTTAAGAAAGAAATTAGTGTCAAGGCAATTTATTCTCTACTTTCCGAAATTAAGACATTGTCTGTCGAGTGGTTAGACTCCACTCACTTTGTCTTGCTAGAGTGGAGACATGACTCTCCTCCTCCAAGTGGATATCGGACTTACAACCCATCGCGTCAATTAATGAAACGCTGTCACACTACGCCACTGTGGCTTCACATTGCAATTTTTAAATACGTATATAAATAAATATATATAAAATTCCATACAAGTATTTAATATGCAATTATAACAACAAGCAAACGACAGGTGCTGACTAAAGACAAGTATATACGCGACTTAAGTGATAAAGTTACGGTTCAAATAATATCCCATTTATAAACTAAGTTGCCATTATTAATCTACTCTAGTATTAATATTATAATAAAATAACTCAAACTTCTATACATATTTGTATGGAAGTTTGAATAATTGAAATTGGAGATAAAGATTAAAGAGAGAACTATGTGTAAAAACACTTCGCTTTCTGCTCTCCGTGTCTGACGAAAAGTGAAGCCTGAAGTGAATTCGCTTTGTTATTTGTAACTTACATGGAAGGGTGGCATTAAAAATATATATTTTCCTCCCTTATGGTGCACTTACACGCTTGGCAAGCCTCCACAAGCTCCATGTACCAATGTGAAAATACGTCGCAAACGTTACTCCAAGCTTCCTTAAGAGAATTAATTGTTAAAATATTTCGCTTTCTGGTCTTTATATTGAGTGACAGAACTTAACGCAGAGAAGTTTTTACCAGGGCGGAAAAACGGAAATAAATTAACCACGAAAATTTAGCTTAGTTGGAATCGAACTCACTACCATCGCATGTACAGTTTAATATTTTACAATTGCACCATGATGGCTTGCAGGTAGTTGATTTGATATTTTTTACTTAAAAAACATACATACATTCATATTATTATATATATTATTATTATACTCTCTCCTTGATTTGGTTAAGCAAATAACAGAATAAAATTATATAAGATAAATAACTCATTGTCGATTTCACATAATATAACCTCTCTTAATTAATAATCCTCTCAAAGTGAGAATTATAATAGAAAACAGTTAAAAATAAAATCTTTTAAAAAAATGAATTTACTGACAACTAATAAATAATGAAAACCTAGTGTCAAGACACTTCGTTCTCCACTTCCCGCCAATATCTCACTAAAATACAAACTTAAAATAAAAAAAATTGCATTCTCTCTTCCCAAACGATCGTTCGTAGAATAATCTTTTTGTAGCAGAAATTTGTAAAAATCTCTCCACAGAGATGCTAACAACAAATATAAGTTGTAATAAGCGTATAAGTATTTCGACGTAGCTGGATGTAGAATGCATGGCTTAGTAGTCAGAGCGCTTGAACGGTTTTCAAGAGGCGCGGGTTTAAATCCCGCTGCCTTCAAATTTTTACGTTTTCTAAAAATAAGTTTTCAATTTCCTATATATGTGTCAATACCACTTTAAAAATAAAAAAAAACAGTTAAACCTAAAATACAATACTAATACTAACAAACTAAGTGTGAAACTTATCAGTTCGGATAAAGAAAGCTTTGTCTAAGGACACCTCCATCGTCGAATCCACGTACTGTTTGAACTTACCACACAAGTGAGCTTATCTTATCACAACGCCATTTCCTGGGCTTATCTCCCCCAGGGCAAAGTAATTTCTTCCTTGAAGCCACGATCTTATATCGAATATCGTTTAATAAGATATAAGCCTCCGACTTTTAATCGTAACGTGTAATTACTTTGAAAATTGTTTGAACTATTTATATTTGAGGATGTCTGAGTGGTTTCTTCTATTTAAATATACTGTGACACTATAGATAATATATTTTTTTATTATCAACCTTATATGGATGGTATCGCGGTGTAGTAACTGTCAGCGGTTATAGGTTAGATTCTTACATATATTAAAATAATAAGAAATGGCTTTTTTGGGGTTTTTTACACGTTTTGGATAAAACTATTTTTTTAAACCACATTTTTAGTGTATATCTTTGGTATTCGAAAATACATATTAGAAAATCCGACGTTTTACACACTGTATAGTAGTCCTTGGTCACAGGTAGACTGAGGTGGCGGTAGAGGAGGGCATTCATCTGTCGACAAAAAATCCACAACAGGAAATATAGGTACGCGATCAATCCTGTTAAAATAGTTTCATTTCACAATTATATATAAGTATTTTTTTATTTACTCAGCGTTTTAAAATATATTTTATACAACTTGAGGCCATCATGGCGCAGTGGGGCCGTGTCTGACTGTAAACGTGATGGGTCATGGATTCGATTCTGAATAGGGCGAACACTTCATATTTAAAATATTTTCTTTGGTTTTCTCTAGTATCTAAGATAGAGCGCGGCGTTGAGTTCCGCCACTCAACTCAAAAGTGGAGCACAGAGTGTCTTGAGACTAGGTACTCTCTGACTACCCTGATATGCGGGGAAAAGCGTAATGTTGAAAAAAACATATAAATAACTTTAAGTGAAAATATTACAACGAAAACTTTCTTCAGTACGCCGACTTAAGTGAACTAGTTGGAAGCGTCTATTAAAGTTGAACTGCCTCAATAGGTTCATTAATTCAGTCTAAAGGAACCTTTGTTCTTCCGTTATCATCTCTATTCACGACCTGATGACCTTTGTATTTCACACCTTTTATTTAGAGCGTAGAGTTTTAGGTAAAACTTTGGGAGTTGTTAAATAATGTTTTTAAATTATTTAATTTTGAGAGAGAATATATATATATATATATATATATATATATATATGATATGTCACCCCGACCCTAGCTTTCCCCCCATTTGACAATATGTTGGCTGGTTTTTTTCTAATTAGATCAGCGAAGGCCTTAGTAGAAATAAAAATATTCACTCGAGATTTTGATTTGCAATCATGTCGTTTAGTCAATTATATAGTAATTGCTCCACAGAGGCTTTAAAAAAACTGTTTGCAAACGTTGTACTTACCTTCAAAGTGAGTCAATATAGCTAGCTATAAGCTTTTTTAATTTTAACATGAAAAGCTGTAACTATCGTACAGAGATTTTTATATCATCATACATTTTCTTATTTAGATTTATTTCCATATTTAGATTTTCTTATTAGGTTTCTAATAAAAATAAATATTAGGTTTAATAATTTTTTAGATAATCTATGTTGAATATTATATCCACTTTTTTATATAACAATAAATTTGCTAAAAAATGGTTTTATTAAAACTTAGCCATGAGGCCGCCGTAGCGCTGTGTGACAGTAGTTGACTGTACGCTGATTGAGATTCCAGATTCGGGTGTAAAATGGAGAACGGAGTGTTGATACTAGAGAATCACACCCTGCTATATGGGACAAGGCGTGAAGCTGAAAAATCTAAGCCCTCATAAAGCCCGACATTACACTAATGACAGAAAATAAACGTATTATTTAATATTTTTAAAGTGTTATTAGCACAATTAGGAAATTGAAAAACACTTTTTAGAAGACGTATATAAAATTTAACGCAGCAGAATCCGAACCCGCGACTCTTGGAAACCGTCCAAACGCTCTGACCGCTGATTTATAAGCGTCTTCTAAAAAATATTCTAAAAAATGATTTTCAATAAACGTAGCCTAATTAGTCAATTAACAAGCGTTCGAACGGAAACTAAAGGGCTTGGGTGTAAATATCTTTTTACATTTGCAATATTAATATCATTATCGTAAAACTTAATGTGTTTTTACAAAAAATCTTCAGGTGGAGAAGTATGAAAATTGGCATAGTTAAAATTAAAGTTCAGTTCATAAACATTACCACGTTCTTGGCATATCAAAAATTTTGTAGTAAGCAACAAACTAAGTATTTTACTACTGTACATATGTACTAGCTCTCAATCGTTCCATAAATTCCCAAGCTGCCATACATTTACAACTTTTTTCGTTAACTATATTGGTTTCAAAGTAAATAAAGAGAAAAATTTTAATAACGTCGTTAATTGAGCTTAGTTTAATTGGACTTTCTGTTTCTCCTAATAGTAATGATTGGTTTACGAGATTTTTAATTAAAAAAAGACGAATAAATTTAGGTGTTCCCTTATTGTAATCAAAGACGTTCAGTGTAATAGGCCACCCGTAAAGCTTTGAAAAAAAAGTTAAATTATATTTTTTTTTTAATTCTATCTCAGTTTTCTTATTTTATTGTCAAAGAAAAGTAAAACGTATTCAAAATTAGGATATGAAAAACGTTCTTAGAAAACATTTAAGTATTTGAAAGTAGCGGAATAGAACCCGCGTCTCTTGTAAACCGCTCGCAGTTACATCGAAAGTGTGTGCGTAAAAACAAACAAACAGAAACCATTTTTAAAATCCTAGATATTACAGGTATTACTGTTTTTTCAACCCGTTAATATTTTTTTCGTAAATATATTCAATGTTTATAACACGAATGGATTAATGTTTTATTATATAAAAATTGAAAAGATATTGGTTAGTAGGTATGCAGGAACAGTATACTTATAGCGTATTTTATACTACGATGTGGTTTTTTTTTGTTAATTCTAAAGACAAGGCAAACGAGCGTTCGGGTCAGTTAATGGCAAGTGAAGAGCTACAGGGACAAAGACATATTTAAAAAACGTATAAAAATTTGAACGCAGCGGGATTTGAACCCACGCCTCTTGAAAACTGTTCAAGGGTCTGACCGCTAACGGTTGAACGGTTATCAAGAGGCGCAGGTTCAAATGCCGCTGCGTTCAAATTTTTATACGTTTTCTAAATATGTCTTTTTTAATTTCCTTAGTGTGCGAATAACACTTTGAAAAATGTTAAAAAAAATAGCTACAGGGATGTTGCCGGCCTTTAAGATGGAAATACACGCGCTTTTTGATGGCACCCATGTCGAATCAACCTGGATTCCAGAGTTGAGTGGCTCGTAGAAGGAAGTTCCTACAAAACCTCTACGCCCGCCACTAGTTAGTAGTATATACGAAGCAGTACAACGCGTATCCAATTATTGTGTTATGCTTTATTATTTGATATAATATAACAACTCAAGAATCCAGGTTTATTTAACGCACCATACAAATAACTACAAAACCCTACCTTTAGGGTAAAGTTATAAATAATAGTTAAAAGAAAGTATCATTTTAATACCCAGTATGACATTAATATAACACAGGCAAAGTCATATAAACTATATATGTACACAAATAATGTCCATTGTAACGATGGAACAATAAAATATATATCATCCGCAATAAACTTTTACAAGTATTGCCCTATAAAACGTACAAACAGTACTTACGACTTCTAAACCAAAGAGTTACGTAATTCCAAATCATTAATGTAAAAAATTTGGTAGAAATTTAGGGCATGTTCAAACGAAGCCATTTTTTTTTAATTGGCACGCAAGTATACTAAATATTATATGTGTTGTTTTTTGTTTTTAAAATATTTATAATAGTATACAAAAGGAACTGTGGCATATATTTTTCTGTTTCGTTAATTTTGCAATTTTCATTAAAATTTAATTTATTTTATAGAAAATATAAGAGCTAGCTAATAATACAAATATAAATATTCTTTAGGTCAAGAGTAGCTGTAATGGTTCATTGGTACATCTGATTGTAAACCAGTTGCTTGTGGTTTCGATCCTCTCATCGGAGTATGATAAAAAAATTTTTTTTAACATTTTCCTATTAAGGTTAGCAAGCAAGGCGTTAAACTCCGCCTACTACTACTACTACTAGATTTTATGCTTTGTAAAAAAGACAAAAAGCATAAAACTGTGTTATATTAGCCTAGTAGAAAAAAACGTTCTCACAAACGCCCAGTATGTTAGATACTCTAAGACGGTCTGATTTATGATAACACCCGCATACAGTGATTGACGTGTGACCCATTTCCGTCAGATATAAAGAATTTCCATCATAAACTTGAAATGCGTCAAGTTAAGTGCAGGCTTTTAAAAAAAATACTAAATAATAAGGAGCTGCCGCTACTTTAACTACCCATTTATTTTTATCATATATTTCGACCCTTTATAATTATTCAGTATTTTATCATTTATATTATTCTAAGTGTATATATAGATATAATTGTATTATATTGTAAAGACAACGTCTAACTGTAATCGCAATTGGTGGGTTCCTATCCATAATTTAATTATTTTAATGTATATACGTAAAAAAACATTTAAATTAGAAATCAGACAGCACTAATCCATAAAACGACCATATAACTCTTATTTATTTATTTATTATTACATAATACTGCTATTCCGCTGTATTGCCTTCACCCACTTCCACAGGTTGGCTGGAAGAAATTTCGTTTAGAGATAAGTCCACTATTGCATGCATGCATATATATATATGGCTCTGGTGAACAAGACAAAGCGTGGTGTTCAAGAACGCCTGGCTGCACTCAATTCGGACGGAAAGTGTAGAACGAAGTGTATTGACACTACGCTGATATACAGGAAAACGTCATTTGCATAGAATTTGCAATATATCCAAAAATAAATTTAAAATACTGGATAACACTAACTTATATTATTTAATTGCTTGAATTTTTCATAACAAAAAATTTAAGCTAATGTACATGATTTTGTTATGAAATTAAACCTGTAAGATTCATAAATATTAGAAATACATACGAAAACCTAACAGCGGCTCTACTATAGTATGGTAACGCCATCTAGTATTATCTTATAAGGACATAATAAAATTAAACTTTGACACATTCATAAAGTAGTGGTAAAGTGCACGTGAAAGCACACGTGGTTGTCAGTTCGATTCTCACTTGCGGAATTGATAAAAATATTTTTAACATTTTTTAAAATATTATTCACACACTTCGTAAAACATATTTTTAATTGGACGGTTTCCAAAAGGCGCGGGTTTAAATCCTTCTGCGTTCAAGTTTTCTTTCAGACAAAAATTTTAGAGGTCAACGTACGAAATCGGTACAATTTTCCAAATGACCTCGGCTAGTTTGAGGCCTTGGTACCTTGACTAATAGCCCGATCTGGCATCAAGATAACACCGTCACGCCACGTCTCTTTTACATAATGTGCGTACATCTCGATAACAAATCTGTTTTAGTTGAAGTGTTTTGGACAAAAGATTGCAAAGACGCTAATTAATTCGGTGGTGATAACTTCTAGTGGAGTTGCTAGTCTAGTGGTTATTTAGGGACTTTTTAAGTAATAATACAAAAATGTCAGCCCCATCGTTCCCTAAAACAATGCTCAAACACACAAATATAACATTTCCTTAATCTTCTAAGAACACTATTTATACTTAAACTAATACAGCATCTTAGCTACCACAGGTTAGGTTCAGACAATAAACATTGGAAAACACCTACATCTCTTAAATTGAAATTATATCGACGAATTAAATATTGACGGGCCCTGGCTTTACGAACACACTACTAAAGTACTCCACTAAGAAATAGTGAATATCATCCTCCACTCCCCAATTCACAATTAAACCTTGATGTTGCCTTAATATCCGTTCCTCTGACTGGAAATCAAACCCACAACTGCGTCATGATGGCATACATATATTTATATATATATGAAATACCTTAATTTACCACTGAAATCACAGCGGGATTTGAACCCGCGCCTCTTGAACGGTTTTCAAGAGTTAATATTTGCGACCAAATTTTACTTTTAATATTCCTTATTAATAGTCTAAGGTATTTTCCGTGGTAATCGCGTTATATGGACTATGGACTTCGCCACTGACATACATGTTATATATATATATAAAGTTATCATCAATCTTGTATTACGGGGATGCGATTTAAATCGTATTTAATGAAGAAAAATGGTTGCTTTCTTTTATCTTCACGCAATTCTTAGACATTGTAGGCAATATATTGAAAAATCATTCATTTTTTCCGCCTGAATTCGATACATTGCGTGTTGAATGGCGGAACTCACCGCCGCGCTTTGTCATATTTACCAGGGCAGACAAATAAAAATATTTTAGATATAATCATTTCTCTGATTGGGGATCGAACCCACAACCTAAATTTAAAGTGAAAAACGCATGATTAATACATTATATTAGTTAAAGGTTTATTTTTGCTTATTATGTACAATATTTATATGTACTTCAAAGTCAATTGACAGCCTCTTGTATTTAATTGCAACCAATTTAGAGCAGACTTAGAGCCACCTTAATAAAAAAAAATTAAAAAATAATAGAAAAATGAGCAGAATAAATAAAGACTAAAAGACTGAAAGAAGAAAAAAATAATTTAATTATCTTTTTAATATCTTGTTTCTATGAATATTTCATTATTATAACAGCTTCTTCGCTACTCATCCATAAGACCACCTTTTGTACTTTCTTTCTTTTTATATGTATGTACCTATTGTTTTTGTCAATTTAATGTGGTGTAAAAATAAAGTAATATTAATATTCAATAACATCATAAAATGCGTAATAAAAACTTGATTAAGCTAAAAAAAAAATTATATTATTTTAAATAAATTGTTAACACATTAAGTATAACGGAAACATTAATTAAATAGATATTTTGTATTTTGTATACACAACGTTTGACTTTAATTATATATTTTTTTCTAACAAAATTAACTGTTCTATACTACGACATTTGCTTTAATGACTAAGCCTAAGCTAGTAAGTAATCGATGTATATTTCCCACAAAATATTGCCTAATGTGAAATTGAACCTACGACCGACGGAAAAGTGGAGGAGTATGTAATTAAAAAGAATACACTAAAAGTGCAGAAGGACATTTTTTTCATAATAATGCATTAAAATAAAATTAATATGAAAAATAAATTAGACACTTTAGTATACACGTGGCAACGTGTATGTTAAAGACATATTTAGAAAACGTTTAAAAATTTGAACCCGCGCCTCTTGAAAACTTATGCTAATATAAGTTGTAATAAGCGTATAAGAATTTCGACGTAGCTGGATGTAGAACGCATGGCTTAGCGGTCAGAGCGCTTGAACGGTTTTCAAGAGGTCAAGAGGTGCGGGTTCGAATTCCGCATTAAAAATTTAATACGTTTTCTTAAAATGTAGTTCAATCAATTTCATCAAATCACATCAAATGTCTAATAATGTAATCAAAATAATATTTCTAAATTATAAAAGAAATATATATAATTCAATTTTACATCTAGTTAAAACAAGGGACAAAAAACTAGAGTAAATTATAGTTTAACACTTATTTCAAGCCTTTCTCGTGTAAAAGTACTGTATACAGCTAATTAATTCCTTTTCCAATATGATAAGTAAAACGAAACTGTTTCAAATGTGAAATTATTTAGTAATAATTTCTTATTTAACTTATGTCCTTGCCGTGTTTGGTACGACACTCCGTTCTCCACTTTCCGCCTTAAATTGAGACATTGCGTATTGAATAGTGGGACTCAATGCCACGGAGAAATAAAAAATATTTTAAGTATAAAACTTCTCCTTAGTGGGAATCGGACTCACATCTAATCGCGAATTACAGTCAGACGCTGTCCCAATGCGACACGGTGGCCTTAATGTACGTTTTGAACTATTTTATATCATAAAAGTATAGGATTTAAACCTATAACCATCACATATAAGAAAACTATTTTCATTACATCAATATCTTAAGCTGTTTTAAAAGTCTTTGAATTGAAAAAAACATAATATGTATTAGCTAAAAGCTTTTGAAGTAACAAGCGACCATTAACGTATTCTTTTACTGAAATTTACAATACATAAATCTCAAAAGCTTTTGTTAATATTATTTTTTATGTGTTATTTTGATATATCCAAATCCATCTTATTACAAATGCGAAAGTAACTCTGTCTGTCTGTATGTGACATCAACACGGCCAAACCGCTGATCCGATTGTTATGATTTTTTATATAGAGACACTTGACGGTCTTGGGATGAACAAAGGCTCGCATTTTTTAGTTTTACCAGGAATTTTATTATGTACGAAAAGGTCGCCAAAAATACGAAACAAACAGCTATAGTTAGATATATTACTTTAAAGTTTAATTTTTATCCGTTAAGTATATAGCGTAACAAAAAGAGAACAAATATCCATACATACACCTGCACCCACTTTCGCATTTATAATATTGGTAGGATAGCATTAATCAAATTAGACTTAGAATAATAATGAAATGAAAGTTGTACAATATTAAATAAGCATTTCCAACTTGAAGTTTTTACAAAATGTACTAAAAAGCTTTCACGTACATACAAATGCTTTTTTATATTAATTATTTAAATTCTCACTTTTTACGCTTTAAATAGTATTGTATCTTTCTTTTATTAATAGAATGTGTTGCTGATATTAAAGCAGTGGCGTCCTATGAAGGAATAACTTTCGACTTACTTTTACGAAAATTATGCGGACGGTGGAGTTTAAAATTTGACATAGTCAAAGGTTATTTGGAAAATAAAATGCTTTAGAAACACATTAGATATTACACACACTGCAATGTGTTTGACATATTTTTGTATAAAGTAGACAAGACATATACGTTGCTAAGGCAACGGGTTTTTTACGCGTCAACGAAAACTATTACACTAGTAAAGGTACACGAGAAGGTGTGTTTGTTTGTTTGTCCGTGTATCACGCAATTTATGTTATGACTTTGAGGAGATTGAGTTAGGAGGCTAGAGACTGCCATAGGCTAGTTTTTATTGCAGTAATACATCTAATTTTGGAGAGATTCATAATGATGCGTATTTGAATCACTTGATACAAAAAGAAACTATATTATTATTAGTTTTCGGAAATACAGAATCAAAAATCAAAATTAATTAAAAGAAAACCGAAAACCTTATAATGTGTGAGTCTCTCTTAAACTGCGTAAAGGATGTATGGATTAATATATTTCTTTAAATAGACTTCGTTGGAAAGTCGAAGAGAGGGGACAAAGATAAAAAATAAAAGAGTGAGAAAGAGACAGAGGAAAATTGCTATTCCACTAATAAGCAATCAATTAAGTTCCTAACAATTACTGAATAAATATGTCATTTAAATAATATTTATATAAAAAGTATTTGTATAAATTTGCAATAAATAAAGATAAAAAAATTATTGTTGAATATGTAACGCATAATATATATTTTTTAACATTTTTTAAAGTGTTTTTCGCACACTAAGGAAATTGAAAAAAACATATTTAGAAAACGTATAAAAAATTAAACGCAATGGGATTTGAACCCGCGCCTCTTGAAAACCGTTCAAGCGTATAAGAATGTCAACGTAGCTGGATATAGAACGCATGGATTAGCGGTCAGAGCGCTTGAACGGTTTTCACGAGGAGGTGGAACTCAACGCCGGCTTTCTTACAAATTAAAAATAATTTTAATTTTTCTTTAAAGTAATAGAATTAAATTTGATGTGTAAAAGAACTTCAACAAAACTGAATTTAATACTTAATTTGAAATTTAAAAAGGCTCAAGTTCCGCCTTCGCTAAGATTCATATACCCTAGTAATAGTCTAATAAAAGCTATATACATATAATAGATATACATATAAAATATATTATTGAATATTTTAAATAATGTATTTAATTTTAATTTTGAATAAACCTCGTGTTTGTTAAAATGTACTTGATTATTTTGCACCTATGTTCGTATACGTGCTTATATATGTTTATTATTTGTACTAAACATAAATCTATTATATGTTATTTCTTTATATTTTTTGAAGAAATAGTTCCAAAAAAAAATTATAGAATGATCAATCTACTTTAACATGGCAAATATATATTACAGAGAAATTTCTCAAAAAGCTTTTTGTCTAGAGTCTATAATGAATTTAGACAATCTTAATTACAATGCTAAAATAAGTGAATTTCTTGCTAAGACAATTTCCAGCTTCACGCTTTTTGTCTTAGTGTCAAAACATTCCGTTCTCAACTTTCCGCTCGAATACAATACTGGCGATGGCTGGCGGACCTCAACGCCACCCTTTAGTTACTTTTTTCGTATATGTATATTGAAAAAAAATTTTTTAACAGTTTTTTCAAAATACACCAAAAAATACTCAATCAAATTTAGAGTATTTAAAAACCGATCGAAAATCTCTCTATTATAAACTTGAACTACGAACTAACAAAACTTACCCCAAATAAATAATAAAAAAAAAGATATAAACACAATCATAAATGAATAATTATTACCTTAAAAATCCAAATAATAAACACAAATCACAATTCAAACACAGCACAGACACGAACACGTGAAACGTATATACTAAAGCTTCTCGAGCTTTACACGTCCTCCCCTTTGACGCGCCGACATACTACTAACGTTGCTTTGCTTCCCACTGTCCTCACCCCCGCTTGATCCATGCCCTAAATTGTAGTTTATCCTTATCCTGGTTACTAAATACCAAAACGATAGCGGTTAAATAAAATATTTTATTCAGGTGCACAGAGGAAAACGGAGTGTCTTGACACTACGTTCTTGCTAAATACTCTGCTGCTATGCGGGGAAAAGTGGAAAGATGGAAAAAAAAGAAATGAAAATTTTAACTTAAAAGTTAAGCATGGCTTGGAGTATAATAGTAACTCATAGAGCGTTAATGCATTCTTAAAATACATTTAAACAATTAAATATTTTTTAAATATGAATTCCTTGCCATTTTAATTAACTAAAATAAATAATAATTATAACTTTATTTGTACACCATATTGTATTAAGCAAATATAATATGACATGAAAATACAATCTACAAATGAAAAATTTAATGAGGACATCGTGGCGCAGTGGGAAAGTGGCTAAACGAAATTGATTGTGGGTTCGATTCCCACTCAGAGAAATTTAATTCCGCTCTAGTTAATAAGACAAAGCGCAGACTCTGACTACCCCTGCTATACGGGAAAAAGCGTAAAGCTGCAAAAAAACATGCAAAAGGAAGTCTTATGGCTAAGGAGCTATCTCTTCCAGACAACCTTTAAAGCAAAAGGAAGCTGTTATAAATATAATCAAGTAAGTGATGAAACTAAATATTTTGAATTTGGATATAATACATAAGCTGATATGAAAAAATATATTTATAAAACTTAAATGTATTTTACAAAAAAAGCCGATAATTGTACAGTTGATCCCCAATCGAGAGAATATTATATTTAAATTATTTTCATATGTCTAGTATGACAAAGCACGGCGTTGAACACCACCACTCAATATAATTTTCACAATATATTTCGAACTAACGTTTTCGAATTAAACAGTTATTATTATCGGTATCCAATCTATTTATTCGAGGATTATTCTACAGTCTAGACATATAAGTATCTTCTATACATATTTTTACTCGAGATTTTGCGTGGAAGCTAAAAATATACTAGTTGTAAGTGATTTCGTTGCGAGTATATTGAGATAATTGATTTTCACAATTTTTACACACTTTGAAATGATACTATAAAGGATAGTATAATAACTGTATCAAATGACAGACGCTACATCAGTTTACCTGGGAAGACAATCTACTGTAAAGTGTTTGAAAATTCGGGTTTCTAAAATGTATTTTCGAATACAACAAAATATACGCGATTAATCTACTTAAATAGTTTAATTTCAAGTCTTGTATATTATTGAGCAGAATTTTTATTTTTATATAGAATTAGTATAAAGTATTGTACGAGTAATGAAGAATATTATAACATGCGCAACACACTGGACATGCGATAAAAATTGAGTTTTGAAAAGAAGCAGTTAAAGGTTTATCGGCAGAACTGCTTCTCGAGCGGACGCGACGCGACGGTAACTTCTCGAAGAACTAACAATACTGACATTTTATGTTAATTGACGACCCGAAAAAGATGGCTAAAATTCATAAAGAATATTTAAATTATCGTTTTTCCAGTCAATCAGTTCCGAATATGGTTTTTTTTTTATATTTGGACAAGTGTATTTTACAAAAACTAATTTTATAGAAAGCCTCATAAGTCACACCTTCACGCATAGCAGGATAGTCAGAGACAACCTAGTGTCAAGACTCTCTGTTCTCCGTTATTTTATATTTATTTGTTTTGTGTAATAAAAACATTTATAATACTACTACTTATATTTTTCCTATGCCTTAATGCAAGTAAATACTTAATTGTCAATATCAACTAGTAAAACTATTAATTAATCTTATTTTTCTTTTTATATTCGGTTTTAATTACTTTAATACCGGTTTAACAATTTTATGTGGCCGTACTCTAAAAAAATGGTGAGTTTCAATAGCAAAAATATTTATTATAAAATTATATTCTGCTGGTATACTGTGTATGTAATAGATGAGGTGTCCATTTCACACAGTTTTAAAGATTTGTCGATAAGTTTAAACTAAATAAGATCTTAGAGCCGTACTACTTGTCGCCCTCGACTTCGTTTGCTACCTAATGGTCCCTGGTCATAATATACCAATTAATGTCTTGCGTAATTTTGAATGTAAAATGTAAAATTGTGTTGTTTCTTGTTTATGGAAATCATCTCTCTGATCCGGTAATGGGACAGCGTCTCAGTGCATGGTTATAGGTTCGATTCCCACTCGGGGGAATAATTATAGCGACCCGCTCGCGGCCTCGCCTGCGTAAATTACACGACTATAATTAACTATTTAGTTTTGTCACCCGCCCGCTTTTCTACCTAAATAATAAACTCTAATTAATTTTATTGTTTAAATTGTAACTATTTATTTATGAACTGATTGAAACAAAATAAATACTAAATGTTTACCGAAGTTTACCAAAATATAATTGCCAAAACTGCATTTAGATCGGTCGAGCCTTTTCTGAGATTAGTGGGTCAATCACATTATTTTGAGTTCTATTACGATTGATAAATACCCCTAATAATATATATTTTTTATATATATCTTTCATGTACAGACAGCGATCATTTACTTTTTTATTTTATAGATATTTTAATTTCTCCCCTCTGGTACCTAAAATAAAGCGCGGGGTCGAATACCGTGTTCAACACATAATGTCGCGATTTCGGGTGAAGTAGAGAACGGAGAGTCTTGACACTAGGTTCTCTCTGATATCTCTTAATCTACCCTACACTCACCTAGCAACCTATACGCCCAAATTTACGTTCTATGCCTGTCATTCCCTTAGTATATTTATTTGTACACATACATTTCTTTAATTATCAATATATTGTAACGAAAAATAGTTGAGCTCAAGCCATTATATTTTGTACCAAAATTCAAAAGTTGTAAGAATTGTAATGGAGCCAGTTGTAACTATTGTTAATTTTTGACGGCGGTAACTGGCATATGTGGATTTTAACGGCCATTCATAGTGGTTTTTTAAAAGAACGCTACCTACATCCTTTATATGTAAATGTGAAATATGTATGATTCTTTCAATGTTTAAATATTGAAATGTTGTCTAGTTGCCATCTAATATCAAGAGTTCAATTCAATTACAATTCATGCTGAGTTTGTGACGCGGTCGTAGAGATATCATCACACAGATATGTGACGATTATTTTTTGTTATATAGATATGTAATTTTTATTCCTTCGTTACTCTAGAAGAATACTTATACTACTCATAATTAGCATAAAATGTATATATATATGAAATATTAAAATTAAAAAAATTTAATCCCCCCTATATATATATATATCCTCCTTTTTTACAAAAAATATGCGCACTAGTAAAAAAATTGGCAAAGTCAGAAAATAAATTGCAGAAGAAATGCAAAAAGCCTATATTTTTTGTAATAAAGTCAATATGTATTTTATATTTTGAAATGAAACTATTTTAATTTTAACAGGTAGACTCTACCTGTGACCACGGACTACTGTAAAGTGTTCGAAACGTCGGGTTCTAAAATGTATTTTCGAATACCAAAATTATACGCGATTAATCCGGTTAAAATAGTTTCATTACAAAGAACTTTAACAAAGAACTTATTATGTATTTAATATACACGTTGTGTTGTGTTTTACATACACATTAACAGACATGCACTTTGCTAATTAATTAGCGTCGACGAGCTAGCTAATATAATTATATTAGCTAGCTCGTTTGATATCAATAGAGAACTTAGTGACACATCACTCTGTTCTCCTTGCCTACACTACATAACAAGGGGGGTGTGTAAACGGAAAATTAAATAATATTTTATAATATTTGCCTGTCTTCCAGTGGTTTCCGCAATACCCACCGGCTTAGCCTTTGCAAATTTTAAGAAGTAAATAAATGATTAAAAAATATTTTTTTACTTATCTAACAAAACCACTATATTAATTCTAAATTGCTTTCTATACAAATGTACTTAGTGAACTAAACGAAGTATTTATATATAATCGAATATTATATTGAAAAAGACATATTTAGAAAACGTTTAAAAATTTGAACCCGCTGCCTCTTGAAAACCGTTCAAATCCCGCTGCGTTCAAATTTTGTATACATTTTCTAAATATGTATTTTTCAATTTCCTTGGTGTGCAAATAACACTTTAAAAAATGTTAAAAATGAATATTATATTATTAATATATTTATGTAAACCCTTAGAAAAATTTCACACTTCATCAATGACGTCATCATCTGCGCACCCAATCATCTTACTACTAATCATTGCTGAAGCTTAACTTAAAGCAATCACGTGATATAGGTTTGTGGATAGTTGTTTTGGTTGTGATTTGTGGCTCGGCTGGACGGAAGCCATTGTTTGAATCTTTTGATTAGATAGCATCTATTCATTATATAAAGTTATATATACTTATTGCGATGGCAAGTAATGTTAGTTGATTCAATTTTACGTAGTTAAGTTACGCTACAATGATATTGACTGAGGTTTTTTTTTATTATATCAAACGGTATGTACGGGTTCATTTCGTTTGAAGAGTGGAAAACGGAGTGTATTGACACTAGGTTCTCTCTAACTACGCTGTTATACGATAAAGAGCGTGAAGCTGAAAAACCTATAAAATTTGAATTATTTCAGTGGAATTGGATAGCTATGTGAAATTGTAAAAGCTTTTTTTTTGATTTCATAATTATTAAATCTTATTTTTCTATATTTAAATATAGATGTTCGATAAAAGAATACTTATTTATATTTTTATGTAAATATATACTAACAGTATGAAGTTAATTAAAAACAGCCACTCGAATAAACATAACTAGTTATTCCCATAGTAGCGTGAAACATAAATTAATTAAAATACTATAAACTAATTCAATTGAACAACTTATACCTTTTTGTCTAGATGTAATTGATCGTTTCGTTTGATTACTTTTAGAAATCAACAATCAACAAGTTAATTAAGGCTTTTTCTATTTTTATTTATATAATTTTTTATATACGAGTATGTACCCCTCGGCTATATCTATATACCCTATGTAATACGAAAAGATTTATTTTGGAAATCTAATAATAAATCAAAAAATAATATACTAAAAAAGACATATTTAGAAAACGTATAATTTTTTTTTTTAACGCAGCGGGATTTAAACCCGCGCCTCTTGAATGTTTTCAATTCCCTCGTTGAATCGTTCCCTCGTTGAATCAATTGAATCGTTCAAATCCCACTGCGTACAAAAAAAAAATTATACGTTTTCTAAATATACCTTTTTCAATTTTCTAAGTGTGCGAATAACACTTTAAAAATGTTAAAAATAAAAAGAATATACTACGTACTCATCATCAGCCCTTCTTCGCCCATTGAGAACTTAGACCTCTGTAATGACCCTTCACTGAACTAGAACTCCAACTTTATGCTTCCAATATAATACTAAATCCATTATAATACTAACGGAAATTAGACTACATATGTATATTTGTAAGAAAACATTAGTTTGCTGATGTCATCGCTAATCAGTGTGACAGCATCTGGCTGTTTTCGAGATGGTTATGTTCGATTCTCACTCAGGGGAATGATTATATTTAAATTATTTAAATAAATTTCTCCACTCTAATGACAAGACAAAGCGCTTAACACGCAATGTCTCGGTTTCGGGCGGAAGAAAGGAGTGTCATGGCACCAAATTTTCTCCGCTTAACCTGCTGGACGAACTTCGCGCTTTGTCCCGCATTGCAGGGTAGTCAGAACCTAGTGTCAAGATACCGGGGTACTCCACTTTCCGCCCAAATTCGAAACATTCCGTGTTAAGCGGCGAAACTCAAAGCCGCGCGTCTTGTTCACCAGAACGTACAAACGAAAATAATTAAATTAGAACCCGAAATAATTGTATGAATATTGAAATCAAATTGCTTAATGACATATTTAGAATATTGGGTAGCGGAAATTTGTAAAAATCCTCTACAGAGATGCTAGCAACAAATATAAGTTGTAATAAGCGTATAAAAATTTCGACGTAGCTGGATGTAGAACGTATGTCTTAGCGGTCAGAGCACTTGAACGGTTTTCAAGATGCGCGGGTTCAAATCCTGCTGCATTCAAATTTTTATACGTTTTCTAAATATGTCTTTTTCAATTTTCTTAGTGTACGAATAACGCTATAAAAAATGTTAAAAATCTATAAATTGCTTAATCTTCAAACTATAACCAAGTGCATTGTAAATAGTAATAAATCTAAATATGCCGTACTTTGTAGATATCGACTTGTTAACTTCCTGTATTAAAATACGGTATTTACATATTACGATAGCGTTGAAACTTCTAATGCGCGTTAAATTTCTTTAATAAAGTATTGATTGAGCGCCATTTGTATAGTTGAAAACTGAAATAGAGATATTTAGTGCCAAATCACTCCTTTTTCGATTGTTTTTAGATTCAATGAGGCCGTCGTGGAGTAGTGAACACAGGTGTAGAAACTTCGATTTTGTTTTTTGATTACTTTTATTTTGAACATAGAACAAAACATATGTTTGACAGAATCAAGAGAACGGAAGTTTTTGATTTAGAAAAAAAAATGAGAGCCAATTAACATCGGTTGATTTCTTTTTGGTCCACCTCGTATAATAGATACTTGTATTACAATTTAAATTAAACTAATTTACTTGAAAATAAAAAAAATAGATTACATTCGTATGTGGCATTCGTGATTGATATCTTGATACTTAAATAACTTAAATATGACTGAAGGTGTTATAAATATTATAAGCAGTTTTCCCATTGACTATATTAGAGCGCCCGTCTCTGTTTGTGTCAAAAATTATATATGTTACTGTGAAAGTCAATAAATCAACTACAGTAAATCGTAAGATGTTCTAGTTAAAAATAAGATCAACCATTGTAAAAATAAAAGTCCGAACTAATACTAAACCGTATCTAGTCTAATCAATAATTTTAAATGTTACAAATAAAAGTAAAGTTTTATATATAGAATGTAAAGATACATTCCGTTCTATTCAAAAACTTGTTAAAAGGCAAGATTTAACACTGTTCCTGTTCTAATCCGATCTAAGAAATGTCTATTTTATGCATATTCAGCAGTTTATTTTATATATGTTTTAATTTTAATTAAACACTATACTATTTAATTATGCCAACGTGGCATAATGGCGATTGGTTGTGGGTTCAATTCCCACTCGGGGAAATGATTATATTTAAACTCCCCAGTCAACCCGCAATGTCTCGATTTCTTTGTTTTCTCTAACTACCCTGCTATACGGGAAAAGGCGTGATGCTGTATTTATAACTATATATTGCCATTTCTAAAAATATAATATATTTTGTTGTTTAAAATTTAATTTTGAATATGAGCTTACAACTGTAGTTACCTGTGTTTGTTGCAAAGAAACAGACAGATAAATTTAAATATTTTATATACATAACTATAACAAGACTTAATTAAAACGAATGATTGATCATATAAAAATATCTCCAAATTGCCTTCACAAAACTAGTTTGCGACATGTCCAATGGTAAGCCTAACAGGAAACGTAAAAATATACGATATTTTATTATACATACTATAAAGCGATATAATTATATATTACCACCTATTTCGAAATGATTATCACATTGTAAAGTACGTATTTCATTAAATTGCCGTTTTGTTGGACTGTCAAAACAATTTTTTTTATGTTACTATACAGAGTTTTTCAATGTTAACCTATAATTTATGTATACTATAATAAGAGAGTAAAATAGTAATGTCTGTACATTTAATATATTAAACAATATAAATCAATTTTTAAAACATTATCTATCTTAATAATTAAATTAATTAATTACAGTCAAACCCACAATCGCTCACACACACTAACACAAAAACACACACACACAACACAGTGCAATAGGCGACCTTATCTAAGTGAGCGATCTCTTCCAGGTAAACTTTGAGTATAAGTGAGAAGAACTAGAATAGGAAAGGGTGCCTGTGCACCCCTTCCTATTCTAGTTTCAAATTATCATATATCGATTCGATTTACTCATTAAATTAAATTTTTATATATTGATTCGATTTACTCTGTAGTATATCGAATCGATATATGATAATTTAATTTAAAAAAAGATTGCCATAGTGTATCTGTGGTATGTTCTTGGAGTTGATATGGTAATACTTAATATATTACTAATATAGATACTTTTTTGAAGACGGCGTGACAATTCAAATGCTATAAAATGATATAAAAGCGAATAAATGAAAGGAAATCAAACGGACGGACTGTTTGTGCTGTCCATAATCTACAATAATAAATCACGATCTAAACGCAGCGAGATTCGAACTCGCGCCTTTTGGAAATCGACCAAGCGCTATGACCGCAAACGCATGGCGCGTTCAACGCATGTCTTAGTGGTCAATTTTTTATACGTTTTCTAAAAATGTTTTTCAATTTCCTAAGTGTGCTTACTTTAAAATGTAAAAAAAATCTTGGTGGTCCGGAGACGCCAGCTGTTAAAGTTCATTTGGTCATAAAAACTTGATCGCAGACAATTGATATAAAATAAATAAAATTCAGAACAATTCAAATACAGACAAAAGATTTTTATTATTAACATTCAATTTTAATAAAAAATAAAACCGTTTTTTATGAGAACTATTCCATGATAAGAAAGTCACAATCAAAGACAATTTGTTTAATAATAGTAGTTTAGCTTTTTCGACTTACAAGCCGTTGGCAGTTTTTAACGAAAATAAAGCTATTAAAGAAAAGAATATTTAATCTTTCTAAAACCAATATCAATCATAGCATTCTGAAGACCTGTGACAAATAATATAGTTTTAAAGTAAGTACTTAAGAAATTGAAAAACATTTTTCGGGAACGTGTAAAAATTTGATGTAACCGGGTTAAATTGTAATAAGCATAAAAGAATTTCAACGTAGCCGAACGTAGAACGCATGAAGCTTAGCTGTCAGAGTGCTTGACCGTTTCCAAGATACGGTTTCAAATCCCGCTACGTTCAAATTTTAAAACGCTTTCTAATAATGTTTTTAAATAATTGAGTTATTTTTGAAAACGCAGCAACCACTGTAGCCTGAAGAACCAGTGTTTTTTATTTTTCATGGGATTTCTGCAATTTATGTAAGTATACCAAGTTTTGTGCTTGTATATATCGGCTAGTCTAGAGCAGATTGGTGTTCGAATTTTCGATATGAACCAGTAAAGAGTTACTTTACTGGTTTACTTAATCGTTGCTTCGTTTAACTAAATTATAATTACTAAATACAGATTCTCTATAGCTAGTTAAGTAAGGATATAAAACAACTTAGCATTTATACATATTAAAAGGAATACTACTAAGAATTTAAATTTAATATGACAATATCACAATATTTCAGCATAAGTACTGTTGGACGCTAAGCTTTCTATATTAAATAATATTTTAAATTTGAACCTTTCTTGAAAACGCTCAGTCAAGAACTCTTCAAATTTATAGAAATATCTTTATCAGGATTTATAGAAATATCTATACAACATTTTAGAGCATTAATTATTAGTACAAAATATTTTAAAGAAACCTTTCTTTTAAAAGTATTATGATATAAAAAAAGTGTTGCCAACAATACAATGCCAAAAACGAAAATGCAAATCGATTTGTCTTCCTGATAGCGTATGCGTGACCTACATCAGACCTTTGGCTAAGTTGGCAATATTTAATAACCTTGACATAAAATACCAAAAAGAAATTATTCGTTTTATACTACTGCCAGAAAACTGTCACATTTCAAATTAAAAAGAAACTTATTCCTGCGCTAGTTTTAAGACTTTCTTAAACAAGAAAAAAACACAAATGAAAAGAGCTACTTTTTTTAAGAACTAGAGATATTTTTTATAAAAAAGCGCTTTGCAAGCTCATCGTAGTGTGTTTAATATAAATTTTATGAGGATCCATATATTTCTAATACATAATTTTTTATCAGCTTTACTTTTTTCCTCGTCTAGCAGGGACTGTCAAGTCTGTCACTTACTGACAAGGTACTCTGTCTTGTCACCAGGGCGGAAAAATGAAAATAGTCATTTAAAATAATCAATGAAAATAATCATTATCAAAACCCCGAGTGGGAATCGAACCCACAAGCACCGCGTATACAGTAAGCCACTGGTATACTGCGCCACAATGGGCTCAACTTTTTCTTTACGTATTAACATAATATTTATAACATTTAAAAGTGTTATTCACACACTTAGGAAATTGAAAAACATAAATTATTTTTGTTGTTAGTTTTAAGTTGTCATAAGCATACAAGAATTTCAACGCAGCCGGATGTAGAACGGATGGCTTAGCGGTAAGAGTGATTGGATGGTTCGAATCTCACTGCAATCCAATTTTTATACGTTTTATAAAAATGACTTTTAATATCACAATGTGCTTACAGCTTCAACTATTCTTTCAACAAAATTTGAACCTACAACCAACATTAAACCAATGTTATGGAAGCACTTGACTAGTCAAGTACGTACCCAAAGTCAGGACGTTTCCTTACTTAAAAACATGTTTATGATTTTTTACCAAATATCTAGTTCATACATCTATTTCTAAATATTTTACTAACAAACTTTTGTATGTATGAGATAAAATATCATAATATTTAAAGTCGAAGTTTACTCAAATTGTGTTTACATAACGGATAAATACAAAATAAACAGTTCTAAATCATATCGAGTACCGTTAAGGCGGGTCGGGATAACCTAAATAAATAAGTCCACCTGTCGCTACCTTCGTCACAAAATTTGTACTATCGGTCCTTTTAATGTAGACTTTAATTAACCTTGTAACACCTTTAATACAGCTATACCCCAAGAAGTGCTTTTTTTAGTACATACATAAAAAAAATACCTAATAACTTAACTCGTTGTGTGAGTTGGACGGAGAACAAAGTGTCTGGACACTAGGTTATGCTATGTGTGAAAAAGCCGTAGAGCTATAATAAAAAAAAAACAATACTTACACTTCGTTTTTCGCCATGTAATTATAATAATAAAGAGCTTTGATTTTCACGATTTTTACACATTTTGAAACGAAACTATTCGCGTATGTTTTTGGTATTCAGAAAACATATTTTAGAAAAATCGAAGTGACTCTACCTCCGGACTAATGTAAAGTGTTCGAAATGTCGGGTTACAGGTATAGGCGATAATTCCAGCTAAAATAGTTCCATTTCAATATAATTAAAATATTCTAACTAGTCTAAAAGACGTCTAATTTGCAATTAACATACAACACTTTTTTTGATTTTTAGCTTATTATTTTTTTGTCATAATCAGAGATTACCTAGCTGTTGTTGAGTGGCAGAAATAAACGACGCGCTTTATCTTAGGTACCAGAGCGGATAAATTAAAATATTTTAAATTTAACCATAGCTCCGAGTGGGAATCGAACCCGCAACCAATCGTGTATACAGTAAAACGCTGTCACACTGACGCAGTGTCACGATGGCCTCTGTTTTGTTTTATTGTAATAATTATTGTTCTAGAATAATGTAACTAAAATGCTTATTTACTCTAATTACTATAAATTATGTTACGAATAGTTAATTAAAATATACTATAAACGTTCATTATAATAGTATTGGATATATTTAATTAAATTTAAGCGGCATTATATTTTATATGATAGGCCTTTTGTATCTGTATTGGGATTAGGACGCAAAAGGCAAAGGATGGATATGGATAACCATTTTAGAAAACAAATCATTTTTTTAACGTAGCGGTACTTGAACCTGCGCCTCTTTATAACCATTTAAGCGTTCTTACCACTAAGCATATCAGCTGCGTCGAAATACTTATATACTTGTTACAACATTTTTTTTTGTTAACAGCTACTAGGTCCACTAGTACCAGTTGGTACAAGGTCTGTAGAGGCATTTGTACAAATTTCTGCTACCCAAAGATCATTTCTAAGAACAATTAAATCGCTAAAATATATTTATATTTAAAAAAAACAATAACTTTAACCAAATTAAACAAAGAAACGCAACGTCTCTAAAACAGGTGACAGCAGAGAGTTATGTCACTAGCTCATCTCTTCTTATATCGCCAAATGTAGCAGATGATTGATTATGTCAATATAAATAAACATAATTCAATAAAATATTTCACCCGTACACGTTTTACGCATAGCTTTATTGCCTCAAGCGTGTTTTTACATTGTACTAAACATATGTTTTTATTTTAAGTATCGCAAGTAATCGCAGTAAAAAATCAAAAGTATGATTTGATTATATCAAATATAATGAAACAATTGCAGGCCAATGTGGTGCAATGTGACAGCGTCTGATTGTAAACAAGAGAGTTGTGGGTTCGATTTCCATTTGGAGGAATGTATATTTAAATTATTTTTATTTCTCCGCTCTGGTAACAAGACAAAATGCGGCGGTCAGTTTGGCCATTTTCGGATTAAGACGAAAAGCGGAGAATGGAGTGTCATGACACTAGAGGTTTTTTTGCCTACCCTGAAATGTGGGAATAAGTGTAATGCTGAAAAGAAATTCTAATAAGCTTGATGAAAGAAGTGTATATACATTTAGGATTCATATGAATTTAATAGGACCTAGTAATTGGTTGCTTATTCTATTTTAAAATAGATTTTTTCAACCTAAAATTGGACCTAGAAACAATATTATGTAATATTTTAACTCAATGCGTATCTCGCTTCTCGTTTATTTTACAGACAAAGGATAGTTGCCGAAGCCTTACGCCCCACTATGTTACACAAAAAGCTACTTCCGTAAAGGTGGATTGAACCTACAACCTCCGCACGTTCAGTCCACTGAACGTAAGAGCTCCGTAGCTCTTAAAAATACCGTTATTTTATCATTTTTAAAGTGTTATTAGGATTTTAATGTATAAAAAAAATTATACGTTTTCTAATAATGTTTTCTTATTTCCTAAGTGTGTAAATAATATTTTGTTAAAATTTATATGTTAAAATATTTAATAAATAGCATTCTCTCTATTGCCAAATTATTTTTCGTATATTATACTATTACAGAGATGCTAACAACAAAAATAAGTTGTAATAAGCTTATAAGAATCTCGACGTAGCTGGATGTAGAATGCATGACTTACCGGTCAGAGCGCTTGGACGGTTTTCAAGGGGCGCGGGTTCCAATCCCGCTACGTAAAAAAATTTATACGTTACCTAAAAATGATTTTCAAGCTACAGTATATTGAAATACAATTTTTTCTGCTATAAAGATTAACGAACACCACCTATATTGTGTTTCACAATCGGTACGAGAGGTACACTACCTACATACTCGTAACATACAGTCTGAAGTAAAACGAGCCCGATTGATTTCAAATATTTACGGCCGTTCTGCGTTATTTCAACATTTTTGTTTGATTTTGTGTCTTTTATATATTTTACTGTAAAAACTCTACTGCTCAGCTACGGCAAATCCTGCGATATTTAGTCAATCTTAAAATTGACTAACTTATATGGTACAAGTCCGAAACGTTCTTTGATTCATTTATTTCAAACTTATACCGCGGTAACGTTAAGTAACTTCGGTGTCACTTCTAAGAGACACGGTAAATGTTGATTAGGTTAGATTAGAAACAGTTCTTCTTACAGTAGTATTATTCTTATTTATTTTATAGTACAGATACTCACTGTATCTTATGAACTGCCAAATTATGATTCCACTAGAAACTGAAATTCTAATGACAAATCATAATTGAAGTTTTTATCATACTTATATTAGTTTCAGCTTCCGTAGCAAATTCTTGCAAACTTGCAATTTTAAACCACCGTTTGCTGTATAATAGGCTTGAAAATTTGCACGAATCTAATGTCTATGCCAAGTCGTCCAGAAAATATTTAAGTATATGTTTGTATTCTCTGTCTCGGATTCGGATGGAAAGTGGGGAACGGAGTGTCTTGACTATAGGGCCCCTCTAGTGACAAAAAAAGAAAAATATACTCATATTTAAATCCAAAAAAATAGAAATTAATTATCACTTAAAATGAAACTTCTTGCACGAAAATCTATTTCTACACTCGTTATCTGTCTGAAAAGATCAAATCGTGTTGTAATTTAAACATTTTATGGTCTACCATACATTGCTACGTCAACACAGTGTAAACAAACCAAAACACATCTAAAAATGCACGGCTTCAAAGTAAATCATACACTGAGTTCTAGTAAACTACGTTTGATGACCCAAATGTGCCTCAGAACGTATTTCATTTCAATTCACTTACTACTTTTAGATAGATGGAGTGTTGGGTAATGGACCCATTTTCGTATTTAACGAACACAGTAAGGAAATCTTTTTATAATATAATATATATGTAATTGATCGCTGTCTGTACATGGAATATATATCAAAAAATATATTATTGGGGGCATTTATCAATATAATAGAACCCAAAACAATTATTTTTAATTTTTTTTCTGTTTGTCTGTGCGTTTGTGCACGCTAATTCCAGAAACTGCTAAACTGATTTAATTGCAGTTTAAACTATTGTATTGTGTTAACTTCCCTTAACATTTAGTGTTCAATTAATTTCAATCGATTCTTATGACTGTAAGCTCAATGGTAGTGGGTTGGACTCTCATTCAGGGTAATGATTATAAATAAATTATATTTATTTGTTTCAGCTCTTTAGAAGAAGGCCTCGTTTAGAGTTTAGCTCCGCCACCCAACACATATTATCTGTAATTCGAGTAAAGCAGAGAATGGAGTGACTTAACACTAGGTCAAGATTCTTCACCTTGTCTCTCTACCTACCTTGCCATGAAAGAAAAAAAACCCTGCCTTATTATTATATATTATTTTCTACAAGAACAAAAATTAATCACTATGACAACAAACAAACATAACTTAACATACACAAATCATAAACAAAATATAATGCCAGTTTTAATAAATGTTCTGAATACATTCCGTCCAGCATTCGGTCAAGGGATAAAGCTGTCAGTACATGTTATATAACCCTCTTGTATATTTAGAAGGAAGTGACCATGGATTGATGTGTAACATTAATATCGGGGTAGACGCTGGCGCCAACCACTTTAGCCGATGTCAATAAGAGAAATGTACTGCATTTTTATTAATAAAATGATGAATATAATCCTGTTTGCAACAAAGCTGCTTATCGAGCCGTCTTCTTAACGTGAGGAAATCCGTTGCGGATACATACCCGGACTCGGACTCGAACGTATTGTATGGGACTCCGGTCTGGTAGATGTAGGCCGTCCGTATATGCACTAAAACTTTCACAGTGCTCCTCCTTGACCGTCAGTAGCTGAGGCCGCGGGAACGAGAGTATTTCGTGAAACCCAACCTGTTCTCCGGTTCCTGTATCTTCCTGTAGGACTGACAACACTGAACTGAAAGTAATTATTTAAATCCTTTACGATTTACTTATCAATTTAATCAGCTTGTTTTTCAGGGTACTCAGAGAGAACCAAGTATCATGACCTTAGAAGAAGTATTTTCCCGAAATAAAAACAATATGTTATTCTGTAATGACAATTAAAGCCGCATTTTGTCTTACGAAACAGGTAAAATAGTACTAAGTTATATTACGAGTATCATTCCAATACTGATTCCATTTCTATGTTAATTAACGATTCACAAGTACAAGTGCAATTTGAATAAAAAATATTTTGATTTTGATTGTGTTAATAAATATATGAGAACATAATAGCGCAATGGGACATTGTCTGGTTGTAAACGCAATGATTCAGGTTTTTATCCCCTTTTGGGGAAATGATTTTATTTTAATTCATTCACTCATAAGACAAAGCGTCACCCAACAAACAAGGTATTGAATTCAGACGATAAATGACGAATGGAGAGTTTTATGAGTATGTTCTCTCTTTCTACCTTTCTAAATGAAAAAAAAGCGAGAAGCTAAAAAAGAACTAAAGATCTAGAGAAAAAATATTTTTGATTAATATTTTTGATTAACAGATCAAAGTCAAAGTCAAATATTTTTATTCAAAATAAGAAGTTACATACTTAACTTTTTGAATGTCAAACAATTTACCACCGGTTCACTAAAGTTGATGCCTCAGACCTGAGAAGAACCGGCGCAAGAAACTCGGCGGTACTTCTATCGGTAAGTGTCTAAACACTACGTTCTATCTGTCTATCCTGCTATGCGGAATAATTTATTAAGCTGCTTTCTTATTCTATTTATACACATATGACTTACAAATGGCCGTTCTAATGACTAAGCATTAATCAATAGGGTGTTTATTTGAAGTTTAACTCACACCGCAGAAACCACTCAGAGCCCATGTCTACTTAAGTAATTGCATTTTACTTTGTAACGCCACTGTGTGGGTTAGAAACAGTGCTGTAGTTAAAGCTTATAAATCTCACAATTTACTGTAGTTTTCATACATACCGCATAGGGCATGTAGCGTAGTGTCAAGACATTCCCTTCTCCACTTTCCACCCGAGTTTGAGATATTGCGTGTTGAATGGTGTAACTGAACACTGAGCTTGGTCTTGTACCAGCTGTCATTGTGTTTGAAGCCGTTATGGAGCAGTGGGACAGCGTCTTACTGCAAACGCGATTGGTTGTGGTCGTGTGTTTGATCCCCACTCGGATATTAATTCGAATGGGGAGAGCTTGAACGGTTTTCAAGAGGCGCGGGTTTAAATCCCGCTGCGTTCAAATTTTTACTTGATTTCTAAATATATATTTTTCAATGTCCTACATGTGTGAATAACACTTTAAAAAAGAATGGTTAAAATTTGTAAAAGAATTTTCAAGTTAGTATCTCTCGATCCTCGCAGAGTTTGTCGTAAATGTCCAATTGGGGGGCTAAATTGAGCTGTTTAGGTGAAAACAATTTTGCCCTTCTTAAACTTTAGTCTCCTTAAGTTAATAAAGTGTTGAAAGTGTCTATTTCGTGATCTCCTTGAAGATTGAAGAGAAGGCTTTATAAATTTCAGCTTAAATAAATTTAAGATACCTATTTGTTTTGGGAATTATTATCCGATAATCTTAAAATAGAAAGCATTTTTCGAATATTACGCTCAAATAATTTTCTTATAATTATAGGCACGTTGGATATGACGTTAAACTGGTCATATTATAAATACTTTTTGTTGTTTATAATTAGTCTTTATAGTGTAGTTTAGTCTAAAATTTGTCTTTATAGTTTAGTTTAGTTTTAAATTAGACTTTATAGTGTAGACTAGTTTTTTTTTAAATATAGATTAAAAATTATTTTTAAAAAACTTATAATTTTTTTACTGCAGCGGTACCCGAAACTGTACCTCTTGGAAACCGTCTAAGCGCTTTGACCGCTAAGCCATGCGTTCTACACATTCGGGTACGAATCCCGTTGCGTTCATATATTTAAACGTTTTCTATTAATGGTTTTTTTTATAAAAGTGTGTAAATAACACTTTAAAAATGTTAAAAACATTTAATCTTTAATTCAGACAAATATTGTAGTAAGTATTTAAACATTAACTTACTCATATTTGAGATTAAAAACATAAAACGGAGTAAAAATTCCTGTTAATTCAATAAGAACGTGGGAAATCGGAAAAATAAACGACTTTCGGACTACGGACGGAGGTCGTGGAATTGTCCATATATGGACAAAGGATTTATTAATAGAGCGTGTCGTGAGCAGCGAAGCTCGACACTGTATTATAATGACAAAGATACCGCTATCGGCTGCCCATTGTGATGTGTCATCCTGACCATTGAAAATTTCATAATAACCAGCCCTAAATATGAAGACGACCTTGTACTCTTATGTGGAGATTGGCCGAAAACTAATAACGTCTTCTAATGGCATTTTAGTTATATTTATATACAGTATTATTAAATTATTTGAACTATATGGCGTTTCTGATCCTCAGATAGACAGATATTTTTAATAATTATAGATATTTATTTAATATTTGACTGTAGATGCGATGATTGTGAGTTGAGTTCTCACTCTCAATCGGAGGAATGATTATATTTTTAGTTATTTTTTTTTCCTAGCTTTGGTAAAACATAAAATTGATAACAAAGTCTCCAAGCTCTAAGTATTAATCTTAATTAATTTAAGTATGTTATATGAAAATGCACAATATTTGATTTTCAACGAAAATTCGTACTAATAAATAATGTTTTCGAGATAATTATTTAATTAAATACACCCCTGCGATTGTTACTTCACAGAACCAGCGGTTTTGTTACTAGTCATTTGTCTTTTCATAGAAACGAATTAGTCTATTAGTTAGACCTCCTTATTGGATATTCTATTTTACAGAGCTTATCCAAACTAGTAATACTAGTAATATACTAAATGCGAAAGCAACTCTGTCTGTTTGTCTGTGACGTCATCACGGCCAACACACTGAACCGATTGTCATTAAATTTGATATACTTATAGACTTGAAGGTCTGGGGATAAACATAGGCTACTTTTCCCTCCCATTTTTATTTTTGCCAGGAGTTTTAATTATTTTACGGTTCACGCGGACGAAGCCGCGAGCGGGTCGCTAGTAAATATTTTTTATATTTCTACATATGGTCATGCATCTCCAAGATGCCGCTATTATAGTACCTTTTATTAGGATATATTGTTGTAGAAATTCTATAAATTATTTAATCCTCTTACTGTAAACGTATAAGCATTTGAATAAAGCGGGCCTCGAACCCGCGCCTTTTGAATACAGTGTACATACAGTACAAGCGCTCTAACCGCTAAGCTATACGTTGTATTCAGCTACGTCGAAATCGTTATATACATATAAATATTGTTCATTTTCAACGTTTGTGTTTATGTTCTGAAGCAATCGTGGCGCAGTGATGCAGCTTCTGATGGTACAAACGCTGGTTGGAGGTTCAATTCCCTCTCGGGGGAATTATTGTAAGCAAAGCGGTACGTTGAGTTCCGCCAAACGACAAGTTTTTCTACTCATTTTACTCTATAAAACAATTTCAAAAGCGCATCAAAACTAACATTTATATGTATAATAATAAAAATACTTCAGAAAAGACGACTATAACATATCAAGTAGAATATACTGTTGACCTATATCGACTGTCAAAACCGAAAAAGCTCGTATCCATTGTCGGAGTTGTTCATCGTCAAGTATAATGGGAATATGATACTTTCAACTATTATATATTGAAAACAAAAGAGATGTGGGGATGAAATCATATTTTTCATAAAGATTTTAGTAGACATTTCAGCATTAAGCTGTAATTTTCTTTGTTTGACCTTGCACGTTTGACGTGTATTTGACATTGCCCTTTGTTTCAATAAGGCCAAAGTCATGAAATATATTTATATGTGTTTTATACGGTTTTTTTCATATTTGTGACATTTTTGACATAATGTTATCTTATCGCAGAGAAAATCTAGTTCAGAAAATTTTATATACTATTTTGTATTTACAAATTCCTTGTACGAATCAAGTTTTGCTTTTTGAACTTACCGTACTTAGCGTATGGCTTAGCGGTCAAAGCGCTAGGACGGTTTCAATGAGGCGCTGGTTCGAATCCAGCTACGCACAAGTTTTTATACGTTTTGCCGAAGTTAGTAATATAGTACTATTAAAAAATTTAAATATTTTAAACTTCTCATTTTAAAAGGGCTACATTACAAGTATATGTATAAAGGGCAAAATTAAAAAGTATCTAAAACATAAAACCTATGGTGATTTTTACACCGTGTACATTTTAGACGTTAAATGTAAGGTCTTAAATATTTCCCAAATTAGTTAAACTAAAGCATATTTATATTAAGTTATAAGTATATATATATATAAGTATATTCTTAAACAATACATATACATACGTATTATTAGAATATATATATATCTGTCTGTGGAGCAAGACCCCCCCGGACGTCCAAGGAAGGGACGGCTGGATGTCGTGAAGCCGGATATGAGAGCCAATGGACTAATCACTGAAGATGTCAAAGTTCGTGCAAAGTGATGAGAAGATGGAGAAGGAAGGCAGACCCTGGCTAGGCCGGCATTAGTGACAAATAGAAGAAGAAAAAATATTATTAGAATAGTCTTTGAAATCAGTTCTCAAATATATTACATATTAACAGACAAAAGGAAACCGATCTGGTTAGGTTAAATCATGAATACAGTGTTTTTAGCAGCTTCAAGCTTTTTCCCGCATAGCAGGGTATTCAGAGAATACTTAGTGTCAAGACACTCTGTTCTCCACTTTACGCTTATAAAAATAGTATTTGAAATTTATAACTGTTAGAGTAAAACCTTGAACTACGGTAAATAAAATTAAACTGTGTTTTAGTTGTTTTCCAGTAAATGTTTATTTACCCGTTAATTTACCAATTTTTATTGTAAATGTTTGAACTGTTCTACGATCATCGAACTTACACCTCGGTACTTTGAGTTTTAGCAGTAACATATATTATTATGTACATCTAACAACAAATATAAGTTGTTGCGTATACGAATTTCAACGTAGCTGGATGTAGAATGCATGGCTTAGCGTTCAGAGCGCTTGAACGGTTTTCAAGAGGCGCGGGTTCAAATCCCGCTGCGTTCAAATTTTTATATGTTTTGTTATGCGTATTTTTCAATTTCCTAAGTGTGCGAACAACGCTTTAAAAAATGTTTAAAAGTAAAAAACATATCGATTGTAAAAGGCTAAGTTTCTATAATGAAGAGCTGATAAGTGTATGTACAATTTAAAACGAAAGCAAATTTATAACCAAACAAATCCAAAACGGAAAAATTATTGACTAACTATATTAAAATGAACTTATTGTGAAATCAAGCGATATACAGAACCACCGCTCCATCAGCGATATACTCGGTTAATAAAGTAATTCTCGTTCAAAAATTAAAACATAAATTGCTTATTCCTTCACAAAATCCACAAATATGTTTTCAATTACAAAGTAACCCTCCATTTTCGAACCAAACCAATTAATCAAAAAGAATAAAAAAAAAAGGATTTAAGCGGTGGAAATTAAAATTCAAATCATGTGGTATACCTAAGGGTTGAGTTTTATTAATTATTGTTAGGGGATACTTACTGGAATAGAGCTCGTTTAAAAATTTCTGATTAAGGCGTATTTTCATATATTTTTCAAGTTATTTTAAAATTATTGAAAAAAAAATCCAGCCTTATACTTTTTCTGCATAACAGGCACAGGAGTATCTAATGTCAAGACAATCCATTATTCACTCTGAGTGGCGGAACTTAACGCCGGGCTTAGTCTTGTCACCAGAGAAGTTAAAATAATTTAAAGATCATTCCCCCTAGTGGAATTGAACCCATTACCTTTACGTATACAGTCTGACACTGTTAAGATGAGCACAAAAAAATATATTCTATATATATATAATCTTCTATACTATACTATACTATACTATACTATACTATGATTGAAAGCTATTGATTTACATGAGATAAAATGAAGCATCGGAATTAACGAACGTGGGTTAATTATCTTTTCTTTTATGATATTGTGAAAAAAGACGTATTTACTACGCATTGTATCGTTTGTAGTAATAATAGATTCTATGAAACAAGCTAGTATTCTTTTATATATGCTATTGAGAAGTACAGTACTAAGGTCCTCGTGGCGCAGTTAGACAGCATTAAAATCTATGATAGATGGTCGTGGATTCGAAACCACTCAGACTTAAGATTGTATTTAAATTAATATAATTTTACCATTTTTTTTCTAGTCAGACGAATCGCGGCGTTGAGCTCCGCCACGTGTACTCAATCAATGACTCAAATTTGGGTATATATCATTGTCAACCCTGATATGATAACCCTTTGTCCCAAAGGGTGAAGCTAAGAAACTTTATAATTAGCTAAATTACATTTTTTTCTGTATTATTTTTTCCATATGTGATTATGTTCTTCTTAGAGGACGATGAGTGTTATATTCAAATACCATTCTAGAGAATCTAAATAAAATAAAACAAAAATTCTCCAGTATTCTCCAACCCACTAACTATAGTGGATATATCCATACTAATGGATTATACAACCAAGACACAGCTGACAGCTGTATGAAGGGTGAAATGATGGAGAGAACTTAGGCAAAAATTCTGAATAAGAAAGATCTTAATCTATATAAATAATATTGAATTGGCAATATCATAGCATGCTTACAGGCAATTTTACAACTTTATAAATTTTCCTAGTTATTTCGATATATAATTAAAAAAGTACATCAGTTCCTACCGCCAATTGATTGAAGTTTTGTTACTGCAATATTTAAATCAAATAATAATTAAAAAACCCATCAATATATATAAAACCCAAAACCCTTAACTCACTCACCGAGAGACTGTATGAGAACGTACAGATGAAACTACATGGCGTAGAAATCTGAAATAAGCACTGAGAAAATATGCACTAAGAATAAGGGAGGATTTCCCAAATTCCGTACGGGAACGAATTTTACGTTCTATAATTGCTTTTATTGGCATTGCAGGGTAGTTAGAGAGAACCTAGTGTCAAAACACTCCATTTTTCATTTCCCGATTCTAGAAACATTGTGTGAGTGGCATAACGTATACCAGAGCGGAGAAACGAACACATCTACACATATAATAAAAATGTAACTGATCGCTGTCTGTACATGGAAGGTATACGAAAAAATTATCATTATAGGCATTTATCAATGTAATAGAACGTATTCTGTTTCTCTCTGTCTGTAAATCTATTTGTCTGTGTGTCTGTTTATCTGTTTGTTTGTGCACGCTAATCTCAGAAACAACTTAACCGATTGAAATGCATTTTGATCATTGTATTGAGGCAAGCTTTCCTTAACATTTAGTGCTAATTTCATTTCAATCGGTTCATAAACAAAAAAGTTACAACCATTAAAATTATAAATTTTGTAAAGTAATAAAATTATAAATTTTTTAATGTAAAGTAAGAAATTATAAAGTTTGTGATTTCAGTGAAAACGCGGGCGGGCGAAAAAACTAAATAGTTTAGTTATGTAGATTACGCAGGTGAAGCCACGAGCGGGTCACTAGTTTTAAATATAATCACTGTGCCAAGTCAGATCCGGATCCATAACCAATTGCGTCTACAGTCAGACGCTGCCCCGATACGCCACGATGGCCTCAGCTTTACAGTATTACAGTTGAAACTGCAAAAGATTAAAATGTATGTACATGTGTAGTATGGAAAGCGATATCTAGTCGACGTAAACGAAGTAGCGTGCGACAGCTAGTAAATCAATCATATTATGATAAATATAATTGCAATGATATTACAGTTGTGAGGTGTCCGAAATTACGTAATGGTTGCAGCTTCGGTCCTTCTTGGTAAAGAAAAAAATACTTCCCGTTTTTCTTTAATTTCCACCTCTTTACGGCCATTATATAACAAAATATAATTTAAGTTATTTAATTTTTAGACTATCTTGGTACAGATAAATCAATAAAAGACTGAATCATAAAATCTAGAACGTGGAACGGTGAATACGTTGCCTTTAATTTCAGGTCAAATGAATTCTGGGGTAAATAGGGAGGAGGATTCTCATAAGCGAATTTGTCTAGTAACGCATAAAGTGCACTGTACAGTAGATAACGCGCTATGAAGCTGTAAATCTCTTTTATGATAGAGATTTGATGTATTTCTTAATTCACATGAAATTATAAGAGCTTATAAATATGAACAAGTAATTAAACTCGTATGCTATAGTTTTAAACACGAACTCCAGCCGGGATATAAATTATATGCCTAAAATTAGATACAATGCAGCGCCCGCAGCAACGTACATATTATATATTTATAGATAGTGTATTTTTTATCTAAAAAAATAATTTATATAAACATTTTTATTTTTATAAGCAACTAGTAGGTCCAGCAAACTTCGTGCCGCCTCAGAACTAAATAATGTATTTAATAACTTAAAATTAATAGAAAAATAACATATTCATTTGTTGTCAAGTAATTGGTGATTGGTGGTGTGCGTTCAAACAGTTTCTTTAAAAAATATGCCACATATATAGCTACAAAAAAATGACAGTTTTTATAACATACTAAAATAATAAATAAAAGTGTAAACGACAGATGAAATCTCACATATGCTGGGTCTTTTAATATAACACAGTCTAAGCTATCGTACTTACTTAATATTTAATTTCTGAATGCACTCTGCCGTGCGACAGGCACGAATAGTTTTATATGGGACAATAATATTTCTACATTCACTATTTTCCATACAACTTTTTGCATCTCTTAAGCCTTTTTTGGATTTCTACAAACATTTGAACATCAAAATTAATTACTAGCGACCTGCTGGTAGCTGGTAGCTTGCGTAAACTATACGACTAAACTGTTAAGATTTTTTGCCCGTCCCGTTTTGCGTTCTCATTTAAATAACAATCTTTTAAACAAAGATTTATAATTGATTTTTTTTATTTATGAACTGTGCAAAATAAAATAACCACTTAATGTTACCAGAACGATTAAAATTTACCACAATATAATAATAAAAAATGCATTTAAGTCGTAAAAAAGGTCAATGTGCACAAAGAGCCTTAAAAATATTTTTCCTTATATTCCTTCCATGTACAGACAGCGATCCGTTACATTTTTATTTTATGTATAGAAGATATATAATATATAGATTACAATATTTAATCTTTTTAACTACTTTGGGTCCTAGTAGTCGATAGTAATCTTTTAAATTAAAATATATATATATATATATATATATATTCAAATTTATGATTGTATTATTTTTTGTGTAACAAATAAAATCGTACAGCTATAGCATACAATCTAGTGTAGCACAGGTACTAAATTCATAGCAGGACTACAGTGAGATGAATTATTTCCATTTACCCTAACACATGAACGATAGTTATAAATGTTATAGACTTACATAAAAGCGAAGCGCCATAATTAAAGAACTGACTTACATAAAGTGGTGTCTGTACAATCAGATACACAATGGTTGTAGGTTCGATGTCCAGTCAAGAAATTGTTCAGTTATTTGTGTTTAATTGAAGTAATATTTACAAAATATTCGTATGCTGAAAAAGTTACAAATACCGTGGTTTTATTAGATTTTATATGCAATGTCTGAAAAGAGCGTAGAGTAGAAAAGTGCGTACAAATATAATAACATGTTAACAAATAAATAAAGCGATGAGTGAATGAATACGCAAGCATCAGAAAAGAAATCTTAGAAAATTAAAATCTTATTCAAAACTTTTTGGAACCAATTTCGGAGTATATACTATCCATTTAAAAAGAATTATCAAAATTATTCTACTCTGTAAAAAGTTATTCACGGTCTAACATAAACAAAATACGTGTCGAATTGAGAACCTCCGTTTATTTCGGGCGGTTAAAACAAAAAACGTATTGTACATCAAACCTTATAAGCTAAGACAAGCCACCTTACGCCCCATCATAAACACGCTACCCATGAAAAAAAAAACTTTAAATAAAATGTTTTCACTAAGTTTCAGAAACCTTACAGAGCGTGAAGGCCTACGTGACCCACATGTAGATACCAAGAACATTAGCCTCAAAAGAGTTTTCGCATGCTATGAAAAGATAAAAATACGGCTACTCTCTAAAGATAACTGTACTGTATAAATGCTGTATGAAATGAGTCAAGTGGATTAGCTGTAGTATCACTTTTGCCAATTCTCGAACGATTTACGATGTTTTTTGCATTTATAGTAGAAATATATTAGAAAATGTACTAAGCTTGCTTTTATTTATTCCGCTTATGAGTTTGGCGTCAATAATATTAAGGGCATCATGGCGCATCTTAGTCAGTGTCTGGTTGTGGGTTTGATTCCCACTCAGGGAAACGATTATATTAAAATTATTTTAATTAAAATTTTATCTGGATCGGAAAGTGGAGAATGCAGTGGCATGAAACTAGGTTTCCTCTGCTTAACCTGCAATGCGAAGCTTTTTTTAAATACCTTGAAATTGTCTTACTGGTTTTGGGGAGTGTCTATGAACGGTTCAAAGGTTTTTTATATAACTCGTGTATTTTTTATACTTAAAATAAATAAATAAATAACTTTTTTTTACACAGTATTGTCTTTCCGCTTTATACTGCTCTTACCCATTTCCACAGGTTGGCTGGAAGTGATCTCTTATAGTGTAAGTAAAGTCCGTAAAGAAAAGTTCACATTTTGTTTTTTTTCTTCTAGTTTTGTATTTACCTTATTTCTTTTTTAAGTGCAATAAAGAATATATATAGAGCCTTCTTATAATATATTGCAAATTAATAATTTGACACAATAATCTGGCACTGGACTACTTTTTCAAGCAGAGGGAACTTAGTGTCAAGGTACTCCGTTCTCCACTTTCCGAGTCAAAGACATTACGTGCTGAGTAGTGGATCTCAATGCCGCGCTTGTTGTCACCAGAGCGGAGAAATGAAAATAATTAAAGTATAATCATTCCCCTGAGTGGGAATCAAACCTACAATCATCGCCTCGATGACCTCTGCTTCTCAATCTATTCTAATTAAAGTAAATATTTTGATTAAACGTGAGTAATTCTGGCTAGGTTTGACTTTATAAGTCTTAAAGGAATACCAAAATCAAACTCCAGGCGTCAAATGGCTGACCGCTTATTGGAATAGCTGGAAATTTTGCTAAATCCATATCCCAAGGGACGTTATTTGGTTTTATGTTATAGACCTATATAACGAGAGTGGGAAGTAAAGTGCTTTAATCTTGTAACTTCTACTTCTAAAGAGTACTTCTTTTTTAAAAACCTTGAACCTTGTAATTTCTACTTCTTAAGAGGATTTTTTATTAAGAACCTTGAACCTTGTAATTTCTACTTCTAAAGAGGACTTCTTTTTTAAGACACTGTGTGGATATTAAAAAAAAACGGTGTTTTGTCACTTTCGCGTTGAGTTTCGCCACTCAATACGCAGTCTTGATTTTGAAAAAAAATGGAGAACAGAGTGTCTTGACACTGGTTTTTTCATACTACCCTGCTATAAAGCGGGAGCGGCGTGAAGCTGGTTTGGCTAATCGTACCTGGAAGGTGTCAATAGCTTTTTTTAATAATCAAGTAAAAATATAATCTATACATATAATAAAAATGTAACTGATCGCTGTCTGTACATGGAATATATTTGAAAAATATGTTATTGGGAAAAATATATTATCAATATAATAGAACGCAAAACAATGTTTTTTAATTTTCTTTCCTGTTTGTCTGTTTATATATTTATCTGTTTGTCTGTGAGTTTATGCACGCCAATATCAACAATGGTTTAACCGATTTAAAAGAAATGTTGACTATTGTATCTATTGTGGTAAAACTCCCTTAACATTTAGCATTTATTTTACCGTTTTAAATCATACATTTCAGCAAAGTTAGTGATTTAAATGAGAATGCTGGCGGTTTAATCGTGCAGTTTACGCAAACAAAGCCGCGAGTGTATTGCTAGTCTATAAAAATATCGTATAGTTAGAGATATCTTAACGACGTCTATCGTTTTTGTCGTGAACTATGCCACAGAAATCTAAAGTTAATGCAGGACAGCGTCCAAAGGAGCTTCTTTTAAACACAGTGGAGGCTTAGTTATGATTTGAGGTTGCTTGGCAGCCGACCGAAGTGGGAAAATTGGTACTGTGTGAGGGACGAGCTAACAGAGAACTAACAGAGAAAAGTACACTAAAGTCCTAGCAACACGAACAATGAAGGCATGAAATTCTAGCGAGACAATGCGACTTGGCATAAATCTGTTCACTCTAAGACCTAGAACTAGATGAATGAAAACAGCGTAGTCCTTTTAGACTGGCCACTACATCATCGGGCCTCAAGCCAATTGAGAATATTTGGTCAATTTAAAAAATAGATACGGCGGAACCCAATAATGAACAAAATTTAACCTAACTGGCGACATAAAAAAATAATAGAAAGCAATAATGCCCTAACAAAGTTAGTTGAAACTATTTAAAAAAAAATTGAACGTTGTAATAAAATCGAAATGATAATTATATATTTTTACCATTTTTTTAAAGTGTTAATCGCTCACTAAGGAAATTGAATAAGACCTGTTTAGAAAACGTATAAAAATTTGAACGCAGCTGGACCCGCGCCTCTTGAACGGTTTTCAAGAGGCGCGAGTTTAATTCCCGCTGCGTTAAAATTTATATACGTTTTCTAAATATGGCTTTTACTAATTATATTGTTTTAATAAAGATAATAATTAAATAAAAATGTTTTATTTACACCAGCTAACACAAACTATAACGAAGCCCTTTATTAAAACATAATTCAGTTTACTAAAACAAGCAACTGCTTGTTACCTATTGAACTCAATAGGATGCCTAATATTTTTGCACGCGGCTTTCTTATACTGTATGTATACTATAAGTTTACATAACGAGGGCATGCATGGATAACGGTGATGTGCAAAATTTGAGCAATGAGAACATTGTAAATTACATTAACCGTTAATAAATATTGTTAGAATATGCATTGTATTAACTAATTACAATGTACTACGTATTTAATAAAAAAAAAACAATACTATTTCTTTTCTCACAATAAATAAAAAAAAACAATACTTTTAAAGAAAAGTTCTTAATAATACAAATTGCAAGGTAGTCAGAGAGAACCTAGTCAGGAAGCTCCATCCTCCACTTCCTGTCCGACATCGAGACATTGCGCGGTGAGTAATGGAACTCTACGTCGGGCTTTGACTTGTTAGAGCAAACGATTGAAATATATAAACATTCCTCCGAGTCCACTGTCCCACTGAGCCTACAATACAGTACTATGGAATATTTACTTGATTTATTATACATTACTTAGGAATATTTACTTGATTTATTATTACTTTCTTTGCACACCACATTACATTGACAAAAACAATAGGTACGAAATATATTACAAACAAAAAGAATGTACAAAAGGCGGTCTTATTTCTAAGTAACCATCTCTTCCAGCCAACCTTTAGGCCGAAAGGAAGCTGTTAAAACGCTTAAGTGGTGAAAAAATAAAATAAATAAATTACTTTATTTGAACACAAAGAGATAATGAAGTTTGTATCATGTGAATAGAAAATAACATGTAAATTTAAAATCTTGTTCGCTACAATTGCATAGTTATTTAGTCCTTTGTGAGTTCGAACAGATTTTTCACTCGTTTGTATACAAATATTGTCCTTTGTGTAATATAAGTAAATGCAACAAATGTACATCAATTTCTTTTAGTTGTTCAGTTAGCTTTGTTTTTATTTTTGTATGCTTAATCGTACTATACGATACTATAATAAAACAGTAAAAACATATTGAATGGTTTTAATATTTTTTTTTGTTGTATACTTTTTAAGTTATATATAAATAATAGACCAGCTATACTTTAGCATATAAGGAAACTACGCCTTGCGAAGTAGCGTGATGGATATTTTGGTGGGAAGGCAAGTACTAGTTTTACATATCTTAGTATTTATTATAATATAAATATTATATAAATATTACAAAAAAATCACACACACACAATGAAATTGAAAAATACTATAAGAAAAGTACAATAATTTGAATGTAGCGGGATTGATCCTTCGACAGTTTCTAAGAGGCACGGATTCGAATCCTGCTGCGTTAAATTTTTTATTATACTTTTAACTTCAACTATGCCGACTAACACACACACGCATAGCTTTTATGAAAAGAGGCCGAAAATTCTCTATATACGTATTTATATAATAATTATGAATATAGACATTTTTGTACTGACTTCATCTTGGTATTATCACATCACACATTATTTTTTCCAACAACCCAAACTATACATTTTGAATAAAATATGCAAATAAAATCAGATATAACAGTATATGAATCCTATGTCCTAGAGTTACATCGCTTAAACGCTGTAAACAACTAAGCCATACCCACTTTGTACTCACTAATACTTTAACTAGGTACTACTATTTTATATAATTACTTTGAAAATATAAGGCTAAAACTAATTACGCCACAACACTGTCAACTGCATATATTTATCAAGTTATTCTAAGCAAGCTTCCATGGAGCATATTTGTTAGCATACTGTACCGTCGACGTCTAACTAGCTAACTAGACTCTGTTATACTCTATTAAAGTGAAACCTACACTTGAACGTAACACAATTTTAAAGTTTTCAACCACAATATTATGCTTCAACGAGGCTATCATGCTATAATGGACAGTATCTAACTGGAGGGAACTAGTTGTAAGTTGCATATCCATTTATATTCCATAAGCTTCGCCAGTTTACATATTTTTTTATTTCGTGAGAAAATTACTTTATGGGTTGCTCAATTGGGGCTTGGACGGGCCATGTTGGACTCCAGGGCGGCAGATGTAAACCGCCTGACAACCTACTAGAACCTTACGGTGTTACGACTGCCACTGGTCACAGAGGTCACGGAAACTACCTCAGTCTTTCGTGAACCTCGATAGTGGGAGCCAGTTAGGCACATCGTGGAGTCAAGGGTGTAGGGTACCATCGATGGCCTGCTCAGAGTAGGGCCAGAAGACTAGGTGATCAGCTTCCCCAAGCTGACCGCCCTATGTTTAAAATATTGCCACAACCTTTGCCAAATATTTGCAACCAAATGTTCCTGCACAAATACTGATATAAGTTTTCAATTGTTCAGAATGCAGAACTAATGTTGTATTGCGCGTTCACATTCAAAAAACTTGTCCTATCACTGGGAGTAAAATGTCCAGGCGATCATTTTCTCCACTATTTTTTGTTTATATTCATAGTAAGTATACATCTGTGGATATAAGGTAAAGAACTGTGTCTATATAAAATTGCATATAGCAGGGTAGTCAGAGAAAATCTAATATTAACACACTCCGAATTCCACTTTCCGTCCGAAATCACGTTTCGTGTTGAGTAGTACAATTCAACTCCACACATTTTCCTACAAAAGCGGGGAAATGAAAATGTATGAAATAAAATTATTCCTTTAAGTAGGGATCGAACTCATAACCGTCAATTTCACAGTCAGACGTGATTGCAATGTTTTTATTAGCATTGAGGCCAAGTAATAAATTTATTATAAGATCACTTATCTGCCCATATAACACACTCTTGAAATATATAATCACCGCATATACGCTAGGCTTTTGGCATCCAAACTCATGGTTTGTCCGTTAATACAAAAATAGGGACAGCATCTTACCCTAGAAAAATCCTTTTGTTGAAAAGAAAGCGCTAAATATTCTCATTTCTTAAGTATTGAACGATGAAAAGTACTGCATCGTTATTTCTTTGAAAATGTAGCTATAGTTTTTTTTTATTTGAAGTGTTATTTATACACACTTAGGATATGACGTGTTAAAATGTGAACCTAACGGGACTCGAACCCGCGCGTCTTGGAAACAGACCAAGTGTTTTGACCGTTAAACCATACGTTCTATATCCACTTACGTAAAAAATTTTTACACGATTATATTAGATATACAAAGTTGATAAATTCATTCGGGGCTTAAAGATTCTTTAGTTGAACATTGATACATCTAGACATATACAGCAAAACGCCCTTCTGATGCGTCTCCGACAATATTCAATGGACGATCACCCATTTTGAATTTCAATATACAGAATGTATATCGTCTTAAGTTTACCAAAACGAGGATAGTTTTATAATTTTCATATATCTTATTTTCGGTTAAGCAAAAAATAAAAGACAAACAAATATTCAAATGTTAAGAGTTAAGCTATACAAAACCAGTGTAAACATGACAAACTGATTTTTCATATCGTATAAAAGCATATTTTGACCATTTTCAGCCCTTTGAGTTTGCACTTCCGATCATCACTTGTACATAAAAGGAGTATCCTCGAAACATTTGTTGTTAAATCCTCAAACATTAAGCGTCCGCCGAAATCCTTTCCTGATGGAAGTCAGATTTTATAGCCGTTATTACGATTGAGGATATTATTTTATGTAACGTTGAAATGGTTACGGTTCACGACCTGATTATTAATTGGGTTTTGAAACAGGAAATGGGTGAATTAATCTGAAATTCGTATTGTTCTGATTACATTAATATTTGAAAAGTCAATTATATTTTAAAGGAAAATTATTATATCTATCTACTTCACAAAGAAAAAAATATATCTATCGACTTTTTCTATCACAATAAGACATTAAAAAGTGTTTCAGTATAATGAGTATAGTTGCTAAAAAATAAATTAGAGGAATGAAAAAATCAGTAATAAATGCTACATATTTACATTTTAACCACGAGCAGAACTTATTGTGTAATAATTTTAAAGAGTGGATTTTAAATTTTAAAATATTTTTTTTCGATTCCCTTTTCTGACAGACTAAGTGCGACGTAGAGTTCCGCCACTTAAAACGGAATGTTTCGATTCTGGATAAGAAGTGAAGACCGAAGTGTCTTGACCAAGACCAAGTCCAATCCCTGCTATGCGGGAAAAACGTAAAGCTGTAAACATTTTTGTGATAAAAACTCCAACTCTATGAAAATATTTGTTAGTCTACAAAATCTCTCTACTCTTATGCCTTACGTGAAAAGAGAATGTGCTGTGACCAAGTTTTCAGTACTGCATGTTAAAAATACACGTGTCCAAATTTTAAATCAAATTATAGGTAAAGATGTGTATCGACGTGCATTTGTATTGCAAGATTTTCTTACGTTGATTGATTAAAAGATAGATACGTGCAATTGATAAACTAGACCATCGTGACCTAGAGGAACAGCGTATGACTGTCACCGCAGATGCTTGTAGGTTTCATTCCCGCTCGGGAAATGGTTATACTAAGCCGTGCCATAATTAAAAATAAACAAAATATGACTTTTGGATTTTGAATCTGTAATTTTATATGATTGTTCATTGTGTTTTCTTATTTTAGTGCGAATATATTGTAAAATATTTTGTCATTTTAAAATGGAGTGGGGTGATAAAGAGAACCGAATATCCGTAATCACAGCGATTCAGCAGTACATGAAGTCAACAGATCACCTTCGTCTTCAATCGCACCGATATCTCAGATCACCTGCACATTTGGGGCATCACGCCTTGAAACCTGCGTTTCCGCGAGACATCTTCTTCTTGAACCTGATTGTTTTCTTTGAAACAATATTTATTGCAAGACTAAGTATTTAAAATATTTTCATTTCTCCGCTCTGGTACCTGAAACAAGGCGTGGCGTTGAGTTCCGCCACTCAACACGCAATGTACCGATTACTGGCGGAAAGTACAGAAAAAAGAGTCTTAACACTAGGTTCTCTCTAAAAACCCCGATATGCGGGAAAACAATGAAGCTAAAAAATACAGTAACATAGGCTTAACCAAATTATATTTTCATATATATATAAAAATGTTCACTTCAGATTTGGACTTGTTATTTCTGATTTAAATAGCTGGTTAAAAACAGGCACGTTTCCAAAACCATAGACACAGATATGATGCCAAAACGTCATACTGTTGATAAAAAAACCTGTAGGCGAAACGATTTTACTAATATCGATTTTCGAACGCAAAATTAAGCGATTTTTCTAAAGGCATTGCAAACTGAACTCTATGTCGTTGAACCTTAAAATATATTTTCCCGTAATGTTTCAAGATCAAGTATGAATAGGCACGCGTTTTTGTGGAATACAAAGCAGACTGGGACATAAAATGGATAATATATGGATGTAACAGACGTTCTACGTTCAGTAAATGGAGGACAGTCAGCTCGAACATTATGTTCTTTTATGTTTAAAATATAGTTTTATTTGTAAATTACTCTATTACTACGCCTACAGAGGTTAAGCTATGAAAAATTAGGTAAGTTTTTCAATCTAAGAATTCTTTTATTATATCTCGGAAACCCTAGGTTTTATAAATATGGTCTCACGTTTGTATTTAAACTATAACGTTTACTTGTTCTATGAAAAATAATGAAATGTCCAAATAGCGCTAAGATGGTGATTTATTGTTAATTTAAAAAATATAATAGAGAACGGAATGTATAGACTCCAGGTTGTCTATGCGTAACCCTGCCTTACCGGAAAAGGCAATCTACAAAAATTGTAATCAAGGAAATATATGTGTATAATAAACAAGTGCTAGTCAGATATATTTTTTTATATTACTAAAAATTTATCATTTACAAGTTAATTAATTTTTGTATTCCTGTTTAAATTGTTATCTTACCCATACATATAGCGATATAGATACATTTTTTTTTACTCCTCTCATCTTGTATCTAAAAACACTTTGCCAACAAATAAAGACATCAAAAGCATGTTAATGAAAAAAAGGCGCTGCTTGGACGGTTTCGAACAGGAGCAGGTTTGAATCCTGCTGCGTTAAAATAGTTTTAAGTTTTCTAAAAACGTTTCTTTAATTTTAGAAGAGTGTAAATATCACTTTAGAATTAAGAAGAGATAGACATGATATGAATGATGTTATGTTGACAATTCGATTTTCAAGAATTTTCGAATTTAATACTTTGCGTCAAAATTTTAAAACATTGAACTATTCAAACTGGTAAATATTATTTATTATAATGGGACTGGAATTATATGATAAATAATAAATTATATTTTCACAAACAAAAATTTCATAAATTTTATATAACAATTTTTTTGATATAATTTAAATTTTTTTATTGCAGTTTATTTCGCATATCAAGTCAAAGAGAACCTAGTATCAAGACACTTCGTTCATCACTTTCCGCCCAAATTCAAACATGGCATGTTTGGTGACGGAACTTAACGCCTTATGTGCAGAGTGAAGAAATGAAAAACAACCAATCACATTAAAAGTCAGTCAGAGGCCTCACGAGTTTTCAGGATCATGATCATTTTTCTATATTTAAAATCTTAATTTATATATTCATTTGTATAAATGCAATAATGCGACAAATCACCTTCAATATTCAAATGACAGTAAATCAAAAAAACGACTTGACGTAGTAATAAAATAAGGTCACACAACTTTTCAGCAAGAACAGCTGCGCTTCAAGGCATACATTTTAAAGTTTTCATTTGGTATTGACGCTAACAGAAACGCTTTTTCCCAGCTCTCAATAATTCATCTTCCTCGCTTTTTTTTCACGGGAGTTTAATCTGTAAATAAATTTACATAGCAGCGTGTGAAAATATACAGGCTTTCTATTTTAACGTATTTTCTGCAACCAGGTCACAAGGCACAAAGTGTCCTTTGACTTGTTTCTCTATTTAGCGCCTTTTCAGAGATAGGACTTGCTGCATGGTAAAATTTAACGTGATATTTTGGGGAATCAGACAAGACTTAGTTATATTTATAGAAGTTTTTTTTAAGGTCTTAATATTCTACTATTGACTTTTAATATATGTATGTAAACAAAAAATCGATAAACCTGGATGTAGAACGCCTGTCTTAGCGGTCAGAGCGCTTAAACGGTTTCCAAGAGGTGCGGGTTCAAAATATATGTATGTTATATAAGACAAGGATTTTAGACTCGTTTTTACAAAAAAATTCCGGATAGAAAAGTGTAAAATGCTGGGGTACTTACACTTATTTATAAAGACTTTATGTTGCTATGACAACGTGTAGTTTACTTAGGACAAATAGTCAAGCTAGAGTGTACTTTCAAACTTATATACGAAAACAGTGTTTGAACAGCTTGCTTCAGCATATCGTGTTGTACATATTTATTTAGCAGTCTCTAATATTGAAAGCAGAAGACACAAAATAATAATAAAATGTTTTTTTGTTTATAAAGAATGTAACTCGATCGGTAAGTTAACTGCTGCTCATGATGGAAGATCTCAGGAGGACCTTAATCAAATATAATAACCTGTAAGTAGTTTAAGAATGAGAGAGGGGATAACCCATTTTGTAATGCTCTACGTTTATCAAAGATATACAGAAAATTTAGAAATGAATCACTCCATTCTCCACCCATTTACTTACTTACTTATCAATTTTTTAGATATCATATTTTGGGCATACTTTAATCATCATCAGACATCGGGATATCAAATAATTTTTTCTAAAAAGGTATAAAATTTTAACGTAGCTGGATTCGATCTCGCGCCTCTTAAACATCGTCTAACCCACCGCTAAGTTTTACACCGGTCTGCTTTGAAATTCTTATATGCTTATTACAACTTATTTTTGTTGTTAGCATCTTTATAGAGAGATTGTTAAGTGTGTGAATAACACTTTAAAAATGTTCAAAATGTGATCAGATCTCGCTATATTCCTGTCATAATGATCATTAAAGTAAAATATTAATAGATTTAAATATTTAAATACTATGTATAACTGTGCTTTAGATTTTGCATATAGGTCAAAATCATATAGGTACTCGTACAAGGTGGCCTTCGTTATTTCACGATAATATTATAGCTTTATATGGAACTCATCAATTATTTTAAAACTTACATTAACAGTTGAATTCAACAAAGACTAGAATATACATATAAATATTTAATTGAAAAGTATTCCACCATTATACTTGGTCTTACCATAAATATTATTACAGAGAAAAAAAAATAATTTTATTTTATATACCATTTATTACTATGTTAATGGTGTTAGTATAATACATTAATGTAAAACCATCCTCTTGGAAACCATCCAATTGCGCTGTTCGAATCCTGCTGCTTACAAATATTTATATATAAGTGTGTGATTAACACTTCGAATGTGCTTTATATGTAAAAATATATAAAGCTTATTCGAAGCGGTCTTCATTGGATACAATAAAGTCCTTCAAACTTTAAGACCAGTTATCAATAGCAGCACTCACTTTTTCTATCGGTACATTCTTCACTGCCAATCGTATGAAATGTTATAGGGACTTCAAATTATCAGGGCGTTTAGAACAAGCTTTACTCTCTAAGAATGACCATAAATCATAATGTAGTGGATTAAGATCAGGACTAGATGACGTCCAGTCTTTTGCTGTGAGGAACGTTCGTTCGTTTCGTAACGTTCGTTTCTAAACAGAATTGGGTAGATCGAGCTTTATGACTCGGCGCCGAGTCCTTGCTGAAAGGAACATTCTTGGTTATTGAACCTGATGTAGTTAAGGGCCTTAACTACGTTTTCATTAACGGTACTTTGATACACTTATGCCGATGTTATGATACCCTTTTCAAAAAATATGGCTCAGTCACTCCTTCATAACTTCCCACCAAACCATTACTGAAGTCGGATAATGCCCACGTTATACTCTATTGACTAATTGGGAAGCTTCTTTAGAGCTTTCATCATACATACGGTCATTTTGTTTGTTAAAATATTGCTCAATATTAATAATTTGGCTTAAGCAGTTGTTTTGATTTTACCATCCTATTCTTTTTTCATTATGGGTAAAAATTAGTATTGCGTCTTTTAAAGGCTGCTAGTCCTGAGTTATCTTTTCAAATACGCGAAATATTTTTAGTTGCTATCTTCACCTCCCGAGACAAAATGTTTTGCTTTCCAATAGGAAGTCTTTCCATTACTGCTTTGATTGCCTTTTTCATACGAACACTACTTGAACGGGTATATGGCTTGAAGTTTCATTGTACTTATCAATAGCCTAACCAATAGACCAAGCGTATGGAGGATTTTAAAAATAGTATTTGGCACCATTCCTACTTTATGTTATGGAATCACAATCGGTTCGGTTTTCTTTATCACTCCACTCCATTTTAATATCACACAATATTTTATAAAATATTTGGTCGGATATAAAAAAAAACATTGTGTTTTCTTTAACGAACATTTTTTTTTTACTTGGCTTGACACTATGACAGATTCTAAATTCATAAGTGATATTTTGTTTATTTTTGATTATTACAGTATTTATGGCCAGCCTACGTAGATTATATGATATTATATGAAGACCGGGGTATGATTATATATTTTGTATTTCCTCTCTGGTGACAAGACAAAGCGTGACGTTGAGATCCGCCACTAAACACGCAAAGTTTCAATTTCGGGCGAAAAACGCAGTGCGCTTGGAAAAAATAATGTATTTGAACCTTTAATCATCAGCCTTAGACGCGTGCTTAACTACGGTGTCATAAGAAAATATTAGCATATTAAAATACAAAAAGGCTGTATAAAGGCGATACCTGATCTATTTTAAAATTATCGGTACTTAGGCATTAGCGTTGATATTGATGTATAGTGATTTTAATCGAATTAATGCAGCCAGTTAAACTGGAACTGTACTTTTTATTATTTCTCATAGAATAACAGTCATTCCTATCTGGTATATAATAAATTGATTAAAATCAAATGTCTGTGACGCCATAGGCATAATCTGGTATATTTATTAACACTCTATTCATTTTATTTATTAGATATTTTAAGCCGGTGTTTTAAAGTGATTAAAATTGACTATCACTTCTACGCATCTCACTCATGTATGTATTTGGGTTAGGCAGAAAGAACGTAGTGTTAAGAACCCGTAATTCAGAATTAGAAATTCTTGTTTAGGTATTACGAGGTAAATTAAAACCCGTCCCCAGGCTTTCGACTACTCATATCAAATTTCATCGCTAACGGCTCAGTAGATTAGCTCTGAAACATACAGTTACACAGATAAACAAACAGACAGACAGCAACTAAATCCTTTTAGTATTTTTTGCGTGAAATATGAACTGTAACAAATATATATATATATGTATAAATATATAAATCTCTTATAGTTTACATATATTATTATTAATATCTAAAATAAACATTTGCCTAAGCACACCACGTACTCGTATGCAAATTTGAATTGCACTCGGCCGATCTAAATTTACTTTGCTGGTGCTTTCTTAGAAAATGTATTACTGAATATATTAAACGTAGCGTGTTTCAATATCTGTACCTATTTGTAGAAAGAGTCAGTTAAGAGTCAGGTTCATATACGATTTCAGTTTCTATAAGTAACTGATCATTGTGGCAGTAGGACCGCCTAATTGAAAAAGCAATGGTTGGAGGTTCGATCCCCAGTCGGGAGAATAATTATGATTTTTTTTTGGAGTAGTCAGAGGGGACCTTGTGTCAAGACACCCCATTCTCCAGTTTCCGTCCGATTGCAAATGCGTATTGAATTGTGGAACTCCACACTGCTCTTTGTCCAAGATACAAGAGCGGAGAAATGAAAATAATTTAAATACAATCACTGATCCGAGTGGGAGTCGAACTCGCAACCTATCGCGTTTACAGTCAGACGCTGTCACACTGCGTGACGATGGCGCCATTTTTTATTAAAATCTATTTTCGCCACTCAGCATTGAACGTCGTAAATTTGAGTGGAAAGTGAATTGTTTTATGAAAACAAATAAATTAAAATAAAACATTCCCCTAAGTGGGAATCGAACCCACAACAAACAGGTTTACAGTCAGAAGTATAACTCAGACTCAATTCGGTGTGAATATCATAAATATTACAAAAATCGCTAATAATATATCTTTAAATTCTTTAAAGTTGTATTTCTCAAGAAACACTAAATGCCTTTAAGCAATAACGAGGTAGTGGGCATTCGTTTATCATACTCAGTAATATTTCATTTCATTACAGGTTTGACGTGAAAATAATTAGTTTCATAATAACCGCTCGGTGTTAAAATACGCATGTCGCTACCGGTTATGATTTTAAAAAAAAATTGTATGGAATTTATGGACATCGATTGCTATGGGTTTTGAATATTATGCCGAAATGCTGAAATATGCTTGTAAATTTCGTACAAAACGCCACACGCTTTTAGAACAGTAACATTAATTTAAGTAAATCATTTTATACTTAGACTCAAAATTGCCATCGTTGTGGGTTCCATTCCCATCTGGGGTAATGATAATATTTAAAACATTCACGTTTCTCCGCTCTGGTGGTTGACTTTCAAGAGAAAAGTGGCGAACGGAGTGTTTTCACACTAGGTTCTATCTGACTACCCTGCTATGTGGAGAAAAGCGTGAAGCTACTACTAAAAAACACTAACTATTTTTACTTTATTTTTTTATATATACTTTATTGTACAGTAAATAATAAAAATAAAACAACAGGGAAAATAAGCAATTACAAATATGTGCACAAAATGCGGTTATCGCTAAACAGCGACATCTACCAGACAAGTTTAAGGTTAGGAGATTTGGAAATTTATATAAAGTGGGTAGTGTAAAAAAATATTATACATATTGTACTATATCCTAATGTATAGACTGAATACACAGATATTTATAAAATACTAAATAATATAATATATATATCGTTATATCATTTACTCATATAAATATTGCGATGTAAGAATTAAAGATGGCACAGGTCAACTGATTTTTAACTAATTTTTAGGCTTTCTAGTTTGACCAGCTATAAAAGCTTGGTTTGTAGTTTGTTTAAGTATATTTTAATTGGCTTTTTTAACATAAAATGTACTGTCGGTCGGTCGATAGGTCCTTGCAAGTTGTTCAAAGTAAAGTAGTTTCATTTAAAATATTGCCTATTAATTAAAAATTATTTCACCTTACTTATAAACATAATTTGTCCAATTTTACATTATTATTTATAATTACTTTCACAGGTTATCTACGCGAACATAGAAAAACATATTTTGTATTTGATAAGAATATATTATGTAATTTTAACAAGCATCAGACGGATTTATAGAAAGCCAATTTCAAAACCGAGTATATTAAAATTTATATCGCCAATTAATATTAAAAGCTAGGTCTTTAATAATAATTTATATCAGATCGCATGAATCGCTCGACTGATTTCTTGATCGATCGGTTGATAGTCTTTAAAAACGACAACAAAGTGTTGTACGTAAGCAAGGTTCTCTACGGACTTTACACGATGCTAGAGACGTATAAAACTAACTGTAGTTCTTACGTAGCCTCGAATTTTGTGTCCTTAAACGAAATTTGAACAAAAAACATCAGCTTGACAGTTTCGCGCTTTTTCCCGCATAGCAGGCTAGTCAGAGATAACCAAGTGTTTTAAAACACTCCATCCTCCACTTCAACATTGACCACTGTGGTGATAATTTACCATCAGGTTTTTGGTATTCAAAAATACATTTTAGAAACCACGACATTTCGAACACTTTACAGTTGTCTATGGTCACAGGTAGGCGACCGCTCGTTTGCCTTGTTTATGAAATATAAAAGAAAAGGTTTACGGTTATTAATAATTATTATTTCTGTGCAAACTATATTATTTACGCGACGAATCGTTAGTGTAAATATATCTCGAGATTTGTAGCTGTTGTTGATTTGCATAGCTCTTCGGAAGAACAACTTGTAAGGACAACTTTGTTACCAGAAAGCCTAGCAATCTATGTACCATGAAATAAAGAAAAAATAATTATGATACTGATGATTCATTTAGAAGTGCATATGATTCTAAAAAATACATAGACTGTAACTGATAATTTTTGACTAAAAAGACTAAATTAAACACAACTAGGCAGTCGATACACAAACGGATAGTTTTTCCTTATTACATGACTTTTTTGAGAATTCCTTATCGAATGACAGCTTGTAGAAGCTTTTATAGGTTTTACACAATAGCTTCTTGCACTTTACGTCCCTTTGCTTTTTTGCATTGCAATTTCGAGATTTCGGGAGAACTCCCATATATTATTTAGATGATAGACACAGATTTTCTTTAAAGCGATGAATGCACAGGCAGAAAGATGATAGCCTTTTTTATAAGAAGTTACCGTATGGTTTGGTAACGTAACTAAGATCTGTCTAAAACTTTATATGTATTTTTGTCTCATAGATGAAAGATCTCTTTTAAAACTAGTTTAAGATTAGTTTTTAGAACATACGGCCAGTTTTGTAGGACACGCCGCTAAAGTGCGCCTCAATGTAATATATAAAAAGTGGACACAAAATAGACCGCTTAGCTCTTAGTAGACTATTTATAAAAGCTTATTTAGATAACCTATAAAAATTTGAACGCAGCGGGATTCGAACACGCGCTTCTTGGAAACCGTCCAAGTGCTCTGACCGCTAAGCCATTTATAGTAACCTCGCAAATATATGTAAGTAAAAAAATATCATACCATACAATTATAGGTGCATAAAAACTAGCTTACATGACAGACGTTTTCCTGTCTTAACTATATATGAATAATTAATTCCAATTTAAAAAAAAAAACAAAAATATAATAATATTTTCTCTTCCATTATTTTGTTCTAAAATCCTTGTACAAAATATATAAGGAAAAAGATGAATGAAATCTGTTAGGTCGTTTTCAATTATGGCGTGACCAAGGAAAATAAGGATTCACTCTATATAACGTACGCTTTTTTCCGCATAGCAAGATAGTCAGAGAGAACCTAGCACCAAGACTCTCTGCTCTCCACTTTTTAAAACTGCATGTTGAGTGGTGGAACTCTACACCGCGCTTTATCTTGTCACCATAGCGGAGAAAAAATACTGACAGTGGGCTACGATAGCCTCAGATGGATATACATAGACTATACTAATAACAAATACGTATATAATTTTATTCACGCCATAACTCTATAATTAACAGGCCAAAAAAACATATCAATATTTAAAACTTGAACACGCATATAATTAAATAATAATGTAATACACGAACCAATCAAATTGAAGTTCGCACAAAATCAAAAAGGTACCACCCAACATCTAGAAGTAAACGGCTCTATTTTAATACATACAATAATTAACCATTTACGTCGATCTTGTTTGAGAAAACTCGAAAGACAACTCGACAGAGCTACTTTAGTCGTGTGAATTGACCGAATAAATATATTTTTAACCTTTTTCCCTTTTGAATTAGGTTGGTTTTGCTTAGGCATATTCTTTTCCCTTTTTTTACCATTAAGTTTTATGTTATACCGCTGTCAAGTCGCCTTTAATCGAGACGCGGTATCGGGTAGTTAAGATAATGATCGGATATTAATTATTTCGTACATTCTTCAATCTTTAAGCCGGAAGCTCTAACCGCTGTGGAGAAGAAGTTGATACAAATAGCCGGCAATTTTGCTGTCCAATGTTCTTCCAACCTTACGTGAGTCAGTACGGTTTCTTACGAGTGAGCCGTAAATAGTAATTAATTTATCACAACACACTTATAATGTTATATATTAGTGGTTTTTTTACCAAGTTATATATTAATCGGAGCTCAGTGGTTCTCTAAAATAATTAACATATAATCATTCACTTGATGATTATATTTTTAAAAAGCGGAGAACGGAGTGTCTTGGCACTAGGTATTCTCTGACTACTGCTATGCGGGAAAAAACGGGAAGCTGACGATTTGTCATATAAGGTCCAATTCTTTTACGAATAAGGTTGTCTACAGAATAATATATCCTGTATTAAGAAATAGAACTGGATAAAATACCATAACGTTTTTAATTGATTTCTAAAAAGAAATCGAACCCAGAGCCAGCGTACGGAAAGTCCACTCTAGACTTATACTAACTGCCCCACTATTCTATAATATAAATACATATTTACAAATAAATTAAATTGGACGATATGTTTGTAATATTAAAATAACAGCTTTTTACTAAATGCATATTTATGTGTGTTTGGTTTTAGTTTGTCTGTCTGTCTCGATACTGATCGGTTTTGACGGGACTTTCACTGACAGATATCTGATGTAATAAGGGGTCTCATGGTTTTTTTATTTTAAAATTCCACGCGAACGTAGTTGGGGCACAGCTAGTTTTATAATATATAAAACAACTAAACTAAACAGACGCGCGATATATAGAGCTGGCGATCGTAAATTAATTAAAATTTACAACATTTTACAGTGTTTGACAATTGTTTTTTTTTATATTTTTTCTTCGTACTGAATGTTTATTGGATTGAATTCAATCACCCGTGAAAGACATTGATTGCTTTTCAGTATTACTATAAATACGGATTTGTGTTTTTTTTTCACCTTCACGCATAGCAAGCTATTTAGAGAGAATCTGGTATCAAGACATTCCGTCCTCCTCATTTCGTCTGAATTCGAGATATTGTATGTTGAGTGGCGGAACTAAACTAGTTAAGAAATGAAAATAATTAAAACTTAAACAATCCTCCAAGTGAGATTCGAACCCGCAACCAATCGCGATTACAGTAAGACAGTCTCCCATTGCCCCACGATGGCCTCAATTATATTTGACGGATTTGTTATAGTTCCAATATAAGTATAATACAAAGACAACAAAAGTAATACTGGAAAGATAGTAATAAAGAGGGCATCTTAAATCTCACAGCTTCCTCAAGTTGACCACCCTCTGGCCGAATTAGGGTGGAAGGCTGTGAGTAATAAAGCTGCCGTTATGGCAAAGTGGGATGATGTCTATCTGTAAACGCGATGGTAGTGACTTCGATTCCCACCTAAGGGAATAACTATATTTAAATTATTCTCATATCCACGTTCAAGAAAGGTACACTGCGATGTTAGAAGGTATATCGATATTGATCAAAAAGTTCAAAACGGAGCTTAACAGCAGTACATTCTCTTTGCCACCTTCGTTTATACGGGAGATGTGAAGCTACAATTTAAATTTAGAGTATTTTAATACAAAGTCTCATAAAAATACATCAATCAAGAATCGAACCCTTGATAACTAACAAATAAAACGAAAACACATACGATACTATGTTTTTAGAGTTTCACCTAACAATATTTCCGCGTATAAACATGTTAACAACTTCACTGTAACTTGTACAAACTAAATTTGACTACATAATAGCTTGTTCACGTAAGCCACTGATCGCTCTATTTTTAACAACAGAGCGCTTGAAATTAACAGAAATACAATTAAAATATACGTAAAAAAAATTTATTAGACTATAGACCTAGTGTCAAGTCAGTCCGTTCTCCACTTTCCGACCGAAATCAAGACATTGCGTGTTGGGTGGCGAAACTCAACGCAGCACTTTGTCTTAGGTACCAGAGCGGAAAAATTAAAATATAATTATTCCTTCGAGTGTGTATCGAACCCACAACTAATCGCGTTTACAGCCAAACGTCCTAACTGTCCCACTGCGTCAGGATAGCACCCACCGTGTTCAATCTTGTATGGATAATATTTTTAAACTTTGTGGTTAAAGTTAAATTGGTTATAGGTTCAATACCCACTCGTAATAATAATATTTAAATTAATTTAATTTCTCCGTTCTAGGCGTTCTCCGGCTAGCGGTGGTCGAGGATGAGCACACCGTGAGCTTTAAGATGCCCTCTTCATAACTCTTTTACCAGTCTTGCTTTTGTTGTCTTTGTATTATACTTATATTGGAACTATAATAAATCCGTCAAATATAATTGAGGCCACCGTGGGGCAGTGGGACAGTGTCTGACTGTAATCACGATTGGTTGCGGGTTCGAATACCACTCGGAGGAATATTATTATATATTTAATTTTTCTGTTCTGATGGTGTTGGGTTGCAGCACTCAACACGCAAGTGTTTTAAGCAGAAAGTGGAGAACGAAGTGTCTTGACACTAAATTATTTCTGACCACCCTGGCATATAGAAACGAGCGTGAAGCTGTACAGCTGTGTACTTTATCAACACAAAACTACTGTGCCATAGTAACTCGAGACGTAACGATAACACTCTTTAAAACGCTATTAGCTATCATCAAAGGGGAGCTTTTCATTAAGTATTCAAGTCACGACGCGGCGCCCGTTGAGATATCTATATGATAAATTAAAAATACCACCTGCTTTTAAACGGGAACGAAGATTTTTTTGTAGACGAAAACAGAATATTTGATAATCTGTCAATTTGTTGTTTTACACAACAAGCAATGATTCGAATTCGGAGGACTGTCTTGAGATTAGGTTTTTGCCATGGTTTTCAGGAAAAAACATATATACTAATTATACATAATTATTTTACATAATAATTTTATAATATTTTAGTTATACACAATAATTGAGTGAGATGTATGTGTGTTTATTCAATGCCTGTAGTACGAAAATATAATATAACTGTTTTTCTATTCGTATTATTCTTTACACCTGAATAGCAGTATAGGCGGAGAGAACCTAGTATTCTCGACTCGACGTTCCTTATTTTCCACCCGAAGTCGATGTATTGCATTTGAATAGCGGAACTCAACATTAATTGAAGATCAAGCCCTCGACCATCGCATTTACAGATAAATGCTGTTCTACTGGATGGAGATATATCATCATATTTTCTTTATTATGCTTTGCTATATAATGGTAATATTTGTTTAATACTTTATATGCCTAAATTTGGTAGATATTACCAAATTGTCATTCATTGTCAAAAATCAGTGTGAAGTTTCATTATAAAAGATATTAAAATATATTGTAATAAAAATGGAAAATAATTGAGTGAGACTTTGAAGTTTAAATTAATTATTTTACGCACCAAATTCTGTTCAGTTTTTCGAACTTCATAATTCTATCCTTTTACGCATCAAATTCAGTTTTTTCAACTTCATACTTCTACCTTCTACTCATCAAATTCAGTTTTTTTCAACTTCAAAATTCTATCTTTTACGCCTCAAATTGAGCGTTTCGAGCTTCAATATTCAATCATTTACTCAACAAGTTCAGTACGGAGTTCATTCAGTACCTACACAATATATACTAAATTTAAAACATAATAGAAACAGCTTATAGTTCTGAGTATATATCACTATATTCTTTATTTGCACCTCGTATGTGTTAAATTAATTGTTAAGAAAATAATATGGAACCCTCGTGGCACAGTAGAATAACGTCTCACCGTAAATTCTATCGGTTGTGAGTTCGATCCCTCTGTTAAGATAAACAGCACTGAGCTCCGCTAATCAATACACAATGTCTTAATTTCGAGTGGAAAGTAGAGTGTTTTAACACTAGGTTCATTATGGCTACACTTAAAGAAAAATAATAAAAATCTCTAATTTGTTTGCATACTCCAAACAAACATACAGAATATACTAATATATAAACAATGTCACTAAAATAACTTTCTTTGTTCCTTCCATTATCTTAAATTGAAACGTCTGTACATCAATCTGAAGTAATTGTGTACTTTTTTTTAATGTTTTTTTTTTATATTTTCATTCATTCAATCGGTTCAACCGAGTTCATTGAGGAAGTATTTTAACAAGCAAAAAGCGGCACGTGGCTCAGAACTCCTTAATAAGAGCAAGCATGCCATAATTTTACATTTGTTATACATACCATTGTTTATCAAATCCATCGTGGCGCAGTGGGAGGGTTGTGGGTTCTGGTACCAAAGGCGAGGTAAGCTCCAGTACTCATCACACAATGTCTCGATATTGGGGTGAAAATTGGAGAAATTTTACATTTGTTATACATTGTTTATATTATAACAAATCTATCGTGGCGCAGTGGGAAAGCGATCGACTGAAACGCGATGATTGTGGGTTCTATACCGACTCGAGGAAATTATTATATTTATATAGTTTCATTTCTCCGCTGTGGTACCTACTATTAAATGAAAGCCGTTGTAGCGCAGTATGATAACGTCTGAATATATACGCGATGGTTGTGAGTTCGATTCCCATTACGGGGAATAATTACATTTAAATTCTTTTCATTTCTTCGCTCTTGTGACAAAGACAAAGCACGGTGTTAATTTCCCCCAATCAACGCGCAATGTCTTGGCATATGGGGGGGAAAGTGGAGAACGGAGTGTCTTGACACTAGGTTCTCCGTGGCTACCCTGCTATGCAGGAAAGCGTGAAGAAACGCGAAAAACAAAACAAACAAAGGAGCACGATATTTTTTACATTTTAAAGTGTTAATCACAAGTTTAGCGTCTGAGCGTATGGGCGCTTTCGAAGAGGCGCGCGTTCGAAAACCGCTGCGTGCAAATTTTTATACAGTTTCTAGATATGGTTTTCAAAATCGTACGTACGAGTATATATATTCTATATCGGTCAATGAATTAGATCTGAAATCTGTGAACAAATAAGATCTGAAGTACATATTAAATGACTAAACACAAAGTAAACAGTTTTAATCTAGATCTTCCAATTTAAACGTTCTCGTAAACTAAATAAGATATCTTCATAGAGATTATACTTAGATTATTACTTAATAAAACATTAAAGCAAATATTTTCTTCAATTAGTTAGAATTTTGAATATTTAGACTTTTGTAAGTAAATTCAAACGAATATTTACGATAATAAAGCTTTTCAATCATTATAGAGGCTATGGTTGCGCAGTGGGACAGCTTTTGAGTTTTCGCAACGGTTGTAGGTTTCGACCCCATTAAGGAGAATAATAATTAAATTATTTTCGTTACCGGATTAGACAAAGCAAACGCCTTGTCAAGCAGCAAGTCTTCCATAATATGTATCCTTCTTTTGGCTATTAGTTTCGTTACTTCCGCATCATGTGTTTGTTCCTTAATGTCAATGTATGCAACAATCAATAACTAAAGTTGGATGCAAAAGTTTTCTTTATTGATATCTATCCTATAATAGAATTGTAAGAAAAATGCGTGTAAGCTCACATCTTCGGAACTGTTGGACGGATTTGTATCAAACTGAATGAATTGTATTGCTGATATTGTACTTTAATAAAAGTTGGGGTGTTTTGGGTGTTTGAGTCATTAAGCCCACGCAAACAAAGTTGCGGGCGTCAAATATCAATACAATAGTTAAAACTATAGCTAGCAGCAGCCTTTTTCAAAATACTTTAAAGACCCAAAAAAATAATTCTACTCCGCGATTTTCTGCATATATTTAAAATATTTTTAATTTATTTACTTACACATTTAATACAATTAAATCACATAAGTAGAAAACGTATAAAATAATGAATGCAGTGGGATTCGAACCCGCGCTTTTTAGAAACCGTCGAAGTACCCGCGTTTCAATATTTTATACGTTTTCTAATAATGTTCTTAAATTTCCTAAGTGTGTAACACTTTAATATATTTGAAATATTAAATCATTTTTACCGTTTTTTGAAGTGTTATTTACACACTTAGGAAATTGGAAATTATTAATAGATAAGAAATTTATTTAATTATTACTTAAATAAACCAGCGGTATCATAACGGAAATACACCGATAAGCGCAACAAGTTTTAACTATAAGTTAAATTAATCTATTCATCTCTATTCGTATTATCCCGTAATCGAGCACTCGGAGGAAGATAAAAACACGATGATGTATTAAAAAACAAAAAAAAAACATACGAATCACGACGAAATCTTCGAGATTTTTTCTACATTCGGATTTCAGCTTGACTTGTAATGTCTTACATAATTTGAAGCAATGATAAATGATTTACTTTGCAAGTCGCGAGACGCGTTAGTCTTTTTGACTTCATTTCCTCTTTGGAAATGTAGGTTGATAATGATGAATTATTGTTCATGGAAAACAAATTTTGTACTCGTCCTCATTCTGGGAATAAGATTCGAAATATTTGCGAAATTGCCTTTGGTGGAAGAATTTGGATATTATATATTTACTGACTACATGACTGAACTATTTAGTTTTATCTCACGCCAGCGTTCTCACTTGAATCACAACCTTTGCTTAAATTTATAATTTTAATTGTAATGAAATAAACACTAAATGTTAAGCGAATTATACCACAATACGATTGTCAAAATTCCATTTAAATCGGTTAAGCCGTTTCTGATATACAGACAGATAAACAGACAAACAAAATTTTTTTTCACATACCTTCCATGTCAAGACATAGATCAGAAACATTTTTATTATAAGTATAGATAATGTTTTGCGTTAATGAATTAGTATATAAAGTACGTAAAGGTATTTTAAAAAAAAAAGTATTGATTTAAGTGGTAGTGACAAATCACTATGTCCTCCTTTTTATTTAAACATTCTAGAATACAGGAGTCAGTAACATTTTTACCCGGCGGGTAATTAAATTACATCTTTTAACATTTTAAAAGTGACACATATACTTAGGATATGAAAAACATATGGCTAACAGGGGGCGTTAAACTGCTGAGAGTTACCTAGTATTGAGAAAAGGACATGGCTGCTATGGAGGACGACGTGTCATCTTTATACGTCTGTACTTTGGACAACAGAATCTAAAATCACAGTATATTAATTTAATCCGTTACTCAATCAGTGACTCACAGACAACGTGCTGCCAAAACTACTGGAAAAACAGTGAAAGTGGGACTATCAAAGCTCCAAAAAATTTATGTGAAAATAGTATTGGAAATAGACATATTTAGAAAATGTATAAAATTTGAACGCAGCGGGATTTGAACCCGCGCCTCTTGAAATCCCGCTGCGTTCAAATTTGTATACGTTTTCTAAATATGTCTTTTTTCAATTTCCTTTATGTGGGAATAACACTTTAAAAATGTTAACAAAATATAAGATTGGAAATAACTTGCCAAGGGGCTTAAATTCCACACAAACGAAATTGCGGGCGGCAATTTGTCAATTTGTTAATATTCCTAATGATTGTTTATATGTCCGACATTCGTTGACATTCGGAGAGGTTGAGTGACACACAATGTGCGTCCTCCTCACGACGTATGCATATCCTCCATATCCCTCCAACAGGAAACAACATAAATAAATGTCCTAATTGACATTGGAATAACAAAGCGGTTATTTGATGAGGAAAGATTTGACGATTGCGAGTTATGTATGTTTTTTGTTAGTTATTTTAGCTTCACGCTTTTTTCAGCATAGCAAGAAGGCAGAGAGAGCTTAGTGATAAGACACTTTAAAATTTCCGTCGGAATCTGAGACATTGTGTGTAGAGTGGCGTAACCCAAGATTAAAAGAAAAAAAACAGAAAGAAATTCGGATTATACTGAATTATATTTTGAAATGAAACTATTTTTAATCGGTAGACTCTACCTGTGACCCGCGATGATTCTATTTTCGAATACCAACATTATACGCGATTAATCGGGTTAAAAATAGTTTATTTCAAAATGTGTAATAATCGTGAAAATCAAAGAACTTATTAGTTATATTTTCTTCATCTATAGTTTATTTGTAAATACCGCATATAAATTTGAAGGAATTGAACCTACAAGTATCGCGAATAGGTATATTCCTATAGTAACTGGGCCACGATTACGTATATAGCAAATTTACGTTTTAAACTAGCGACCCGCTCGCAGCTTCGCCTGCGTAAACTACAGACTAAATTTATTTATATTTCGTTGTATCACCCACCTGCGTGCTCACTTAAATCACAAACTTTGCTTAAATTTATAATTAATATGTTTATAAGTTAGCTTTTTTGAACCGATTGAAATGAAATAAACATTAAATGTTAAGTGAAGTTCACCACAATACTCAAGAAAATCAAAAATCATTGTTTTGGGTTTTATTAAACAATACTGATAAATGCCCGTAATAGTATTTTTTCACATACAACTTCCATATACAGACAGCGACCAGTTACATTTTTACTATATATATAGATTAATTGATACCGTTGGCACATAAGCAACGCTTCCTTAACGTGTACACCCATGTCACTTTTAATAAACCTGTATGTTTAATATATGGTAGTGTGGGTAATATATGTTTTATTACTTTGGTGTATTTTTGCTGGATTACTATAAAAGTAACAGCTGCTAAAAGCAAGCTTCATCTCTATACAATCCTGACTTATGACAAATGTCTTAATCCAAAGTTTTTCCTTGACGCGGACTCACTTATTGATTTCCATAATTGATATTAACGAATTGTACGAACGTGTGAAGTTAAACTATTGTAATAGTAAATTGCAATGAAATTTAGTTAATCAAAGAGGAATAGCATTGTAAATAAGAGGTAATATAGGGACAAAAGGAAGCTAACGTGGCGTAAGGAAAAAGTCTGACAGCTGACTTGATGATGCGGGTTCAATCCACACTGGGGATATGTCCATAATTGAACACTCACTCTAGTACAACAAATACGCATTGTCCTAAAATCAGTTGGAAAATGGAAAACGGAGTGGTTTGACACTACGTTCTATCTGGCTATCTTGCTATTCGAAATAAAACGCACATATCGAAGAAAACAACTAATTTCTATTACAGAACAGTTATCAAAACTTGTATTGAGGCTATCGTGGCGCAGTGGGATAGCGGCTGATTGTAAACACGAATAGTTGTGGTTTCGATTCCTACTTGGGGATTGATTGTATTTAAATTATTTTCATTTTACCGCTCTAGTTCAAGGCAAGGCGCGGCTTTGGAATCTGCCACTCAACATGCAATGTCTTGAATTCAGGCGGAGAACAGTGTCTTGTGCAAGGGGGCTCAGAATAAAAGTATTAAATTCTATTTTAGACCTTTTTCTATTTCTATTTTATTCTTTCTACAATATCTCAGACACGACTGACCAACAACTTGAAATACTTATGAAGTATATACTAAAAATATTCAAAGTAATAAAGAGTATGATGAGAGAGATATGACAGTAACTAATAAACAACAAGTATGGTCGCAATATCATAGGCAATATTTATACAATTGTAAATATAACTCTAACACTTGACACTGTGTTCTCTTGGACTACTCTGTGCTATGCGGGAAAAGCATGAAGCAAGTACTAGTATTGATCAACCATCTTAAAATTTATTTCATCATTGGAAAGATAAAGAAATAGATAACCAATACATTAGGCATTATTTTAAAATAATCTTTAGAAAGAGATTAAAATATCAAAACACATGCGTAAGTGTTAAAGATTTTTATCAAACCGTTTAAGATAAGCAGCTGATTATTGGATGCTATTAAAGGGATTATTTAAATAATCAAAGTATTTCAACTCGAGATAAAGTTTTTTGTAAAAAAAAGACAAATAGGTACTTAGGAAGCAACCTATTTAGGAGAAACAAGAAAAGCTTCTAAAAGATGGGATGTAAATCTTAAAACACTCCTTTCTCTACTTCCCGCATGCATTCGAAGCATTGCTGAGTGACGCAACTCAACATCGCATTTGTCTTAATTTAAAGATAATCGTTCCCCGTGAACTCACTACTGGCGTCTTTACGGTCAGACGATATCTCACTGCGCCACAATGCCGTCACGGCTACTACAAGGAAATATATTTACAGAGAGCTCTGTCATTAATTAGTCTATTTCCTTCTTTCAAAATTATTAAGTTTAAATTAATTAGTTTACAGTGTGTAAGCCTTTTGTTTATTTGATTGTTTTACTTACTTCTTACTTAAAACCTTGTTTTATTAATTATAAAATAATATAGAAATAAGTAATAATATGTGAAATTATTGGATTGGAACATAAGACTAACAAAAAGTGTCACCAATTATATATGCTTCTTGCATATTTAATATATTTAAATAAAAATATTATATATATATATAGTCTATGAAAAATCGTAAGTTACGACTCATAACTAATGACTCAAATTTTGTACTTTAACCAGAACGGTACATATAAAAATTTCATTACTACCCTTTTTAGAAAATGTATTAAAAATATTTAACGTTGCGAGATTTGAACCCGTGCCTGTCCAAGCACTCTGGTCGCTAAACCGCACATTCTACAACTGGCTAAGTTGATTTTTTTTTAATTTCACGCTTCTCGCATAGCAGGGTAGGCAGACAACGTAGTGTCTTGATATCGAAGCAGAGAAATGAAAACAATCTAAATAATAATCGAATCCACAACCATCGCGTATAAAGTCAGACACTGTCCCACTGCGCCCCATTAGCCTTGTGATTATCGAAATTCTTATACAATACCAAACGACTTTTTTCTTCTTTCGGTAGCAAAAATTTGTAAAAATATCTCTACAGAGATGCTAACAAAAAATATAATTTCTAATAATCGTATAAGAGTCTTTTACCGCCATGTTTACATTCTCATACAAAACAACACACCCTAATTGCATATATTAACCGAGTTGAAACTAAAAATAAAAATCTAACTCACTGTTTCATATTAATAACGTACGCGATAAGATAATAAACAGTTTTAAAAATATTTTCAACATATAAGTGAACTAATTTAAGTTTTTTTCTTAATATTCTATTTATGTCTTCACATAAATTTTGTAAGTGGATGTATTTTGCAGTGTGTAAATGAAATGTAGTGTTTAATCACTCTGTTTTCTATGCATGCATGCGTGCGTGCTGCAGATATTAACGCCGCGCCTTGTCTTAGCATCAAAGCATAGAAATTAAAATATTCAAAATATATTTTAACATTTTTTTTAATTATATGTCAATAACACACTTAGGAAATTGAAAAACATATTTTTAGAAAACGTATAAAAATTTCCAAGAGTCTAAGTTGGACTGAACAGTTTCTAAAAGGCGCGGGTTCGAATCCAATAAAGCAAGCGCGGCGTTGAGCTCTGCCACTTAACAAGCAATGTGTCGAATTCGGGCGGACAGTGAAAAACAGAGTAATCAGGTTTTTTCTGACTTGTTTTTATTTATTCTAACTATTAACGACTTAAACTTAAATTTATATAATTCAAAAGGCATAATTTATTATTATTTTTTAAAATTTTATTCGTCAACGATTCAGAAATATTCGTTCAAATACCATAAATTTAATTAGTTAGGCCGTCCTTTTATATTAACTCATTTTCTATACTTTTGTAAGCATAATAAGAGAGTTTTTAACATTTGAAAGTGAAAAACATATAAAAATTTAAACGCTTGGAAACCGTCCAAGTGGTCTGCATTCCCTGTTGAGTGTTGCCTTTATAATTTCATATACGAGTATGTAGAAATTTCGTGTACCAAGAATCAGTTCTTGGGTCGCGGTTAAAGTCAATTTAATTTTATTTGTTTCTAGTATGACCCACAATATATAAAACTATTTTATATTTTCAATGACAGTACGATATTTTTGACAGTGCCAGCTTTCTATTAAACAGTTTATCTGTAGAACGCATGGCTTAGCGGTCAGAGCGCTTGAACGGTTTTCAAGAGGCGCGGGTTCAAATCCTGCTGCGTTCAAATTTTTATACGTTTTCTAAATATGTATTTTCCTTTGTGTGCGAATAACACTTTAAAAAAATGTTAAAAAAATAAAAAAACATTTTTTTTCAATACAGCCCCTAAAATATATTGTTAATGTTTAATTTCCTTAGAAGATTACTTTTGGTTTCAATGGTATTTAGATTTGTGTATAAAGAAGTTGCATGATACGAGAGGCTTAAACTTAAGCTACATTCAGGAAAGGAATTAAGAGGGTTCACCCATCAATTAGGCTATATTTTCCAGGTTGCTTTTGAATCCAAGCTAAGCTAGTAATTTTTTTCATAACCTTCCCCTTTATCGTCTATTAAGACACAGAAAATTACTGAAAATATGTGTGGGTTTAATTGCATACGTATTGAGGTCCTCCATCCGTGAGCCACAGTTGACCCATCGATCAAGATATACAATATACAAAGTAAATATAAACACATTCCTACGAGTAAATCCATACTAACAACCAATGCATCTAATAACAAAGTTCTCAACTTTCAAAACAGTACTTTGCTTCTAAGTTTTTTTCTTTTTACGATCTTCAAAACATCATTACTTCATTTAGTCTTTAAAACGATCTTTTGGAAATCGACTAATTCTATTAACTTTTCACTCAGCTGTTAAGTTGAATGAAGACTTACAAAGTTCTTGTAGTGCATTAACGAGAAACCAAACTGTATATTGAATGAGAAAAATTAACTCAAGTGGTTCTGGAAATTAAACCGGTGTTTGGAATAATCAGTTAATTGGTGAATTAGTTTATATTACTTGTTTGACTTTATATGGATTAAATTGAGAAATTGACTATAGAACGCCATTATAGGATGTAAAGGGCGTGTCTAATTAAAAATGCCTAAATTTGATAAAACATGTTTATATATTGGTTATAAATCATGATGTTTGTGTTTTCGATCCCCATTGGTGTGAATGTTTATATTTAAATTATTTTCATATCACAGCTCTAGTTCTAAGACACAGCGCAGTGTTAAGTTCCGCCACTCAACGCGAAATGTTTTACGTTCGGGGAGAAAACAGAGAAAACAGAGAAGTGTGAGTAAATTAAAGGAGAACTCAATTTTTTTTAGATATAAGCATTGATCATAAGCACCAGTGAATGCTCACTTCGAAACACTTGCAGATAAACTCAGATTGCCGCGTTCCTATTTAAAATGTAAGGCAAATAACTGACATTGATACTGCCCGTAGTCTAGTTTACTTATATATCATTTTATCATATAGAATGCTATTATGGGGCAGTGCCACAGACATAAATTAATTTTTTAGCTCTAAGCACGAGATTCTTGGCGAGATGTTTTTAAACACATAAGTACACTTATATTTGTTTCGCAATATATATTATAATATTTTATTTGTCCTACAGCATATTTAGTGTTATGCTAAAAACAGTGATAGACATATGATAGGGATGAGAAATAAAGGTGTAACTCCAAGTTACCATCACCGTCAAAAAGTAAATAAGTATTTTATGGCTCTGAGTATACGTATCTATAATATAATTTCACAAGCTATGTTAGGCTCGCCACTACAGATTTAAAGCCAGTATAAAAATAATATTATTAAGTAAAGCTTATTAGCTTAAGAATGTTTAATAGATAAAAATGTATAGAAGTAATATGATTTGAGTTCAGTGCAGGTAAGGTACCACTCTATTAAATAATAAAATTGTAACTTTTATATTTGAAAAGAACAACTGTTGAGTTTCTTGTCGGCTTTTCTCAACAGCTGCCTTTTCAGCCGGTGGTAACTTTATGTTTATTCGACGATTCAAAAATGCTTGCAAAAATCTATTTGAATAAAGTATATTTTGAACTTGAATTTGAATTTGAAGTGTACTCTTTACACACAGGTATTGTTAATATTTGACAATTGTTCCGCCTCTTATTTCTGTAATGTCACTTGTATTGCTGTGCATCTATTGTTTTCGTTTTGTAATAAATCATGTTGTATCAGAAAGAAAACGGTTTATAACCAGTCTAACGATTCACTTTGCCTAAGTTTATCAATAAAACATTAGTTAATTCATATATAAATAATCACTACTTCCAGTCAGATAAAAACTTATATCATTAATAATGTTTATTTAGAAACAAATCAATTTTATTCTAAATAAACATTATTAATGATATAAGTTCGGTGTTAAGTTCCGCCACTCAAAGCGCAACGTCTTAAATTGGGACGGAATGCGAAGAACGCAGGGTCTGTACTCTAGGGTCTCTCTGACTAACCTAATATGCGGAAAAAAAGACAATATGATTAAGCACGATCCGCTCAACCCCTAAAATAACCCTATTAGATTGGGACAGATCTGTTAATGAATCCTTCCCGGATCAATCCCGGATATAATGTTTCCCGGGACTTACAACTTGATCGATGGTAGTAAATTAACTAGGAGTACCGTTGTTTCGTTGGACAAATAAAACAAGTTAATATGTATATATTAACTGTGGCTTCAAGAAAAACATTATTAGAGAATGTATCAAAAAATTTAAACCTTTTTTTATGTGTTATTCATATACTTAGAGAATTAAAAAAATATTTTTAGAAAACGTATATAAATTTGAACGCAGCAGGATTTGAAGCCGCGCCTCTTGGAAACCCTCTGACCGCTAAGTCATGCGTTCTACTTCCGATTCCCAAACGGCGCAGGTTCAAATCCCGCTGCGTAAAAAATATTATACGTAATTTAAGAATGTTTTTCAAGATAATTTTCAAATTTTGATTTAGCTACTGTTTTTAAAATGCTGATTTCACATAAGCGTATTCCTATGTTTGTAACAAATCAAGAAGTTTTCAACTTGTTTTCAACTTAAGTCTAAGCTACACAGCAGATTCTATAACTTTTACAATCGTTTGCTTTTTAAAAGAAGTAAACTAGACAACACTTTACAGTTGAAGCAAAGTACTGGAAAATATATATTTTATTTCAAGCAAAATTTCAAGAAAACGATAATAATAAAGTTTAATGTCATATCGTGAAAAGTTTTCTGAAATGTTATAATTTTATTTAATTATCTCATTATTATAACTTTTTTACCTATGTTACATAGGTTAAATGCAATCGTAACGTTGATGATAAGTGTTTGATTTTGCATATCATGATTATAGAATCAATAATTAAAAAAATATATTAAAAAATATCCACTTGTCTGGTCTGATTAAACAGCATGACGTTAGGTTTCATCATCATCTCGAAATGTCTCTGAAAATGGGCGGAAAGTCGAAAACGTAGTAACTAAATTCTCTCTGCCCATGCCATCTGATAATAGTCACCCGTCACTTCTGTACATAATATAATAAAAATTAAACAGATCGCTGTCTGTACATGGAAGACATCTGAAAAAAAAATTATGGGGGCGTTTATTAATGTAATAAAACCCAAAACAATGACTTGGTTGAATTTTCATTTCTGTTTGTCTGTTCATTTGCTTGTCTGTGGGTTTGTGCACGCTAATCTCACAAACGGCTTAACCGATTTGAATGCAGTTTGACAATTTTGTATTTTGATAAATTTCCCCTTACATTTAGTATTAAATTAGTTTCAATCGGTTCATAAATAGAAAAAAACCAACAACAGCTTAAATTACAATCGTGCAGTTTACGCAATCGAAACTAGTAACAAATATAAGTAGGAAACTTTTTTTAAAACATTAGCTCAAATGAGCCACAATGGCGTGAATTATATATACATTTTTTTAACATTTTTTATAAAGTGTTATTATTCCCACACTAAGGAAATTGAAAAAGACATATTTAGAAAACGTATACAAAATTTTATACGTTTTCTAAATATGTCTTTTTTTATATATACATTATTTCAATTTACCTATTAATTATACAAAGAGACCATTAGGTCTTGTTCGAGCTAGCTAGCTATTGTAGTACAATGTACTGTACTGGTATTTTGTACCGTAGTGAAGGGTTTACTTAATTGCCCCCGATTAAATATATGAAGGAGAAGCTTTATTTAGCTATGTATGTCTTCACAATATTCCTTTTGATATTGAATAAATAATTATTTATATTATAGTTACAGTTGATTAGTTTATTGTTACTTTTATAAATAATTAATAGAAATATATACATATCTTCTATCTGTTCAATTAAATAAAATGTTTGGATAATGTCTCTGAGGTGGCTGTTTGTAATATTCTAATAATCGCTTTTTAATGCATATGGATGTACTAATGCATATGCATGTTCATTTATATAGCGATTTATGCATAAAAAATTTCACTATTTTTGTCTGTCTGTCTGTTTTTTGTTCCGGCTAATGTCTAGAATGACTTTCACTCACAGATACTTGATGTAATAAGAGTAATTTAGGTTTATGTTTTATTAGAATTCTACGCGGGCGAAGTCGCGGGCATGGCTAGTGCTCTAATAAACTAAACTATAACAAACAACTCAATGCCGTGTTAGTAAAAGTTATTTAGTGTGGCGGGCACTTTTCGTTACTCAAAAACAAATCATGCCGCAGTGGGATCTCGTGGGTTTGATTCCCACTGAATAGTTACATTTATATTGTACTATTTTTTTCACTCCAGTAAGAAAAAGATGGGCGTTGTATTTCGGCATTTAATTTAGAACGTCACAAATTTAGGCGGAAACTAAAACAATTGGGTCTTTTGGTAATTTTCTTGTCTCTTAAACTTACACATTGGTGTGTAGCTTTAAGCGACAAGAAAGTTACCACCTTTAAGGAATTATTATAATTTGTGGTCCAAATATCAAATTCAACAGTAATTTGGTGTTAAAGTATATATTTTTTTGTTTTATAGCTTTTAACCCTGAGCAGAACTTAGGGTATAATAAATTACGAAAAGTGCGACATCTGAAGTATAATCTTAGTAGACAATATACAATTTACCACAACATTTTTATTTAACATTGGTGTTTCAATGCCATCATGTAGTAAATACAAGCAATACATACTTATATTATACATTCAAAAGTAAAAAGTAACTAGTCTGTCTGCCTGTCTGTGGCGTATTCACGGCCGAACCGCTGAACCGATTGTGATAAAACTTTTATACAGATACTTGAGAGTCTACGGAAAACAGACAAAACAGAGGCTTATTCTACCATTTATTTAAAGAAAATTCGAGAATTTCATTGATTTACGAAACGACCACTGAAAATACACACAATAGAAACAGCTATAGATCACGCGGCCGAAACCGCGAGCGGGTTGCTAGTCCTAACTAAATTTTATGAGTAAATTAACAGCTTTTGTTTTGAAAAAGACATATTTAGAAAACGTATAAAATCTTGAAAACCGTTCAAGAGGCGCGGGTTCAAATCCGGCTGCGTTCAAATTTTTATACGTTTTCTAAATATTTCTTTTTCAATTCCCTTAGTGTGTGAATAACGCTTTAATAAATGTTAAAAAAATATAACTTTTGTTTTATTTGATATATGTGACAATGTATTTATAAGCGACCTCTATATACGATATTAAAATACTATATTACAATACAATTTATTAGATAAATTTATCAGTAACTATGTGGGTGGTAGCGTAGGCGTCTTTGTTAGTCATTCCTTACTTATTCACCCATATTGGGTACCGCTTAGTGCGAATTATTTTAACCTCTAGTAAAGTAAATAATTTAATGGAAAAGTTTGAAGAACAATTAATTAAAAGAGACATATTTTGATAAAGTATAAAAATTTTAACGCTGCGTTCAAATAAGGACGCTTTAACTAAATGCTAGAAACTAATTAATTGTTTGGGAAATTGAAACACACTTAGGAAATTAAAAAATACATATTTAGAAAACATATAAAAAATTGAACGCAACGGGATTTCAAGAGGCGTGGGTTCAAATCCCGCTGTGTTCTAATTTTTATACGTTTTCGCAACACACTGCTATTTCTAAAAAGAGTGAAGCTGACACAATTTGTAGAAAGCGCATTAATAAAGTTTAAAATATTATTCAATACTTTCATTTCGAGCCTCTTTCCACTACTCTCCTAAGTACATGCGTGGCCTGAAGTTAGTTAGTTAGGAACGATGTTAGGTACTATATTACAATTATTTTGTCGTTTTTATTCGATCTCACCATCAACTACTATCCACAGCACTAAAAAGTTGCCACTTCATAATTTAATTATATTCAAAAATAAATATAATGAAAATAATAATTATATATGCTAATTTGTAATTTACATACGGATCACGTTAACAGAGTGCCCTTTTGTATTCAATTAATTATATTATAGAATATATTTATTACAGGTTATTATTGTTTATACATTGAGTTTTAATGTCATTCAAATATTTGTTAAAAAGCAGTGGCGCAATGGGACCCTTGACTGTAAGCGCAATTGGTTGTGGGTCGCACTCCGAGTAATAATTAGAATTCAATTATTTTAATTTCTCATTTAATTGAGATCCGCCACTCAACACGCATTGTCTTTATGTCAGATGGAAGTGGAGAAGGGAATGTCTTGACAGAAGGTTCTCTCTCAAGAACTCTCTCTCTCTCAAGGGTAGTCAATCCTGCTATGCGGAAAAAACGTGAAGCTAAAAAAAACATATAATTCACCATATTGTTTCGATGGCCATATCGAATGTAAACTTCACACAATAACATCGTCTTTAGAACTAAGGGTGTAGTCTTAATTTGAGTCCAATTAGATATCGTCAAATTTTGGCTCCGGCAAATACAGGCTTTGGCCGCGTGAACTATAGCTGTTTCGTATTATCTGCGGCCTTTTTGAAGAATATTAAAATTCCTGGGAAAACTAAAAAAATTAGAGAAATAAGTAGCGGTTTAATCCTACTGACGTTACAGCAGACCGACAGACAGATTATTTTCACATTTATATTAGTATAATTTTCATTATAAATAGACACTGAAGAAAAATGCTCTTTATAACTATAAGGGCAGAGAAATAAGTGATTTTTCGCTAAAATTATTTTTATATGATTCATAGTTACACTCAAATTCATTTCTATGATATTAACTAAGCCAATTAAGACAAAATATATCAATTGAGTAATTGAAATAAACGTAGAGCTTACCTACTAAGCATTATCTAATAATAAGCTACCAAATATTTTATCCAATCTATTTCTGTTCCCAAGAAAGCTAGTCTCAATTAGATCGCAATATAAGGAATAACCATAAAGGATAACTTTAATTGCCCCATTCCATTCCTAATCTCTATAGCAGATATATAGTGCCTTTCACACTTGCATTGGGATCGCAATTTTTAAAAAGAGACTCCTCATTCGTGATCTTTGCAATGCATAGAGAGGAGTTCAAAGCAGTGCCTAGCACTTGCGATCCAAGTGTATGATTTAAGTATTTTCCTCTCCATTTTCTGATAGAAAAATTATAATCACACTCTGTTCTTTATTTTGTACCACTTTAGATCACAGTTGGTGGGAAAAAATATTTTTATATGACATATGAATATTTTTGATATTACAACTCATGTCAAGAAAATAATCAAAGATAGAACAATCTTAGCGATAAAACACTCCGTTCTCCATATTGTTGGCGGAGCTGTTTGAATCAATAACAAAAAATGTCAAAATATAACAAAAAAAAAATAAAAGAAAGATTGACAATTTTACAGCCTGTGGCCGTAGGTGGCCTTATACCGAGAAGTGATCTCTTACCGGCAACCTTTTATTGAAATTAAACTTATAAAAAGAGATTTTAGCTGACCTTAAAAGATTTACCATTAGGTAAATTCCAATATTTGCCAATATATATATTACTATGCAAATAATAAAATAAACCAAATACAAATAATAAAGAATACTTAACGTAAGTATCGCAGAAAGCAGAGAGCGTTTCTAAATCGTTAGTGTGAAATATCTTACGTGATATTCGGAACACGTGCGAGTTACGGGTATCCTGTGTACGGACGGCAATAAGTGAATAACCGTTGACTCATACCACAATGATTCGTCTTATAAAGTCACTCGAATATAATTTAGGGAATTCTAACATCTAATTGTTTTCTTATGAATATTCTGATAATAAATATTTGACTTGATTTTTTTTTATATTAATACAATCAAATTAATATTAAAAAAAAAACAATTTGAGGCCACCGTGACGCAGTACGAGACTATCTGAATTTGAATTCTGTGTTCGATTCCCACTTGGCAGAGTGCATAACATTTTTCATTTTCTTTTCATTTTATATTAATTATTTTCATTTCGTGGCATTGAGTTCCGCCATACAACATGCAATGTTCTGATTTCGGGCGGAAAGTGGAGAATGGAGAAACTTGACATTCCGATTGACATTAGGACAAATAAGTGATTTGTGGCGATTGTAGCGCATCTGCGCTATATCTATTACAAGATGATAGCAGATTCGAATGTAACTTGGAAGAATGTATGCTTAAAATATATTCACATAGCAGTGTAGCCAGAGAGAACGTAGTGTCAAAACCGACCGTTATCCACTTTCTGCCTGAATTCGATAAATAGCGTATTGAGAGGGAGAACTTAACGCCGCGCTTTGTCTTAGGTACCAGAGCGGAGAAATGAAAATATTATTAAAATATAATCACTGTCCTGAGTGGGAACCGAACACACAACCAATCGTTTTGTTTCAATCGTTTACAGTTAGACACGATGGCCTACTGTGTAATAATTTCAAATTTAATTCTGTAACTATTTGATTGCTATAACTTTTTTAATCGCAGTTGGTCAGTCAAATTAATAAAATAAAATAAGATGTCTGCCTACTGCCATAAAAAAAGAAATTCCACGCGGACAACCAACATCTGTTATACGTATAGAGCGTAAAAGCTAACGAAGTATTTTCTAATACCTGCGTTTTTAATTAAAACTTTGTTAAATAGTTTAAAGAAGCTTATGCCGTTCACAATATAAAAAGTAAATGAGGCTAGTTAAAATTACAGTTTTTTTTCTACTAAGTACTGACTATTAAAATAAAACTTTTTAGAACTTAAATATTAAATTTAAAAAATATATATTACATACACTTTAAAAGTATTTTCCCTGCATAGCAGGGTAGTCATAGAGAACTTAGTGTCAAAACACTCCGTACTCCACTTTCGGCCTGAATTCGAGATATTGCGCATTAAGTGGCGGAACTTTACGCCGCGCTTTGTCTTGTACCAAAGCGAAGATATGAAAATATTTTAAACATAATCATTAATTACTCTGAGTGAGGATCGAACCCACATAAAATCGCGTTTGCTGTCCCACTGTCCCACTGCGCCACGAAGGTCTGATAAATAAGTGCATACAGATAAAGCAGATAATAAATAATAAATAATCCATGGCGTTTTAATTACTTGATGGTTGTATTTTTTTTTTACACACGGCTACGTAGGCAGATGGCACCTAGGGTGTGATATTAATTGTATAAACTAATTAAATTACAATGGACAAGAAATAAAATAGTAAATAAATCACATATTAAATTATTTTTATTTCTCCGCTCTGATAAAACAAAATTCTGCCACTCAATCTTGAATTTAGACGGAAAGTGGGGAACGGAGTGTCTTGACACTATATTGTCTCAGGTTCCCTGCTATGTGGGCAATAGTATAAAGTTAATAAATAATATATGAATCATAATTAAAAAAATTATATTAAGTTTCAAACTCCACTTTCTACATTATTTTTGTATAAAAAGAACCAAAGCCTACACGTACTCAGTTGATATATTGATAGCCTACTTTAAATACAAACATGCGTCATTTCAACAAAATTTATACGACAATAAGCTTATTAGCAATTATCTTACTGCAATCAGTATTGTTTATTGTATATTGACCAATTTACTTTATTTATATAATAATATCTTAGTACTGTATCTATCATTGGTTCCGTGTCGGATTTAGATTAATCTTAATAGTCTAATAGCAACAGCCGACTTTGTTTGTATGGTATTCTAGAGCGAATTTTGTTTTCATATTTATGTCCCACCCGTATGATGAGGTCTATCGTGGTGAAGAAGGAAAGCGTCTGATTAAAACACGATGAGTGAACTTTCAATCCAGGAAATGATTATATTTCAATTATTTTAACTTCCCTCCTCCGGTAATACAAATTGCAGCGTTGAGCTCCGCCAAAATGCAATGTCTTGAATTCGGGCCAAAACAGGCGGAGCGTCAGTATAATATTATCACACTAAACCATAATCACACAGGATTCTCTTTGTTTTTGGGATGCGAGATAAATCATGAAGCTGAACAGCATATAATTTAAAATGGGCAGAGAGAAATTATTGATGTCACTCCGTGCTCCCTTTTTAGTACATTTTGTGTTAGTAGCCATGTATATAAAACTAAACGCTATATTATGTCAAGTAAATGGAAAATATCAATATTAATAGAATACATAACAATGTTAGGTTAGTCCAGTAAAGTGGGTGCAAATAAAAATGATACTTCAATATACCTAGGAGCTAGTTTCCGCGGTAACCATTCTCCTCCGTTTGTTAGAAATTTCCATAGAAATGTGGATCTATTGAATACATTTAATATTATGAACTAATTTTTTTACAGCTTTACAGTTTTTTTTACAAAGCAGTGTAGTCAGAGAGAACCTAGTGTCAAGACACTCCGTTCTCCACTTTCCGCCCGAAATCGATATATTGCGTGTTAAGTGTCGCGCTTTGTCTTAGGTACCAAATAAATGAATTTACATAATACATAAATAATATTTCCCAAAATCAGTATCGTACCCACAACTATTGAATATATATCACTTGCAATCAGATGCTTCCTTCCTAAGAGCAAACATAATGGCTAATCAACAGTTTAATTAGACTACGGATTTTTTTAGTTACATTGCAAATGTTGCTAAAACAATGTGACAATAAGTTAACTAGTTAACTTGTTTCGTGTAACGTTAGTCTTGTGTACACTCTATGAAAAACGTTCTATAATTAAATGAACAAAATCGCAATACATATCAAGGCCTGGAGAATTAAAAAATAAAAACTGTAGTTAGAGCATTTACATTTACGACTTTACTCAATGGCACGTGTCTCGCAATCAATAGAAAAAGAAAACATAGTGATTTACCACTAATTTCCTTGCCTAGTCTGCAGAATACCAAAAAGTATATAGGCAACTAAGCTTAAGTCTTGAGGCACTTAAGAATGCTCAGAGCGAATAGCTGAGTATTTTAATTTAAATTGTTTTCTGTATCACGCCTTAGGACCACAATAAACCTACCACGGCTTAAATCTACACGGCAAGAAAAACGATATTACTACACAGTACAAGCCTATTCACGCCTATTTTGCAGATAATGTGGCCATAAAAGGCCTTACCCAAGCAGTAAGATCGAAAATAATATAAAAATGCTGTATATATATATACGTATCTCTATATTTATCTATGTATTTATTACTATAATAAAACGCTAAGAACAGAATGTCTGTACGCGCACATCTTCGGAACTACTGAACCAATTTGAATGAAACATTTTTTATTGTATAGCTTTCAAGCTTGGGCAGGGCTTTAATCTCTTCGAAAAGTAGAACACCTGATATAGAACTATACTATAAAATATATAAATATACTAATATACCAGCTATACTAAAATATAAGGAAATTACGGTTAAAAAAAAATGTTTAGCATACGAAGTTGCGGGCAGCTACTAGTGATATTAAAATCTCGTAAGATATACTATTTGGAAACTTAAGAAATGATTATGAAAATTTGGTAAAAATATAGTTTTTTTTAAATCTTTTTACTAATTTCGTCTGTTTCTAATAATTTGAGAAAATTTAAGAAGGCTTATATTTCTCCTATTTCTTGGCATTCGGGTTGCTTGAAAATTTGCATATGTGTCCAGATCTGACGACAATGCAATATATTCATAGCATGAACGTGATGTTTCTTTTTTAACCTATTTTCCCTTTTATCTCTTTTCCTAAATGCCATATTTTTCAACTATATACTTTCACAGAATTAATACAGATTAGATTCCTTTAATTTTATGTAGTGTTACAAATATATATATTATTAAATGATTTATAATCTATACATATAATAAAAATATAACTGATCGCTGTCTGTACATGAAAATATGTAGAGAAAATATTGGGTGTATTTGTGAATATATTAGAACCCAAAACGATGATTTTTAATTTTCTTTTCTGTTTGTCTGTGCGTGAACGGTCAGAAAGCGATTTGAATGTAGTTTTGACTATTGTATTTTAGGAAATTTAAAACACTTTTAATCTAACTTAGCCAATTTTTAGACTAAAAAATTAAAACTAATTTCAAAATCCCAACTCAATATGATAGCTACTTGTTTGAAATATCGGTTAAAAATAGAGCGAAGTGAAGGAAAAACAAGGCAATCTATCTTTCCGATAAATGGCTACTGTCGTTTGTTTGCGAAACCGAAACAAAGATACCTATTGCATTGTACGGTATAAGTTAGCAAGGGATTTTATTTTTTTTCTTTTTCTTTGAAAGTTGTAAAGACAAAATTACACTTAGTTACAGAATTTTTACCCCCATAGTAGTGTAGACAGAAAGATCTTTTATCATGTTTTATGTGTTATTCGCACACTTTAGGAAATTGAGAAACATTTAGAAAACGTATAAAATTTGAACGCAGCGGAATTCGAACCCGCGCCTCTGGGAATCGCCAGACCGCTAAGCCATATGTTTTGAATTTTTTATAATGTTTTCAAATGTTTTTTAGTCTTTATCAAGACACTTTTTCTCCACTCGCCCGATATTTGAGATATTTTTACAGTTTTTGCTGCCGCATGCATGTTTGTATACATGATGGTATTTGTACTCCCCTGCAGGGAGTAAATAAATTTAAATTATTGATTTTTATCCGGTTGAATTACGCCAATGTCTCGAATGTCTCGAATTCACGTGGAAAATAACAGATTGTCTTGAAACTAGGTTATATATAGAAAAAACATATATTAAGAAAACGTACAAAAATAAGAAGCAGCGCGAATTGAATTTTTTATAAGTTTTCTAAATATATGTTTTTCAATTTCTCAAGCGGGGAATTAACACTTTAAAATCTTAAAAATAGATCCATTATGCCTATCTCGTTTTGTCCTCAATACACTAATAAGACAACACTAATTGAACTGACGACCACTATCACATTCCCCATGCCAAGTAAGCACCAGTAATAAAACCAGGATTTTATATCGCGCCTATTAAACTCGCACAGTATGGGCCTATCCCCCGGGGTTCTTCGAATAAAACGTTTCCTTTTACGACTAAACGCTTGTTACATGTAGGGAGCACTGTTAAATTATAGGTGAAATAGCTTAAGTTTTAAAACTACGGTACAACTGTAACACATACACAAAACTAGTCGACTTGTTATTGTCAAGTATTGTATACAAGCATGGTAAATTATGCCAAAATAGTATAACATTATGATTTCTAGGATAATAAACTATTTTTTAAAGTATTATACATAAACAAACAATTGTAAAATATATACAAATCGCTTAAAAATTTTATTTTAGTAGAACTTTAATAAAAAATTTGCAACTTAGATCGATAAGAACGTACTGCTTAATTGGTTTCAAAACACTTTTATATATAATTTAATATTTTTTGAAGCCATCATGGTTGGACGGCGTTAGGCTTTAAATTTATCGTGAGTTCGATATCCACTTGGGGGAGAGATCATATTTCAATGTATCATATAATTATTTGATTTCCCAATTTGGTAAGAGAAAGTGTTGGAATGAATTCCGCTATTCAACACGCATGTCTCGAATTCGAGCGGAAAGTGGCGAATAGTGTCTTGACTGTACTAGGCTCTCTGACTTATTTTCACATTTATGCTTAGGATATTGAAAAACAATTTTAGGAAACGTATAATGGGTATAAATGCGTATAGGCCTCTTGTGAATACAACTAATTAAACAACTAACAAAAAATTAAAAAATATAAAATAAATAGCATTCTCTCTTGCCCAACGATTGTTTGATAGTGAGTGATTTAAAAAACTTCTCTACAGAGATGTTGAACGCATAGCTTAGCTCTTAGAATGCTTGACGGCTTTCTCAAGAAGGTTTCGAATCAAGCTGCGTTCATATATTTATACTTTCTCTCTGGTATTTATAAAATGCCTTCCTGGAACAAAATGATTGATAAATATATATAAAAAGAGATTATTAGTAAAACGAAGTGCTAAGAATCTACTATGTTGAAATAGTAATTATAAATATAAAATATTTAGAGAATGAGTGAACTAATTTTTTTAACAAAACATGTGAATGCCCAAGTATAGGAAGAGCTGTGGTAAGAAATGAGTTTCACTTCTTATAAAAGCAAGCTCTAAGAGAACCAGGTTAATAATTAGTATCAGATTACCTCACACTGTACACTGCACTACATATTTTATATAATTTATAATACTGAATTTCCAAAGAAAACCACGCAGCTTTCTAATTAAAAACATATTAATATATTTATATATTTTAATTTCCTTTTTAATATTAAAGTGCACTATCGGTCAGTTAGGAATTCATTTAGGTAGTTACAAGTTCTAATCAGGCGTTATATTAAACGTATATATTTATTTTTAACACATTTATCACTATTCTTAAATTGATAGAGATTATCTGTTATCATTCACTAATATACGCTAAACTATAAGAATGATTATAAGAAGATAAAGGTGATTTGAACCCGCTGCGTTTAAATTTTTATACGTTTTCTAAATGTGTCTTTTTCAAATTTAAAATAGTTTTGGGTTTTATTGCATTAATAAATGCCCCAAAAATATTTTTGGTCATATATCTCCCATGTTCAGACAGCGATCAGTTACATTTTTATTATATATATATATATATATATATGTTCTATTCTATAAGAATAATGTGAAACCTACAATTTACAAAGTTAAGTTAGCATGTTATTATAGCCTTACTATCAACATATATTAAAACAAGATCTTTGCTTCACTACTTTAATTTTATACATACATAAATATACACATTATAGACGTTATTGCTGAAACCTATTAACTTTAATAGAAAGTCGCAATTGATTATTCTGTTCAAAGTGCTCCGAAATTATATTGTGACTGTGAACGCGATTGGTTGCAGGTTTGATTCTCAATTTCGGAAAACGATTATATTCATTTTTTCATTTTCCTGCTCTGGTAAAATGAAATGGTTCCGCCATCCTACAGGCAATGGGTTCTCGATTTTGGGCAGGAAGTACAAAACGGAGTGCCTTCATAGTAAATAAGTCGTGAAAATGAAGTTATATTAAAACTATAACAAACAATTTAAGAAAATACCAAAAAAAACGTAACAAAAGGGAACGTTCACTTGAAATTATTTATATTCCTGGTTCTCCTGGAAAAGACTTCAGGTTTAAGCTACGAAAATTTAATCATCGGATCCGGACACGTGTACCATTTTTAAAGCAAATTGTATGGACGAAAAAAAAGTTGTTTTTTTGGATTAAAAAAATGTTAGAAGTTCTTATAACAATGATGGAAAGATACACGTGTATATAATAAAAGCGTGCTTATAATATTGGGGAAAATGCCCTCAACGACTGATTGTAACTTTGTTATAAAAATACTATTATTTAGAGCTAGAATAACACAGTTTCTTTTGCCAAAATTATCTCGCTATTGTTCCTATACAAATTGTATTGGACACCATAATAAAGCCTGTGATTATTCCGAAATATTTAATAATAATAATGTCCGGTAGTCTCATACAATAGCCCAGTACTCAGTCCATCCAAATTCCTTTTCAAAGTCCCAGCTTAGTGTTCCATACTTTCTATAGTTTCTACGCGCAGGCCGGTGGCCATCTCTGGACAATTACCTGTGATGATCCCGGCTGATGCGTCACAGTGAAATACATTGCTAAGGGGACCTCTACGTGTTGGACCTGTGCCCCACGCAAGCCTTCGATAGGACCGGGTCCTTTTGAAGCCAAAAACTTTTTCGAGAGATACATAATATAATAATAATGCCAATAACTTCTATCCAGTATGCTTGAACAAACTAATAAACAGACCTGTTTTAGTAGGCTGGCTACTGCGCTTTTGGGCCTATATTGTGGATTTTCCCGTACGTGGGTGGGGGGCCTTTTTCAGATGCTTTGTCATAGTCAGTCGGCGGTCGATCCTGACATCGAGGTAGGGTGCCTGAGAGGGAACAGGGTATTGCGATGGTCTGCAGCTCCAGCGGTTGCGGAGGAAGCCTTTTTAGACACCCAAATTTAGAGCCCTGTATTTGTTGAATGACTTGGTAAACAGTGCCAAGTCATCGCCATAAACGTTCCTAGCCCAGGAACGCCCCAGCAACGTATAGGAAGGCCGCGGCTACGAGTTTCACTGTACTACGAGTCTACAATTATATAATAAGACTAGCTGTACCCGCGACTTCGTTCGTGTGTAATTGTAAAATAAAATTAGCGTAAGTTACTCCTTATTACATCAGCTATCTTCCAGTGAAAGTCCCTTCAAAATCAGTTCATCCGTTTTAGATAATATTAAGATCAAAAAAACAGACACAAAAATTAGACGAAAAAAAAATTATGATATGAATTTAGTAAAAAGCGTTTATTTTATTAGTCCTAACAGAGAATCCAATTTTATGTATTTGTATAGATACCCAATACAAAAATTTCTTGACAGAGTTGACGTTTCTCTCCTTTAATTATATAAGTATTATTCGAATACTTGTTAAATATAAGTTTCGAATTCCTGGCCAAATCAGACAATCCAATATCTATTTACCTGCGCTTAAACTTACTTTCATATACAACTTAATAGGTGAAAGCCATTAGGTCTTTACAAAGAAAAACAAAAGTCCTCTCAACTGCGTACCTAATATATATTTATAATTTTTCAATTACACAAAATGGTCATTTTCTGAGAGTAGTATAATTTCATTTTAATTATTCATGCTGAGAAGCTCGCTGGCGTTTCCCTTTTGTTCTATTTGACATTTAATATTGTAAATGAGATAAAATGATTATAATAGAAATTGTAACATATAAGTTTTTGTGACTTTGCTTATTATTACTATATTTCACGTCTTTTCACGCATAGCTCGGGAGTCGGACAAAGCCAATAATATGTTAAGATAATCAGCTCGCCTAATGCCCAAATTCGACATATTGCGTGTTGAATGGCGAAACTCTATGTCTTTTTCTTACTAGAGAGGGAAAATAAAAAAAATTGTATTTTATAAGCTAAAGAAAAAGTTTTTACAGATTACCATACTACCACTTTTTATGAATCAACAGAAACTTGTGATTCCTTAGCATTTATTAGAGCCTGGAGTTCACTTCGTTGCCCAATTTTAGTCTACTCTCAAGACAGAGCAGAAAAATAAAAATTCATATATCAATTCAAAAATTTAATATTACATCGCCTTTTTTAACCCGCTCGCGGCATCTCCTATTATACTTCTAAACTATTTCGTTTTGATAACGGTTGTAACTTTTTTATTAATGATCCGATTGAGATGAAATAACTAACACTAAATTTTAAGGGAAGTTTACCTAAATACAACAGTCAAAACCGTATTTAATGACAAAATGATCTAAACAAACAAACAATATAAGATCTGTCTGTATTATTATTGTGATAATTTATATTTTAATACAATCCAGTTTAATTTTCGAAGATATGCAGAAGGTATTTCTAATATAGTTTGAACCAGAATGTTGAAAGGATTATTCTCTGGTAAAATTATACAGAGTCAATACAGACTGTAATGATGTTTTTTAAGGAACTCCATATTACGCTAATGAGTCTAGGTTCAGATCTTGGAAAGATTTCATGGTCTAGACAAATTTATAGCCCTTTAATATAACTTACAGAGGGCATCGTAGCACATTGAGAAAAACGTTTGAAACATTTAGTTCGAATCCCCATTTGGGAAAATGATTATATTTAAATTATTTTTGCTCTGTGCAAGTTCAGATGTACATCGAAGTTAAATTCTCTGCTCTACCGTGGTTCTAAATACCAGATGAAAAGTGAAGTATATAACCCTACTTGACTCGCAAGTCCCAGGCGCTGAATCGTTTCGCTTCGTTCCACTCTTAGAAATTAATTATACCCTAAGCACTGCTCAGAGCATAGTTTTTAAACAAAATACAATAAAAACAAAACAATTAAATTTCTCCAGTGGATCTTAAGTTGACACATTACTATAAGTTGACAAATTTACAAAGAATATTACTGTTTTCTCATTCCCGGAAAGGATTATATATAAATATATTCAATGTACAGAAGTTCCGCAACTTAACACGCACTGTCTCAGATTCTAGCGGAAAGTGGTGAAAGGGTAAGTATGACACATACTATCATACGTTTCACATACTTGTTGTTATGGTAACGCGTATTTTAGGCGTTAATGTATATTTATTTCATTGAAAACACGAAAAAAAACAAACAGATTAGGCATTGTTTATAAAACCAAAGATTTCGAGTTCACTTTGTTTGCCCAAAATTGTGTAAACGACTCACTCACGAAAGTTCAAATGAAATTCTTACTTTTATGTCAAATATTTTTACTGCAAATTGATTGTTTAGTATGCAAAGGGCGTACACAAGTTTATTCTGAGCGCGTCTTTTAAATCTTCTCTTGATTAAAAGAATAATTTTTCAATATCCTCCCAAGTTTATGAAAAATTTTTGTTGGTGCATTAAGAAAGTGCTTGGTTTATATTCCATATTGTATTTACATATTTTTCCATTCATCTATCTTTTGAGGTCAACGTGGCGCAATGGGATAGCATTTAAGTGAATACGCCATGGTTCGATTCCCACTCAGAGGTATAGGTCAAATTATTTCTATTTCTCCGCTCTGGTGACAAGACTGAAGACAAAACAAGAGAAGTTCTGCTCAACACGCAATGTTTGGAATTCGGGCGGAAACTGAAGAAGTGGCTTGACGGTAGTTGCTCTCTGACTAACCTGCTACGGGAAAACGCGTGTAGCTAAAAAAGTCTATCATTTCCTAGTGGAAATATTAAATAGTCATTTGATAAGCTATGTTCTCTTTTTCTATATGTATTCACTGAGTTGCATCGGTCTATAATTAATCACTATCATCACCACAATCACTTAAAGTTGTTTTGTAGAAAAAAGTTCATTGACGCCTTTTACTTAAAAGTATTTTAATTTTTTTATTTTTTATAAAACTTGTTTGTATAATACGTCTAATATTAGACATCAATTAAAAAAATATAATTGAGAATCCCCGATTTAATTTTTTAATAAGTGTGTAGAAATCATCATAAATTGTAACATCATTTTATTTGATTTTTGATTACAACATTTTCTTACTTCAACTAATAAACTAATCTTTTTTTATAACGTAATGGTAAATATTTTCAAAGATCATTTTTATAAATGGTAATATCTTTAAAATACTCAAAAATTGGATAAAAATACATGATATATTATAGCAAGGTTACTCCAAGGCAATTACTAAACTCAATTTTTAATTTAAATTTGAATAAGAAATAAACAAGATGTTAGATAGTTCAAGGACCTGAGCGTACTATTTGTATGGAGATTGAAAGCAGTTCAAGCGACGCGGGTCATTGTTTTGATGAAAGGCAAAATGTTCTAGGCGACCAAACTAAATATTTGTGGGATTAGTTAAATGAGTCAACGTCCTCTTAGTGTTCAATATGGTGATTGGAAAATCCGATAAGAGAGAAGTTAGTAAAGATAAGAGTTTAGTAAATGGTGTTATACGACTTTGAGTTGAAAACTGCTTTTTATGTCGCTTGACACATCGGATTTCAGTAGCCCCGCAGGATGCGCCCTTGCGGTCGTCGACCTCCTCTCAAGCAGCCTCTTCCCTCACCACCCCAGTGCCTGTAAATACCATTTGGGTTATCAGCATATAACCATTATCGATAAAAAAAATTTTTCAGAAGGAGACCAAAGTAACTGCGCCAATAATTTTTAGAAAGACGCGGAAAAATCCGCTGGTTCCGAATATGTATATAACTAAATATCACAAACAAAATGGCGTTTAGAACAATTAGCCTTTCAACCGTCGTTATGATTGTAACAAAATAAGTTACATTCAGTGTTCTTGTAAATAAAGTATTATATTTAAAATGCCTCCACTTTCAAACAATATTTTCTGTTCCATTTAAATCGTTTAACATCCCTTTTTTAAATCTTAGTATAACGCATATACGTACCTGTGTATGTTTACTTAATACTCCACAAAGACACACACATTGTATCACAATTTACACGCCTCTCACCTTACCTAATTAACACGATATATATGGGTTTGAATCCGGAATTTGGGGGGAAAATTGTTAATGAATAGTTACATAATTATATTATATAGTAGGACGCCCCCGCGTGCAACTCTTAGCAGGCCGTCGAGGGTGCCCACCACTCTTGCCTCCGTGCCTTGCTGGCTCCCACCGCTGGGGTCACGGAAGACTGGGGTTCCCGTGGCCCCGGCTAGTGGCGGTCATAAAGAAGCAGCGTGAGGTTTTAGTGGGTATACGTACGGCCTATCTCACATGTCCAGAGTCCCACATAACCACGTCCGACTCCCCAATCGGGCTGGTGTCCATAAAGGATTTCCTCACGTAAAAAAAATTTATTTTCTTGCAAGACAAAGTGCAACTAAACCCTATATAGACAGAGGAATGGAGGACAAACTGACGCGTGGGTAAAATATAAAAATATTTAGAAGAAAGGAAAATTAAATCTATTAATTAAATTCCTCCACGACCAAAACTCTACGAACAAAGTGCATGCGTATGTATAATAACATACCTATAATTAAATCACCCCGCCCATATATTATATATTGCTTTATGATTCTTTTGGAAAATAAAATTAAGCTATAGTGAAATGTGACCTATTTTTTCCCACATAACAATTCAATGGCGGACCTCAACGCTACGCCTTATGTTACCAAAGTGAAAAATTAAAATAATAAAAATATAATCATTCCACCGAGTCCCCAATCTTCAAACCCACAACCAATCACAATGACTGTCAGACGCTATCCCACTGCGCCACAATGGCTTCAATTTATATCATTTTCCTCCTTTTCCACTTTATTTCTTGGGCTGTTTATTTTTACGTCAAGAGCTAGCGATCAATCATGCTACTTTGGAGACACTTGTGATTATTATCACAGAATTTAATTTAGATTAGTGATAATGTTTCATTTTTTAAAATTACTAAACCTTGAAATGTGAACTTAAAATTTAACGCTACTTGTAACGCCGTTGGCGTCTGTTATACGCGTTTGTACGCAATATGTAAGTTATTTAAACACCACTTAGGGGTTAATAGAGTTTAAATTCTATTAATCATCTAATCGCCTAGTGTGAAAAAGCACAGCGTTTAGTTCCGCCATTCAAGAGGCAAAGACTCTAAAGTGTTTGTTTCAACAATAAGTCCTTGATGCCTTCACACATTTATGCAGGAAAAGCGTCAACCAAAAAGTCTAAATTCATTGCTAACAGCGCTGTTTTTATAATGAAATGTACTTAATTAGTTTTCTTGGATATTATTCTTGTACGTATAGTATGTAACAGAACAAACAAAGTAAAACATATTTAATACGACTAGCAGGACTTTTTTACATAAATGTATTATATACTTTTAAATATATTTTTTATTTTGAACATTTTTTGTGTTAAATACACACTAAGTGAATTTGGAAAACATAAAAATTTTAACGGATCGGGATTTGAACCCAATGCGTTCATGCATGGCTTAGCGGTCAGAGCGCTAAATGTATATTTTTTTAATATTTTTTGTTTGTTTTTTTTATCGTATTTTGTTTTTGCACAATGTTAACTTTCGCTACATTGCGCTGTTCCCACCTACACACTTCCACTGGTGGGCTGGAAGAAATCTCTAAAAGAGATAAATCTAGATCTAGTTTGTGTATTTACCTTATTTGTTTTTTAGGTGCAATAAAGAATATATATATATATACATATCACAGATTCCCCTAGCATAAAGCGCTTTATGGATTTTATAACAATATTTGTACAATACATATTGTACAATACAATTTGAACAAATTATAATTGCTTTATGTAAGCTTAATAACGTCTTATTATATAAAAGGCTCTATTATTATTGTGTTACGCATATTGTATTGCCATTTCTGTTATACTTATTTATTTTGTCACCATTTTAAAAAAATGTATTTAAATTATTTTCATTTCCCCTATCTGGTAATATCAAGCACGGCGTTGAGTTCCGCCACTAAGTACAAAGAAAGCGTGAAACGAAGGTTTCTGATACTAGTTTCTCTTATCTCCTTACATGCAGGCATAAGTCAAAAGAAAATTTTCTTCAAAGTTTACGAGGAGTTCTTTATTTAACAAATACAACTTTATCTAATAGCTCTAGGTAGTATATGAAATGCCTAAAGCAGTTGCGACGTGTAGGGTTGCCAAATGTTAAGAAAATTGAAATTGTATTAAGAACTTTTATTAGGGCATTCGTGGCGCAGAAACCAGCGTCTGACTACAAACGTGGTTGTGAGTTCGATCCCCATTCGGAGGAATAAATTTAAATTATTATCATTTCTCCGCTCTTGTACAAGACAAAGAGTGGCGTTGATTATCGCATCTCAACATGCAATGTGTCGATTTCGTTCGGAAAGTGGAGAACGGTATTGACACTAGGCTGGCTCTCTTTGACTACCCTACTATGCGTGAAGTTGATAAAGAAATCGTATAAGCTAACTGTGGTGTAACAAAATTCACATTATTATATATATATTTTTACATATTTTATATTATAATAATATATAACTTTGTATTTAAACTTATTTGAAGTCACTTAAAACATAAAGCCTGGTTTAGATATCTAACACAAAAAAAACCTAGCGAAACAATCTTATAGTATAGTTCGAGACTATTTTCTTTGTTTTGGCATTTATTGGCATGTTTATTTCACAAGTCTGTTTGGGCTAAATGTAAACTTTACTATTTAAAGGCAATATTTCGAAATGACTGCAAGAAACAAAGTGTATATATATACAACAAAATAACACACGTCTTTTACAATTCAATCGCTAAATTTGTGGAACATCATACTTTTAAACAATCGTTAGGCAAAATCATTACTGTCATTAAAAAAAACTGTGAAACAAAACCTACTTTAAAAGACGACTACATCATAACGTGTGGTTTTAGGTTTTTATATTTATGTATGTATATATTTATATGTATTAATCTTTAATTTTATATATTTTATATGTTTCATTTGTCTACCGCCTAAGCGTTTATCACTATATTATAACAGCGTTTTTTCGGCCTTAGGATTGTCTTGAAGAGATAGGTACTTTATCACAAGACCGCCTTTTGTACATTCCTTCTGTTTATGAGCTACGAACCTATTGTTTTTTGTCAATTTTAAGTGGAGTACAAGAAAAGTAATAAATAAAATAAAATATATATATATATATATCTATAATGGCTCTTCGCAGCAGAACTGGCTTCCAAGCCGGTCGTAGCTTCCGATAAGACTGACAATACTAATATTTTATGTTAATTGACGATAGAACCGTATCTTAATATTAACAATACCGAGTAGATAGTGACTTGCCCCATAGTTTTAGTCTGTTTAAAAGTACTAAGACATAGGTTAAAATATAGAAAGAGAAGAAAGAAAATGAAATAAATTGTAAAAAAAGAAGCTGTTTGTGAATAGCAACCCTAACCACGAATGGTTGTGATGAATGGAACACATGATGTTGACAGCTCAATTGAGAAGCTCTTACAGAAAAATTCAGAACTGTTGGGCTCGCTTGAAATATGACTGAAAAAATTACATAGGATAGGTTTATAGCGTATTTTTTATCTGTTCATCTTATAATAGGGTGAGTATTGAAAAGACTCACAGCTTAGTTGTTAGTTAGGCTGATTGCTAAGTTTAAGTCGTGGGTTGGATACATCGATACCAAGTTTTGTAATAATTATATGCTCAGTCCCCACAAAGACAATGTATGATGAATAAATAGAACACCATGTACATTGAAACAAACCGAAGGAACACTTACATATATTTAAACAAAACTTCCCTACATTAAAATTTGATCTTACAAGCGACAAAAAAATATAACAGAATAGGTATTAATAATTATTAATATTAATAATTCCCACATTTTCTGAATGAGCAGAGAGAAACAACTGGGCGGCTTCCATTGGTCGGCCGCTGAGAGACGTTGTGTGTTAGGTACCGGATACAATATGCATTTTAACGTTATATGTCTGATATATGTACTGATTCACTGACTGACTGACGCATTCAGCTTCGCCAAACGAAAGAATTGAAGTTTATTTTGGTTATTATGGTAGAAGAAGTTGTAGCAAATTCTTTTCAGGAAAATAAGTAAACAAAACGACTTTAAAACTTAAATTTCCTTGTCTCAAAAGCCCACGTGGCAAAATCTTATTACAATCATACGTGCTTTGCCTCTCAATGCAGGTGGCTCGGTATTTTTATTAAGAATCGAAAATACACATTCAATTTTGTATGCAATGAGGGTTTTGGTTATTTTAACCTATGAAATGTATGGGAAAGCTGCAACCACTCAAAAGGTCTTCCAGTTAGATAATTTTATTTTGGTAACCATTTCTAGTGAATTTCTATTCATTTATTCGTATTCATATTTTGGATTTTAGTGCTTTTGGTACGTGCTTAATTTACATTGCGTTGTAAATATTGTGGGTTCTATTTTTTTATATTAAAAACATAAAAATGGGCAGCGTTAAATTTCATAATGAAGTTAGTTTCATATTCTTATAAAAATAATCTATAATCGTAGACAGTGGGACAGCGTTTGACTGTAGCTTGACAATAGTGATGGAGTTCAATTCCTTCTCGGAGAAATGATTTATATTCAACATATTGTTATTTTCTCCACTTTGGACACTTACCTAAGACAGATATTGAGTTCCGCCACTCAACACACAATGTCTCGATTTTGGGCGGAAAATGGAGAATGAAAGCTGGTGGGAAATTATTTTACGTTAAAAAATAAAGCATAGTCTAGGATCGGTCCGACAGAAATCGTGTAGCTGAAAAAAATAAAAAGGGGGTTTTGTATTAATGGGGGAAAATCATAATGTGTCTTTAATTTATAATACATGCAATTTTTGAGTTTTAATTTTATTTGAACTATTGAATATCAGTTCTGAGTACACTATACATTTGAGTTAGTTAAAGTAGAAAAAAGTATAGAAACATTTTTTTTTATAATAATGTATAAAACACATTAAGTTGAACACATTAAGAATGAAATAAACACTACACAAACTACCTTATATTTGACGTACATTTTTGTATAAAATAACATACACGTTGCTAAGGTAACGCATAATTTACGCATTAATGGGTTACCTGTTAGTAAATTGATGAGTGAAAAATTTAATATATTAACCAAACATTTTCTTATTTTATTTCATAATCGAAAATCATTCTCAAAATATAGTCACATGGTATAATTCCATTATTCGTGTGCAAAATCTATTTTTATTCCAAAGTGAAATAGAAAACTCCGGTGCACCAAAAGCTTTAGATCCTAACAAAACAGTAACACTTCCGTTCTTTGTAAGAAATAGTATGCAAACTGTGAAAGCTACGTTGAGAAGTTCATCAAACATCTGAGGCATAGTAAGGAGAACCAGACAAGAACAAACACATAAGAATACATTAGCTCCACGTCGAAAGCTCTGAATAGGTCATGTACACCACTCTTACAGTCTAGGCGCTGGTCTACGGGACAAGCTATAAGAGAATACTAAAGTTTCATCATATTGGCCTAACGAAAAATATTGATAAGCGTTTGATACCTGTTTGTTGCAATATATTTGCCTAAAACTATAGGATTTAGATTGTTTTTTATATTCATGTAGATTGACATGATATCACCATGTTCTCCATGTTTTACTAATTATATAGACGGTCAAAACCCTTTGGATATTTCTATTCGCAGAAACGTAATTATATTTAAATATAAATAATTTGAATATATGTTTAGCCGAGTTTGATAATTATTGTCCATTTTGATTCATATGCGTAATGATTTTATTATATTTTATTGCATACTTCTACATAAAGTCTAAAAAACGCAATATAGTGATAACATTATTCTCAATGGAATGAAATTATTGCACCAATATTGATCTTTATCTATTAAAAACATTTAAGCATCTACATTGGAAATAAATTGGAATTAAAAGTTGAACGCAGCGGGATTCGAACCCACGTCATTTATTAAGCGTTAGTTAGGGAGAGGCGCTCGGGCAGTGATGGTGAGTGTTAACGCATTCTAAAGGGATCCCTAAAACCTACAATTGGGTCACAGATTTCAGGCACTGCTTCAGAGTTCTCCCTTCAAGCGCGATGGGTCTGAAGCCCCTAATGTTAAGTGTATAGTATATAGTGTGTAATGAAGTCATATTCTCCTCACCCGCTATTACCTACGTCCGAGAGCCATCTTTAATGCGTACCAATCTACTGCTGACTATGGACATACGTATGTAGGGCCATAGAGGATTGACGACATCAGAAGTGTGATTGCGATGATAATAATAATAATTATTAAGTATCTCTTGAAAAAAAACTCAGATTCAGACGAACCCGGTTCTTTGGAGGGCTTGCGTAGGGAGACAGGTCCAACACGCAGGTAATTGCCCAGAGATGGTCACAGGATAATGCATAGGAACTATGGAAAGTATGGAATAACAAGCTGGGGCTATGAAATGGAATTTGGATGGACTGAGTACTGGACTATAGTATAAGACTACCAGACTTCCGACTTTTCAATAGTCTCAAATTGAATAGTTGGCGGACGGTGACTCGCATCCTCCTATTATAGATATTACTATTATTAAGAGTGTTGTCTTGCTTCTATACACATAATTTGCATTTAAAATCGCTTCAGCTTATAAATTGGCTTGTTACATTTTGATAACGATAGTAGCGAGCGTTCAGCGTTGGCGTCTAACCACCTGAGTACAGGCCGTACGGCAAACACTCCGACGCGTTTTGAGTATGTTTTTATACTAAACTTTTCTGTAATTTTTATATGAAACGTGTTGGTATTGTTGAATTTATATAAATTAAAATATATAAAACATCACATTAAGACTTCCCTTCTTTAATTATTCATTAAAACTCCAAATAGATACAATATATAATTTTTCCTCCACTTATATTAAGATAAAGCTATAAAAGAACCCAGTCCATCTCATTTATATATGTATATTTTTTATTATCACCTTATGTTCCTGAAATTGACGGAGAAGGCAAAGAGCCAAGTGTTAAATCACTCCATTAAATCACATCCATGTTATTCACGTTTTAGAGACATGACGTATATCTGTTAAATAAATTAGATATGTCTAATGGTTACAGCGTTTTCAGCTTTCCTTACCCGTAAAGTATGTGATTGTGCAATAAAAATCTCTCACTTAAAAGCAATAATGACATGATGTAAAAATCAATAAATCAAAAGCTAGTTTTGAACCTATGACCTTATCTGCCCTTGACCTTTACCAATATCCAAAGTAACCACTAAGTCAATGAGGCAAAATATAATATACTCGTGTAAAATTAATCCAAGCGAAAACTGAAGCTTAAAATAATAAGACTTGAAATACGGTTTGTTACCATGCTAATGGAGCTTGTCGTTTTGTGTTTGTAAAATAAAATTTGAAACTAATTTTGTTTTATATAACGCAATGTAGTTTTTCTCCCTTTTTTTCTCGTTACAAAGTAAGAAGATTCGCTTTAACGTTTATAACTATGTTATCACACACTACCGAAGCGTGTTTTTTTTCAATATTTTCTTGTAAATTTCAGGAAATACAAAACGATTATACAGTACGGTAATTTTAAGTTTGTGCAAACAGCGGACAGTGGGATGTCTTGACAGGTAGGATCAGTCCTACCTACCCTCGGCGCGATAAAGAGGTGAAGCAGAAAAAAAATCTAAATACAGTTAAGCGGATAAGCGAAAGCTATGCTCAAAAACTTTATCAAATATTTATTTATATTCACATACTTTTAATATATAAAAATGTGTATTTGTTATAAGATGATAAAGTATTTAATTTATTTCTAGCCATACTACGTGTGGTCTTTTAGAAGAGATATTTAATTTTGTTGAAAAAAGGTATCAATTTACACACTTTGTAAAACCGCTTTTAGTTTAATATACAATGTTTCTCAGTTTTCTAGTTTGTAACTGATGATGATGATTAGATGTTTAATTTTCTTTTCTGTTTGTATGTGCACGCTAATCTCAGAATAGGCTTAAAATTTAGTGTTTATTTCATTTCAATTGGTTCATAAGCAAAAAAGTTGTAACCATTTAAATTGTAAATTTAAACAAAATTTGTGATTTAAGTGAAAACGCGGGCGGGCGGAAATACAAAATAGTTTAGTCGTATAGTTTACACAGGTGAAACTGCGGGCGGTCCGCTAGTAAATATATAAAACAAGTATGCTTCGTCAGTTCTACTTTTTTTAATAAGTTTTTTTTAATAAGTTTAAGTATTTTTATGATATAAATATTAGCCAAAAATTCCCTCTTTATAAATACTTTTTAAAGTGTTATTCACACACTTGGAAATAGAATCTAAAAAAATGCTTATTATTTGTCATATACATAATTCATATGTAATTGCCAGTTAAACTTGTATAAACATTTCCTCTAGTAAAAATTAAAGCAACAACCATCGCATGCTCTTTCTAATACCTCATAAATGAATGATAGGTAAAATATAAATTTTAAATATAAAATTTTCCTTAAAATTTTCTTTATAACAAATACCTTACACTATTCAAAATTAAAATCATTGCACTACTATAGCCAAAACAGTTTCTAACCATATATAATCTCAAATTATAAAGGTTACTCTAACATACATAATTATGCTCCCGTTACAAAGAATTATAATATACTAAAAATACTAGGGATTCAAAGCTTTTTATATATACAAGAATCTGAGGAAACCATCATAATGTAGTTTGATTAAGTGTGACTAAATTAATGAAATATATATCTAAGTATATAATTACAGCTTCACGCTTTTTCCCGCATACTGGGAGGTCAGAGAGAAGCTGGTTTCAAAACACTCAGTTCTCCCCTTGCCGTCCGAATTCGAGACGGAACGCTCTACCAGAGCGGAGAAATTAAAATATTTTTATAATATAATCATTGCCCCAATTGGGAATCAAACCCACAACCAACGGGGTTTCTAAGTATATTGGCTAAAAAAACTGAAAGAAAATCTTTAGGATTTTTTATACGAAAATTATGCCTGAAATGACTCAAGAGTATAAAATTGGACACATTCAAAGTTTTAATCGAAAAGGAGTCCAGAATGATAAAGGTAATTTTCTAATGTATTAGAAATATGTTAAATTGAGAAAATATTTTAAAAAAATTCAGCTTTACGCTTTATCTGGCAGCGCAGGGTAGTCAACCTAGTGTCGAGACACTCCGTTTACCAGTTTCCATCCGTTCCGAGATTATTACATGTTGTGTGGCGGAAATCAACGGCGCGATTTATATTATGTATTAAAGCAGAGAAATGAAAATAATTTAAATATAATCATTCCCCAATCACGTTTACAATCAGACGCTATCGAACTGCGCAACGATAGTCTCAAAATAAAAAAAATAACATAAAAACACACACACGTTGCTAAGGCAACGGCTGTTTTTCTTTTTAGCCTAAAAAGACCATACAGACACGTGAAAAATAATAAAGTTTTACAAAAACGGCGCTTCTAGTGTCTTTATCTTCAACACATTTGTCTCCAAACTTGTCTTGTGTGGCTCTATAGCACCTTTTTGAAAATGCCAGACTTAGTATTTGAAGTCTGAGTTTCTTAGCTATTCTAATACCTGCAAAGAATACGCAACTGTTCAAAATCATGTTTTTTTACTTTATACCTGTGAATATCGTAAGGAAACAATAGTTGTAGTGTTAAAACCTATTTACATAAAACAAAAATGCTAGTTAACGCTTTTTCCCGCAATGGGTAGTCAGAGAGAACCTAGTGTCAAGACACTCCGTCCTCCACTTTCCGCCCGAATTCGAAATGTGCGTGTTGAGGCAGCGAAACTCAATGCCGCGCTTTTTTTATCACCAGAGCGGAGAAATGAAAATAACTTTAATACAAATCGTTCCTCGAAATTGGGATCGTACCCATGACCAATCGTGTTTGCAATTAGACACTGCTCCACTTCACCACGATGGCCTCAGTTATTTATTTAATAGGTTATATCAGTTTTACGTTCTTAATACTTTACCACAACACAATGGTTTTAATTTTTAAGTAAGTTATAGTTTGTCTTCTCTTATATATATATGTATATATAAGGACAAAATTCAGGGTTGGCAAAAGTATATATTTGAGAACCTGGTGTAAAGGCACTCATTTCTTTTCTACTCTCACTCTTTTTCCCCCTAGAACGGAACTCAAGTCTTAGGTACTAGGTACAAGAGCGGAAAAATACAAATATTTAAAATAGGATCCTTTAACCAAATGGGAATCAAACTACAACCAATCGCGTTTACAATGAGACGCTACGATGGCTTCAATGCGGCAGCGCCTTGCTTTATCTTACCAGACCAGAGATACACAGACAAATAAATATATACCCAAGTTCTGTATTAACTAGTAGTTGCCCGCAACTTTCTGTGCGTGGACTTAATGATCCGTACCCCCAAAATACATATCAAGCTGAACATTCTTTGTTAGGCGCGAGTATAGCTGTTCTGTTATTTTTCCACATCAGGTGTTACATTTTTCGGAAATCAATTATAGCCTAAGTCGTGCCTAAGCTTTAAAACAAAAAAGCTTTAAATGACTTCAGTAAAACCGTTTAGTAGTTCCGACGATATGTGCATAACAAACATTATATTTTTACTGTTGTATTATATTATAAATGGAATATATTATTTCTATTTTCAACTTTACAGCAAAGGGCACCTAGTGTCATTTCACTACGCTTGGTCTTACGAGAGTAGTTGAAAGAAAATAGTTTAAATATCATGATTCCCCCGAGTGGACATCGAACCCACAACAAGTGGAGATATGAAAATAGTGAGAATCGAACCCACAACCAATCACGCTTACAGTCAAACGCTGTCCCACTACGCCACTGTAATATAGTATATACGATTATATCTGAGTATAAGATTGATTTATTATACGTGAATTTATCTCGATAATTATAATTATTCTTTTGTACTGTTTTTTTACACTAACGTTAAGACCATAGTTTATTATGTCCATTTATAGAAAAATAATGAAATATTTAAAATTGTTAGACGACTCGGTGTACTTAAGAGGTATCGATGTTGGGTTTTTTAAAAATATTTCTGTAATTTCTATGTGCATTATACCATACGATGTTTCACTGAGCCTGTAGAAAGTCTTATTATTATTCTGAAATGTCCCGAATAAAATTGATTAATATGACTCAATAATTCAATAACATATTGTTATTTAATATTTACAAGGTTGGTTAAGCAAAAAGCGAAAACTATTTAAATCAAACGTAGGAAACGTTATTATATTTTCAATTACCAATATCAGTCCCAAGATACCTTGTTCCTTTAAATATCGAATTAACGGACTATATTTCTAGAAATTTTAGCAATTTTAATCTGTATTCCTAAGACAGGTAGAAACCAAAATCGTCTGTCTATATCGTCGATACAGTTAAAATTTTAATACTAAACTCTTAACCGCATTGCTCAACGAATTTAAAATTTTACATAGCGGTGACCATGTACACGTTTGAATTATTTTGTATTATCTTTTTATTTATTTTCATGCATCAGAAAGATCTTAGTTATATAGAAAATGTCACTAAATTTCCGCTTTCCATTTTACAAAGTAAGTACGGCGTTGAGTTGCTCCACTCAACATGCAATGTCTAGACAGAAAAAAACTTGAAGCTAAAAAAAATTACAGACTTTACTAGACAACACAATGCAGTAATTTATTGAACTAGATGGAGTAAATAAAAATATTTTAAATCTAAACTGAGAATCGAACCCACAACAATCCGATTCTCACACACTACCCAAGCCTGTTTTTTTTTATTAATTTTCTTGTAAGCTTCAGGAAATACGAAACGATTATACGGTACGGTAATTTTAATATTTTAAGACTCACTAGTACAAGCTCTTGGCCAGTTGTTTTAATAAAATATAACATTTGTTGAACGTTGTATTGACGTAGAGAAGCTCTGCTCTCGACAAGGTATATAATATAGTACTCAATATATAGTATTTCTTTTTATTTATATACTAAATCAATTACTACTAAAACACAGGTACAGTGTGTCACTGTTTATTGTAAAATAAACTTATGGTTGGTTTTATTGCATAGCTGAGTATACATTCTTTCATTGTTTTAAATATATATTTTTTATTATTTACCTAATTGATAATATTATCTAGTATTGTAGATAAAAAAATTTAATAGTAATCTACTGATTACTATTAAATTTCATGTCAAATGCTACTGCATTTGACATGGTTTAATTAAGTCACTGGGTACAACAGATACTAAATCCGCACGATTTTATGGTAATAGGTACAATTCTTGTTAATTTGTAACTTGTATATTATTACTAATTCCGAATTATGGTTCAATAATGGATTGTGGAATGATGTGCTTTCATATTCTATACAAATAAATAAAATTGGAGTGTCAATTTACTTACTTACGTTACTTAAAAGGGCAACTAATATTCTTTTCAATAATAAAAAAAAATATTTTTACAATTTTTTCATAGAACATTTTAATAAGATAATTTCATAACAAAATATTATATATGATCATTTATATGATTTATATGCTTTTTTTTAGTTACTTAAACCTCATCCGCCTGAAAGTTTGTTGCGCAAATATCCATATATAACTAACGTATATTTAACTAGCGACCCTCTCGCGGCATTGTTTTTCGCCCGCCCGCATTCTCACTTAAACCACAAACTTTACTTAGATTTATTTTAATTAAAACATTTTTTTCTTTTTTATTTATGAACTGATACCAATGAAATAAGCACTAAATGTTAAGAGAAGTGTACCAAAATACAATAGTCAAAACTGCATTTAAGTCGGTTAAGCCGTTTCTGAAATAAGTGTGCACAAACGCACAACCAAATAGAAAACATAAATGCCCCCAATTATATATATTTTCCATATATCTTCCATGTACAGACAGTAATAAGGGCAGCACCCGAAACTTCTTTTGCGTGCACTTTATGACTTTTGCCATACAATTTCCGTTTCTACCTGCTAAAGTTTTACAACAAGGTAGAAATATAAAGCACAAAGCGTGAAACCCACTTTTTCCAGCACCCATAATAATTTCGACAACCCCTTATTACTTACCAAGGAACCTACACGCCGAAGTTCAACTTTCATTTTCTACGCCCAGTTGTACATTATTTGATTGTTGTATGGAATGTTCCCCCGAGTGACAATCGGTCCCCCGAATGAGAATCGAACCCACAACAGTCAAACACTGACACACTGAGCCACGATGACTGCCACATGTTAACTTGAAAAACTACCGGATAAATATATACAAGACCTATAATTTAAACTTTTTTGTTTATCTAATATGAAATTTTAACAAAGTATATATATAAAGTTATATGTTACAATTAAGTGGATACTTAAGTATCCAATATTTCAAGTTGTCGAACTCTATGTCAGTTGGGAACGAATACGAAATGTGTGAGACCCGTTTCGTATATACATACATACATTTGTTAATTAGACGTTGAATAAGATAAAGGAAAAAATAAGGCAAAAAATGTAATTACTAATTTAGTAATAGTATTTTGTTTTTCTAATAGAATAAATGATTAACAGTAAATTTGTGTCATTTATAAAACATTGTAAAAGTTTTATTTTCACATAGCGAGATAAAACAATAGCAACTGAGTGGCGAAACTCAACGCCGCGCTGTGTGATACCAGAGCAAAGAAATTAAATAATTTAAACATTACGATTTGGGATCGAAAATCGTCCGTATATCTTTTTTTTATTATAATAAAAAAAGTGAACCAAAAGGCCCTAAAAGGCACTCCGGACTCAAAAGTGAAAAACAAACATGTTTCAAACGAAATTGCGCATTGTTTTTTATGATATACATTTTGAAATGAAGTCGTTAGTATTCTAGGACTTACTGACTATACAATACAGTCTTATTATATATTATATAATAAGTAATTTCTTAGATACGGCCGAACAATGGAAAAGATATGGAGTCGACAATTTGTTTTATATAAATAGGAATATAGGCTCAGACAAAGAAAGCCGTTAATAAATATGAGTATGGAAAGAAATGTATACATTATATGTTACAGACATTTTAAGACGCCTCCGTATGGCAATTTATGAGTATTTGACACTGCACGAAATGATTGTAATTGAATCTTCTAAAAGGGAAATTAAATATGTCAAATTAATTATGCTAAGTCAGTCAGTCACTGAAGGCAGCGAAATCTTTTTCTAAATATTTTCACTACCTCTGAGTATTTAGGAAAATTGCAGCTTTAGGTTCCGCCAAAAATCACGCTGTGGCTCTAAAATTATCGTAAAGTTTTACGTTTTTTCACGCATAACAGGATAGCCAGAGAGAACCTAGTGTCAAGACACTTTGCTCTTCACTTTCCGCCCCAATTCGAGACAGTGCGTGTTGAGTGGCGAAACTTCACCGCACTTCATCTTACTAGAGCGGAGAAATGAAAATAATTGAAACATAATCATACTAGAGATTGTTATCTTAAATTTTAAGAAAATTAATTCAAATCTGCATATGACTAATTTAGTTACATAAATCGAAGTCAAGTACATAACTTTTTTCATTTTCAACTCTTATCAGTGAAAAGACCTGAAATATTAGACAAACCTTTTTTGCAGTAACTGGCACTGGTTGCTACCATTCATTTTAATTAACTAGGTTATGAGCATCATTTCTCTGTCATGAATAGCAAGAATTATACAATATTAGCTTCGTAATCTGTATATATTTATGGAAAACCTTTTTGAAAAAATATATATAAGGGGACCATGCACATGTATGTCTGCGACGATGATCTTATATTGAAATACCACAGTCAATAATAGAAAATTAAAATTGTATGTGAAAGCTACCCCGCTAGAATTATACATACATGATTTTTAAATTGTGTATAAGTAAATATTTTACTATCAAAATTGTTTTTTGGGACAGAATTACCAGAGCGGAACAATATAAATATATTAAGTATAATCATCCCCAGAGTGGGAATCGAACCCACTACCAATCGCGTTTACAGTCAGACGCTGTAACACTGCGCCTAGCTGGTCTTTACAGTTTTGTATATACTCGTATAAATGAAACGGGTATTTCACCACAACGAAAGCAACAAAAAATATTGAACTAACTGAACAGTTCATAGGTCCCAGCTTGAAGTTTTGATTAAATTTCGAATTTAACGAGGCGATAAAACTAATGATATACACTGTGTTTGCTACTTTTTGTTTAATCACTTTTTTATCTGAATATATGAAATTATTCTCCATATTAAATATACAGGAACATCCATACTTATACATATATTTACTTATAATTATTTAAAACGCGTCCATTTCCACCTTAATGGCCAGCAATGTAGCTCCTCTGGTGTTATTTGCCTTGTCTTCAGAAAAAAAAAATGTTATAAATGCGAAAGTACCTCTGTCTGTCTGTGACGTCATCACGGCCAATGCGAAACCGATGTGGTGAAATATTACATAGAGTTACTTGAGAGTCTTGGGATGAACATAGGCTACTGTTTCTCCCAATTTTCGTACTTTTTCCAGGAATTTCATTATTTCCCCCAAAAATACGAAACAGCTATAATTCACGCTGGTAAAGCCGCACCTTGTTTGTTATATATAAGTCATCTCATTGGTCATACGTTTGTGTATATATCGTGCACATTTCAACCACTTTAGCATCAAAGCTTCAAAAATATTCAAGAGACAAATTCAAACGTTCTTACAGAACCCACATGGATGCTAAATTCCTACAAAGAGCTTACGACATAGTTGTAATATTATTTACTGCAAGATATCCAGATTCTATGGAGCTTAGCGTCGTGGCAATAAAAAAAATTGTATTTCCTACCTCGACTGTAATGGGGAAAGTTGTATTAAGTTTTGACTTCGCTATACCGAATTTATAAGAAGTGAAGTTTGTTTTTATTAGTTTGTTAGGGTTCGTGCAATGGCGTGCTGCGAAATGAATATTGGGCAAATGCTATACGACGTTTATAAGGTAATTTGATGTTTTTGTGTCTCTTAGCATGTTTTCTGGTTTGGAAGGAGATTGAAGTGACTTAACTCTCCGTTCTCCTATTTTACGATACTAAATTATAATCACAACCATTCCGTTTCCTCTCGGTGAATTGTTTTTCATTTAAGTAATTTTCAAATCCTTTATCTCCTAAGACATGTCAACTCAACTCAACATATTTTAATAATAATAGAAAAAATGTTTCAAATTTGATTGGAAAGCGGAGAACATAGTGTCTTGATAATAGGTGCTCTCTGCCTACTATACTATGAAAGGACTATAAAAAAAAATTGCAATTTATTCTGATATTCCTATATAAGCGTTAAATGCGACATGCGTTAAAAGGAAAATATAAAGGTGTGGTGGCACACTTATTTTTGATGTTAGCATAATAAGTTGTAATAAGCGTATAAGAATTTCGATCCGGACAAAGAACACATGGCTCAGAACAATCAAATGGTTTCCAAGAGGCACGGGTTCAAATACAGCTGAGTTCAATTTTTTATACATTTTCTAAATATGTTTTTCGAATAAGTATATATTCGTAATATAATATTACCATTTATTTGTTAAATCTCCATTTATATTCCAGGCGTAAGATCACGTGTACGATTTCTCTCGTTTTAAACTACGGCTCCTAGTTGTGTTCGCTTCTTAACTTGCCAAGCACATCTTAAGCCATAACATAAGTACGTCATAGTTATGAATGAAAATCCATTTTTTTGAAAGTGACCTAGATTTATTCAAATATCTTGGTCTATATATATATACTTGATTTAGTTTTTCGCATTTAGTTTTTATTTAGCACTGCAATATCATTTAACTGCAAATGCAACGTGGTTTTGAATTTAATCTCCACTCGAAGGAATGGTTATATTAAGTATATATTATCTATCCGCTCGTGTCAGACAAAACGCGGCGAAAATTTCGGGCGGATATATAACAACGAAGCTCTTGATATTAGGTTTTCTCTGACTAATCTGATATGCGTGAAAAAGAGTAAAAAGCAAATACTGATACACGAAGCAGGACCATTTTATGTGAGTTAGAAGAAGTTATATCGAAATAAGTTGTGTTTGGAAGGGATTAAGGTATTGAATGCTTTAAGTAGCAGTATTATATGGAAGGTCTTGTTTTAGTAGCTAAATTGTGAAAAACCTAGTGTTAATATATTTCGTTCTCCACTTTGTCACTCGATACCGAGTTAGGAGTGGAATTGCGTGTTGAGTGGCGAAACTTTTGCTTACCACAGAGAAGAAATTTAAATAATATAAATATAATTATATTTATTATAATTTTAATTTCTTTTTACCTCCGAACAAGTTTGTACTGACAACCCATTGTACCCACATTGCCCCAATAATATATTTTTTCAAAACTTCCGATTTATTTTTCAACGACATTACTCGATCTGACACTGTTCTTAACTGCCTCAAATTATTAAATTTAAATATGTGTTAAAAAAAAGCACATATTTAGATAACGTATAAAAATTTGCAAAGCAGCGGGATTTGAACCCGCACCGCAGAAAACCGTTCAAGCGCTCTGGCCGCTAAGCCATGTATTCCACATCCAACCACATCGAAATTCTTATACGCCTATTACAACTTATATTTGTTGTTAGCATCTCTGTAGAGGGATTTTTACAAACTTCTGCTACCCAAAGATTATTCTACGAACTATCGTTTTGAATGAATCTTCAATTTCCTAAGTGTGCGAATAACTAATATTGGTTTTTAATATTATAAAAAATATTTAATATAGGTTTTCCATCTTCACGCATTTCACCACGTAGCAGGGTTGTCAGAAAGAACCAAGTGTGAAGACACTCCGTTCTCCACTTTAAGCCTAAAATCAAGACATTGGGGTATGAAAAGTGAAAATTTAAACACACAGCTTTTTTGACTAGAGCGGAGTAAAAAAAAAGATTTATACGAACCCGTTCCGAACTCTGTTCGCCAGAATTATATAATTTGCGTGTTGAGTGGTGGAAATCAACATCTAGCTTTCAGCAGAGCTCTTTTTCTTATCAGCATGGCGATGAAACGGAAATAATTTTATTATAATTCTTCCGAGCGGAAACCGAACCCACAACCATCACGTTCACAGTTCGACGTCGTCCCACTGCGCCACTATGATCTACTAATATTTATATATCAAAATAAGCACACAATAAAAAAATATATTAACAAAAAAAACTAAATCTGTTTAAATTTTTCACCACTTTCCGCTTAAATGAAAAGAAAACAGATGGAAACCCCAAATTCACTCTCTTGGTTTCGAAACCAACGTTGAACCGTAAACCTATTTCGTCGTAATCAAGTAAAAATACACGTAAAGCCTAATAATATATAAAAAGGACGGCATTCTTATCCTAATCACTTGCCAACCCTCTTCAAGTCTGTTGCCAATAATGTAATGGGTGACACGAGACACTTAAATTGGTGAGACGATATTTTTTAGGTTTTCGTACTTATTTGGTATACAATATAACATATTTGAATTAACACAAATACTTATACTTATAATAATATAATATATGAAAGTTTCTAAAGTGCAATAAAATTTGACATTCACAATATAGTGAAATAAAAAACATATTACTATTTTAATTACTTCGCTGTCGTGCCTACAGCAAAGCGCGGCGTTAAGTTTCGCCAACATGCAAAGTTTTGATTTTGGGCGGAAAGTGCAGAACGGAGTGTCTTGACACTAGGTTCTCTCTGACTACCCTGCTAAGTAGGAAAAGAGTGAAGCTGTAAAAAAATACAAATTACAATAAAATGGTCTATAGGTTTAAAATAATGGAGTATTAGCTGATGCACGCAACTTCATTAGTGAATTTTATGATGCTTGCAATGCCATTTCCTCCTAACTGTGGTCGTCGAAATCGGGCTCAAGCTAATGACCTTCACCACGGAACTGTCGGGTACCTCCAGTTTACGTTATTATATATATTTTGTTATGTATATGTGATCGATTTATTATATTATCCTATCAAAAACATAAATGTGAAATGAGAGCCAAGTTTAATATTATGTTATATACCACGGTTGTTGGCCTCAACGACAAAAGAATGGAGATCTAAATGGGTGCCAAGTTCAATGGTGAGTCCTGAAATTTATAAATAACAACATAAAGCATTACTTAACAAATCAAAATATCCTTTCTTTTTATAACTTAGAATAATATATTAAAGCTCAAAGTTTGACTTGGCTAGTTTCCATATGAATTTACGATTTGCATCTATGCTTGTGAAAACACTAATAAAGGCCTAAAAGAACCCTTGATTCGCTTATTGTATATATGCTAGAATAAAAATCAAAGCTGCATTATACTTCATACAGATTAATTTAAATGAATACGAAAATAAAAAAACTTTAATTTGTCGCAACATGACGAATTTGGACCTTTGGACTGAACGTGACAGTTAAGGATTCAAATCACACTCGGTGAAAATTTTGTACATAATATATTTTGTACGTAAATTAACATAAAAGCTTTAATTCTGGCTTTGCTAGACAAGTTGTCACTTTGGATTCCACCATTCTTCATCTGAAATTATTTGAAAGATATGAATGGAATCACTACGTTTGTTATTCAGCTATACGCTTTTTCCCGTATACTGAGATAGGGAGAGAGAACCTAGTGTCAAGACACTCCGTTCACAACGCCGCGCTTTATCTTTTCACCAGAGCAGAGAAATAATTTAAATATATCATTCCCCCGAATAGGACTCGAGCCTACCACCATCGCGCGGGGCTTTGCCCGTGTGAACTATAGTTGTTTCGTATTTTACGGCCTTTTCGTAACACAGTATGTTCCTGGATAAACTAAAAATAAATGAGGACAAAAAGTAGTCTATGTTCATCTCAAGACCCAGGAGTTGGTGGACCAGGTACTTCTTAATAAAATGTCATCACAATCGTTTGGCCGTGATAAAGTCACAGACAGACAGAGTTACTTTCGCATTTATAATATTATATTATGACTGTTAAAACTTAATTTTCCATATCAAACAACAATCACTATGAAAAACGGAGGACGCGATCAAAAGCTTAATTCTGGTCAATGTTTGCTGCAGATTTCATTTGCATAGCTGCATTATTATGCATTGACTTTGTTTCTAATTTTGAAAGCAAATTTCGTAAAGTTATATACAAAATATATTATATACATTTTATTATACTTAAATGAAATAAAATAAATAAATATTATATTTACATTTAGATTTAAGATATTTAGGTTATGTACAAAACAATACTCAATATCTCAAACAAGCGAGTGTTTTATCACTAGTTTTTTTTCTTTCTATCTACAATTTTTGAAAATCTTACAATGCCATTTTGATCAACCTCATGAATGTAAAGGCGGTGACTTAATTCAAATTTGCGTTCGTGTGACAATTCAATATTATACATTGCATGTATTACCTGATATCCTTACCAAGATGACTAGGATAAAGATAAATTAGTTTTTGTTATACATTATTCGCTTTAGTTTCTTTTTTAAAACAATTTTATTTGTTCCCAACACTGTAGCTTTTTGCTGTTTCCCGCGTAGCAGGGTAGTCTGAGAGAATCTAGTGTCAAGAATCCCCACCCCTCACTCTCTGCCACAAATATTGATTGTTAGTGACGGTGCTTTTTTGTCTTAAGTACAACAATCATTCCTCTATGTTAGAATCGAACTCACACCAATCGCTTTGACGATTTCACCTTAAACCCTTATAATACAATCGTCTCCTTTCAATGGGATTTGAAACGGCAACTATCATATATAACAATCGATTAAATCCTAACTGCGCCAAGTTATTTGTATATGAAAATATCAATATTCTAAAATATTATATACCGAAGAAATTTCGAAACTCCTATTGATAAATACCTAGAAATGAGATAGGGAGTACATTCAAAGAAGTTTTCAAATACAGCGCCTCGACCTATAATGAGGCACTAGGAAAGCTGCATACGAGTCCTTACAACAAGTGTTTAAATTGTAAACTGAAGCGTTTTTATTAGATTTACCTACTTAAAGTGAGGAACTTGACACTAAGTTCTCTCTGCCTAATATGCTATGCTCCCGCATACTGCAGAGCGTCAAGCCTACATCTAATTAAGCCTAGATTATTAATTTGGGTCACAGACTAGTAAATTCAGTCAGTTAACGCATGACCTTGATAGTTATGGATTAGATTTTTTCTATGGCAAAATTGGTTTTGTAAAATAGTTGGAGGTTTATCCGCATTGATAAGATGAAGTCCGGCTTAGGGTTTCATCGCCTTATATGCAATATCTCTATATAAAGGTAATTTACGCCATTTTTAATAGCTATTTTTAGGTTCAAATTTTCTGTAAAAGAAAGGATCACTTATGTATAGTACGTTAATATTGGCAAAAATCAAGTGCTACATCGTGTCCATCTCCACACTTCAACAACTTATTAGATTGTGGAACTTTATACTGCACATAGCTTAATTAGACTACCAAAATAAAAGTATTTTAATGTTAGCCATAATTCGAAAAAACAGAAACCCGTAACTGAATTACAGATCAAACAATTTTAAGTACATAAGATGACGTCGACTGCAACAATCCGTCCTTCAAACCCACTTAAGACTATTTCAACAGAATAACTAAATACTTTAATGTTTTTCTTGGATCACGCGCTTTCCTGTATTGCGGGGTAATCAGAAAAAACCTAGTGTCTAGACACTATTCTCAACTTTCTGGTCGTTTTCGAGACGAGACGTGTACGAAACTGAACGCCGCGCTTTGTCTACCTAGACCGTTTAAATGATAATATATATATATATATATAATCATTCCAAATGCGACTGGAAACCACAACCAATCGTGTTAAAAGTTAGAAGCTGCCGCACTGTTTCACGATGGGTTCAAAGAATATAAATATTTTAAAGAAAATTTGATAAAGGTTTCTAACTTGCTACTTTCACATTCACTTAATATTTAGACACGTAGAGCAACTTTCTGGGAAACTAAAGTTGAAGCCTACTCTTGTACCATTAAACAACTTCCAGACGGCGAAAGTGCCTTGCAGTACATTCAGCCTTTCAAAGGTTGCTTTTCCTTTGCATAAAAATTTCTATACATGTTTTGTACTTTAAGAACATCTCATTTAGCCAGATTTCTTGGCAGTTTTTTCACATTTTCTAGAGTTCTTAGATGCTGATTATGGTAGCAAAGAGTATTTTTCATTTGCGAAAATTCCAAGGAGCTTCACGCTTTTTGCCACATAGCAGTTGGTCTGAGAGAACCTAGTGTCAGGACACTATATTAACTTTCGACCCGAAAACGAGTTGTTGTGTGTTAAATGGCGTAACTCAACGCAGCGCTTTGTATTGTCTCCAGAGAGAACCCATAACCATCGAGAAATCACTACGCTACGTATGGCCTCCCCTGTACTTGGCGCTTAATTTATAAACTTAAATAAATTCCTATAAATGAAGTACTTATTCAAATTTAGAATAAAAATAGTGGTTCAGCCGACTTCTATGCACGATGTAAGCACCCAAAAGACTGGAATATGATATTCAAGAGGTTTTACGAGGAAATCAAAATTTAAGATATCACGTGCTAAAATACCGGATTTTTACTCTTAAATCTGGTTCCATTCACTGGCACATTTTTGGAATACTCTTAAGACCTGATACAGAATATTGGACCTTCATATATTTAAAATAAGATTATTATTACTGATATATCGTTACAGTTTGGTTATAGAAGCAATCGCTGTTGCTGATTCGATTACCACTTGGGGTAATGATTTTATATTTAAATGATTTTATATTTTTATTGCTCCGCTCTGGAAAGGATACAAAGTGCAGCGTCGAGTTTCGCCACTCAACATGCAATGTCTGCCGTACGCAATGTTACTAAACGATCTGTTAACCTAGTTAACACAGTTCCGACTCTTTGCACCACCTCAGGGAAACAAAACTTGGATCAAACTCTCCTATTAGAAGGCCCACCACCTTATGGCCCACCTTATGGCCCCTAATGGAATTCAAAAGGGTAATATGTCAACTATGATTTTATCAATATTGTTACAGTTATTTTGTATTTTGCAATAATTGTGTTAATTTTGCCTTTTCATTTCTCTTTTGCATGTGATGTATCCCTTTAAGTGGTATTACATTAGCTGTATTAGTTATAAGAGAAATTTACTGGATATATATTAATGTAACAACCGTTGGTAATCTTAATAAAAATAAATAAATAAACACGCAATTTCCCAAAACGGGAGGATAATGGAGAGTAAATTATTTGAACACTAGGTTCTATACACTATGCAGTTAGACTGACAGACAGTTGTGGGTTCGATTCTCACTCGGGGGAATGATGATTTTTAAATTATTTTCTTTTCTCCCCTCTAGTGACAGCTCAACTCAACACTCCATGTATTGATTTTGGGCGGAAAGTGGAGAACGACACTAGGCTATCTCTAACTGAGCAGAAGCGTGAAGCTGAAAAAATATAATTTTCCGTCAGAAATTTATATAAACTTAAAATATAAAACATTAAACACAAAATTCATACTAGAAATTAAATTTCAAAATGATTCTGTGAGCGTGCAAATAATAATTTTGAACAAATAGCCTCGAACGAGCCAAGCTTTATAACTAGAATGGGGTCTATTAAGAAAACAAAAGCTTCAGTTCTTATTTTACACGAAATTTTCAGTCGGAAATGCGCTCCTTATTGGACAATGTATACGCCGCAAAAATGAAAAAAAAAAGTACACCCTACGTGAAAGTTTTCAAATCTTGCCACGACACGATATATAATGAGGTACTACGGAAGCTGGAGACGTGTCCTTACGATGAAAACTTCAAGTGAAAGAAAAGAAGCGTTTTCTAAGGTTTTCGAGTGAAAATCAACTTTGAAACTTAAGAAATTTTGATAGTGCCGTAAAAGGTATATTTAGAATGAGACATATATAAGGAGAGAATTTTGTATCACCAATACATCAAAAATAATAAAATGTATTATATTTAAACATATTCGATAACTTAGAATGTTTTAAAAAACAAAGAGGAGTGCCTCTTTGTTTATTAAAATTAGATCACTTTATCAGTACTATGCTTGAAAGAAGAGCAAATGGCATATCTTACAATATGCTAATTATTTCATGCAATAATTGAACCCACAACCAGTGCCTATAGCTACACAAGTTAGTATTGAACTACAGAGTTGAGCAAGTAAAATAAAAAATGTAGTTTTCATGCATGTAAAACACGGACTGCATTTTTCAAGCATGGAAAACACACTACTTCCATTTATAAGATCTTTGGTTTTCGCGATATTTACACTATTGGTTTTTTAATTATTGTCTATATGTCTCGCATAACAGAGTCGTCAGAAAGAACATAATATCAAGGCTAGGGCCGGGATCCCGCATCATTTTCCAATCCCGCGTGGTGTGGGATTACGGGTGCAGTATCCGCGAGATTTGCAGGCCTAGAAAGAAACAAGCACTCGGCCTCTCGTGAGCGCGATCACGTAATCGTGGCACGGCACACTGGCAAAGGAAAAAAAAAATGGAAAAGACTTTTAAAAGAAGAAAAAAACCAAAAGACTAAGTTTCAATTGACGATTACATTTATTTAGAGATATCAGTGATAAAAATATTAAATAAAATACAAATTAAAAGTATAGATTAAATCTTAAAACTAAATACATTATCAAGATGGATACAGCATGTATTAATATATAAAAATTAACAAATTAACAAATTGTGCTTTTAATTATTACACAAGCATTACAACAAAAAAAATAAAATGCTTTTATTCTTTTGCTTAAAAAGTATTGTTTTATAATACTTTTTAAGCTACTTTTTTAGAGAAATTTAATATAATAGATTTCATCATTTTTTATTTATTTTCATTTTAATATAATAATTTATTATAATTTGTAAAAACTATTGAAATGTATAATTTTACAATATTATTTAACATTTTAAATTGTTAACACTTAAGAAATTGAAAAACATATTAAGATATATATTTTTGTAATTTATTAAAATTTGAGAAATTGTCTTAAATTTTCATTTGGATGATGAGCTCCAAATGGGTCTTTTTCGTTATATAAACAGTAATATTTTGTAAATACGGAATTCCGCAAATACCGGAGATCCCGCGGGATTGAAAATTCTTGGTCTCACAAATGCCGTGATTGAACTCTGACTGCGGGATTGGAAGCCTTAGTCAAGACACTCCGTTCTCCACTATCCACCTGAATTCGAGACATTGCGCGTTGAATGGCAGCACACAACTCCTTGTCTCAGGTGCTAGAGAAGACTTTTTTTTAAATATAACGACCGCCCCGAAGTCGGAATCGAACCCACAACCAATAGCTCTCACAGGTAGACTCAGTTTCACTACGCCATGATGGTCCCATACATCCAAATACCTATTCCTACATTTATTAGTGCCGACTAACGTGCGTAATTAATAACCATTTGTGGTTTTTGTTTACTGATTACAAATTAACCATTACAGAGTTGTAATTGAAATAATTATATTCGCAAAAAACACTTGAAAAAATACTGGCTTTCAATCCTTTTTAAGACAACAGTCCTACAGTTTTACTATGGTTGTTGCAGAATAATTGGGACATTTCGGGTATTTAACTAAAAAGGAGCTGCTTTGCTTGCATTTTTAGATCAGTACAAATTTCACTTTTTCTCATACCCAAATGTTGACTGGAAGAAATCTCTGTTAGAAATAGATTGACCTTCGCCAATTACAATGTTAATTATTTTTAAAGTTTTATTCTTTGGGTAGCCGAACCTTGTAATAAATTTGTCTACAGGGATGCTAACAACAAAAATAAGCTGTAACAAAAGTATAAGAATTTCGACATAGCCGACATATACAACGTACGGCTTAGCGGTCAGAGCATTTGGACGATTTCCTAGAGGTGAGGGTTTGAATTCCTAAGTCAATTCAAATTTTTATACGCGTTCCAAACATATTTTAACACTAGTAGCTGTGTGTATAATAAAGCATTTATATATATGGAGAGTGGAGAAAAATGTCACTACATTTTCCTCTGCTGGACACTATTAAGTGGATTTTTTGTTAAAGAAACATGAGAAGTCATTAAACAAACTTAATATTTAACACATTTTCGCTATGTTCTAGCTTTTGTACCACTAAAAATACTAGACGATGCAAGTGCTCCACGATCTATTCAATGCTTTTGGTGTTATTTTTCCTTTGCATAAAAATACTATGCAAATTTTACATACACTTTATTAAACTGTGTTTCACTAACCGATCTCAAGAAGCTAGGAAGCTGCTCTTTTTATATTTATTATGTATAAGAAAAGATTCTGATAATGTACTAGTGTTGTACCATGGGGTACTAGACGTTATTGTAAGTTAGTTTCCGTGTTTGTAAGTTTAAAAAAAACTTAGAAAATTAGTCAGTTACGGGTCAAAGCTGGGTATTATTCTTATATTTTATTGTTTAATACGCAATGGTTTGATTCCCACTCGAGGCAATGATTATTTTTTTATATTTTCATATCTCCGCTCTGGTGATAAGACAAAGCGCGGCGTTGAATTCCGTCACTCAACATGCAATGTCTCGGATTCCAGTGGAAAGTGGAGAACGGAGTGTGCTTTACGGGAAAAATCGTAAAGTGGAAAAAAAATTACAAAAACAACCATGTTATAATTTGAACATTCTTAAGTGTTATTCACATACTTAGGAAAATAAAAATCATACGTTATACGAAATCATACGTTATAATCAAAGTTATACGTTTTATAAAATAGTTTTTATATAAATAATACTTTAAAATGAAAAAAATATTTTATAAAGAGTATATCATTGTATCTTGCCAAACGATTGTTCGTAGAATAATCTTTGGGTAGCAGAAAATTATAAAAATCTCTCTACAGAGATTGCTTACAACAAAAATAATTTCTAATGAAACCATATAAGAATTTCGACGTAGCCACATGTAAAACGTAAGGCTTAGCGGTCAGAGCTCTTGAACGGTTTCCAAAAGACGCGGGTTCGAATCTTTTCGTTCTCTTAAAATTATTTTCAATTTCTTTAGTGTCTGAGTAACACTTACTCAAAAATGTTAAAAATACAAAAACAACCACTGCGCTGTAAAACAAAAAGCAATTTAAATCGCATTATATTATTTAGAATCGTAAAATCTGAGTCCAAGGCGACTCCCGCCGCATTATGGCAAATATCTTATTCAAAAGACTTAAAGAACAAACAGATTCGTTTCAAACATTCAACTTTATGATCATTTCGGACAAAAACTGAAAATGTTCAATTGAAAAAATATCAAAAAAGAATTTGCCGCAAACAAAAACAAAGTAAACCGTTCCAAAGTCAAAGTTTTGAAATGTGCAAGCCATTTGAAAAGAAAACGTGTAGAAATATGGAAATAAAATTCCGTTTTAACATCTGTTTTAGTACTATGAAATATGCATTCAATATGTTATTGCCATATTAAATTTGTTTCAAAACGCTTTCTAGTCTAAAATTTTTTTTCATTTTTTTATATCTTTTTTTTGTATAGTGCTTTATGAACGAAACACTAGTTTGACTTTATATAGTTTTATTATTGTTAGTTTTACGAGGGGTTTTTTTTCCTTTTCTTAAAAAAATCCTTCTCTACTAAAGTATAATCATTTGATATTGACTTGGTAATTTGGACTTCGCTTAAGTCGCTTAATTAATTAACATTTAAATTAAATCTTGTGAGGCCGTCTTGGCGCAGCGGGCACATCGTGGGTTCCCACTCGGGCAATGATTACATTTAAAGTTTTCAGTTCTCATCCCGCCACTTGAATTAGGGCAGAATGAATTGTCTTGTCTCTCTTCTCTTTGTTGACTCTGTTACACGTGAAATTAAAATAAATTTGGGTATACCTTATACTTCGGCGTTGGTGAATAATAATTTAAAACAAACATATTTAGAAAACGTATAAAAATTTGAACGCGAATTTGAATTTGAATTGAAAGCGGGATTTGAACCCACGCCTCTTGAAAACCGTTTGAGAGGCGTGGGTTCAAATTCCGCTGCGTTCAAATTTTTATACGTTTTCTAAATATGTATTTTTCAATTTCCTTAGTGTGGGAAGAACACTAAAAAATGTAAAAAAAATAATAATTTACCAACGCCGAAGTCTCTGCTCATAGCAGGATTTTTCAAATCTAATTCTATATGAACATTTGACCTGTGAAACTGCGTGTAATATTAATAAATCAATCTTTTGTATTGGAAAGCTTCAAATTATCTTAATAATAATCAACTAGTAAACTCGTTGACGCGTACAATATGCGTTGCCTTAGTAACTTGTATATTGTATGTGTAGTAGATGGCAGAGTGTGTACAACTTATTTTAATTTTTCAGCTTTACGCAATATGCAGGGAAAACCTTGTGTCAAGACACTCCGTTCTCTATTTGTCACACGAAATGGAGACATTACTTATTGAGTGGCGGAAGTAAATATCGCACTATGTCTTACCAGAGCAGAAAAATTAAAATAACTTGATTATTATAATACCCCACATTGTGTATGGAACCCACAACCTTCGCATTTACAGTCAGGCACTTACACAGCGCAACAATAGCCTCATATTATTAATTTTAAATATTTATGAACCAAAGGTGAGCGGCAAGGGGGAGACCTCGGTTGACCGGAGGGAGGATGGTGTGTATAGAGGTTGATGACTGGATACGCCGCGTGCTCTCTGACTACCCCGCTAGGGATAAAACGTAAAGCTAAATTTTATATTAATTTAAAAGTAATAAATATGTTATTAATTTAAAGTTTAAATAAAATATCAGAAGTCATATTTTATTAATTTTAAATATTTTTAATGTAATATTAAACAAAAAAAAATGCACTTCTCGATATAAACCAAAAGTAAACCAAATACTATATCCACATTATTTTAAAAGTATAAGGAAAATTGAAAAACTGAGTCACTTGTTGGTAGAAGAAAAACAATTCTCAATTCTCATTTTACACTAACATACATAAGCGACAATGGCGCTGGCTAATTATTCATTAAAACAGCTGAAAGGCGATGTGTAATTAAATTTGTTGTGAAATTTGAAAGCTCAGTTCTATTTTAAATGCTCTATATATATTATTAATGAATACCTACTGTACTCTAATACTGGTTTTAGAATAGAAATGTGGTTATTTTACATATATATAAATAGGCTTATTTACTAATTAGTTGAGTGTATGTATAGCCTTTTAATAGACATTGTGACTGAGAAAAAAAATTATAATATTCATTTCAAAGGCGGCCTTTGCACCGATTTGTGTATAATTTAATATTATTTGTAAAGGTGTTTCATTATTATTATTATTCAAGTTGTAACCGCAACCGTAAATAATAATAAATAATAATAATAACTCATCCCGTAAGAAACATAAAGATCAAAGATATATCTTACTAAAGCGATCTGCCAGACTTCAAAGTCTACTAATTCCATACTTAACTACTAGATTATCTAAATTCAACTATACGAGCAATATCAGTTAAAATAAAACGCGTATAACCTGGCAACTGAAGTTTAATAATAAAAATATGCTTAGTAAAATTTGTAGATTTTAGTTAACATAGAAACTTGTGACCCACGTGATTTGATTTGGACAGCATAAATTTGCTTTGGTTTCTAAAGCAATGATCCGAGTCTACGATTCGTTAGCTCAGCACAAGAGGATTGTCTAGAGAATATGAAAGCCTAAATTTTATTCTATTTTTTGCTTTCAGAAATGTGTACCGATAACCAAAGTATTTGGGAGAGAAGGAGTTATACCTTTTAAACTCAGATGCACTTTCTGTTCATTCACGCCCATAATTTGTTAGAAATACAACATTGAATGACTCGAGATAGGTCAGATGCTAAGGCCTTAGCTTAGAAGAAGCTTGTGGCTTTTCTGGTGGTGGTGGAAGATGATTTTTTTCTATAGAATTAAAAATTGAATTTTTTTTTTATTTTATTTAAATACATTCATAACTAGTTTATAGTTTCTATATCTACCAAAAAAAATTGCAAAATATGAGACACGATAAATTATCATTATATACAGTTCTGTTATTCAGAATTCTTTTTTAATTCATTTATTACATTCTTTTTTTCAATTTGAATAATAATATCGTGCTCTTATTGGATTTCTCTTTATTGTTAGAATTGTAAAGTTGATTGAATGGATTCTGAGGTGTAACCTTTGATTTGTTTATAATGTGTGGAATTTTGGGAGCATTTACTTCTGTTACCCAATATACAAAGTCTCTTAGTAACCAGAAAGTAGAGTCTGGAGTAATAATATCTATCTAAAAGATCAAAAACTCCTTCAATCAACACAATATTTCTTTTAAACAAAAATAATACAAAAACCAGCACAAAAACAGGATGATACACGAATTCTCAAGAGGGTTCCAAATCATTAGGTACGTAATGGTGTTCCCTAAATGCCAGCACATATAATATCTTCTATATTAGGGCTGGTTTACATTAACCCTTTGATATTTAACTGATGATGTTGAATGGTCATTATATTATATAGGGATATAAAACTGACCTGTTTTTTTCCTTTCAAGGTGCAATTCTGACCTTGTTCGCGGATGATATCGCCCTACTCGCTCATTCACTGAACCCTACACATGCTGCCGCCAAATTGCATAGGACACTGGATTTGCTGCCGGACTAGTTGGCTGAGTGGAGGTTGTCTGGAAAAATTTACCACCAGACTGATACATTCCAATACATTCTACCGCGCAGATATATCTGACCACCTTCACATCAGGGACATCGCGCCTTGGCTTACTCCACCTGACTCCACCTGATTGTCGTCGTCTTTCTTCCTCGAGATATCCTTCTCGAGATTCTTTCTGAGTCCTGAGCTGCTGCTCCGGCCGCTAGGCGCCTAAGTTCGGCCTCCTCTAAGTAATCAGGGGTCTCACCCGGCTGGGCAGACCGCTGCTGGCTGTGTTATGCCTTACCAAGCCGGAAAAATTAAAATAATTTAAACATAATTAAACCACAACTATCACGTTTGCATTCAGTTTGCGTTGTGCTTGCAGTTATAGTTTTTCCCTTAGCCATAGCATGACGATGATCTCAATTATTATGTAATATTTATCTATATATACAATTTTTCTATATTTTGCGAATATTAAAATGTTTAATGAATCTATATTTTTTTAGGTTATGTAATCAAACCTGAGATGATTTATATATTGTTTTACTTTCAACTACACGGTACCAGTGTCAAATATTCAAGTAACCTTAAAATATCTTATTACAATAAGCTTCACAGTTTTAACCGAGGAATTGGAAACCGTTAAAAATCGCTTTAGATTGTATAAAGTCGAACCTTTTTTATCAAAAGCGCTCGATCTCTTTGATATTTGATCGAGAGGTAAGGATGCCCCTCTATTATATAGACTAAGAGTTGATTATTTTTAATGACAAACTGTAATTTTTTCCTAATTCCGGAGTGCCGAAACACAACGCCGCGCTACGCTTTATCTATTTTTTCTATTTTAATTTATCTATTTATCTATTTTAATTATCCGGGATAATTTATCCCCAATGGAGATTGAGTCCACAATCTTCACATTAAGGCTGGTTTATTGGGCCATAATTTACAACAACTTGATCTATCTTTCTTTTTATAATTTTGCCTTTCTTAATGATAGTGAGTACATTAGAGTACATTTATAGTGGTGGGTAAATTTTCAAGTGGAGTTTATTTGTAAAAATAAACTAATCACTCCTTGAATAGCATTGTAACTAGCAATTGTAAATTATTCTATTCTGAAAGGATCATTTTGAAAATATATTTTTGTAATTAAGAGTCCTAAAGTACAAATATAAAGGGAAATAAAAATAATCTGAGTATTGTAAAAATCTATTTTTTCAAAACCTTAACAAAATTCAAATAAAAATATTTATATTATTTCATTTTACAATTGTTCATAGAAAAAATAGGCCTGAAAACAATAATAAATATTATTATCGTAAAATATCAAAGCTCCTCGACAATAAAGGTTTAGGTGTGAAAGTAAAATTATAAAAGAACCTCCGGCCAACGTCAGACAGAAGGCTACGCTAGACGCGGTTAATAGGATCTCTTTAGAAGTGAAAATAAAAGTTCTCAATCCAAAGGTTTCGAGTATTTTTTGCCAGAGATAAAAATATATTTGCATTGAAAGCTTAAAAATATATATGTATTTATGGAATTTAATTTCGACAAAACTGTATAAAGTGGCATATTATGAGGCCGTTCTTTGATGATGAACAATCGTAGTTGTGGTTATATCCTATGTATAGCCATGACTGAACTTGGCTTGTTTTTTTTATTTATCTAGTGTTGAGACACTCTATTCTCCTCCTTCCGTCCAAATTTGAAACAGAGCGTATTGAGTAGTGTAACTTAACGGCGCGCTTTATCTTACCAGGAATTAAATTAATTTATCTGTATATTTATTTATATTTATGACGATATATATGAAGCAAGTACACCGCTTACCAATTTTACTACTACTACACCTTAAGGTTGCCTGGCAGACATCGCTTAAGGCCGCCTGCTCTACATTTTATTTTCTTTTGCCATTTTTCTTTTTCTGTTTTTCTCTGTAAACTTGTGGTGTACAATAAAGTATATTATTATTATTAATTAATTTTTTTCATTCCCCCGAGTGGTAATCGTACTTGCAGCTATAGCGTTTTCAGTCCCACTGCGCCCGCAATGACTTCTCACTTCGTATGCCAAATTTAATACAATGTACGAAGTTTAAAGGCAAGTACTTATGTACATACAAACAATACAATACATACGTACCTATTGACAATATATTACTTGTAGCCATGTGTAGCCATGAAGTGAAGGGGATATGTCATACTATTGCAGCTCTGTATATAAATAATGAATTGAACAATTTTGTGAACAAATTTTCTTATTATCGATTTTAGTTACGAAAATTGGTTGACAAAAAAAAGTGGTATTCAATTGTTTTTTGTTTAAATAAATATAATAATACTAAAAATATAATAAGCTATTTCCGCTTCTATTATAACAATATTTAACAGTTTTAAGCCGTTTAATATCCTTTTTAAAACGTTGTTGCAAAACTTTACATTCTATTTTCTCAGAATTGGAATTTGACGACGTACTTCGGTACAAACTAGATGTTAAATTATAATTTTAATAATAAAATAAAATATAACATAAAAATATAACTGATCATTGTCTGTACATGGAAGTTATACAAACATATATATTATTGGGGGCATTTATCAATGTATAGAACCCAAAACAATTATGTTTATTATTTTCTGTTTGTCTATTTCTCTGTTTGTTTGTGCACGCTTATCTCAAGAACGGCTTTTTTACTATTATTGTACTATGATAAAATTTCCTTAACATTTAGTATCAGATTAAAGTTTGTGATTTAAGTGAAAACGCGTGCGAGAGAAATAACTAAATAATTTAGTCGTGTAATTTACGCAGGTCAAGTTGCGAGCGGGTCGCTAGCTATAAATATAATTCATATATTTTTGACATGGAACATGTCCGTAATTCCGTAAAAACGTGTTCAACGAATTCCTTTGATTTTTTAACAATATATAAGATAAAAAGGTTTCGGGCGGAAATTGGAGAACGGAGTATCTGGACACTAGGTTCTCTCTGACTGTTACAGCTTCACACTTTTTCGCACATAGAATAGAATAGTCAAAGCAAGCGACACATTGCGTGTTGAGTAGCGGGACTGAATTATTATTTAATAGTTATCTTAAAATGCTTAAATGAATTGTAGTATTTCATAACTAATCGCGTAAATTTACTCAAATCATTTTATTAACATTTCTTTTAAAGTGTTAATCGCACACTTAGGAAATTTAAAAACACATATTTAGAAAACGTATAAACATTTCTACATCCAGCTACGTCGAAATTCTTATACGCTTATTACAACTTATATTTGTTGTTAGCATCTCTGTAGAGATTTTTACAAGCTTCTGCTACCCAAAGATTATTCTACGAACAATCGTTCGACAAAAGAAAATGCTATTTATTAAATATTTTTTTTAAAGTGTTAAAATCGTACACTTAGAAAATTGAAAAAGGCATATTTAGAAAACGTATAAAAATTTGAACGCAGCGGGATTTGAACCCACGTCTCTTGAAAACCGTTGAAGAGCTCTGACCGCTAAGACATGCGTTCAACATCCAGCTAAGTCAAAATTCTTTAACGCTTATTACAACTTATATTTATACAACATATTATTACAACTTATTTTATATATATATATATAATACCGTCAAATTACCAATTAAATAAAGTAAGAAACAGTAAAACAAAAGTTATAATATACTTACACACTTCGAGATACTGCGATTACTCACGATGAAGCATCTTAAAAGCAAGCCAATTCAATAAAATCGAACTAACTCCAGTGGAAAATTCATATAGACTTGTAGCCTTTCATGTCTATGGTATAAAGGTAATATTCCCTTGACATGGCCAAGCTACTGTACTAGGTACTCTGGAAATAAACACGAACAAATCGTAGTCCACTTTTTCAATTGACAATTTATTTTCGCTTCTTCCAAGGAAATTCGCTTTGTATGTAGCTATTATTTATTTCACTCGTTTATTTCAAAAGTCCACTGGTGTTTCAAAGTAGCTCCCTCAGGTATTAAAGGTACGGTAAATATTGAATTGTGATCATTTTAGGTATTACCTATGCAGGTGAAACAGCATAGGTACATAGGTAACCTTGTGTCAAGACATTCCGTTTTCCGCTTCCCTCGAAATTCGAAACATTGCGTGTTCACTGGCGGAACTCGTCGTTGCGCTTTTTTTACGAATTTTAGCGGGAATCGAGCCCACGACCATCGCGTGTACAGTCAGACACTCCACTATAATCTATTTGCCCTACTCCACCATTATCTATTTACAAATATACAAATATTTTAAAAATTCGAATAGAAACCTCGGCAAACGATCATTATAGCTTCTTAGCTTCTTCGAAAACTATTATAATCATTTAAGTCAGGAGATATCTACGATAAACATCAAGTTCAAATGTTACTGCGAAAGCTGTGTACAGTTTTGTGTTCATAACAATTAATACAATTTCAGGTTCCAAACTTGTTTTTGGTTTTAAATAATATTATTTCCCCTTCGACAATCTATGACGTGTAAATTTCTTCGCAAAAAAATTGCCTCTAAGATACACACTAGACCCTCTCCATTTTAACATGTAATATATGAAAATAAAAAAATAAGCATGACATCATAGCAAATATTTTATGAAACATTAAATTCGCTAAACGTCGTCCAAATCGTCTTTGATTGTTGACTATACATTATAAATGTTTGCGAAGAGGGTTGGTTGTGTTGGAGTGAGCTGCTTTTGAGTCGCCAGACGGAAACGGAAACAGGACATCCATTTTCTAAGTGGCACCAGACTTACACTTCCTGTAAATAAAAGGTTTGAGCAGGTTAAGTGTTTATTTTGTATACACTGATATGCCCTAGAAAAACTTAACAGGGGTTGTTGCTGTTACAATAATAATAACATAACGTATATTATATTGTTTATATTTTCCATATCTACATCATCGTATCTACATCTTTATAAAAAAAACAAAAGTAGGGCATTTAGCGTTAAATATGTACGTGTCAGGCTATTGGTATTTACTTAACTAAATACAATGGTTACGAGTTCGATTTCCCTTTGGAGAAATATTTATTTTAAAAACAAACATTGTCGTTTTACTGTTTTGGTTGTATAAACAATGACTTTGAGTTCCCGTTAAAAAATACATAGTCTACAAAATGTACAGAAAGTGAAGAAAGGAGTGAGACATCTCTCTTTCTTTATTTTCCTCTCTCTTTATCTCTATATCTCTCTTTATCTCCATATCTCTCTTTATCTCTATATCTCTCTTTATCTCTATATCTCTCTTTATCTCTATATCTCTCTTTATCTCTATATCTCTCTTTATCTCTATATCTCTCTTTATCTCTATATCTCTCTTTCTCCACATATTAGAAAAAAACTATACTTATATTAAACTATACTTAAATATACGTAAAGGGATAATGCAGACGACGTTCGGCTATGCCGCCGCCACAATGGCCTTGGCCAACTCACCAACGTGTTCCCAAGCATAACCTCGTAGTCAGAGAGAACCTACTGTCAAGATACTGATCTCCAGTATTCACCCAAAATCGACTGTTTAGTGACGTAACTTAACGCAGCGCTCAGTGTTATCAGATTTCCTGAAGTGTAGATTGAACCCACAACCACCACGATTAAACGCTGTCCCACTGCGCCACGGTGGCTTTCGCACTCACTAACTTACCTATATATCTAAATCAATTAACAAAAACTGTTAATCCAAAATAATGTACGCAACAAAAAAGGTTTTACATCTGATAGCTAATTTTAATAATTAACTTTTCAAGTCGCAACCAGATGTTCCGAAAGAACAAAATTGCGGTATACAAAATACTTGTAAATGTAAGAGCCGGTGCTTATTTAGTTGTTTCCAATTTTGACTGCACAGAAAGTGCACTGAGAATACACTTGACCTGTTTAATGAACATTTAAAATGGTACAAATTGTAAGAAAGTGCGATATAAATTTTGTACAAAATAAAAAATCAAAAACACAATATTCTTTATACAAATAGGCAATTACAAGCAATTTAAAATCAATTCGAATCAATTAACACAAAAATGTCAGTATTGTCAGTCCTACATATATTATTTTTCTGTTTCTTAAGCTTTTTACCGCATAGCAGGGCGGGTAGAGACAACCCGAAATACAGGCATTACGTGTTCAGTGTCGGAACTAAACGCCGAACTTTGTCTTATGAGAACGGGAAAATGAAAATAGTTTAAATATAACCGTTCCCCCAATCGGAAATCGAACCCACAACCATTGCATAGGATAATCAGACGATGTTACACTGCGCCACATACTATATTGTGTTTGATAAACACGTTGCTAAGGCAACGCACATTCTTTATAAAAAATGCTTCATAGAGATTGAGAGTTATAATTTTCTTAAAACCACATATCAAGCTAAACAATTAATCGTTTATTAAAAATAAACAATCATAATTGAAGCCAAATGAAGTTATTGACTGGACTCTTGTTACAATAACAATTTGAGCAAGTTGAGTTCTGTCAATATACACTAGTTATTAAAGATGTTCAAAATGTATGCCCATTATTTGCGGTTGAATATATATTACATTTAAAAAAAAAATTAAGCTTTACGCTTTTTCCAGCATAGCACGGTAGTCAGAGAGAATCTAGTGACCGAATTAGACACATTGCGTGTACCATAGTACTGGTACTACTCTGGAGTGATTAAAATAATTTAAATATAATCATTGCCACGATAGCCTCTATATAATTAATATATTATAAGAAAAAATGTTAATTACATAACGAGACTATAGTGCCGCTGTGGGAATCTGTCTGACTCTTTACGCAATTCGTTGAGGGTTCGATTCTCGCTTGAAAATTGATTATAATATGAAGTGATAATAACACTTCTTCGCTTTGGTAAGGAACGCTTTTGGGACGGAAAGTAGAGGACGGCGGGTGTTATAACTAGGTCTCCCCCTACTGTCTGCGTACATTACTATGCGGGAAATCGCATGAAATTGAAAAAAAAAATTATAAAAAAACGCACCTAAATACAAAATTGAAAATTGTATATTATATGCTATTTTTAAAGGAAATAATCCTAAATAACGCAAAATTTTCCACATATTTAAATATGTATTTATACTAATAAATTTATTTTATACCACACTATTTTATCGGTCATTTTGAATTTAAGCAATGAAAATCAACCCAAGTACAGTCTTATACGATTTGCCAGCAATACTCGAGATTAAAACATTTAAGTAATTACAACTCATTATGCTATATGTATATAAGTATATGTTTATTTATATATGAAGATAGTTTAAGAAAATAAAGTTAGCAAATACAACTACTGTAGCACCTGACTTTGGTTGTTTAATTTGTTTCAAGCCAATATTTTGTTTATTGTGACCAAATTCAGGTCAATACAAATTGAATTCAGCCATAAAGTGAAGAACGGAGTGCTCTGACACTAGGTTCTCTTAGAAATGTTGAAGCCGCTAACAATGTTATGATGTGTGATATGGACAGTGCATGGATGTACGGGAGTCCTTGGCACGACTGATGCCCAATGTGAGTGGGCCGAGTGCCTTGAGCTCGGCTATACACCGGAGTGGTCAGGTCGATAGCCCTCTACGGTGCTCCTGTATTGGCGGACGCCATGGACAGGCAAAACGTCACCCTGCTGCGACGAGCGTAGAGGGTGATGGCCATCCGGATGACACGGGGGTACCGGACCATTTCCGGTGAGGCGGCATACGTGCTGGCTGGAGTCCTGGCATGCCATGATCTGGACATCGTCCGTAAAGCTTTTAGGGATGGTTTTGAGTCCTTCACTTAATGCGCAATGTATGTAACTGGGTGAAAAGTGGAGAACGGAGTGTCTTTACACTAAGCTTTCTTTAGACTCTGTTATATGCCGCAAATGATATATGATAAGAAAATATTTAAATAGCGATTATAACAAATATTGACCTCTTTAAACTTCTGTTAAGATGCCACCTAATGAAAGTTTCTCTAAACACAAATTATTACTATACAATTTGCTTTTTTTAGTCAGAGAGAACTTACGTTTTGTGACAACACACTCCGTTCTCCCTTTTCTGCCCGAAATCGAGACATTGTGTGTCGAGGGGTCGAAATAAATGCCATATTTTACTGCCCGCGAAAACGGTGAAATGAATATAATTTAAATATAATATAATTTAAATATAATACACCGAGTTCGAATCGAACCCACAACCAATAACGTTTACAATCAGACTCTATCCCACTGCGCCACAACGGCCACAAGAAGAATCGAATCTACAAAACCCGCGATTTAATCAAATAGATGCCACCATTACTGCATTCATTATTTTTCTTTTTTTATAAAACTAGCTGGGCCCGCGATTGCCTCCTGTGGAATTCAAAATTAAAAGTATCTCAGTTATTTCTTATTACATCAGCTTTTTACTAAATGCATATTATGATGATATTAGAATTTATTTACTTGTATAGATAATTTAGAACGAAAATAAAATAGTCTATTAAGTCCAATATACATTACATAAAAAATGCAAATCTTTTTCGACGTACTTGCGTTCGAGTAGTGTGGAGTTTTGTACGAGAAATCTCCTTGAACTCGTTGGTGTGCTGCCAATTCTTCGATAAGTAACAGACAGTTGTAATATTTTCAAACTACAATAAATGTATATAGCATTTCATTAATGTTTAATAAAATAAATCATTTCATTCAAACTGAATATAACTTTGAAAGTTATAAGAAAGGGTCTTAATTCATAAATAAATTAATTGTGTGTTAAATTAAATATGTATTAGAAAGAAATTTGTCCATAATAATATAAAAATAATAATATTAACAAGAGGACTCAGAAGAAAGATTCAGTACGGTTCTCCGTTTCTCCGGCAGTCGCAAGTTCCCGGCACTGCTTATTGTTTCTGAACTAAGTAGTGCCTGGAACTTGAGACACAACCTAGCAAAATTTGAGAAGACCAACTAATGCCGCTTCCGAAAAACGTGTTACTAATAATCGCTACTAAAAATAATTAATTAGGAATAAAAGGAAATTAAACTTGACTAGTACTTAAATAGACCGATGGTAGTCTCGAGGAATAATTACATTGCAAAAAAATACAATTTCAAAATATATTCCAGTTCCTTCATTAAAACGTATTTTGTCCAACCAACGCTCTGAAACTCAGTTGAAGTTGAAGTAAGTTGAAAGCGTCTCGATATAATTATTTATATAATATTGTATCGGTACAAAGTTTAATGTAATTGGAATATTATGTTGGAGCCAACTGGCTGTTCGGAAAGAAGTTTTCCTTTGCAAAATTTTCGTGTCCATCATCCTACAATTTCATATAAGTTTGTTTCCATTGCACCGTCTGTTATATTAAATTATCTATATATTATGACAAAAAAAATCTATCTATCTAATATATAATAGAATTTTAAAAAACGTGTGTTATTAAACGTGGGTGTTGTATACGTTGAATATTCTTACAAAAACAGTAATTTATGGTGAAAAATACTAACCATTACACTAGAACTGCCCAGGAATTAATTTTAATATTTTGTTTAAATTTTATTAATTTTATAAACAGTATTAGAACTGAGAATAATATAGTAAATATGTAGTTGTAATTAATTTGATTAAAAGTGTTTAAGAATTTCGATGTGGTGAGTTGCCTAATATAACAATTGTGTCAATTACACTACGTTAAACAAAAAATACAATTTCAATAATGAAAGGAAAATAACAAAGCTCCTATAGTATTAATAAACTAAACTAATAAAATTTATTTCAATTGAAAATATGTTATTATTTACATATTGGTGTATAAGTCCTAATCTTAAAATGATAAAACTCGCATCCGGCAACTAAACAGACAAATAAAATAAAAAAATCCATATATTAGTTTTTAATGTTGAACTGTTATTATTATTTTTAACCATCGTTGCCTTTAACAAAACAATATTTATCATTTTTAATCTAGTATAATAAAATAAATAAGCATTTACCTACAAATAGGAATAAAATACCACCTGAAAATCTGGCCTCACCCTCACCCACCCACATATTATTTTAGATGGGTTTGTTTTACTTGTATACATACAGTGTGTAATTTTTTTTAATCGCTTAAAATTGTTTTTATAACGTTATAATTCAAAGTGTTGTATGAACTCTAAGTACGGCGGGCGTTAATCGATTAAAAGTAGAGACCAGTGACTATTTTCTTTTATATTTACCACATAATACAAAGGACTTGGTAAAAATAATAAAGAAAATCTACCCAAGAACTAATTCTAAAATATCCATTACCAAGGTATTTAATGGCCTATTTATAAAAATGGCTTTTAAAGTACTCCTTTAGCTGTACAATATTATTAATTAATATTTATAAAATTTCGTAGATATATTACAGAATACGGATATAATAAAATCTTTCGATGTAACATTCCTATTATTATATTGAAAACTTTGTAATGCAGAGAAATGTTGATTTTCATATAAGAACACTATGCCCATAGAGACTGCAACGGAATCGAACATATTTTTAAAAATATCACAAAACTTATAATGAAATTGTGAATCATCTTCATCTTTGTTCACACTCAAAGGAGTAACTTAAAGTTGATTGACCCATTCAAAATTGTTATGTCCAAATATGAATAAGTGCTAGAAATGAAATAAGAGTGCCTCATTATTTATTTGACACGAACTAATATTGCTTATTGTTTCGATAAATACTATTATCATTTTTAACATTTTTTAAAGTTTTAATCACACACGTATTCAATTGAAAAATGTATTTCTAGAAAACGTATAAAAAATTATACGCAGCGAGATATGAACCCGCGCCTCTTGAAAACCGTTAAAGCGCTCTGTGTTAATGCTAACAACGAAAATAAGTTGTAATAAAGCGTATAAGAATTTCGACGCAGCTGGATGTAGAACGCATTTCTTAGCGGTCCGAGCGCTTGGACTGTTTCCACGTAGCGCGGGTTCAAATACCGCTGCGTTCAAATTTTATACGTTTTCTAAAAATATGTTTTTCTATTATCATGTTATTATCACGTGCAATATTTATTTCTATAGTCTGGTTAGAGGCTATCTTAGCGTAGTGGGATAGCGTCGTACTGTACGAGATTTGTTGTGGGTTCGATTCCCACTCCAGGAAATAATTATATTGGAGTTATTTTCATGTTCTTACTCTAGTAAGAAAAAAATCGGTGTTGTGTTCCGCCGCTTAGCAAGCAATGTCTCTAATTTGTCTGTCGGTCTGTCTTGATTTAACTATTTAATTAATATAGCTAGTTAGCCAAACTTGAATATTATTTATTACCTTTTTTTAATTTATTTACTAGATTTTATTAATTAATTTATAAGTAAAAAGTAATTATTAGACAAGACCGTGTTGTCACATAGTTCATAACAAAATTGCAAAATAACTAAAATGTTATACTTTTATAATAACCTTTGATGCATATGAGGCTGACGCAGTGGGACGGCGTCTGACTATGAGCACGATGGTTGTGGGTTCACCTCCCACACGGGAGATTGATTATGTGTTCAAATTTTTATACGTTTTCTAAATATAATATTGTTATTTATTTTGTCGTCACCAATTGTATAACGGAAACGATTTCATAGATATTCATTGCAAAGCTTCGACTCCAGGTGAACTCTTATTACAAAGCTCTAAGGGCGGTATTCAAAACGAACACAATTTATGATTTAACCTTAAACGAATTTTAAAGTACCTTAAAAGTTTCAGTTGCTTTTACCCTGAACGCTTATTGTGGATTTGTGAATATTTAGATGGATGTTTATCATCTTCCCTTACTTGTATTCATTTATCTAAATTCAATTCAAATAAATGAAATTGGTGTATCTGTTTGTAATATTAAAATATATTATTTTTTTTACAATATTTGTCTCTCTATTTTTGTTCTGGCTAGTCTCTTAAACGGCTGGACCGATTATGACGGAACTATTTTATTTTAAAATACCACGGGGACTAAATCGCGGTCACAGCTAGTTAGTAAAGAATATATTTTTAATATTTTTTAATGTGTTATTCGCACACTTAGGAAATTGAAAAAGACATATGTAAAAAATGTATAAAACTTGTGTAGGCCCGTTGCTTAAAAAGGTTGCTTACCCAGAGGTAAGACCTATTTAAATTTATCGGTTCCCATTGGCTCATTTCGGAATTCCAGAACTATTTCTTCATAAAATCCCAATAGTTACCGAACGTTATTGTTACATTTATATGTATTATTTATTAAACAATAAAAAACGTATGAAATAAATACTGAGATATAGAGAAAGTTGGTGTGTTGGCAATGCCCTTTTAAACCCCCTCTTATAGGCTTGTCCCACTTCTCGCAGTTAGCTTATTTAGTTTTCAATACAATATTTTCATAGCAGGAATCTAACCTAGCCAGGATGATCAGATTAGTTTTCTATTTTCTAGTTAAATGCAAACAAACCGATTCGTTTAATTTTATTATTGCTATTTCTATTTGCGTTTACAGTCAGTTTCACACTTCTCCGCATAGAAACATTACAATGGTGGAATTTTTGTAATAAAAATAATTTAAATATAATCATTTCCCGAGTGGAAATCGAACCCACAATCAATCGCGTTTACAGTCAAACGGTTATATAACTGCAACACGTTGGCCTCATAGGTAGGTTACATTTGCATTTAGCTTTGCCCGCAAATTGTTTCTTGAGAGACATCTATACTAATATTATAGAGAGGTAAGCGTCTGTGTTTGTGTTGAAGCTACAGGGCCGATTTGAAAAAAAATAAAATATCCTTCATTCAAATCACTTTTGCAAGCACATATGAATTGTCGAATAAACATTGTCAATATTAAGGCTGATATATATTTTTTCTGAATTGGACGGAAAGTCGAGTGAAAACGGTAACTTTCCATTATGTTCTGCTGACCTGAGGACTTATGAAACAAATAATAAAATTTCGGATCCCACAAGAGCCCTGTATGTCCTTATAATAAAGATGACACTGTATCTACTACTGGATGGAGAAGTTCTAGCAAGTCGATCCATATACCTGTTGGTCATTTAATACTCATTTGCCATAATACTTACTAGTAACAAGATAATGTAACCTGAGGTATTATACGCTCGTAATAAATTAGAAGTAATGTTTCTTAATAGGGAACACTCAGAAAAACGGTAGTATTCTTGTAAATTCTTCATAATTTCATATAATCAATCGCCTCAACATTCACACGGGGGTCATTAGAGGCGTAGGGCTGTCAAAAATTAAGTAAATGGAAAAAAATATATTAATTGAATTAAAACTCACCCTCTTTTCCCCATAGCAGGGTAGTCAGAGAGGCGAGGTGCCATTGATTGTGGAATAACGAAAATCAACGCCGCGCTTTGTCTTGGCATTAGAGAAATGAAAATAATTGAAATATAATAATTCCTCTGAATGGGAATCGATCAACACCATCGCGTATTCAGGTGCAGTCACACTGCGCCACTATGGTCTCAAGAAAAATTAAGCGAATGGAAAAATATATAAATTGATATATTTTTGAATATATCTCGAAGGTCTTATATTACATTACATTTTTATAATAAACATTGTATTTTATATTACATTATTATAAACATTGTATTTTATGTCGGATATAGAAATAATAGACGCAATTTTTCTAATACAAAAAATATTTTAAAATCTCAATAATTTGTCAAAATGAAAATAAAATTAGTTTTAAGACTAATTTTATTCCATTTCATATGCATTGTCAAGCAAATGACCAATTTTGCAATCATCAATATCGCAACTTTACTACCGAGGCAGATGTTTCTTTTGGTAAGATATTTCAACTCTAGTTTGAGATTAATTTGATTTGTTCCTGCCATAATCTATTTGATGAAGATATAACACTAGGGGACTTGAGCCAATTACGGATATTTCGTCCTAAGGCATTTGGCTTACTCTAAAATTTACAAAGTTGATAATTTTAAATTACATTACGCAGTTACATCGGTCGGCTGCAAATGTATTAAAATTAAGTTAAATGAACAGCGTCTTACTGTAAACGGAATTGTGGGTTCGATTCTCATTCGTAATAATTGGTATATATATTTTTTTCATTTTTCCGCTCTAGTAAGACAAAAAGCGCCTTTAAGGTACGCCACTCTAGTAATGTCTCGGATTACGAGAAAACGGAGCGTCGACACAAGGTTCTCTCTCTTTACTCTACTATGCGGAGAAAAGCGTGAAGTTGTAATTATTATTGTTTATACTGTACTGTAATTATTTATTCTAGTTTACACATCAAACTTTCTTTATATTTTAAAATTTCGCTAAAGTCGCTTATAATAAGACAAAAATCATCATCATTCTCCACTTATTTAAAAAAAAAGGAAAAATGTTTGAGACGTTTTTAAGAATTAATGCGGACTGCGTTTTTTATATTTATTTGTAAAACCAAACATATTTTCTTAAGCCTGACATACACTCATATATAGTGTCAAATTAAAAAAATCGTTTTTAGAAAATGTAGATTTTTTAACGGAGCGGTATTCAAACCCGGGCTTCTTGGAAACCGACCTCTTCGAACCTCTTGAAACGCATGGCCTAGCAGTCAGAGCGCTTCCAAGAGGCGCTGATTCGAATCACGCTGCGTTCATTTTTTATACGTTTTCTAAAAATATTTTTTCAATCCCCTAAGTGTGTTCCCTTAAAAATGTTAAAGTATTAAATTGTTTTTTTTAAATGTTACAATACTTTATGTTATACATTTACTTACTTATGTACATCAGAGATACTAACCGCATTAGTGAAAAACTGTGTCACGATCATTAACGCTCAACTCACAAGCGTTGCTACTAATTTCTATAGAGTACTAAAATAACGGTTATAATTAATACAAAACAAAAAACAATAAAAAAATAAAACAAATAAATTTATTACTTAGTAGTAGAAGAAGTAAGAATTAAGACAGACCAGGCAGTAGATGTAATATTTATTTGTCATACACTTAGTACAATATATTACTGTAAATTTACTATTATTTTCACTATCCACTAATTTGTAAGCAATATATTATTCTGTAATAAATTCTGAACTGACTGACTGAATAATGTAGATTTTTCTTTCCTTCAAATTTACTCTCTTAGTAACCTAAGTTTGTTTCTAAAGCTATTAAAGGATGATTAATGTATATTATTGTCAAGCATTTACTTAGATTTGCATATATATACATTTAAAACAATTGCCACTAACCTAACCTAACCAACTGTTTCCTTGAGACTAATAGTACTAATAATACAGAAGTTTTTAGAAGACGTACTTACAAAATATAAATATTTCATTGTAATTATAGCAGTTTCCATCAGGTTTAGCGTATATTCAGTAGTATGCCGAGATTATCCTAGACAATATCTGTCCGATATTTCTTTCTAGGTGTACTGAGAAGAGCTTCGGAATGTTATCCATGAATTCGATCCTCGACCCTCGTTGTGATCGCCTGATGTGCAAGAAATAATATAGAAACATTAGTATTTCCTTCAAATTTGCTCGACCATTAAACATGTAGGGGAAAACAACTATAACTTATACAACGACCTACGTTACACCTCTCGCTTTCTATCTATCTCATCTAAGTAATGATAATGATCATTAGCTAAGGATTGAGACGCAAATGTACATTTTGTATAAACATTTAACGTGTAGCGATGTGTTCATACGAATAAGTGGGTACGAATAAGTAAATTTTTACTCTAGCTTTTTTACATATTAAACTTATTTATATTTTATTGAAACTTTTAAAAGTGTTCATTAAAAGTGTAACTTAAAATCTTCTTTTTATTTATAAAATTCATCATGCCAAAGGAAGAAATGTTTTTAAATTTATATAAAATTTAAATTTCGTGCAAAAGATTTGAAAAAATATAGCTTCCGAAAGCTAAAAATAAATAGGCAGATCACGATGTTCTTCAATTTAGAAATAAAGTCCATACGAATGCGTTGATATTTCTAGGCAAAAAAACAGTTTTACTATATTTGTGTATGGAATTGACAGTTGTTTAAATAAAATTTTAGTTAAATGTGCACCAATAGCGCCGTCATAATTTTCAAATTGGAGACTCATATTTTAAAAACGCTACTATAAAATATATTATAGATACTTGTAGGCCAAAAAATATTTTAAATCGTAATATGGTTTGATGGATTTTTTTAGAAGACGTTAGGACCCGCACCTCTTGTAAACCATCTAAGCGTTCTCACTGCTAAGCCATACGTCCAAGAGTCGCGGAGCCGAATCGTGCAACGTGCAAATTTTTATACATTTTCTAAAAATGTTTTTCTTATCCTAAGGCTAAGTGTGAGAATAACGCTTTAAAAGTGTTAAAATGTAACTTGTTGCATGAAGCAACAAGCTATATATTTTATTGGAGAGAGCTCAGAACGGAGTGATATATTATCGTTTCTCTGCCTTCTGAAAATAAGAAGATTACATTAAAAATGCAATCAAATACATTGGTCACTTTGATTTGGACGTTTTGAATTAGCACTCAATATGTAGTGTCCTCAAATTTATCTAAGAGCTAAAGTGGAAAAGGTGAAAAAGTAGAGAACAGAGTGTATTGACACTAGGTTGTCACTATGTCACTATGCGGGAAAAATCGTAAAGCTGAGACGTCACTACGCGATATATAAATAACTCTAATCGACGAATAGATTATGAAAGAATACTTTGTTATAACCAGATAAAGGGCTAACAGACAACCCTGCCAAATGGGGGAGGAGGATTCATTAAAGCTAATTTGCATCTCCTTAAGATGCGATCAGCGGTTACGTTATTGAATTAAATTACAACCTTCTGAACCGACGCATTTTATCTCCATATTTCTTTCTTGTGAATCTGAGAAATTCCTGCATATTTTGCAAAGTTTTTAAATAAACAACTTCGTTATGATGATATTACTTAGATTGTGGTTTTGAAGTTATTAAAGGCTGATTTATTATACGATTGTTTTTTTTAGCTTCACCCCTTTTCTCACATAGCAGGGTAGTCAGAGAGAACCTTGGTCAAGACACTCTATTTCTTCTTTTCGCACGAATTCGAGAGTGGCGGTACTCAACGCCGCGCTTTGTTCTGTCGGCGGAGCGGAGCAATGAAAATATTTTAAATATAATCATTAATTAATTGTTAATTAATTGGGAATAGATATTCCTATATAGAAAAAGAAAAACAAGCTGCAAAAAAACGATGCCTATATTTCAAATAATTCGTAGAGAATGCTAGTTCAAATGTTAGTCAATTCTAAATTAAAAGTGTCTAGAAGATGTATTTAAATATTTTATTGTAATTTCCATCATATATAAAGTATTCAGTAGTATGCCTAGAATACCATTGACAGTATCCGTCTGATATTAGTAGGTACTTGGGTGTATTGAGAAATAGACCTGAGGACGATCGTCGAACGTCCGTTTTTTTAATTGCCTAAGTCAATCAACTCGTGGTCCCCAGCAATGGTCTGTAGCGGATCTAAAAAGGGTTTAATTCTAAGAGCAGTTTAAAGAGGTTTTATGCGTTGTGCCGATTGTGTGGAAAGAGTAGTTAAACATCCTCAAAGGCTGCTAAGAACGAGGACAAATGGACGTACTTACGGTAGCATTGGCCATAGTAGAAAGAAGCCTACTTTTCGAGAGATGGAGATGCTACTTCAAGATACTACTGTGTAAGTACACAGTAGGTAAGTCCTACCTATAGTATATATACCTTTGTATTGTGTACTCTTAAGCCCGAACCGCCCCTAACATCAGACTTATTGCCACATCAACTCCTGACAAAATTCTAATTCGTATTCGACGCAGAGAAAACTAGACGCATTCAGACCTGACAACATTCCAATCGATACATGGAATTCGATATTTTTCAGATCTACCGAAGATAGATACAATAAAATATAAATTAAAACTAAATAAATTTGAATAATAGATCCTTAATTAAAAGTTCAAAAGAATTTTTCCTATTATCATAAAGGTCACATACCTGAAAACATTCACCTTTCGACTTATAAAAGTTGGAAGAACAATTGAAATAACTAATTAAGGCAAAGGAAACCCAGGGCTATTAAATTACAAACCGAATTAAAATGAAAATGTTAACGGCTTCGAAGTTTTTATAGCGGAAGTAGATGGGCGCTTCGTGAAAATTAGGAATTTCTTTTATTAATTAAAGAAAACAATTACGGGTTACAATTGTACTGCGGTTTATGAATTCTGAAATTGGTGTACACAGGCGCGTGGTACGCTCAAAAAAAGTGGTCTGATAATGGCATATTTAGAAAACGTATAAAAATTTGAACGCAACGGGATTTGAGCCCGCGCCTCTTGAAAACCGTTCAAGCCTCTTGGCGCAGGTTCAAATCCCGTTGCGTTCAAATTTTTATACTTTTTCTAAATATGTCTTTTTCAATTTCCTTAGTGTGCGAATAACACTTTAAAAAAAAATGTTAAAAAGTATGATCTGATAATTCCGTCGGAGCTACGGTTAATCGTAGGATATCCCAGATTGACGATACTGACGCTCGAAACGCCACGAAACTAAAAAAACCTAAATGAATTAAAGATAATACTAGGTTTAATCAAGGAATTTATAACCTTTTAGCAGTAAAAATCTGAAATTGATCCCAACCCGTCACAAAAATTGACAGTAACTTAAAACTATTAGTTATACATATACAAAATGTGTAAAGAAAGCTCTCACACAGCTTTCTCTGCACATTTGAGAGATAGATTGTGATGAAAGCTCACAAATATAGAAGAAGGCAACCAGACGCGTAAAACTTAGATATATTTAGAAGTTACCTATATTTTGTTTTCTCTGCCCTACCCTAGTATGCGGGAAAAAACATGAACATATATATACAAAGCTTTGTTTTAAAACTTTTAATTTAAAAAAATCACTGTTTCGTGCAGAAGCCAGAATTGGCTACTATAATAATAAAAAAAACACAATCTAAAGTGTTTAAAAGCTTACAAATCCAGAACGGACTTTCTAATTGCAAAGTTGTCTCATTAACATTTCCACGTTCACGGACTCATACTGCCACGTTCGTGAATAAAAAAAACTATTTTATTTTCATTTATTATTAAATAGCCAGCAAACTTGCAAATGATTAATTCTTAATTGGAAGTCATATGCAATGTTCAAAAAATATTCTAAGCATTTTTTTGCAAGGATTCAAGCCTAGTTTTTACTTGTTTTGAGTAGGTCTAAAACAGTTAATAATTATTTTGCTCAGACTTTCTTACAAGCGAAAAACTGTCCACCATGTTTGGATGTCATACCTGTTATTAAATTCGTAATAACCTCCCAAAGTTTTAATGATAAATATGGCTGTTTCTAGTTTAAATGAAAAATATAGTATAATATTAAAACATAAAAGACCTTTAAACATTGGCTAATAAAATTAAGAATCACGGTCGTAAGTGTTCTCGGTACCTGAAATAAAAAAGGAGTAAAAATTTGAGGCCATTGTGGTGCAGTGTCTGACTGTAAGTACAACTAATGCGGGTTCGATTCTCACTCTCAAATTATATTAAAATTATTTTTATTTCTTCGCTCTGTTAAGACAAAGCGCGGCGTGAGTTCCGCCACTCAACAGGTAATGTCTCGATTTCGGGCAGAAAGTAAGAACGAGAGAAAAAAAGAACGGACTTTCTTGACACCAGGTTCTATCACACTACCCTTGTATGCGTAAAAAGCGTGAAGTTGTTATTATTATTATTGCACTACATAAATAAATTCAAAATAAGTAGATATATATCTTCTCACAGACAAGCAAGAGGATAAACGGCAAATTGACTTTGTAAATTACTTTGAAACAATCCTGGACCACTTTATTATTCGATTTTTGTTATCCGGGTTAAAAGTTAAAAGTTGGTATTGAAGTTAAAACGAAACGACGCGACGGTGAAACTTCGACAGCATTTCCATCAAACTCTTATCAGAGAATCTTTACATTATTTATAGATGGCACGAGATATTGGTTTACCAACTTTTGTTTATAAATATTTTTTGTTTTTAGGTCATCGTAGCGCAGTGGCGCAGCGTCCGCGTCAAGTTCACGGGTTGTGGGTTCGATCACCACTCGGGGTACTGGTTATTAGATAATAAAATAATAGGTCTCTATATTATCGTATATTATACTTTCTACAGGTGGCTCAGAAAGACCAAAGTGGTGTGAATTCCTTATAACTTTTTATTTAAGACATATTTTTTTTATTTTTTGTTTTTTAAATACAGTAAATTTATGGGAATATTTTTAGATTAGTTATTAAAAATGATATCCCGCAAGTGGTGGCCATTTTCTGCTTCGCACAAATGTGCTCTTTCTAACACATTTTCCTTTCACCTTTCGCAAAACTTCCGGTGTTATGTTGTTAATTTCTTCTCGAATATTGGTTTTTAATTCCTCAATAGTCCTACCAACCATCAACCTGATGCCAAAACAAAAAAGACAGGCTGAAGAGAAAATTGTTTTAAGCGTGTTCATTCAATTTGTACTGTTTTGTGATAACATATAAAACGTATAAACAAAGTTACCTACCTACTGTGTATTGTTCTAATTGTCACCAAAACAAAAGAGAAGAAACTCTGTGGTATCTATGATCCATGGTAGAGGTGAGGCTGAGGGTGCGCATCGTGTTGCATATAGAGGACCTCGGAGCAGAGACTAAGACTTGTGACCCAAGAGTTGCCTTCACTAACCGAAACCCTCTCTCTACCTAACCAATTAATATATGGCATTTGAAATTATTACAAAATATCTTAAATTTTGTTATTGTACTTAACTAATGGCAGGATCCTTGCCGCTTTAAAGTAACAATCCAATTGAACTCATGAACTCATCAAAGCAGAATCAAGAAGTTTAAAAACACAGTTTAAAAACACTTACTTAAAAACAAGTTGTAACTTGTCGGTAAAGTTTTGGTTTTACAGCTCGCCAGTACGCCAGCAATGCCGGTACGCCAACATTCCAACATAAAATACAAGACTTCAATTTACCAATCTACCTACTATTCTTCCAATTAAACTACCACCTAATCTACCAACAAATCTAAAAACTAATTCACCACCCAGTCTACCAACACAACACACAACACACAATCAATCAATCGGTAATGACCGATTGAATGCATTCTTCCAATCAATGAACCACTAAAACCGTAAAGTATATAATACAGTAAATATCTTATAAAGTTAAAAAAAACTCTCTCTCTTTTATTTAGTTTTTCCAGGAATTTTGCTGTCTTACGAAAAAGCCGGAGAAAATACGAAACAACTATAGTGCATGTGGGCGAAGCCGCGAGATGGAGGGGGGGTAGGGCTATGGAATAAAAGTGCTTGTTGCCTTATCTTAATTGTGCCCTCCGGATATTCAATAGAAACTTACTTACACAGACTAATTACACGTTGTCAGTTAAGCCGATAACTGACATTTTCGTTGGTAATGCTTTCTTTATAATTAAAATTGTACATATTATGTATTGCGAGTATATTAATAACTATTTAAAATGAAACCATTTTAACTGGATGTATTCGAAAATATATTACAGAAAACCCTACGTTTTAAACCCTTTACAGTTGTCTGTTGTCACAGTTAGAGTTTCTGAATCCCAAAATATACGCAATTAAAATATAAAAACATATTTATTTAAAATGTGTGAAAGTCTCTAAGGCCAAATAACTAACTAGTTATAATTTTAATATTATATTTTAAAATACACACGCTTACTTACCGTAGTTTCACGGAAGGCGGTCGATTCGGAACACCGTGAGATGTTAGTTGGTATACGGGTGATATATGTGGCAGTCCGGAGCACTAGTCACATTCCGCACGCAAAATAAAATAAAGGTACAGAGAAAATATTGTTTTAAGACACCCTTTTATCCATTTTCTGCCCATATTCCAGACATTGCATGTGGCGGAACTCTACGCCGCTCTTTATCTCTCAACACCAGGCAATTGAAAATCATTTGAGTAATGCCTCCACACGGTATCAAACCCATAGTCATTGCGTTTACAGTCACTATCCTAATAAATCGAAAAATCAGACAAAAGGAAAAATCGAAAGTGCTTGTAATAAATAGACTGTTTGAACAAAGTATATTTGATTTTACTGCAAGATGAACTCAACTTTTATGTTTTGGATTTAATAAATATTTTCTTACCCTAAGGGCAGTTTTGTTTAGCTAAGCGGTACTTCCCTTAGATTTTCATTTTAGATACTGAGTAACATAATTTGTACCGCAATAAACTTAAGCCTACGGATTAATTTCACTGCGAATAACCTTATTACCAAAGTATAGTTTTCCAAAAAATTGTCGTTGAAAGTAATTGATTTCATAGAAAAAACACGATTATTTTTTTTATAACTTTAGTCACATAGCAAAGTAGTCAGGGTAGAACTCGAGATACTGCGTGTTGAGTGGAGGAATTCTACTTTTTTATATTAATTTGTAGGTAAAAGAAATTATTAATAAGTGAATCTATTTGCTTTTTAGATGCAGTGCATTAAACAAAGTTAGTTACTACATACATTTTTTTCATATTCAAAGTCCTTTAAATACAAGCAAACAAGATTAAAAATACTTATTATTAAATTATTACCGACTGCATCCAATGCAGTTTCCCAGCGTTAAGGTTTTGGGTTCGATTTCCACTCGGAGGTATGACTATATTTACATTATTTTAATTTGTCCACTCTCGTGACAAGACAAAACGCGGTGTCGAGTTCCGCCACTCAACACGCAATACCTCGTTTTCTGAGCGGAGAAATTAAAATAATTTGTATTTAATAATTCGTCTGATTCTTTCGGAATCGAACCTACCACCAATCGTCATTACAGTCTAAAGCGCAACAATGGCCTCAGTGTCCTTAATTTTCAGTATCAATTTATTTATATGCTTCAATTATATAAGAAAAAAAGACAAAGAAAATAGAATATTATATTTCACTCGTATTAGTAATAATTTGCAATAAATATAATAAATAACAATTCAGCCCACTTTCATTTATTTCCTTATTTGAACTGGCATTCATTTTGAATACACTAATTAATACTACTAACAATTCAGTAACTTTAAATTTTTAAATATGAAGTCAAAAGTCATATTTTTTTCAAGATATGTCCATAACTACATTTATTATAAATACAAAACAATTGTAAATCTAAACCTTTAAGATTTTATAAATAACACATCCTCTCATCAAAAACTATAAAAACAAAGAGTTTACTAAACAAATAGAATAAATTATATCACATTATACTTATATCTATATAAAAAAATATGTTTGACATTCAAAAGTGAATCTTAAATTTTATAGCCCAAGTGCAATTTAAATCCATGACTGTCACATAATTTATATTATACAGTTATTAGTTTTAACTTTTTTAAAATAGGTCTTTTAAATGTTTTGCACTCTGCTATTTAGTTTCAATAATCTTTTGTACATCTGACATTTGTGTGTTGGGAATGTTTGTTTGGTTGTTTGCTCCTGAAAAATGGAAAATAAATAAAAATTAAGCAAAGTTATTCATAGTAGGGTCAAAGTCAAAGAATCAGTAGATTCTCTTTGACTTTAACCTCTTGACAGTAGTCAAGATACTCAGTTGCTCACTTTCCACCTGAATTCGGGGCTTTGTATGCTGAGTGGTGAAGGTCAACGCTGTGCTTTGCTGCACCAGAGCAGAGAAATTGAAGTAACAAAATTATAATAATTCTATTTTATAATATATTTCAAAAACTATATAAAATATAAAACAATTATATTTCCTTAAAAGCTAAACTTGGAATATAAATTTTGCAATGATCACATTTAAACTTTCGGTAGAGTTACTCACATTAGGAAAAAAGTTGATATCCATAAGGAATAATTCAAAAAATGTAGACGCTACAATAGTAGGTCCTGTTGTTTTTTCACACACATCTAATTGCACTGCAAATTTTCCTTCTGGCAGAGTTGCTAATGTTTCAAAAATAGGTCTTGTAGCTTTCTTCTGACTAGATAATCTATAAAGCAGAATTTCACCGACTCTTGTCCCAATTAAGACTATGTCTACATAAAAAAACAAAGCTGTAATTGGTGGAAATTCTAAATATAAATGTTGATATTTATCAGTTTCTATTTTAAATAAGCTACGTGAATAACACACAAAATTTCTATCATTAATTGCATTAATATGTTTTATCTGTCTAATCCACTCTATTGGACATCTTAACGGCTGAACTTTTACTTCTTTATTTTTCATAATATTTACAATTTTACCACAATCTGTAAAGACATGTAGTATACCATCACAATACTGCATTTCCTTAATATCATAATCACAGTGAATTATTAATAAAGGTGAAAGGCTTTCATTCAAAAGATCACATTTAAAAATATCTCTGTTGTAGTAAAAATACAAAGAATCACTAGTGAGAATAAAGTTATCTGCTTTAAAAAAATCTGCTGTAACAAATTCTGGGGACTCAACAGTTCTTTGAACTAAAATAACAGATTTTACTTGTATCACAGTTACAAGATTATTATTAGCAATTTTTGAACAATTTCGCTCTGGTAAAGCAACAGGAAAATATTTTAAAGTACTCATATCATACAGTACAATGCCGTTGGAGTCTTTTAAAGGCAGTAATCCATCGTCAATGTTCAGTAAATGAGATCTGTCATGAATAGTAAACTTATAAAATTCTCTTACATTCTTTTCATAAGGTGATATATCAGACCATAATTTTAGATTTTTATATATATGATACCAGCTACAATCCTGGCCAGATTTAATTTTAGCTAGTTTTGACGAATGTCTGAAATCTTTTCTACACATTTCAAGCCACAAATGATCTATATCATCGATACATTCTTTCCAATGTCTGCACACTCTTCGACATCTACCTAATGAGATACCATCGATTTTTAGAAATATTTCTATAAATGTTTCTAGAGGAAGATTATTTAGATTTAACACTTCAGTCATTTTATTATTTAAATACGAGTGCGATTCTTTTTAAGACAAACTGAAATGTAATATATTTATAAATTAAATTTTATTAAACATAAAGAGTGTATTGTTATTGTCAACAACATTAGAACGTAAACACACTATATGGCTGTAATTAATTCACTTGAATTTTATACTTTTAATCTATATAATGAACATTATTTTTATTTTTTTACAAATATAAAACTCATGATTTTGACATTTCGCGGTTACATTCTTAATGTTGGCAACATTGAGATAAATTATTTCGGTACTAAACAAAAAAAATAAACATAAAAAATATTTGGTACTTAAATAAATTAAAAGCGGATGAGTGAATTCACTACAAGATGAAATAATTAAAATAAAATATGAGTAAATATAATAATTAATATGTACTGCCACTTTACATGAATGTAGGTATACTTTACGAGAGATGTATGTATGTTGTTATGACTTTGCAGTTATACAACTAACTTGTGTAAAAGTTATGTGATGAAAAAGACTGGGGCTCTGGCTCTGTGAACTATAAATACTAACAAGGAGACGGCACAGCATGAGAGTCGGCAATTTGCTTCAATTTTTTTGTAATAGTAGCGCAAACGTAGCATTCAGAAATTCCCGTCAAAATGTTGTAATATAATATTTATATAATTCATGTATGAAAGAGAAATAGGTAATTTTTAATATTTTCTTAAAGTGTTATTCGCGCACTTAGGATGTACACAGACGGACACGTAGAAAACGTGTAAAGATTTGAACGCAGTGGGTCTCGAGTCCATCTCGAGTCCTCTTAGAAGTATTTTTTTTTAACTCTATAGGTTGTTAGGTAGGTGTAGGTATTAGGTTGTTTAATCTGTATTACAAATTATAAGAACTGAGTTACATGTATTTTTACCTGTATTTACAAAATAAAGCACTAGTAAAGTAACATTTATATTACCGGTCTCACACCGGAAAAATAAAGGTGCCTTCAAGCATACCGGTGAAGTTGATAATATTATCGAAAAATACAGATATCGCTTCAAGATTATTATTACCTTTATTCGAAAATACTGGTATTACAAACCCTGCTTCCGACGTTAACCGGTCTTCGGTTCCGGTTTTTTTAAAGCGGATGTTGTTTTGTTGTTAGCATTAGATGCAAGGGGAGCAGTCGAAGACTAGTACTTGGGAAGATTACATTAAATAACGTTGAACTCTCGACTCTCTTGTTAAGTGTCCGTTTATCTACTTTTTGTCTTTTAAATTATTTATGTTTTCTGTTATACATGTCTTATGTCGAGTGTAATTTTCTTCTGTTGCGTATTTTGGTAAATTAAAATATATAAAGATATAGAGATATAAAAAAGACTTTGATTTATATCATCATAGTATCCGAGATTAACATTTTTTAATCATCATTTAAATACGCCTATATTGGTGACCCCGAATCAGTATCAGTTTTAGAATATTTCGATAAGCCAGATAGAGTGAGGCATTATTTTATAAAATAAAAGAAAGGTCTTCAACAAATTCTTTATTATAATTCATTTGTTATATACAATTAACAATTTTATGTAATGTCAATAAGATAAAGTAAAGAACATTAAACAAAATTAATATTGCTAAAGCAATATTAGTCTAAAGATAATATAAAAGCTTCCATTGTAATAAATAAAAAAAAAATCAAATCCAAATAACCTTAAGTACAATAAAATGATATAAAATGGGCATAAATAAAATGTAATAATAGTAATATCACATTGGACTTACGTCAGTGCAAGCTTCGTCTATATATAAAAAAAATGTTTTATGGCATTTCAGTTAAAAATAATTTATTTAAATTATAAAGTAGGAAAATCTGAACCAGCACCTCGAAAACTATTTTATTTGTTAATTTTTATTAGTAAATTCCGTTTTATGTTATTTAAAGACTTTTTTACGTGAAATTCTCATCATTTGCTTGAAATTTATTTTTTATGATAAATCACCTTTTAACTTTTTTCATACAAGTCCTAATGTTTGTTTATAAATAAAAAAAAATTGTATATACAATTTGATTTATCAATCTACAACGATCAACGCATGGTACAGATGTTATATACTATTTAAGTATATAATCATAACATTTTGAAATATCGTAAAATAAAATTTGTTTTTATACTATTTCGAACTTGTTTTTATACTATTTTTAATTAATAAAATTGGAACCAAATAAAAATTAACATCAAATAGGTAAAATCAATAGAAAAAAATCAGAGAAGCAATCACCATGTAGATAAAAGTTATATGGTAATTGACATTACTTGGTGAGGCTGTGTAAGGCTGTATAAGAAACGTTTTTAGTTTATAATGTGTTAAGTCAAAGATCATATAAACACTCGTTGACAAACTTTTTGGTGGGTACATTATATAATTTCTACTCAAAAATTACCTGTTAAGTTACCAAAATAAGATTCTGTTAAATTTTTGTCTGATTGTTCTGGCTAATCTCTAGAACGGCTGGACCAATTTTGACGGCACATGCACGGGCAGATACCTTTTATTTTAGAATTAGCCTACACGAGGATAAAGTTGCACAAAAAGTTGTATAATGAAATGAAAAATTTACCTACTAATCGCTTGCACTGACAATCTCTTCTAAAATAACCCAAACACGAATAAAACCTGATAAATCCCAATAAATCTACATAAACACTCAAAAACCCAACAAACATTAAATGCCAACAAATTATAGGAATGATGAATACAAGTAATTACATACAAATATTTTTTACTTATCATAATATAACATGAACACCCATTAATTAACAATAAAGCTATTAATTATGGGATAATAAATTAATAAAAAACGATATCTAACGTGTGTCATCTGAAATAACTTTTTAAATAAAGAGACTAGAGGGGTATTTATTAAGTCATTAAATAAGAAAAGGTTTGTGGTGTTTGTAGTTAGATTCGATCCCCAATCAGGGGCGGTGATTATATATAAATAGTTTTCAATTTCTCCGGTTTGCTAAGACAAAGAACGGCGTTGAGTTCCACCAATCACCACTTAAAATATGATGTTGTAAAGTTGGTACAAACTGAAGGTATAGAAATAACTACAATAATAAAAAAACGATCAATTTCGCCAAAAGATAAAAGCTGTCTTTTGCTAATGTATAAGAAGATAGATTCTTCATATTATAACATCTATTTTTACAAGAAAATTTTACACTTTAGTTTCATTAATAATGTATATAATATAATGTATAATTATTTATAAATACATGTCTAACGATTGGAACTGGTCCTTATTAGACAAATCGCCACTTTATCATTAGAAATTTGGTCAAATACCGAAAACTACTATGAAAGTCACATATGAACTTATTATATAATTATACAAGCAGCATGGGTACGGTTAAACGACATATAGGTGCTAATGTATAATACTTCATTACCTGAACTGATTTAAACAATTACAACAACTGTATAACATAGTAAATTGTACAAACATTTATTGTACATTCCTAACTAATATTTTTCATACAATTTTTTTTTAATACACACTAAAGTTTGTTTCAAGAAGATTTAGATGTTTATGTATAAAACTAATATTATAAATGCGAAAGTAGCTCTATCTGTAACGTCATCAAGGCCAAATGGCTGAACTGATTGTGATTAAATTTTATATAGAAATACTTTAAGGTCTTGGTATGAACATAAGCCTATGTTATACTTCTAATCGTATTTTTAACTTTTCCTGGAATTTCACGGTTTTATGAAAAGGCCGCCCAAAAATTTGAAACAGCTATAATTCATGCGGACAATGCCGCAAGCAAATCACTAGTGATTCATAATTTCATGAAATTTCTACAGTTCTTATAATAAATAAATTAATTTTAATAATATATATTTTTTTAAACAAATAGGAAAATTTGGTTTCTAAAGTTTATAAATATTTGAGGCCATGGTGGCGCAATGTGACTGTGTACGCGTTCGTTGTGGGTCTGATTTTCACTTAGAAGAATGACTGTACTGAAGTTCATATAGTAATAAATAATTAATAACTATTCACAGATATATTTTATATTGAGCGGAAAGGCTTAAATCTATTATACATCGAATAATTATTTTAACCTGAAGATGCTAAAAGAACTAAATATGAATTATAAGTAATTAAAAAAAAAACAAAACAAAAAATTAAAAAAAGCTTTCTTCTAATTTGTGCATACATAATTCAAACATTTCTTTCTAATAACAGTTTGTGTAACTTAACTTAAGCCATAATAGATATATTTGTAGAACAAAAGACGTTTAAAAAATAATTCAAATTTAAAAAGTGATGTGTCAAAAAATATTTCATTATAAAAAGTTTTTTGTGTATTGAACAGAAAATATTGCCATGTCTCATTTTATTAATTAATGTTAAATGATTAAATAACATATTAATAAAACGAAATATTGGCAAAATACTTATGCCATATGCCATATACCATATGTATCAATAATATCACAATTATATAACATATTTACATTGAGACACTGGCAACATTTAAAAAGATCCAATCACTTGTCAACAAATAAATGCACTGTAAAATGTTATAAAACAAAATAATGCTTACAAAATTTCAATTAAAAGTATAATAAAATAACACACCAATAATTACTCATTTACACAATAAATTATAATTAATAAAAAAAATTTCAAAAGAGTTCTGCTTCAGTAAATAAGTAATAGTATGGCAACATTCAGAATATAGTAAAAAAAATGTAAGGAACTTTTAAAATAGTTAGGATACATGACTTTTGGCGACACTCAAAGACATCAATTATCATTTGATTGGCATTAAACTGATGCAGTTGTGAGACATACTGAAAAAGTCCCAAGCTTTCTTTCTATCAATCATTTTAATCATACATTAATTTTAAATTTTTATAACTTAATTGAAGAAATGACTGACAGATAACGATATAAATCATATTTGGATATTTTCCAAATATAAGATAAGCAAATAAACAGGATATTTTTCTACACATTAAAAAACAAATCTTTATATTTACAAGACATCAAGAACTCAAACCCGTACTAACCTTAGTATAAACTTATCACCTATCTTTGAGTATGGTGGAAACGACTAGCATTGTGAACGTACCTATGAGGTAGAACGTCGCCGGTATAGACGCTAACAGCCTGTATCTCTCTTCTGTAAAAAAGAAAATTATATTTTTTAATATAGCACCACTGATTATAAGTGAATATTGCCACATAATAAAATAGGTACGTATCAGCACGTACTCACGGGCTTCATTATGACTGCATTAATCGAAATTCAATAAAAGCACTCTATTTTCAATCAGTATTTCAAATATTATTTAATAAAAATATTCTAATAATATGGCTGAAGCAATAAAGAAAAACTGAAAAAACATAAATAAATTACTGTTTATAATTATAAGAATCAATAACAAAATTGATAAACAAAGCTCCTTTTCCCAAAAAGGTTTACTTCAAAATAATATTAAATAACTTATCTTCATATCACGGTCGAAGTGTCACGTAGAATAGCTTTAAAGTTTTGAAGCACGTTATTGAGAAAAAGAACTAGTTAATTGTTATTTTAAATAACCATGCATATTTCTATAGTAAAAAAAATCAAATTGGAATAATATTATTTAATTAACTTTAATTTATATAAATATATCTATGACTTTCGTAATATATATATTTACTGTATATAAGTTGTTTTTCTTAATATTTTATTTTCAGTGTATATGTAGACCCATATAAGGCATAATAAATAAATAATTAAGTCTAAAATAAAAAATAACTTAGAAACAAAGCTCATATTATATTTGTATAATTGTAACTCTCCACATTTCGTCAAAGAAAAAAATATAATGAAATATATTTATAGTTGTATATATAACTACAAGTAAGGGCAAGGTACAAAAAAGCATCTCCGGATAAAAAAAAATTAAAGACCTTTGGTAGGTAAAATAATACTTTTATTTGAGACCAAAGCCTAAGTCGTGAGCCGTTACAGATTGACAATTAAAATTAAATATGGCTATTAGTGCAACAAAAGTCTAAATCAATAATTTATATTTAATATATATTTTTAATACATATAGTATATTAGACTTATAAATTTAACAAATAAGTATTGTTTTAGATATTTTTAATTTTTTTTTTAATTAATACTAAAGTTGTTATTAAAATATTTTATATGTAATAAAATCGCTTTTCTTATATTATATCAAACAATAATTCACGCAAAACAAAAATAATAAATAAATTAAATAATTAAGGTAACCTTGCCCAAAGATAGCGTTATATTAATTAAATTAATATTACTCAAATTAAATTATAAGCCTATTACTAAAAATAAATATTCTTTTTTTAAAAAGATCTTAGACATTTGCACAAACAGCCTAATTAATACACTACTACTATTATTAAACAAAAAAAGCCATTACGTATCTTTAACTTGGCATATATTTTTAAATATGGCGGGTATATTCTCCACTGGCAATCTCTTTTTATAACCCACAATGGGTTCATTTTGATTTTTGGGCTCAACCATAATAGGATTGTCATCGCTATCGAAAATAATTTCCGGATCATTTTCAATGATTTCTTCTATAGTTTCCCAGTCGGTTTGCAATTTTTTCTTATGGCAACATTGACACATGTTGTAGTCACATTCTTTTTTGTTCGTGTAATACTCTCTATCGTCTAATATCGTGCGTTCGTCTTTTGACGCTTGCAATGGTACGAAGATAGAAAACTTTCGCGCCGAATACTGTATTAACTCCTGTATATAATCGTCTACGCCTTCGTCTGTTTCAGGTTTGTCTATAGATTTTAGGTCTACATTTTTGTCTGTGTCGGAGTTTTTCCTACTATGGGGCAGGGTTTGTATGTCGTTTAAAATGCTATTTTTTCGCTTTGCCTGACCTGTCATTGTGATGGACTTTTTCGTGGTCGCCCAGCCGAGCGAGCGTTGCACCGCCATCTTCCATTTTGTATATCTTGCGTCTCGGTCTAAATGAGAATTACTTTATTAATACATTGAAAAAATAGATTAGAAAAATTGGACAATGTTTTAAGGAATTGTCAAATTTAACTTTGTTCAAAATATACTTGTTTAGCACTTATTTATTTATTGTCATCATCTAAAAAATACAGTGTACTCAAATATGAATATTCAAACCAATTAAATATGGTTGCCCGCCAGCTACTTCGTCCGCGTGAAATTCTAAAATAAAAGCCTAAGCCTAAGTTACACCGTATTAGATGTAATAGGAACAAAGGATATATACGAATAAGGATTTTCACTGGCAGAGAGAGCTCATCAAGTGAAATGAAATTCCCATCAAAATGGGTCCAGCCGATCAGAAATTAGCCGGAAGAAACAGACAATAATTGGAAAAAAATAACTAACCGTCGTCCGTCGTGGTGGGCAGGAAGGCGGCGGAGGCCGAGGCGCGCTGCTTCCAGCGGCCCACGGGCCACACGTCGGCCGCCGCCCCCGCGACCACCGCCACGCCCAGCGCAGACATGTCCCAGGAGTGCGCCCTCACTGCGGGCACGGAGGACCACATTAAGCCACAAACACAGGCTACAATTGCAAATCCACTTAATACAAAAATACTCACAAACCGGTATCCCAATTAAATCAGCTTGCAATTGCATTAGAAGATCGTTGGATGTCATTTTTCCGTCCACGTGTAGTTTCGATAGCGGCATGCCGCAGTCTTTGTTCATAGCTTCTAGAATATCCCTATAAATTAAATACACACTTAGGAAATTAAAAAAACCAAATAAGAAGTAACATTATCCCTAAATTATAAATCACTGTACTGTCTTTGTGTGCAATAAAGTTTTCTATCTATCTATCTATCTATTTATCTATTCCATATAAACACTAAGTTTCGTTGATTTATTTAAATTATTTTTAAAATTACTCAATTTCAAATGAAACACATCTAAATCACATATATATTTTAAATATTTTTTATATATACCATCGAAACAAAGTTATTAGATGCATATTTTAACATGTAAAGTTACTACAAAATTAAAAAAGTATTTAATAATAAAATTTTGCTTTTTATTTTTTATTTCAAGACACGAATGGGGTACTTGAAAAGCTGATTGTCCCACATATACATGTAAGAATACTAGATACATGAAAGGACTAATAGAATGACTAATAGAAGACTAATAGAAGTTGTACAAAAGATAAGAACATTTTATAAATATTTAAAAAAAAAAAGATTTCTTCATTATTTTGTCACAAAATTGTGGTACATAATATAATATGGAATATTAATAAAATTTCATTTAAATATGATAATTATAAAAATATATACTAATCAAGTGTATATTTGTGTAGTCAAGTCAAGAGAACCCAGTATCAAGACACTCCATTTTCCGCTTTCCGTCTAAAATCGAGGCATTGCATGTGTAATGAAACTCAACGCCACACAATATATATATTGGTTAAAAATGTCACGGTGTGTGAATCGTATTTTTTCCATTTATATAAAACATATGAATAACTAACCTGGTTTGGAAACAAACAGCCTCCAAAGCAGCCCGAATAATATGATTCTTTGTGGTAAACGCAGTTAAACCACAGATTATACTAGAAAAAAGGAAAATATATTAAACATATTTATTTATATATCCTTTATTCCAAACAATTTAATACAAATGAATGATAGAAACTAACAAAAATAAAAATCTATTAATAGTTTGATTTTAATTTTTTAAATTACGTTTTACTCTAAAGTAAGTATATTTTTATTTATTTTTATGAAAAAACACTATTTTAATTTTAATACAAAAATGTAAATGAAATTCCCTCACCCTCTGGCATCCTTCCTCCAGTACGGCGCATATAGCCCGTTGAGTGCCGGGACGAAGTACACATCGCCGGTGGAGAAGACCTGCCCGGCGACGTGCTCCGTGTCCCGGGACACGTCGCGGATGAGGTTCAGGTTGTCCCGGAGGAACTTCATCGCTCCGCCCGCTACTGCTATCGACCCTGGAGCAGAGGAAGCATTCTCATTTGGGACTTCTGCGGCAGAAAGCGAAGGCGCCGGCGCAAGTCGCCCTCACCCTCCAACGCGTACACCGGAGGCGCGTCTCCCAACTGGTAGGCCACGGTGGTGAGCAGCCCGTGCGTGGATTGCACGCGGCGGAGGCCCGTGTTGTAGAGCAGGAAGCAGCCGCTCCTGTACGTGTTCTTGGCCTGCCCAGCTTGCAGACAGTTCTGGCCGACTAGGGCTGATTGCTGATTGCCTAATATCTAAAAAAAATTTTACATTATTTAATTATGTAATAAAACCACTATAAATATCTAGTATTAACTGATACAAGACGATTTCAACATTAAATTCATTTCTCAGTATTCTTTTTTTTTCATAAAAGCCGGTCGCAAGACCAACCCGCTTAATCATACTAAAATAAGTATATTGAGAGATGTCGTGCATCGAAAATGTCATATGAATGTTATGTTTTTAACATTGTTTTTAAAATGTTATTCAAACACTTAGGAAATTGAAAATCATATATTTAGAAAACGTATGAAAATTTTAACGCAGCTTGATTTGAACCCGCGTCTCTTGAACGGTAGAACGGAAGACGCGAGAAGTTATTTGTAATTCATGACTCTCTTCATTGTCATTATGTTAAGTTTAGTTATAATTTATTTAAATCCTCCGGTTGCACCGAACGTTCAATTTATTCTATTTTTTTTTTTTAAATTTATATGTCCCTACTTTTCAGGCGACAGGCGCAAAATAATCTGCCAGTCTCGCGTATAGTAGAGAAAACACGAAAGAACTTAATTCATTATTACGTAATGTTTTGAATGAAAAGTGTTTGCTTGTATCGCTTTTTTTTAAATTTAGAAATATATGTATATTTATGTCTTATCTTTATAGTATACACATTAGTTTTATTATTTATCACTAATAAGATTTTAAAAGTGCTTAAAAAAGTTGTAAGTGAATTAATATTGCCTTTTGAAATCTATACATATAATAAAAAAAAAATGAAAGCTGTCTGTACATGGAAGATATATGATAAAATATATTATTAGGGGCATTTATTAATATTATGAATATTCTCAGTGCACACTAATCTGTTAAACGACTTAACCGAATTAAATGCAATTTTGATTATTGTATTGTGGTACACTTTCCTTAACATTTAGTGTTTACTTCATTTCAATCGGTTCATAAACAAAAAGTAACAACTTATAAATTTAAGCAAAGTTTGCGATTTAAGTTAGAACACGTATAGTTTAGTGAAGCAGGAAAAGCCGACGAAGCGAAGACATCCAACGTTTTTATCTTCAGATTAAAAATCCACGAAAATGACGTCATCGCAGCGACATGCAGACATATCTAAGTGTAAACATTTAAATGTAACAATAGAAGTGAATAGGATGAATTTGAAGTTTAAAAAAGCAAAACTAGAATTTGTAGCTCACAACCTGTATATTGACCACTAACTAACTTGAAATCTTCATAGAAAAACTTACCCCTGATATCCTTATTCCTTCTAAAATGGTGCCATTTTTAACTGAACCATATATTTCGGAGCTACTTCGTATTTGGGGCAACGATTCTCTATGTATGCCGAATAATCTAAAAAAGAAAGTACATTTTTGTCTTATCAATTTAGAAGTTAATGACTTTGTTTCCTTAGTTAAAGGTTGTAGGTTCGATCCAATTCACGAATAATATATACGAGTATATGATGAACAGAAACAATTATTTCCTATCGATATGTCAATGTATAATATAAGATATACATGTATGTACTCATGCAGCTAGCCGTAGTGTCAAGTCACTCCGTTCTCCACTTTCCGCCCGAAGTTGAGCGTCGGACTCAACCGCCACGCTTTCACTTGTTTTATTTATACATATGTATACAATAAGTAAGTACGAGTATATCAAATCCCTTTTTAAAATCATTAATAAGAGCCAAAAGGCTCTTTCATCGAAGAAGTCGTAGTGAAAACACTACGACTACTTTTAGCAGTCTAAAAGTAATATCAAGGGGCATTGCTTCAAATCATGTACACTTTATTTTTATATATTAATCAATCCTAAATAAATAAAACTAAAATATAATAATATGTACAAACACTCGTCACTCGCCAAAAGTGACCGTGCAAACATTAGAAAAATATCTTATTATTTCCACTTGGCTCTGTTTTATATGAAAGATAAATAGATCAAGTTGAAGAAGAAAGAGGTAAAAATAGAGAGAGAAAGAGAGAGAGAGAGAACTGGCTTTAAACTAAAGACTCACCTACACAGCATGGGATCCCAATTCAGAGTTTCCAAATTCATAAGTAATGTTCTAGACGCGTTCGTTACATCTGTTATGTAAAGACCGCCGTGAGGACCACCTGTCAGATTCTGAAATAAATTAAATTCAAAATAAATATATATAACAAATAGCAATGTCGAATTTGGGCGGAAACCGAGAACGAACGGATACAGCGGGAAGTTGAAATTATATAAGATAAACATTTTCGTCGTCCGTGAACGTGTTGTTAAGCGGCCAGAGCCTTGGACGGTTTCCAAGAGGCGCGGTTTCGAATCCCGCTGCGTTCAAATTTTTATACGATTTCTAAAAATGTCTTTGAATTTCCTAAGTGTGCCTAACAAAACTTTAAAAAATGCTAAAAATATATAAGATCTTTGGTTTTAGCTATTTTTACACATTTTAAACGAAACTAGAAAGTAGATTGTCTATCTACCATGTGACCACGACTGCAAAATATTCGAAACGTCGTGTTATTTAAAGTATATTTTCGAATATCAAAGTATATGCGATTAATCCAGTGAGAATAGAAGAAATTAGTTAGCATTCCATGGTAGTGGTGGCAGAGAGGAGCTCGGAGCAGCGCCTAGGACTTACCAAACATGTATAGACTTCAGAAGACCCTTGAAAATGCGAGATCCACTCCGAGCTGTTTTATTTCTTTACCCTAGTCAAATTAGAAAAGATCCTACTAAAGCCGTCTTGGAAATACGTAATAGAAATGAACTGACGATAGTTTCAGATAGACAGATCTTTTAGTAGATTACAGAGATTTCGCTGTTATACCTGTCCTATAAATAGTTTCATTTAAAATATGTAAAATTTGCGAAATCTAAATAAGTCATTAAATGAAAAAATATAAAAACGAAAGAAAAAAATAACAATACATAACTCACCCAAACAATCCAAGAATCGACTGTACCGAACATCAACCTCTTGTCCCTACTTGCCCTTCTCACAGCTTTTATATTATCCTTTAGCCATCTCATTTTCAATGCACTAAAGTAAGGACTAATAGGTAAACCGGATATACTTTTCAAATAATTTTTATTCCTATCCGGAACTTTTGCTAGTATGGCATCTACTGTGCTGTCAGTGCGTATGTCGTTCCATGCTGGAAAAAAAATGTGTCTTGTGTCAGCACAACGTTTATCATCTGTCTTCTGTCTGAAAAGTCTAGTTGTGTGTGCGATTATTTGATTAGGAAGAATATTCATATGTCAAATACTAGAACTATAGACGTAAATTTCTTTTTAACCGACAATACTGCCAATCGCCGCGCGTAAAGCGCAAAACTATAACCACACATAAATGAAACCAAAATAAACCTTGTTATATATATTTCCAGCTTGAGAATGTTTATATATCAATGTTCGAAAAAGGAGAACAGAGTTTTTTCTCTGCCTAATCTTCCTAACGTAGGGATAAAAAAACTAAACAACAACCACTATACTTTCGTTACTTTCGTTTCGTTTATTTATTCATTATTTCGTAATGATTTAGGTCATGTTAAACAAAATACAATCGTAATTTCTCGTATACAATATATGTATATGTAGAAGGAAAAAAAATACTAGACTTATAATTCCATTCTGATTACCCATCCTATAGAATGTTTATAACAAAAGTGGAAGAAAAATTTATACTCATTTTTACCAAAATTATGAGGACGAAAGAGGTTCAAGTTTATATAGAAGCAGTGCATAATGCATTTAATGAACAGGTATTTACATACTGGTATAAAAGCGAAAGCTCACTTATTACGAAACATCGAAAACAGCTTGAAGTACAAACATAAATGTTGGCAGTTTATATTTAGTAAACGAAACCTGTAAACGGATTATGCGACAGAACCGGATTCAGGAGCTCGCGAGTCTGTATGCAAGTCCTTTTTTTTATTACGCTTTAAATGTGGTATATTAATATTCATTACTATACGGACAAAATCGCGGGCAACAGCTAGTTATAATAATTACACATTCACATATTTATAATTCACTTACAAATAGCGGGATGCAATGGCTCCCCGGTGTACTTGTCCCAGGCTATCGTTGTTTCACGTTGATTAGTTATGCCTAATGTTATAATATCTTCTTTAGTATAACCTGTAAATAATTAAAAAAATAAGCGGTATATGATTTTTGAACTAATGTCTCGACACTCAGGTAGAGGTAGACTCAGGTAGAGCGATAAGGTTCTATCTGATTACTCTGTCTGCTATGTGGGTACAAATTTGGGGGAAAAAACCTCGTGTTATATTTCTCCCTTATCCATTTTCCGTCCATTGTAACTGTTTTTACAGTATGAACAAATAATAGTAATGTCTATTAATATATATATAGAGTAATCAAATAATTTTTATAGAAAACGTAAAATTATTTAAATTTAAGCTTTTAAGTTATTTATTTGCAAGATTTTTCTATAAAAAGAAAAAACCAATCGTTTTGCAATTATTATTATTGCTTTATGTGTATTACACCATATTAAATTGACAAAACCCATATGTACGTAACACATAAAAAAACAGGAATGTACAAAAGGCGGTCTCATGGCATTGTAGCCATAATCTAATTAGTGTTTCTATTAATAATGTATAAAGTTTTTCATTTACCTAAAAGTAATTAGAATATTATATTTTGTTTGTGCTTAAAGTGTTTATTTACACTTAGACAATGAAAAAACTTATTTAGAAAACGTATAAAATTTTTAATTTAACTACTTCACTGATAACTATACAAATACGTCGAAATTCTTAAATACGTTTGTTACCTAATTGGCTTAGTGGTCCTGTGACCATATCATAGCGCTGTCGCTATGACGGTTTCCAAGAGGCACGGGTTCGAGTCGCCGATAAGGTTAAATTGTTAAACGTTTAATAAAATATATTTAATTTTTATTTACTATAGAATTTAATTATTACTATAAAGGTAATTTTCATTATCCATAATAGAGGCAAGAATACTAGCTCATTTTCACCCGTAAAATGCCAATTCCTTACGTAAGAATCGCGCTAGTGCTCTGATATCGCTATCGTGGTGCAGAGGGAAAACGTCTGACTGCAAACACTACAGCTGTGAGTTCGATTCCAACTAGGGGTTATAAATAATGTAATCAAATTTCAGTTTAGCAAATTAAAAAATTCCTACTTTACCTAATTCAGTTAATAGATGTATAGCTTTTTCAGCGCACAATTGAATATGGTGCATTATTTCTAACGGATCTTGTTCGCACCATCCTTCTTGAGGCTGCACTTCTGTTTTGTCTAGTTGATAAGAAACTAACTCCTCCGAACATTCTGCTTCGTAAATCTGTAAAAAATATTAAAATATATATATTAAACAATGAAATTTCTGGAAGCCCTAAAAACTGGGAGAAAAAAGTAGCCTATGTTCATCCCTACACCCTCAAGTATCTCTATATAAAATTTCATCACAATCAGTTCAGCTGACATGATATTTTTTGCACACAACGGTTCGAAAAAGATTTAAAATTTACCAAGACTACCAAGGAGCTTGGCCACCCCTATAGAAATACAGTATATAATAAATACAATATTGCTATATTTTCCTACAAAACTTGATTGATAGATAGATACAAGTGTTTGAGGTACACTTGTATCTATCAATAAATATAATTTTAAATATTTTTGAACATATCCGATAATTATATTAGCCATAGTGTGAAAACGTTACTTGCAAGTATACCTGATATCAGTACCAATACAACCCAAAGCGATATTTTATTCAAAAAAATATCTATTGTCCCCTATCTAGTTAAATTAATTCTATAGGTAATTATAAATTAAGCAAAATATTCGTAAACATACCACAAATCTGACTGTCTTTGTTCCATCGTCGATGACGCCCACGAGAGACTTTTTGGCGCCGTCTCGGACCGGCATCTCGTCGTCTGAAATTAAAATCACAATATTACTCAAATGCGATCCACTCACGTGACAAATGTAAATCGCTTGTTTCAACGAAATAGCACATATTTAGGTCGTCTATGTAATTAATGGAAAAGTATAATAACAAAAGTTTTTAGTATAATTGGTTCAGAGAATCAGAGTTTAGGAAATAATTATATATAAATTATTTTCATTTCTCCGCTCTCAACACACAATGTCTTGATTGCAGGCGGAATACTCGCCTGCAATCAAGACATTGTGTGTAGTATTTTGACAATTTGAACGGAGTATTTTGACACTAGGTTTTCTGCTTATCAGAAATGCTATGTGGAAAATTGGTTAATCAAATTATATATTTATTTACATTTACTTTGTGTGCACACATGTAGCTAATAGTTCTTTGTTTCATTAAAAAACTAATTGGTAAACGTTATTACTGTTGGAACACAAATTGCGTCTTAATGTTAGACTGACCTTTGGCGTCTAAAGCAGTTCCGTAAAAAAATAGCTGAGCTTAAGGTTAAAACTGTTTATTTTAAAATATGGCACAACCTATGTATACTTTGTATCTATACTAATATTATAAAGAGAAAATATTTGTATTTTTAAAGTAAAACTACTAGAGCGATTACTAAAAAAAAATGTAATTCAAGGTTAAAAAAAATTGGCACAAAATGTCTTTCATCGCATGCTCTGTGGTTGTGATTTCTTTTTTCAATTCGTTCTTTCTCTTTTCGCCCAAATACGAGAAATTGCATTTTGAGTGGCGGCTCTCAAAGACGCGCTTTGATTTATCGCCAGAGAGAAGAAACAAAAGTAATTTAAATATAATTCCTCTGAATAGGAATCTAAACCACTACCTTTGTGTATACAGTCAGATGCTGTCACACTACACCACGATGGCCTCGTGGATACTATTGATGAAATTAAAAAGATATTATCTACAACAGTATATATCATATCAACAAAAAAACCTTGATTTACTATTACAAGATATTATGGTACAGTATGTTGTATGCAAAACAGCTATTATACTTTTTTGATAAATAGATAAAACGCCATGGCAAATGACACTCGCTTTTGGCTTTTGAAAGCTATAAACTACATGACACGTATAGAAAATTAGGATGTTTTTTTATATATTGTAATATTATTTGACACATTTTTGTAAACTTTACCTGTATATTTTTGTGTTTATTTATGTCTAATAATCATCATCATCACGAAATAAGATTTGTTTATGTTGGGTTAGATTAAACTTTTTTAATTTAATTGATTCACTAGAAGTTCAAAAAGTTTTAAACTTAAAACGACGTGACTATACTTAGTCTGGCGTTAAATACCGTTTTAATGGAAAATAACCAAAATATTACTTTGGAATTTGGAATCTGTCATTTTTATATGACTGTTTTAACATTGTGTTTTTTTATTTTCGCGCCAATATATTATCCAATATTTTGTGATATTAAAATAGAGTGGAGTGATGAAAGAGAACCGAATCGCTGTGATTGCATTACATAAAGTAGGTTTGGTGCCAAATACATTTTATAAAGTCCTCCATACGCTTGGTATTAGCCAAATGTTTGTGTACCGGTTTGTGCCCTCTGCATTTGTTGGTACGAAAAGGAAACTGACCGTATTTATGCTGAAAGCCCTAAAGAAGCTTCTTAGTTAACAGAGTACTTGGGCATTGTCCGACTTCAGTGATGGTTTGTTGGGGTGTTAGCTAGGAAGCAGTGACTGACCCATTTTTTCGGGAAACACGCAAAATTGGGCAGAAATGTATCAAGATACCATTCTTGAGAATGTAGTTAAGCCCCTTTCATCAAGACTCGGCGCCGGGTCATAAATCTGGATCCAACTAATTTTGGTTAGAAATGAAAGTTTCAGGCTTCATCAGAGCTGACTAGAGTCGTCGTCATCTAGTCCAGATTTTAATATACTGGGTTATGATTTATGGTCAGGTATAGAGAGTAAGGCTTCCCCTAAACGCCATGATAATGTGGAGTACCTTAAACACTCCATACGATTGGCAGTGTAGAATTCTGCCGTTTTCTAAATATATCGTTTTCAATTTCCTTAGTGTGGGACACTTTACACTATACACTTTAAAAAATGTTAACAAAATATATGCTACAAGCATTACCTGGCCTCATCCAACAAGGCGTTTTGAAACGTGACATGAAATAAGGCAATTTATTACCGTTTAGTTTTCCAAGTTTTATGTCTTAAGCCCGTAACATACATGGCCTTAGTAATGGAAAGAAAACGTGTGTACGTTATTTTACAAGGACATGCTGGTGATTATTATTATGCTTGGAATTTTCATTTAATACTTAAAGACATGTATTGATGAAAATGATATGTGTCAAAGAAGGGTTAATTTTACTGTTATAAATGTTATATTAAAAGCGGGCTTGCGTTGTAATTATGTTTTTTTAGAATTTAGTTAAAGAAAAGGATTCTTTTTTCGAAATTTTGCAAAATTTAATGACTTCTTTGTATCGATTTTTTTTAATAAACTTTTTTACAATTTATATGCGGTTAAAATCTTCGTATGGGTATGCATAGCACTGCGATAATACGAAAATGTTAACATATCACCTTCATGCATACAGCCTCGTCATTGTTTGATATGCAATTAGGTAGAATTTTTATAGATTAGGTAGTGAAATTGATATATTTTTTACTTTCACAGAACTTTGGCAGAACGGGTAGAACAGGTAGAAAACCTATTGTAAAGTGAGTTTGTCCTCCACTTAGTGGTTGTTTTAGAAGTGGTAACGGAATAAAAAAATCTTTGTTAAGAAGAAAAACTTAGCCAAGACACTCCGTTCTCCACTTTCCGCCCGAAATCAAGACATTGCGTGTTGTGTGGCGAAACACATCGCCGCGCCTTGTATTGGGTACCAGAACGATAACATGAAAATAATTTTAATATAATAATTTCTCTGAGTGATAATCGAACCCACAACCAATTGTGTTTGCAGTCAGACGCTGTCCCTCTTTGAAAAATCAGAAATCCATGGAAACTGAAGCAGCATATGTATGTTTTACTTGCACTTAAGACGTTTTGAATATCTAAGCATTATCATTACCTCTAGTGATATCACATACATTCCGATTAATTAGTTACTCAAAAAAATTATCATTGTTCTTAATCCTCTAGAACTTAATGTCTTAATAAAAATGTAGTAGTAGCTTACAAGCAAGTTAAGCCGAATTTACCATAAATAAATTTTTATAATAAAAACAATACTACGTTTACCACTTTACCATCTCTCTTACTCCTCTTTCCGCATATAAAAAAATTGTCCCACTTATAATTATCTCATGAAATGATATTTCATATTATTAATATTACCTAAGCCGCTTATCAACGATAGGCGCCAAACTAATCCCCAGTGCTAACACGAAACACATAATATCTAAGTTTATATGTAACAATATCTAGATAATAGACGACTTCTGTAAACTCATTATAAATTCGCTTTCCATTGGTTGTGAGTCTTGAGTAATACAATACAATCTTAAATAATAACACGTACAATATTAAATGTGAACGGAGAGCGGAGAAAAACTTTCTTGTTGATAACTTTAACTCATACGGTATCACGTCATCTCCCGCATACGGTAGAGATTTCCAAGTAGCAAGACACTCTACTATCCACTCTTTAGCCAATTTGAAACATTGCGTCTTGATTGGCAAAGCCCAAATGCCGCGCCTAAGTACGGTAAGATAAATCTTATCTCGACAATTATTTATAATTTTTGTCGTCTGTACATAACTCTTTTTGTTACCCATCATTTTATAGAACCGTAAAAGATACTAAAGTCCTTGGTTAAAATTATTTGCAGCGAACGCATGACCTACATTTTTAATTTGATAAAAAATTCTCAGAAATTGCAGTGTGACGGTAAATTCATTTTTTAGTTTATAATATGTTAAAGTGTTTCACATACTCACTATTATATAAACATTGATATATTTTTTTCAGCTTCACGCTTTTTCCCGCATAGCAAGGTAGTCAGAAAGAACCTAGTCTGTTACCGTTCACTCCGTTCTCCACGTTCCCACCGAAATCGAGAAATTGCGTGTTGAATGGCGGAATTAACGCCGCGCTTTGTCTTAGGTACCAACCAGAGCGGAGAAATGAAAATATTTTAAATAGACTCAATTGGTTGTGGATTTGATTCCCACTCGAGGTAATGATTACATTTAAATAATTTTAATTTCTCTATTAAACGTAAAACAAAGCGCGGCGTTTAGTTCCGCCACTCAATATGCAAGGTGAAATGTGAATGAAAAGCATAGTATCATGACACTAAGTTCTTAAAAAAAAACTATCATATGGCTCTTGCCAAACGACGATACTTTTACGAACGACGACTCATTTATTCCTACATTATATAATATTGCAATTTTCACTAATAACATTTTAGAAATGTTTATGAGTAAATTAACTGTAATTATGTACATACATGCATACAAGCTTAGCTCAGCCAGTGTACCTACTATGAAAATATCCAAGCGTGAATAAATCGAAAATGAATACTTCCGGAGCAGGCATTTTTAAATTTAGTTTTTATTAGTAAATATCTATTTATGTCATTTAAATACTTTGTATACGTAAAATTGTTAAATATAGGCCGATGTTGTGTGATTTGGTCATTTATTCACCAAATAAAACAAATTCTGATGCTTATTAATATTGAAAAAAAAATGTATATTTAATTCAAATTATCAACCTATTCACGCCTGGTACGGATATAAGCTATATATTTAGCAGCAAATACCTAAATATTTTGTAACATTGTACCATAAAAAATATATTAATGACATAATACCTTATTTTATGTGTAAACAAAACAAACGTCAGATCTTGCATCATTTATTTATTAAACTGGGTAATTTCCCGCGTCAAGGAAAAATAATACAAGTGTGAAAAAACATGCACAATATAAAAAAATAATTGTTTTTAAATGTAGTTTCGTGTCTAAAATCTGTTATAAAATTTAAGTACTGACATAAGTTCATTATTATTTTCAATTTCCTTGCAAATAGAAAACTACTTCATATAAGACGTTCCGTTTATTTCATTTTGCGCACGAAATTGAGACACTTTCTTCCCAGAATTATTACCCCGAGTGGAGATCGAGCCCACAACTGCCGCGTTTAGTTTTAGACACTGTCCCACTAAGCTACGATGGCCTATAAAAAAAACATGTCATAATAGGAGTGGGTTCGACTCCTATCCAGGAGAATGATTATATTATAATAATTACAATTTTCCTACTATGGCAAAAACAAAGCGCGGCGTTGAGCTCCGCCACTCAACTCGTAACGTGACGAGATACGGAGGAAAACAAAGACGAGTTTTTTCTAAAACTATAAATACTAAAATAAAAGGGCGAGAATGTTATGACACTAGATCCTCTCTGCCCACCCCTGCTATGCAGAAAAATTGTAAAATTCCAAAATTTACTTTAATCAATTTAATATAATTAAATTGCAGAACAGAATAATGGTTCAATTCAACATTAATTCCTACCCAGAAACTAGTTACGATACAATGCCAATACTAAACCGCAAGAACTGCATTGTACACGCCATACTTGAACATATCGTTCAATAAAATTGTATTGGTTGGTGGCTTTACTTACTGTAATAAAATTAAATGGTCGCTATATAGCTAATGGAACGGTCCATTCGAATAAATACTTAAGACTTGCCATAAATACTAAAATATTTTTTTGTAACATTTATTATTATTACAGTGTGTATTTCAATTATCGTGCAATTATCGTTTAGAGCAAGCCTTACTGTTTAAAACTGACCATAAAACACAATCCAGTGGATTAAGATCAGGACTAGATGTCAGCCAGTCTTCAGCTCTGATGAAACTTCACTATCTTCTCAAGAAAGGTATCTTTATATATTTGTGCCGATGTTTTGATACCTTTTTTACAAAAATATGGCTCAGACACTCCTTTATAGCTACCACCCCACCAAACTATCACGGAAATCGTATAATGCCCACATTGCACTCTGTTTAGAATTTACCACTATATTCTTTTATAAACTATTACGTTAAAAAATGACCGTCTCTTGTCTTACAGTGCTACCGTGCATTATTATAAAATACGCGACATGGTTCCAGGTGCTATTTTCATATCCCGAAATAAAATCTTTTGCTTTCGGACAGGATTTCTTCGCATTGATTACCTTACTGCTTTGATCGCCTTTTCGTATGAACACATGGACGGCCTGATCTTTTTCTGTCACAAACAGAGGAGGTTTCATTGTACCTATCAATAGCCTAATACCATATAATATGACTAATGCCAAGCATACGGAGGATTTAAAAATTGTAATTGGCACCATACCGACTTTAAATAATGCAATCACAGCGATTCGGTTCACTTAACCAACCTACTCCATTTTAATATCACAAAATATTTTACAATATAATGGCACGAAAATCAGAAAACACAATGAACAATCATATATTTTTTTTTGTTTATTTTCAATTATAACAGTATTTATGGCCAGACTCAGTAAACGTGAAGTGGCCCGGGTCGGCAACAAGCCTTTGCAAGCCATCACAAGCCAAGCTAAGTACCCCGTTTACACGTTTGTGTATTCGTAGACACATACTAAGCCTTGCCAAGTATGTAAATGCACCATTAGAGCGTAGAAAACTGATCACAACGACAACAATATCAATACTTTAACGAGGTCGGTAAGTTAGCGAATCTAAACTTTTGTCTCTCAATCTTGATCGCAAAATGTGTCTTTACCATACCATTGTACCATTGTATTATTTTGTGGTAGCATAAACTAAACTGAACGCAACTTTGCTTTGATTTATTAGAATTTTATTTAACTTAAAACGAAAATCTTTATTGTACAATTTAAATCTCAATTTTTAAGAATTTTCAGACTTATATTGGGTTTGGTATCCAGGCTTACGACTCTTAGGAAAAAACATACGATAAATAAAAAAAAAGTGATATGGAGAACAGAATGTGTGAACCCAAATTCTGTGCTACAATATGCGTGAAAATAATAAAAATAATGATAATCAACAGAAATTCTAACAACAAATATAAATTGTAATAAGCGTAGAAGAATTTCGACGTAGTCGGATGTAGAACGCATGGCTTAGCGATCAGAGCGCTTGATCGGTTTTCAAGAGGCGCGGGTTCAAATACCGCTGCGGTGCTGTGCTGTGCTGTGTTCTAAATATATGTTTTTAATTTCCTAAGTGTGTGAATAACACTTTAAAAACATTTTAAAAAATAATGATATATTTTATTGTACGCAGTCCGCAGATGACAAGTGTATTAGGTCATTCCCCTGAGTGACTTTGCAATGCAAAACTATACGCCTATAAGTCATAACCTTAATACGACTACATTATTTACAGTCAAAACTACTAGAATAATTTAAAGTCAATATAGATAAAACATTATTACGGAAAGTATTCTATCCAAGTATATTATATTTATGATAATGTGTAATGATTAGTAATAAACCTATTGTAAAATTATGTCTTAAAAGAGAGTGAGTTTCTTGCCGGCTCATATCAGCAGAACTGCCCTCCGACGGTGGTAGCTTACTGTAGGACTGTCAATATCAACATTTTTATGTTAACAGACGATTCGAACGAGTTTGTAATAAATAAAGCCTTATGCCTTTCTGAATTAAGAATATATTTATTTTGATTTTACAGTATCCTGTATGTAAGGTTTTGTAGAGTCGGTCAGTCAGTCGATTCCGACTACAAAACTTATAATTCTGTGAAAGTGTGAACAGTAGAAGAGGAAAATGTCTGGTAGTTACGTCTTAATTTTTGACGTAGACTTGCCAATGTTGACAAAGTGACTAAAGTTTTAAGATCCGGATATATTGTTATTTTTTCTCCGAGTCGCAAAATTAAATGCCATCGTGCATCTTTACATATAATAAAAATGTAATTAACCGCTGTCTGTACATGGAAGATATATGAAAATATATATATATATATATATATATATATATATATGAAAAAAAATAAGGGGCATTTATAGAGGAACCCAAAACGATGAATATTAATTTTCTTTTCTGTTTGTTTGTGCACGCTAATCTCATAAATGGTTGAACCAGTTGAAATGCAATTTTAATTATTGTATTGTCGTAAACTTTCCTTAACATTCAGTGTTTATTTAATTTCAATCGGTTCATAAACAAAAAAGTTACAACCATTTAAATTATAAATTTAAGCAAAGTTTGCGATTTAAGTGAGAACGCAGGCGGGCGAAAGAACTAAATAGTTTTATGGCGCTAGTTTTCAAAATATTTTCGCTATCGCCATCAACACGAAATTACATTCGAAAACTTGAATGACACCAATATATCACATTAGCCTATAATGCAAAATTGAAAAATATCATTGCTTTAAACTTTATGCATAATATTGGTTTAAGCTTTTTAAAATCCAATGCAACACTATCATACGAGTATTGCATAAGCATTAAACAAAAGTCGTCGATAATACACGTGTAACTTATTGCGGGTAAATATCTTGCCTTACTTATTATGTAACGACATAGCTATTACTTTACATCGCCATATATCTAATTATTATTATAATCTGTCTGTTTATCTAGCATAATACCAGTCTTAGCACGATAATAGAGAATTAAGAAAATATGTTCATTTAAGGCTATTTAATATGATAATTTTCCATTTGAGTTTTACAAATAGGTGCCTATTTCAAAGTTTTTACATGTAATATAGGATAAAATTATAATGGAATTTAATATATATACCTAAGTACAAGAATACGTATATCTTTATAATAAATAAATAACTTGCCTTTGATGGCGTTTTATAAGCATATACGTCCCTAATATTCACCGGTTGTTCAATTGTCGCCTTAAACAGTTATTGCTACCTACATACGTCTAATGTCGAATTAGTCAGACGAGACCGAAAGAAAAGCTAAGTTTTTTAATTCGCTAACCAGTTTTGACCAGAACACGAAACCAGCGATTACAGTTCACTATAACGTATATTGTTACAAATGATAGTATACAATTTATACATATAATAAAAATATAACTGATCGCTGTCGGTATGTGGAAGATATATAAGAAAAAATTATATTGAAGACTATTTCAATATAATAGAACCCAAAATAATGTTATTAAATAGTTTTTTTCTGTTTGTCCTTGCGTTGGTGCATGCTAATCTCAGAAATGGCTAAGCCAATTTAAATTCAGTTTTGAGTATTGTATTTTACTAAACTTTGATTAAAATTTAGTGTCTTATTTAATTCCAATGGGCTCATAAATAAAAATATTACAATTAAAATTAGTGGGAACGTGGGCGGGTCGAAATACAAAATAGACTAACTATATAACTATAGTTTACACAGGCGAACCCGCGAGCGTGTCGCTAGTTCGAATAATATTAATTGTACTGGACTGTATTACTAATATACCCATTAATCTTTATACATCAAGTTACGTATATGAGTATTAACGAACACCGTCTCAGATTTGAACTCTGAACCGCAAATATAAATAACACTTAGTAATTAACATAGCTAATAAACATGAGTCATTATAACAAATTATAATAAATCGTGATTACATACAATTAAAAGAACAAAATAAAAAATCAAGGTCGCTATATAAAAAGAACTTCACCTCGCCACCCAATAAAACAAATCATTATAACACACCCTTATTCGATTCCTCTATATCTATCAATATAAGAAAATGTTGGACATTTCATCTTTCTTGTTATTTTGAAAATTGTACATGAGTCCGGATCTGATGAGCATACCATGAACTTAACCGATTAAGATAACGAAAAAAAGTGCTCTTTTTAGTTTAATATTTAGTTCTCAAGTACTATAATCTTGAATAACAGACGAAACAAACGGAGATTCTGAATTTTTTTAATGTTGGACCAAGCATAACTTTTTATAAATTTTTATATATTTTTTTTGTAATGGAGTTGAGTACACTCCGATTTACGTCCCATTAAAAAAAAATATAGGAACAATTGCGTAATAATTTTTTTGTTAAAAAATTATTTCCACATATATATGTTTCTCTATATAGGTCTGTACTTCAGTGTTTAATTTTTATATATCACCATAACTCCTATTAAAGTTAGAATATTTGTTTTAGAACAGATCGCAAAAATATTACTTTAAAATATAATTTAAGTGCTTTACACCACTGTAAATGACCTAAAATTAAGTAACGTAAAACAATGATGCGATTGTATCGTAGTGGGGCAGAATTGAATGGAATGATTATATATTTAATCTAGAAAGAAGAAAATTTTCATTTTCCTGTTTTGTTTCACTAGATTACAGCGTTAAGTTACACCAAACTGTCCTATGCTCATCATACAACGTCTAAAAATGAATGGCAAAGCAAAATACAGAGCAAAGTGCTTTAACACTAGGTGCTTTTACTAATCTTATACAATCGCGAGATATGTGAAGCTGACAAAAGAAATCATCCATCTCGATTAAAAATCTAAAATTATGTATAAGCTATGTAAGAATAAAAATTCTTCGAGATTGTACGAGTATTATCTCGGAGATATACTATCGCCTTGTAAATAATACTGACAGCTATATCTATGAGTGTTACAAATTGCCTTGTCAATTATAGAATAGTATATAAAATATTCTATTTATCTACACGAGTCTAAATTAATGGTAGCACGATTATAACAAAAAAAACAAAAAACATTTAAAATTTAAACGCAATAAGTGACATTTGTTAGCCAAATATCATTGTATTATAGCAATAGCATTTATTATACTGTCAGTAAAAAACCTTGTAATCAGTAAATAATAAACATTTCGAAAGGCAAAGTACCTACTCAACAATTTGTAAACAAAATATTGCCTTGCGCGACTTATAACTAATTTTCATTGAACTTACTTAATACGTATTGCTTTTTATTTTAATTAATATACTTAACAAAAAAACTAATTCATTCATAGTGAAGTGATAATAACTGCATTCTTTCCTTTCCTAACTTGTGCACTTTAAATTAATAAGTAAATAAAAAAGAAAGGTATTTGTTCAATTAGTAATATTAACAAGGTCATTTTATAGTATTCAGAAATACAAATAAAATAAAAACTTTTTTAGAAAAAATTGTTACAAAGACAATAGAAAATTAGTAAACAAAAAAAATCCCGCATAGCAAGGTAGACAAAAAAGAACCTAGTTTTATGACACTCCGTTCTCTTGTTCTCCAGAGCGAAGAATGAAAATAATCGAATTCTGATGATTTCACCAAGTAGGAATCGAACCCACATTCACTCGCGCTTACAAACAAACGCTGTCCCACTGCGTAACGAGGGCTTCGAACAAAAAAAACATAAAATTAATGTTTTAATAAATGTTATAATCAGAAATATATATATGTTTAATGTTACGTCACATATAACCAAAATGTTAAGCTTCTTATCCATGTGATAAGAGTTTATAAAGCCGCAGAGAGGGCAATCACCAGATATCACAAATACCTTTTTCAATATATTTATTTACTAGCGACCCGCTCGCGGCGTCGCCCGCGTATACTACATGCCAAATTATATCGTTTTTTCGCCCGCCCGCGTTCTCACTTAAATCACAAAAGCTCTGAGATAAGCGTGCACAAACAAACAGACAACTAGATAAATAGACAAACAGAAAAGAAAATTAAAATTTATTGTTTTGGGTTCTATTATATTGACAATTGCGCCTAATAATATTTTTTTCTTATATCTTTCATGTATAGACAGATCAGTTACATTTTATTTTATGTATAGATTATGTTGGCAGTAAATATTACAGATGCGTACTAACACAAAATCGAATTTAGATAATGAATATTTACAAAATACCGTTATAATAAAAAAATATTTATTTTACTTTACCGTACATTCATCATCCCTACAACGATCTCGATAGTCAACCGGTAAAGGCTCATCCTGAAATCGCTTCAACCGCTTTACTTAATATCTAGACTAGATAGGTACCAAATATTTAATTTACTTCGATATTATCGAGCTGATAATACTATATCAGTCAATGTATAATATCACTTAGTCCAGATAAATATTTAACAACCAAAGTTTACGATGGGCAATATTATAAAAAAAAAGATTTAATCAAATACCTAATAAAAAAGTAACAGGAAATATCAGATTAATGAAAAAAATCAGGTTTAATATAAATACTAACCATTGTTGCTTGTTTAATTTTATTTATTTAAAATTTTATTTATACTTATGCACAATTTCTAGATGATTTTTATACATTATTGAAGTTTATATGGTATATGGTTTATAAGTGGGGCATGGGAAAAGGCATGAAACTGCTTTCTAGCATTACTAGCCGAATTATATTAGAAATTTGTCTTTTCCCAAAAAAAAATATAATATAATACTCATTCCAACTAATATTATAAAAAAAATAATACAACATACCATCATTCATTATAAAAGCACAAACTTTATCCTATTTCTCACTCAATACATAAAAATCCTTGTCATAAACGAAATTAAAACAAAACAAGCGATACGTCAATATCTATCTGACGGGCGGTCACAACACGGGCTTTCCCGCGCAAACGATTAACTGCACTGAGGAGGCGCGGCACGGCACGCCCGCGAGCTACGACCCGTTCACATTCAGCCAAGCTGTGACGTACGGCAACGTCACCGCGTATTATTATTAAGCCTACGTATCTTTATTATCGAGTTATAACTTCAATAGGTTGTTGGTTTTATCAGACGCCGAAAAGGTAATCTATAGACACCACCATAAACATAAAAATAATTAATTACAGGTTTTATACTCTCAACTTAAAAAAATCTAGAATATATATTTTTTTAGTTTCACACTTTTTTACACGGCATAACAGTGTAGGCAAAGAGCAGTGGAAGAATAGGAAAAATAATGGAGCCTTGAGCCTGAAGTTGAAACATACTACGTGTCGAGTAGCGAAACTCAACACCTTGGTAGAGAGGAGAAATGAAAATAATTCAGAAACCAACGGAGTACCCCACAACCAATCGTGTGAACGGACAAGACGCTGTCCTACTGCGCAATCCTCTTGGGCTCATGGCCTCTTTAATATATTTTTTATCTGTATTATTTTATTCTTCCCAAATAATGTTAGAAAAAGAAAATTGTCAAAATACCTGCAATCAACTAATGTCACCAACCACTTCATGCAGGCCCTACACTTTGTCGTCACACACTCCTCTCATCTAGCGTGACACGCAGAGAAAACGAATATTAAGACATTCTATTTGACAATATAAAAATATATATATATATGTACCATAAATTCTTCGCTGCCGTTTCAGAACTCTCTTGACACTCATTATCACTCACACCTGTACGTACACATTACGTTTTGCAAACTAAATTCAGTTAAAAATTTCGGTCTGAAAGACTTGGCGGGACAATGTTCGCGCTAATAATAGTATCTATAATTGAAATTGCATCGAAGTCATTTAGGAATCATTCACGATATGAATAATAAATTAATTTAAATATTAATGTGCAAGTTAGGTTTTAGAAGACCCAATAAGATACTTAAACGTTTTATTAGGTCTTCTAAGACCTAACTTGCACATTATTGACTATTAAATGTCAAATCTAATTTTTTCTAGTTTCTGTGGGAATTTCGGGAAATCCGGATACACTCCCTAAGGAACCTCCTACACTACCCAAGGAGGCTTTCTACGCTCAGGAGTTTTAACTGTGTATTGTCTGTCAGTCAGACACACAGTAAACCAAAAGAATATCTAAATATTCATCGATAATATGAAAATTAATGTAAAAAAAGTAATAAATGAAATAATAAATAAACGAAAGAATTTAAAAAAATGGTTTCTATTTTTGTAATTATCATGATAATACCATGTTAATAGATTTATTTTTCAGCTTCATCCTTTTTCGCCCAGGAGCAGCGCAGTAGTGTATCAGAGTCAAGTCAATAATCTAGTGTCAAGATATTTCATTCATCCCTCCCCCGAAAGCAAATCATGGTGGAATTTAACACCGCTAATCATAAAAGTTATTTTATTTAAAGTACGGAACTCTACAATAATATGCACATTTAGATACAAATATAATTGATTATTAAAAATGCATTGACGCAATCAGCGCTCCATTAAGCATTCCATTAGCTTGCTCTAATCAATTAAGTTATTAGAATATAAGCTGAGTCTGCACTGAAAATTTAATATATCAAATCGACATATAACTTCTTATATACGTACTTATTATCCAATTAGTAGCTTAGGCGTTATAGGTTCAAATTGGACTGTTAATGTTAATGTTAAAGTCAAATGTTAATGTTGTTTTTATCCGTTAACAAACAGCGGCGTTTAGTTCCCTCATTTCATCTATAACACAAGACTAAAATTGAAGAACTTAATATATATCTTAATTGAATAAAAAAGAGGCGTTACGGCTTCGCGCTTTCTCCCGTATACCGTGTGAATGCTAAACCTTCCGTATTAAGTGACAGAACTCAACATAGCGCTTTGTCTTCTACCAGCGAAGTAGAGGAAAATAATTTAAATAAAATCATTCCTCCGAGTGGAGATTGAACCCACAACCAATTGCATTTGCAGTCAGACCTTCACGCCACGATAGAATTTATCTCTAAAATAAAAGAGAAAGTCAAAATGTTTGTTTCTTCTGTTACAATAATAATAACATGTTTGAAAGTGGAATCTCAACAAAACACCTTATAATCTCACGAAAATAACTGCCAAAAGTCGCTTTCGCATGAAATTAAAACCAAAAAATAGAAGGCAGCCATGTATACTGCTGAGAGAAGTGATTTAAAATTGTAATTTCAAGCTGATTGTTTTACTTTTTGTTCCAGTTCCACGCTTTTTCTGGCATAGTAGGGTTCAGATAGAACATCACAGGAGAGAAGATTTCGGACGGGCAATAGAGAATAGAGTATTCTCTATTGCCCGTCCGAAATCTAGACACTTTATTGAGAGAATTCAACGTCGCGCTTTGTCTTAAAGTAATTGTAATTAAAATTATTCATTTAAACTATATCTATCTATCGGCCGATGACTGTGGTGATGTTGGGAAAAGAAAATCATAGCTATTGACGTATCTTAAACTTATGTTGCCAGCGTAAATTTATTATATTTCCCCTTTTAAAACAACATTTATAATAAAACTTTATTTTTTAAAACAAGATGGCCGTAAGTAAGGACGGGTAATAACTGCTTAAATCTTTGAATTTTTTTTTTATGGACATGCAAAATAAATATCTTCAAGTAAAAGTAAATATTGAGGCGGAAGTATATACATGTCTGTGAGACACCGCCGAGTGGAAAACTATTTTTATTTTTCCGTAGGCGTCGTGAGTCAAGAGACAATTACGACAATGCCATTGTCGGCAAGTGCCACTCTTAGCGTTAATTAAATTTAATAATTATATTTGCTGGTTCACAATTTTTCCTGTACTGTTAGGCAGAGAATATCTAATTTCCAGACGTACCACGAAGGGTACAGATACGGTTCTCCATTTTCCGCCCGAAATCGAGACATTGCGGGTTAGAGTGATGGAACTCACTGATTATAACATATAATTTAACGTAGTAGTAAGTATGTCATAAGGTCACGTCCACGCAAACGTAGTGGCGGGTTCATAGAGCTGTATAGATTTTTCTAAATAAATATTTTAATTATATTTTGTAATGATTTTTAGCCCAAGTTGAAAGAAAACATTATAAATGTAAATAAATAAAATCATCAATATCCTTTTTCCCGCATAGCAGGGTAGTCAGAGAGAACCTAGTGTCAAACCTCCGTTTTCCACTTCCCGCCGGATTTGATTAATTTCTTTATTAAATGGCTTTGAGCGTTATTAAAATTGAATCAGTAAAAAGAAAGCGCGCGCTTATCAAAAATTCAAGCAATTCGTGTAACGTAATATCAGTATAAAGCTATTTGAATTTGAATTATATGTTATACTTATCATATTATTTAATTTAGCCAATCAGTTTATTGTAGTGAACAAGATAACGCGTTTATACGGTTAAATACCACACAGGACAAAGTTTATTTTATTCTTTATTCTTTGCCTCCGTCCGTTTGACCAAAATGCAGAATAATGTACCGTTTAAAACAATATTTGTAAAAAACTCTAAACCGGACAAATACTATTTTTAATACATAGCTTTTCTCTTTGCTTAACAAATATAAATACTCGTAGTATATATTATAACATGAAGCCTTCCCTACTGTTTATTTATAAGCGTACATAAACATATATTCACACTTGAACAATTCTTGAGCTTCAATGAATTCTAGATAATTTCTTTTGATGATAATGTGTGCTTGAATCCCTCATAGCCTTAGCATGTAGCCTTACATAATCCTTATGAGGCTATGTTACTGGGCTGGCCAAGCTTGTGTTTCCATAAGACAATTCGAGCAACTTTACAGGTATTTAATAAGTTTATTTTTTTATTTAAATATGATAACGCGAAAACGGTGTGTTTATCGAGAGCCACAAATAATCCTTTAAAGAGCAGCATGTGGCTCGTAAGCCGCAGGTTGGGTATTAAAAAATAAAAGTAGCCTATGTTGCTCCATATGTACAGCAAAGTTGAAGTGTACAAAATGTTAATTTGGTATATACATATATGCATTTGGTAAAAAGTGATTGTTTTAATATTACAAGCAGACACTCCAATTTTCATTATACTTAGCTTGCATTTGCATTGCTTGCTTTTATTATTATTTGCTTGCATTAAACATTTAATTTTTTTTTTGTTTTGCTTAATATATACTTACTCTGGCCATTAACATTTTGAATTTGGAATCTGTCGTTTTTATATGATTGTTCATTTTGTTTTTTTCTTTTCACACCATTATATTGTAAAATATTCTGTGATATTACAATGGAGTGGGGTGATACATAGAACCGAATCGCTGTGATTGCATTTACATAAAATAGGTAACGTGCTAATTACAAATTTTAAATCCTCCATATGCTTGGTATTAGTCAAATGTTTGTGTACCGGGCTATTACATATATAAGATAAGTACAATAAAACCTCCTCTGTTTTTGACACAAAAAGATCTGGCCATCCACGTAGCGGTCGTGAGAAAAAAGCCATCAAAGCAGTAAGGGAAAGAATTTGAAGAAATATTAGTCCGAAAGCCAAATATTTCATCTCGGAAGAAGATTTTTGCTGTACACACATATTACAGAAGATAGCCAGAGATAACCTTATGTCAGGGCACTCCCTTTTTTCCTTCCACCACTATTTTCGCCTGAATTCGGGACATTACGTGTTGAATAGTAGAACCCAACGCCGCGATGTTTCTGCCAGATCGGAGAAATGAGAAGAAGCAACCAAAAAAAGCACCTTAGCATTATGGAATGCTGCGAATGGAATCCCTGGCGATTCACCGTGTGGATGCTAGGCCCATAGCGTTGCAGATACAATACAAAATATAACAATTTCTCCGAAACTAATCACATTTACAGTAAGATGCTGTCACACTGTACCATGGTGGTCTTTATATATATATTATATGGCTAATTTTACAATAACAGGTCTCGGGTCCATAGTGTACGGCCAGGGAGAAAAGTTGCTATTTTTTTATTAAACACTTATATTATGTATTTGTCCTATTTTTGTAGCTTGCCAAGAAAAGGCAGGTCACTTTTTGCATATTTTGTTACTTTTTACAAGGCATTAGGTATGGTAGAGATATCAATATCAGGGTAAGATACTTATTTGGCGAGGGGAATTTGTGGTAATATTAATAACAAAATTTGTGAAATAAACTTTAATTAAACGTTGTATTTAACATAGAAGCAGACTTTCATGTTTACCAATCACATTAAACATTACTCAGAGTATCTTATCAGCCTATCATGTCAGCCTTTTCTAAAGTTTAAAACCAAACATTTTTTTAGTGGCATTACACCAAAAATATATGCAATTAACATGGTTTTGTACCTACAACGAATAATAAAATATTCTTTTATTAATACTAATTATATAGACTAGCGTTTTTTAAGTTTTTTCCCGTATTTTACAAAAAATCGTCATCCTCTTTCAAACCCGTATAACGCCAAAGGAATATAACGTTACTCTTTTTAGAGAGAAGTTTTACAAGAATTAAATCACCATTCATAATTGTTTTTTTTTGGATATCGACGGTTCTTGTTCATCCCAAATCTGGTGCTTGCCACCTTTTGGTGTAATAACTTTTTCATTGTCATATGGATTTTCTTTCTCGTTCTGGGACTTCGAACTTGGTCCTTAAAAATCCTAGAATTAGAGGCGAGCCTTATTATTAGAGTATATTATGACACCAATTTTGTAACGATCACAATTTTCATTGCAAAAGTAGCTTAAGTGCTTCACTGTCAATTTATTTGTATCTTCAATGTTCCATGAATCGTTCATAACTTGATGGACACGCAATGTACCTGGAAAAATCTTTATTTGCTCTTTAGCACTAGCAATCAAAGAGTCTTTTTTAAGTATATTTTCGTCAAAATAATGAATAATTTATGCTAGAACAGTTTTCCTGAATAGTATTTGACAAATCGCTCGGAGATGCTATGTCTTTGCCACTAGCTACTAAACGGTCTGCTGATGTTTTGCAAACAGCTCCACCACCATTAGAAGCCCCTTACCGTGTGCAGCTTCATGATAATTTCACGTAAAGGGTACAACTAAGGGTACAAAAGGGTAGAACTCTGTTAAATGAGTGACAAGAAAGTAAACAATGTACTTGTTTCGGTATTGTGTTACGGGTCCATTGCTCTAGAAATGAAGGATCTCTACTTCGGGTGGCAGGCTGTTTAAAATTGGCTATAAGTGTATAAAGTCTGTATCGATTTTTTCAAGTATTTAGTCACCTTTCTCGCTTTATGCGTTATTGAATCACTTATGTGGGACTGATTCCCACTTCCTGCGGACTATTTCAATACTACTATTAAATTCTTTGTATTGTCCTTTATTTTTACAAGTTATACATTCTCCGGAAAGATACTGTTTATTAAACCTATTGCAACAAATTATATGAGACAGATTTTGATGATTTGATACAGAGATAACTTTAGCTTGAATAGAGCTCTGAGCACAAGATCCATATTTCCGTGTGTAACGCACAAACAAGTGTCACGTTTGTCGCAACTCGGTTGCACTATCCAAAATGGCTTAAGACGACAGAATAGAGAATATGATATGCTGATATTGCAGTTCTTCATAAAAAATTGTCGAGATTTCTTAGAGTATCCAAAAGGACTATCTCTTCGTCTCATAATCTCGTATTTGAGTCATCTTGGTGAAAATTTATAATTTTTGTCTTCATCATTTCGTAACTTGCTTTGGCGTTCCTTTTATTTTCCAATAATCTCACTTGTCCAATTCTCGTAGAGGTTTCATAACTATATAATTCTGTAGTATGCCGTAATTTCTTACCAGATTCCCGCTTATAATACTCAAAAAAAAAAACTTTATTATTTGGAAGGAAAGAATAATTTTCTTATAATTGTTGATTGAGCACTTCTGCGAAAAATAAATTTTTCTTTACTGTTTCTCTGGCACATGGAGAATTTAACACTTGTTTTACTTTGCTTTTAGGTGTCAGCTTTTCAGGCTTTCGTAATATTTGTATACTTTTTTGTAGCATACTAATTTAGTCTTAAGTTTATTTATTGTCTCATCTTTATTCTTATTAATTAAATATTTTTGTCTTTTGGCTCGGTCTGATTTAATTTTGGTAGCTATAGCTGTTCTATGAGAATTAAAACTTTGATCATTAATATCTGCCATTGATGGCGTTACCGAAAGATTAGTTACATTTCGAAGCGCAACTCGATGCCTACGCTCTCTGCTTTCTTTTTCCATATATTTTGTACTTTACTCTGTTGCTCTGTAGGAGTCATTTCATCGACAGTTTTTATAATTTCTTTCTTCTTCTTTTTTAAATATTCTTCCCTATCTGTTTTTTTTTGCAATTGATACTTTTCGGGTCATTTTCAATCTTTTCATATCGTTGCCTCTCTGCTTCACGTTTCTTTTGTAATCTTTCTTCGCGTTTTTTTATGTGATGCCAATAATTGATCTGTAACAATATTAGATAATAAAATAATAACAATATAATATGAGAACCAAGAATTTACCATAATTTATTAAATTATTTAAACCTAAATTGATAAAAATTTGCTATATCTTAGTAAGTTTGCAGTAACATTATATCCCCTTGTATCAATAAATCTCTCCCCTATCAGAGATCTAGCCAGGGGAAATATGGTAGTGGAGAGAGAGTTTTCATGATTTATATTATTGTTTTAATTGATATCCTTATTCAATTAGACTAGTAAATGCAAATAAATTCATAGAATAATTTCACTTTTATGACTTACCAGTGTTAGAGACAGCATTACCTTACGAAAACAACCACACTGCACTAACGCGTGTTTTGTATTGCTAACTTCATGTCAATAGATGACCTTGAGCGCTAATATGGCCGTTTTATATTTAAATTCGCAATGGCCAAAATTGGCCAGGCTAGAGACACAAAAAAGTGGGGTATAAATTAACTTCATTTATTTGCAATAATTGCAAAAATTTGCAATAATTGCATATAAATACATATTGTTGTATTTTTCCTTAATAATACTTGAATATATTTATTGAAATTCGTATTTAATTTACTTCAATTTAGTAATCAATACAAAAAAGGTATGTACCTTCTGCAAGTAATACTAAATTTTAAGCTTAATAAGGATTTTCAGAAAAACATACTTTGATTGTCATTTAAAAATGATGTTATTTAATAAAGTACATTATGGCGATATGTATTATTGCAAAAAATAACAACAAATGAAATATGTCTATTTTAAAGTCATTGCTGCACAAGTCACCTCTTATTACCCATATATTGTATGTTTATATATCTCAAAGAAAATGTATTTTTTGTTAAACAAATACAAACCCATATATTGTATGTTTATAAATCTCAAAGAAAATGTATTTTTTGTTAAACAAATACAAAAAAAAACAATTTAAATATTTTGAAAGTTAGCAGTAAGTATCATTATAACTTTTTTAAATATAGCAGGGAGCTGAAAAATTGTATTTCCACTTGATTTCAGGACATTGTGTTTTTGAGTGGTGGAATTTGTATTTTACGAGAGTGGAGATCAATCCCAATTACATTAATAGTTTACAGTCAAATGCTATTCCACCCCACCACATTAGCTTATCTATGGATATAACATTATAAAAAAGTCTTATAAATTTTTTTTGGCAACATACTACAGACCCCTCAGTCAGTACACTTTTTTTCCTTAATATTATTTGTTTTTTAACTGTTAACTCATTAACAGAAATAATTAGTCAGACCTAAAGTTAAGTGATATTTACATGAGTAATATCTAAGTTACTTATAAAAATATATAATTTAAATTTAATGTAATTGTACAATTCAGTATAAAATGTTAATACTGTTGGTATTCATTAATACTGTTATAATGATAGGATAAGCATGACAGATAAGAGAAGGTCACTTCATCCAAAGTACAAATGATAAAACAGTATTATGTAACTTGTACCTTTGCCCTTAGATTAATAATTTCAAAAAATATTTAATGTGTTTTGTGTGACAATTTTAATCATTTTTTTGTAAGCATAGTTGGGCAACTGGAAAAAAATAATAAAATAATTCAGTTTTGTTAACTAAAGGTATGGACCATGTGTCTGTAGTATTTAAATAAAGCTATTAAACAAAGAGTTTATTTTGATTACTTTATATATTATTATTTATATGTGAAAATGATAAGAGTTATATTTATTATTTATAGTCAAATATATTTTTTGTGTAAAACCAAAATATACTCTTTTAAATAAAATTATTGTTTAATATTATTATAAAATATGTAAGTGTAAAAAGAACATTAAATACATTTTAAAAAAATTGTGGTCAATTATTATGTATTTTAGTAATTAATACGATTGTATACGTCATGTGTTTTAGTATGAAATTTATTAATAGTTATTACATTTAATATCATATACATAAAACATACTTTTTCAGTGTCGAAAATACTTAATAGAAAAGTACCATTAAAGCAATTGCACAGTTTAATTTTTACTTTCACTCACGATTCATGAATACATAAAGATTGGAATTAATTAAAAAATATATTTTACAAAAGGAATTGTGTAACCAGTGGTATAAAAAATATTTCTTACCGCTTGATGCAATGTTTTATCACCAAAAATTCAATTTTAAAGGTCAGCACTGTTTATCTTCTAAATCTGTTCACGGTAATATACACATAATATAAATTATAATTTATGATTTTTTTTGTTTCCGATATTTTAAAAGCGAAAGAGAAATTTACACTCTTACATTCGCGGAATAACTGTCATAGATTATATAAAGCCTAAACGTCAACAAAAATAATAAACATCGTTGAAATAAGCGGTTGCATAAAATAATAATAATAATTTTTTTATATATTATTCTTTGCATAATATTTTTCCTAAGAAATTCATTATTAGATTATTTATTGCTTATTATATCCGTGTGATCCGTGTGTATGTATAATAAGTTTATTCTCTAACATTTTCCAATTCTTTTATCTGTATAGTATATCTTGTTGTACAAACCTAATGTTTACTCTGTCGTACAATGGTATTTAATATTAATTATATAGTCGATACTCAATTACTCAATAAAGGCACAGAGTATATTATATAAGTAAGCTACTGTTAAGTGTTAAATCATAGTGTGCGTTGACTAGGCTAAATATTAAGAAACGAAATAAAATAATATTTTTTTTTTCAGTTGTAAAATCTTGTTATTAAAAACAAATAAAAAGATTTTTCCCTTAGTAGCTTAGTCAATTTGTGGTCTTTAATCAGCATCACTAGTTTATATGTATATTGATATGACATTTGTGAGTAGTGATTTATTGTTCGAGTTTGACAATTGACGTTACACTTCTCTTAAAAAAGCTTAACAACTACGTAACGTAAGAGACGTTATTGCAATATTATTTTAGAAAACTTAGAACTTTTATATTAATAAATTAGTTGAAATATTAACAATAATATTATAATAATAAAATGGGATCTCTAAATCATGCTTTACATAGTGTAATTACAAGGAAATCTAATGTTTGTTGCCTCTGTTTTAAATTAATTGAGGGAAACCCAGTCAATCTTCAGGATGAAGTAGTTTTAAAAGACAGTAACAATGAAAATACTATGAAAATATTAGATGTGTTAATTTCAGTCTTAGGTTATGAGGTATGTATATATTTTTTGGGATAATAATTGTTATTATTTGATGTTATTAGTAACAATGTTATTCCTTTCAGATGTGTAATAATATATCAGCATTTGAAATTTTGTGCAAACAATGCACTCGTTCTGTTGTTTCGAGTTATAAGTTTATAACAACTTCCAAAGAAAATGTGGAATTACTAAGCAATGCACTTTTCAATTTATCTAATTGTTTTGATAATACCAGCGATAATTTTGTGAAATGTAAATCCTTGTTCGTTACATTGAATAGTAATAGCTTGGCAACTCAACAGTATTATGATGATAAACCAGTTGTGACCACAATTTCTATGGCATACAAAAGATTTCAGTCTCTGTTTGATGTTGACACAAAACCATGTATTAAAACTGAAACATTAGTAAAAAAAGAAAAATTGAATACTCCTAGAAAGAAAAGAAGAGACTATTTCTCTCTACCTATAAGAACAAGTGAAATGTTATATGACAAAAATGACAGGAAAAACTTAAAATGTAAAGTATGTATAAAGGTGTACCCTTCATTATCAAGTTTAAGAAATCACTTTATAAGAGTTCATGCTCCAAAAAACTATAAGTGTTCAATTTGTGACCGAAAATTTGGCTCTGTAGCCCTTTTGGAAGCACATAAAAGTGAAAGTCATTGTACACTAGTGTGTACTGAATGCGGTAAAACTTTTCACAACCGTCACACATTAAAAATGCATGAAATAGGTCATTATTTAAAATTAGTGTGTCAAGATTGTGGCAGAGTTTATAAAAGTCAAACAACATTTAAAAAACATATAGATCTAAATATATGCGGTCAGAAAAGTAGGGCTTCACCGGCAGATGCAAAGTTCACTTGCGATTATTGTAACAAAAAATACACACAGAAAGTGTCTTTACGAGTTCATATTCAATATGAACATGGCAATTACAAGGGACATGAATGTAAATGGTGTAAAAAGAAATTTTGGGCCCAAAGTCGTTTAAAAGCACATATAGTGAAGCATACCCAAGAAAAAAAATTTCAATGTAGTATGTGTGGTGGAAAATTTGTATCTAAGGAGTCCCTACTATATCATACTAGAACTCATACTGGAGAAAAGCCATATAAATGTGAATTTTGTGATAGTAGATTCCTTTCAGCATCCCGAAGAGCTGATCACACGAAGCGTCACCATTCTGATGCAACTTTTCAATGTGATATATGCAACATAAAGTATACAACACAAGTATGTTTAGAAAAACATAAGAGAAGTCATGAAAAAACTGATAAGCTTACTTTACGACTACAACTTCCTAAAGGTCTCTCAGAAGAAGATGAGATTTTCTTAGAAGTTTCTGATGATGATTATTTGGGCAACCATGTTTGAGGAAATTATTTCTTATTGATAAATTATGTACATATACACATTTAGATTGTTTAAATGTTTATTATGGTTAAATTAAGCTGTACAATATATGTACATATTTATGATAATTGTAATTTATTATACAACAGATCTGTTATGGGCACCCACGAAGTGAATTCCTGGAATGCTGAAGAGCTCTAATAATAAAATATTTTCAATGTGTTACTTTTTTTGATTTATTTTGTTTATAGGATAGTTTTAAAATAGTTTTATTATTCACTATAATTAACATTTTCATGTTTGATTCATTGTCATCATCCTTATTATATAAGTGTGTAGAAATGAATTCCACTATAAGCTACTCACCAAAAATTCAATCGGCTTGTGGTAAGGAGACATACCTTATGGTATTTCCTTATATGCACTGTAACATGGAAAAATTTGATATCATCTATACTACAATAAAACAGTAAAAATTCTGTCTGTACATTGAATATAATAACGAGTAAATAATTTATTGGCGAAAAAACAGTAACAGAATATGAATCTATCATATTGAATTTTTATGTCTGTTGGTACATGCATACCATATATCGTCGTAATTACTGGATGGTTTTGAATGAAGTTTTTTTTGTTGTATAACTTTTAAGCTTTGATTTAATATAGTGGAACATCTGATAATAGATTAGCTTAACTATAAAGAAAAGCCGTCTTAACAAAATTGATCAAGGTGATGCGCATTTTCCGTTTAAATAAAAATTAAATATACCATAATAGTCTAGATAAATTGTAAGAAATAAGCCCATTTAACTAAAACTTCTCCATTGACCTAAAAAAAATTAAAGATCTGGAAAATCTGATAACGAACCATGATACGTTATAAGAAATAAGTAAGCGAAACATTAGTAAAATTTGTTTAATATGATGGGCAGTTCTCGTTATGAAATAAAAATTTACTTAAGAGGTGGTAAAAAAAAATTGCATTTCAAAAAAACTCATTCTTTTAATATCTTGTTTTTTTTTATATATATAAAGAAATTAAGTTGTATATACAAAAAAATTTTAGAATCACAAATTTATTTTAAATCAAATTGATCTTGTTTAGTTTTTTGTTGCTTTTGAAATCTTATCGTTTTCTGCTAGCTGTATTCATAGTTTCAATAGGTAAAATTTTCGGTATTTTGTACTTCTTATGGGTAAAAAGGCTTATAGCTGAGTTAGGCTTATTAGTGACGTTGACGTTGATGTGTAACATGTTGATAGACATGAGCAAAATAGTACGTCAAAGTGTAATGTCATGTGTCATTAGATTTGATGCCGCGTAATATTACATTTTACCATCACTCCAAACATCACGTGTAATGCGAGCAATGACATTACAGACTTCAATCATCGTAATGACATTACACTACTGTGATGTACGATTTAACATGGCACTGACTGTGTGTAATGTGTCGAACTAATATTACAGTTCGACATGCCGCGTAATATTGCATAATACCATCACTTCGAAATTGTTTAAAAGTGATATTACAGATCGACAACAAATGTGTAATGTGTGATGTATCTTTGAAAATCACATGCAATATGAACAGTCATAAACAATACGCATTACAGTTTGTGCAAATCTAACTAAGTTGAACTTTACGTCTTAATTACTTTTAAATAATTAAAATTAAATTAACTAATAAAACATCAGAAATTTAGTTCTAGATTTGTTTGAAATTTATTACTAAATTAACTAATTGAAGTTAAATAAAAAAGACGTTCGTGCGAGTTACATTGTAAAACAAAACAAACGACAAAGGATGGTATTACAAAAATATGAAGCTCAACTAGTACATGCAAAAACAGTTTTAAATTCAAATAAAGTTTTAAACTATCGCGCCATTCCAGATTAAGTGAAATGCAAGTCGCGACATGAAATGCACGTCTTGTCGTCCTTGTCGCACTCGAATGGGCGCGTAATGTTTAGGCGTGATGTTTGATTTGGTCGAGTAATGTGTATTACAGTTCGTGGTCGGGTAATTTACGTGTAATACATCACTCATTACTTACACATGTCTACATGTTGACAACTGCTAGTTGATTTTGACGTAAACTTATTTCGCATTCGTCGGCTTTTCTTAAAAAATATGTTTAAAATGTGTATCAAAACATGTTTATGAAAATTATTCAAAAAAAACTTCCAATATGACATTGCTAGATGATACACTCATAATATTAATATCTCAGGTTGGTAAGAGTTCTTAATTTGCAAATATTCGATAACACTTGTGTTTATATTCTTTTGTAATCGAATAAATTATAAGAATATTTATTTCATTATTATATCCTTATACTGCCTAAGGACTTAGAATAAGGTATATTATACGGTTTATTTACTTTTACAGACAATTTTCTTCGTCGGAGGATGGATATTTTTTGTGAAGCAGCTTTTCCGGGACTACGAAGTCCATCATAGATTGGTGCAGCTTATATTTTCTGTAACATTTGCCCTAAGTTGTACAATGTTTGAATTAATCATATTTGAAATAATTGGATATTTAGATTCTAGGTAAACTATCTCCATATATTGAAATAAAAATATATATATTTTCTTATTTATGTTATTATGTACTTTGTTAATTATTTAATAAATTGTATGGAAAATTATATTATTGATTGAATCTGTATTTCTAGTTCCAGATATTTCCATTGGAACTTAGGTCTATATTCTTTACTGTTTATGGTGATTGCTTTAATACCATTTTATATTGCCTACTTCTGCATCAGCAATATCAGATTTGGTAAGATATTTTTGTCATTATTTCAAAATCTTGAGGTTTTAGACCTTATTAGCATAAATTCTTGGCATTTTGATTTAACTATCCAAACCATATTTTTATAAATAGACTTTTTTTAAGAATATTTTTAAAAATTAAAAAGAATGTTTTTGTTTCAGTCTCAAAAAATATGATAAGGCCACTAACAATGTTTGTATGGTTCATTTATTTGTACTTTTTTTGGAAAATTGGCGACCCCTTTCCAATTTTAAGTCCAAAACAAGTAAGTGCTTTTAAAAACTGTATTTTGAATGTATTTTATAATTTGAATAGTATTTAATGAGTAGTTAAAAAACTTTAATTTTAATTGAATATAAATATACATTGTTTTTTATCAGTTATGTGGTCATGTCAGAGACCCTAATGTCAAAACACTCTGTTCAAGTACCACCCAAATTTGATACACTTCGCAATGAGTGGCTGAACTCAAAATACCATACTTGTTTTTTCTCCTGATGGAAATTAAATCCACAATCAAAAGTGTTTACAGATGCTATTCTAGTGTGAACTAAATGTTTATAATTTTCGTTCATATCACAAACAAAATGCATGGAAAGTGGTATTAGAATATCTTACAAAAAGTTTATACATATTTTCCAGGGTATATTTTCAATAGAGCAAGGAGTATCTCGAATTGGTGTTATAGGTGTTACAGTGATGGCACTACTGTCAGGGTTTGGTGCAGTCAATTATCCTTACACTTCAATGGCTATATTTATAAGGTAAATGTTTTGTTATTATTTTTTGTTGTTCATGTTGTAGGACAAATTTTGGTTTTAATTTTTTTAGCTTGTTTATAACTATTAATTTACACACACTAATTTCCTAACAAAGTCTGTTAGAACAAATTAATTAGGGTATCCAAGTCTAGACTATTGACTTCAGAATCTGCAAGCAAAGTGGTGTACGACGAATTCAATTAATTTGAATGATTGATGATTAAGCCAAAACGCAGGCCGGCGTTAATACGAAATGGCTATTATAGTCTTGTAGCTCACGCCGGTGGGCCGCGAGCGTGTCGCTAGTATTTAATAAATTGCATTCACTTGTCAGATGATCGTTCTTATAATTATTTTTTAAGTATTAAAAAATTGTAATCTATCTACAGCGATGCTAACAGTAAAAACAAGAACGTAATTGGCTAAAGTGTTTGGACTGTACCGAAAAGGCGCAGGCTCGAATCTTTCTACTTTCTTCTTATTATAAGTGTCTGAAAAGCACTTTAAAAAGTTTTTTTTTTTAAATAAAGCTTCATGTGAAGTATACCTTATTTGAACGATTGGCGACTTGTTAGCAAAAGGGTCATGGGTACAAAATCATCAATATTTCACACTTTTCAGACCAGTTACCCAAGCAAATGTTTTGTCAATAGAAAAGAAATTACTTCAAACTATGGACATGATATTAGTTAAGAAAAAACGTATAGCCTTAGCAGAAGCTAACACTATGGGACGAAATCAATATATGTTAGACCAATCTGGAGTGAAAAGTAGAGGTTTTTGGACTAATATACTATCCAGTGTTGGTAATATTGCCAATCCTTTGAGCCATGGGACTGAGAGTAAGTTTTATATTCATATTAATATTTATTTGTATATCAATTTGTAGACTGGCAATAAACTGGCATAAATTTAATTATTTTCAATAATTAAATATAGATGTGCCTATTGATGATTAATTCAATTAGTCTCAATACGCTTCAAATGATAATTCATTGTATATAAATTATTCTTATGTTCTCGCTTCGATAAGAGTCTCGATTTCGGACAAAAAGTGGAGAATTGACACTAGATTCTCTCTAATCATACAACTAATGAAAATGGTTTATTTTCAGATATTAATCAATTAAGGCAAGAGATATCGGGCTTGGAAGAGTTAAGCCGACAGTTGTTTCTAGAAGCTCACGACACCAGAAGTATGAGGGAGAAGATAGAATGGTCTAGAACATTCCAGGGAAAATATTTCAATTTTCTGGGTTATTTTTTCTCTTTGTACTGCGTTTGGAAGATATTTATTGTGAGTATGTTATATTGTATGTAAGTTATTTTTTGGAAACGTATACAATTTTTATCGTAGCAGGAATTGTACTTTTGTAGTCTCTTGGAAACCGATTGTTCTTAGGAATAATCTTTGGGTACTGGAAATTTATGTTTTTAACATTTTTTTAAAGTGTTATTCGCATACTAAGGAAATTGAAAAAACCATATTTAGAAAACGTATAAAAATTTGAACGCAGCGGAATTTGAACCCGCGCCTCTTGAAAACCGTTCTATACGTTTTCTAAATATGTACTAGAAATTTGTTAAGAATTCTCTATAGAGAGAAGATTTTCGAAAACAGAATTCTTTACAATTTTTTTCTTATTTTTTTATTTTTTATTTTTTATTTTTTACGAATTGTCAGAAGCCAACAATGCTTGTTTAAACGATAACTTGACACAAGCGTTTGAGAATTTCGACGGAGATGGCTTTGTTTGGCTTAGCGGTCTTGCGCTTGGACGGTAAAGAAGAGGCGCGGGTTCGAGTCCCAGCTCCAAGCTCTGTGGCCAACTGAAATTATGTTATGTATTAAATGTTATAGTAAACTGGCTGTGCCCCGACTTCGCCCGCGTGGAATTTTAAAATAAAAGTAGGCTAAGTTAATCCTTATTTCATCCGCTATCTGTCAATGAAGGTCCCGTCAAAATTAGTTCAGTCGTCTCATGGATTAGCCAGAACAAACACACAAAAATTGTTAAATTAGTAGTCAATGTATTTATTTATTTATGCGGATTTCCAACGGTTATACATATTTCATTACATTATATAGGAGAACACATCATTCACAAATTAAACAGTAAATTATAACTCTCTAATTATATTACTCTAATTAATCTATATGACAAATTATACAAATAAGGTTACATTTTTTTATGAAGACGGAGAGTATCGTAACCAATGTCTATTGTTGCGTCTTTCTTTAAACACGCATTATATGACTTTGATTTACGTATTATTGGATCTTTATTTCCAAGTTTAGTTGAAAAAAAATGGGTTACGGGCGACCTCCGAGGTATACATTGAACCTACTTAACACTTCGCTATCATCAATTTTTCCATTAAACATGGAATGTAAAAATTTCATGTCGATAAGCGATCTACGGGCTGCAAGTGTTTTCAATTTAAAGCTATTAAGTTTATCTCCGTAGCTTTCGATACAGTTTGAAGCGCCAAATCGACAGATTATATATTTTATGAATCTCTTTTGAACACTCACTTTTGAGCCTTTTTGTTTGATTTTTGTAAGCACGGGCCCATACTTGGCAACAATATTCAAGCTTACTACGGACTTACTTCATCTGTTATACAGATGAAGGATTAGTGATGTCTTTTTAAAATCCCTAGATTGTATAAACATGAAATTTAAAAGAAGCCGTTACTACGGAATTAATGTGTATGTCTGTTAAACTACCGAGGTTATATAATACATATTTATTGGAAAGCTTAGTGTTTTATTTGTATACATTATATAAATATCCAAGAGATATGGATTAGAAACCTGCTAAGTACAATTTTTTGTTTTAAGTGATTTTATACCCTGTTATGTGCGTGTGTGAATAACACTTTAATAAATTTTAAATATTTAATAAATAGCATTTTCCCTTGCCACACGATTGTTCGTAGAATAATCTTTGGGTAGCAGAAATTTGTAAAAATCTCTCTATAGAGATGCTAACAAGAAAAATAAGTTGTAATAAGCGTATAAGAGTTTCGATGTAGCCGGATGTAGAACGTATGGCTTAGCGGTCAGAGTGCTTGGACGGTAAATAAAAGGCACGAATTCGAAATATTGCTACGTTCAAAAAAAATTCTACGTATTCTCAAAATGTTTTGCTAAAAAGAATTCTAATTGTTTCAGTCAACAATCAACATAGTATTCGATAGAGTGGGCAAAAAAGATCCCGTGACCCGCGGTCTGGAGCTTGTAGTGCACTGGCTGGGACTCAACATAGATGTATCATTTTGGTCCCAACACGTCTCCTTTATACTAGTTGGTTGTATAGTCTTAACTAGTATTAGAGGATTGCTTTTGACTTTAACTAAGGTGATGATACTTTTTGTATTAATGAAATATGTTTTTTTTTGTGTGAATGCGTAGGTATAGAGAACCTAGTGTCAAGACGGAGTGTCCACTTTCCGAAGGAGGTGGCCATCGTGAAGCAGTGACACAGCGTGTGATTGTAATTGCAGTTGCTTGTGGGTTCAATTCCCACTCATGGGAATAATTATAATTTAATTATTTTAATTTTTCTGATTAACTTAGACAGTGTGGCGTTATGTTACGCCATTTAAAACGCAATGTCTCGAATTCGGGTGAAAAGTGGAGTGGTGGATGTTATATTTAAATAGAAGAGATTTAGATCATCATGTTTATATATGTGTAAAAGTCAAAGGAAGACACATGTTATTTAAATTTAAAAATATCAAAGCATTAATAATTTAATAAAACAACGAAAACTATTACTATTTATTTATATTGCATGAGAAATACACAACAGAAATACAAGACATACATTTTTGTATAGTATAGAATAGTAAATTCATATTGCTGTGGCAATGCTTGTTTTCCTCGTCGGGTGGGAGTACTTTCCATATCAAATTTGAACCCTTAACCACCACCACACGTGTTTACTTAATTTTAAATAATAACTTCTCTTTCATTTTTACAGTTCTTCTACAAAATCTCTTCGTCCAAATCGTCGAACATAATAGTAATGATATTAGCACAAATAATGGGCATGTATTTCTGTTCGTCCGTGCTCTTGATGAGGATGAACATGCCGCCGGAGTACAGGACAATTATTACTCAAGTCCTCGGCGACTTGCAGTTCAATTTCTATCACCGTTGGTTTGACGTTATATTTCTGGTTAGCGCGTTGACAAGCATTTTCACTTTGTATTTGGCGCACAAACAGCCGTCTGTCAATTAGTTTGACAGTTCGTATGACAAGCTGTTGAAATCTTTTTATGTTGTCTGTGGTCGTTTTCAAATTGTATTTTATTTTTAGTTTTTTGTTTGTATTTGCTATTGGTTTTGCCTTTGTAAGATGTTTAATTCTTTGAACAGTAGAATAAAACGTATCAAACTCCTTGAAATAAAAAAAAACTATAAATAAAAATATTACAAATTTAATTAAATTAGATTTTGTTATTTTTTTTTTAATATAATGTTTCGGTAAAGGATTAAATTCTTTAAATAAACCACAAACATCTCATTCGTGTTCCTTAAAATATATTTAGTTCTTTTCTCTATTTTTTCATTTGTACTTATTGCAAATCAAAAAACTTAATAAATAAGACTGATACAATTAAGCATAAGCAAAGTTTTTGTAAAATTGATTGTAAATATGTAATAATAAATTGTTATAAGCATTTAAAGACTTATTTTTATTTTTTAGGTATATATACAAAGAAATATGTTAATATATATACAATTGACAGATGTGAAACACCTATATTTACTATTGTAATGTATATTTATTATTGTAATGTATAACAAATATATACCTGTAACGAATCATGAGGTCATCGTGGCACAATAGGACAACGTCTGAGTGAAATATCGATTGGTTTTGGGTTCGATTCCCACTCGGAGAAATGATCTTATTTAAAATGTTTTCAGTGCTCTCCGCTCTGGTGAACGCGAAAGCTCGTCATTGTTTCCGCCATTGAACACCCAATGCCTCGGAGTGCCGGAGTAACCGGTCATTCTTACTTAGGTTTTTAAAAGAAGTAACTATGATTGAATCTTTTCTTTTCTTTATAACCAAATATAGGCAGATAAATTTAGCATCTTTTAAACGTATTTATTTACATTAATTTAGATATAGCTGGAACTACGAGCGTTTTCCCTGAACAGAGAATAAGTGAAATTAATGTTGATTTTCATATTAAAAAGAGAACGTATAGCTTATGATGGTAATGATATATCATTCATGGATACATTCTGGACGCGGCTTCAAATTCTGCTCCGTTTTGTTCTAAATAGAACTTTTAAATATTAGTATACTTATGCTCCTTTATCTAAGACGACAGAGTTATAAAATAAATTGTGTTTCTAAGAAACATGAAGAGGCCATCGTCGCGCAGTGGGACAATGTTTAAATGTAAACAGAGGAATGATATTACGAAAATTATTATTTTCATATCTTTTTGCTTTGCTAAAAGCGCGGCGTTCGATTTCGCCACTCCAGGCGCAATATATCGAATTCGGGCAATAAATGAACACTTTCTTAGCCTACCCCAAAAGTCTTCATAAACCTTTTATAGTCTTTAAGTACATAAGCTTCAAATCGCATCTCCCGTACGTTCTAGTGACACCTGTAATCCATTTTCCGCACTCTTTATAGGCACTTTCTTTATTCTCATTATTATTAATTCCCAATATTGTTCCTTCAACTGAGATATTTTATTTACCTAAGGTAAAAAAACAAACATAAGTAAAACAGTCAAAATTCAATAAATTAAATATTTATTCATTGTTTAACACATTTAAATTATCTTACATAAACTATATCGAACAATTTGAAATAGAAAAGTATTTGGAAAGGCCACCTTTCATTTTGTGGTAAGAATAGAAATGTAGAGAGAAGCTACAGATTATATAGCACAGAAATGCCAAAACCTTTTAATTCTTAATAATTATTCTTATATAAAAATAATTTGAAATTTGTTTTACATTTGTTTTTTTAAATTAAACAACTGTTTAAGATTTTGAGCAACATTTGATATTAGATATTAAAAATAATTTTGTCTGTACACTTCATCAAAATGATTTCTTTGTGTCTCTTATTTAAAAGAGTTGTAAACAAAGGAATTGCGTTATTTTTCTCATATAATAATTTCTATTCTCCCATTACGTCTTCATATTGCTTCCTGAAGCAGTCTCCAACGGGGAAGAAATCCCAGCACCTTTGCGTGTACATGTTCCATACAAACGTTTCTTGACCTGAAATGTGTTTAATATGAATATTATTTGACAACTAAATATTACAAATTCATTATACTCTTAATATTTTTTTAAGGCGTCTGACTGAAAACGCGATGATTGTGGGTTCGATCCCCACAAAAAAGAAGATAAAACAAAAGGCGGTGTTGAGTTCCGCTCAACAACACGTAACTTCTTGAATTCAAACAGAAAGTGCAGAACGGAAAATTATGAGACTAAGTTATTTCGACTACTGAAAAAAAGGAACGGAGGAAAAAATGTTAAGTAGCTTTTCTGTCCGAATTCAAAACAAAGTGTGCTGAGTGGCGGAACTCAACGTCGCATTTAAGACGAAAACTAGACCAAAACAAACAAATTCAAACAAAATCATATTCCCGAGTGAGAATCGAACTCACAACCATTGCTTTTACAGTCAAACGTTGTCTCACTGCGCCACACTGTGCCTCAATTAATTTTCTCCGTTTCTCCATGTTCTCCACTCACCGGTGTATTCTGTGTCGGGTTTATTGATGAGGTGCATGAGGAAAAACATGTAGTTCGCGAGGTTGTGTTCTCTTTGCACGTGAGTGTCGAAACCGTGCGGGACCTGTTTTGTAAATGCAAAGATTTTCAACAGATAAATTGTGTTTATATTTACCCCTTTCTCTCTCCCGCTTTCCCTCTCCCCCTTTCCCTCATGTATTTCATATATATACAAGGCTCTCATTTAAAAAAAAATGTTTTGTTGTAAGTTCAAAATAGTCAACAAAAAAATCTAAGTTTTTCATTACATTGGATGACTTCTTTTGGCCCACCTTGTATATATATAGAATTATATAACGTTAACTTTACATTCTTCATTGCACATAAATATATATATATATACAATTCACATTACAGAAATTAAGTGAGCAACGGTGGACTTATCTCTTTTAGACATAAGTTATTAGTTAAATAAATTAACTTACTTAAGTTATTTGTACTACTAAAAAATTGTACTACTTATTATGAAGATTATGCTAACTTCATACACTTTGAAAAATACATATTTGGAAAACGTATAAAAATATGAACGCAGCGGGATTTGAACCCGCGCGCTTGAACGGTTTTCAAGAGGCGCGGGTTCAAATCCCGCTGCATTCAATTTTTTATACGTTTTCTAAATATGTCTTTTCAATTTCCTTAGTGTGGGAATAACACTTTAAAAAATGCTAAAAAAAAATTTTATACACTTTGCATGGCTATTTGACACAGTTATAATTAACGTACAAAAGGAGCGCAATATTTGCATTAAAATGCATTAGAAATATATAAAATAAACAAAATAATAAATACACATTGCCATAAGCGTTTGTATATATATACGTTGCTAAGGCAACTCGTACATTACGCATCAGCGGGGTTCCTGTATTTCATAAAATAACACCAAAGCCTGACCTTATCGAAGTAGTCCTTATTGATGCCGCATATGAAGCAGTTGGACTCCATGTCCTCCTTTACGGACTCGAGCTGGTCGCGCAGCTCACCGAACGCGTCGATGATCAAACCTTAAGTTACATTTTATTATTATTTCTTAATATAGATATTATCTTTTTGCACTTTCATTTAATTTTCTTATTTAATTTTTATTGGCGCAGTGGGACTCTAAACATGTGACTCTAAACGCGATTGACTGTGAGTCCGAAGAAGAGTCCTCACTCAGAGAAGAGATTAATTTTTTCGCTCTGGTTTAAAAATAGTGCTCGGCATTCATCAAAATATATTAAAATTAGAACTTATTCTAACCTGCGCCTCTTGCAAACGGATTGTAATTAGAAATAATTTTCGGGTAGCAGCAGTAATTTGTAAAATTCAAACCGTAGTTAGATCGTTTTCTAATAATGTTTTTTTTTTTTAAAAAGACCAAGAGTATTTTTTTGAGTTTGAAAGCAAATACGATTTAAGCCCACAACCATCTAACAAGCCCACAACTGTACAAGTCCACATAGCAATACCTTCACATAATATAACACATTTAGAAATTTTTTATTAAAATTATTTAAACCGGATTATTTGCGTATATTTTAGTACGTATTAGAAAATACATTATTGAAAATCCAAAACCTTTTTAAAAAATAAATATGTATTTTCGTATACCAAAATAGCCGCGACCGGTTCTAATAGTTTCATTTCAAACATAATAATTTAGCAATGAATTGATAAACTCCCCTCACCCCCCTACCCCCACTCACCCTGCAAAATAGCCAATAGTATGACAATGACGAAGAAGAAGAAAGAGATGTCGAATATAATGCGGTAGACCTCCGAGTCGTCCCCATCGGGAGGCTCCAGCTCGTCGCCGATGCCTCCTCCCGCGCGCACGCCCTTGTACAGGTTGAACACGAAGCACTGTGGAGGCAGGGCGGAACGTTACCATCGGAGCAGAGAAGAATAGGCAAAAGATTATAGAAGAGGAGTGGAATTAGATAATATTTTGTACCAATTTCGTATATATTAGTAAGTATATATAAAAAACAAAATCTATAAATATAACTTACAGTAAGCATATCATGACAGTTCCTGTTAACTTCATCGTCCTCCTCTTGTACGTAGAACTTGCGGAAGAAGTTGAACGCAATTACCGTGTATATGTACACTATTATAGTCAGCAACATCACTGTTAACACCAGCTGGAAAATTATATGTCAATATTAATATATAAATAGTGATTTTGAGTATGCAAAGTTTCCATCATTCGTCGCCTAAATACACAGAAGAAATATACAACAAAAGTTACAAAGTCAAATTGCCATAATCCTTAACAAATTTAGTTAGTTTAGAAACGCATACAAATTTGAATATAGCAGGAATCGGACACGCATCTCTTGGAAACCGTCCAAGGGCTCTAGGCAATTAAGCTATACGTTCTTATCGTGCGACATTGATATTCTTACACGACTTTTTTTTAATGAATAATTGTTTCGCAAGAGAGAATGCTATTTACTATATGCCCGCAACTTCGTTTGCGTGTATTGATTGATTAATCCTTCCCACCAAAACACCCATCACACTGACCTTTTCTTATATATTATAGTATAGCTGGTATGTTATGGTTTTACATAAGTCCTGCCTACGCTTTAAAGCTATACAACAAAATAATTTTAATGAAATCCGTCTAATAGTTGAAAAAGTGTGTGCGTGCAAACATTCCGTTTTACTGTTTTTAATTATATAGATTTATATATTTTTTTTAAATAGTTTATTTATCTTCCCTGTGTCAATTTCAACTTTACGTTGGATACTTTACAATACATTAGCTCCGCTTATATGGATTTTCATAGTTTGGCGTTTAGTTGAGTTATCCAGCCACGCCATAATTTGCAGTGAAGTGGGACCGCATCTGGCTTTAATCGTGATTGGTCTTGGATTCAATTCCAGTAGAAGTTCCGGATTCAATTCTTCGCAGTAGAATGGTCATAATTAAATTATTTTCATGTCTTTGCTCTGGTGAACAAGACAAAATCCCGCCTTAAGTGCCGTCCCAAAAAAATCAAACAAAGGCAAAAAATACCTGTTTCCCATTATGCGTGACGGACTGCAAGATGGTCCTCAAAGTCTTAAATCCAACAGCGACGTCCAACAAATGTGCGGCGAAGAAAAAGTTATTGAAGTTCCCCATCACGGAGAAGGAGAAATACCACAGCGAGTACAGGAACGAGTTGTCCGTAATAGTCACACCCGCCTTCCACACTTGGTAACGCCAGTCGATGTTTATTATACTAGAATTACAATTTAATAATATTTTAATGCCTTTGCTAGACATATGTTACGTTTATATATTGTAAAGGTAATTTAGGTAATATAATATATATTACTAGCTGTTGCATGTGGCTTCGTTCGCGTAATAACTAAGACATCTGCCAAATTTCAAATTTTGTAGGAATAAATTAAGATTAAAAATGTAAAAATTAAAATATGATGAAAATCTAAAAAAAATGTAAAAATTTGAAAAAAAAAGGACAATAACTAATAGACTCACTAATGGAGGAATCCTTTGCTGCCTTCTTCTTCTTGAGCTGAGAACGATGTCTTTTCCATCCCCAGCATGTTAGATATGGAGTCGAAGTCATACGTCTCAGAGTATTTCGCTCGCACTTTTTTCTTGATGAATTTATCCCAATAGTTCACTGGGAATGATCTGTGACAGAATGTAACAAATCATATTTTTTTAAAATTATTATTTATAATAATAAATTATTATGAAAATGTAAGCTTTACAGAGATAACCCTGTGTCAAGACACTTCGATCTCTACTTGCTGCCCAAATTCGAGATATTGCGTGTTAAATGGCATCACTCAACGCCGCGCTTTGTCTTACAAGATTGGCGAAATAAATATATTTTCTACGAGTGGGCCGATGCCCACTTCGCCGGTTTGATAACCCGCAACCAATCACGTTAACAGGCAGACGCTGTCTCACTGCGCCACGATAGCCTTAAATATTATTGTCATAATTATAACAAAAAAATAATTAAAATACTATAGAGATCGAAGATTGACTGAGTTATAAATAGTTTTTAGTACATTACTACAAAAAGGATCACTTTTTTTATAAATACTACTACACTACTGAAATTTTGACTTACTATAATTTTTTTATAAAAACACTAATCCGATAACCCAATTCTTGTAAAAAAAAAATATGTTAATTTAGCGAGAATGTTATTGTAAGTTTGAAAAATAACTTGCTGGAGTGTATGAAGAGGTCGATGACGTGGACGGACGAGAGAAGTATGCAGGAAGCGTAGCTCTTGGAGCTCCGTTTTTTGTGACTACTCCGCCAGAGAAAACATGGGTAATATAAAATATATATATATCATTATATATTATTATACTAACTTAGCAGATATAACAAGTTTATCCCAATGACTCTTCAAGTCGTCGTCCTCGGGTTGCTCCGCGATGTACAGACCGTCGAACTCCAACCGACGTGCAATTTCTTTTTCCCGTTTAAATATAGCCAAAGGTACCTTGAAATAAATAAGCACAGAAAAGTATTTTGAGATAGATATTATTAGCAACTCTATAGACAGACGCTTACTATATTTGTCGATTATTAAAACACATCAATATTTTAAGAGCAGCCAAAGGTACAGCTTCAAATCCCTCTACATTAAAAATGTTACAAATATATTCACAAACTTTAAAATAACTATGATTGATATAATAGCCAACAAATAAAGAACAAAAGTAATATTTAAAAAAAGAAACTAATTTTATTAAAATTAATGAGTTTTATTGAATTGTTATTAACTTAAGGTCTACCTAAAATTGCCATTCTATTGGATACTGAGTTGGTCAAATTTAGGTCTAGATTTGACCCATACTAATTGACTAACTATATTTATACATTTTTTAAAGTGTTAATCGCACACTTAGGAAATTGAAAAACATATATTTAGAAAACTTATAAAAATTTACACGCAGCGGGATTTGAATCCGCGCCTCTTGAAAACAGTTCAAGTAACCGTTTTCTAAATATGTCTTATTTTTATACACTTTCACACTTATTGCCAGAGAGAATCTAGTGTCAAGACACTCCGTTCTCCACTTTCCGCCTGAAATCGAGACATTGCGTGGTGAATGGCGGAACCTCAGCGCTTTGTATTGCTCACCAGATCGGTGAAATACAAAATAATTGAAATATAAGCACTCCCCCGAGTGACAATCGTACCCACAACCAATCGCTATTACAATCAGACACAATGCCACTGCGCCAAGATGGCCGCGAACTTACTAAATTATAATAAGATAAAGAAAATCTTATAAAACACATACCTTCAAATGATAATAACCGATTAGTATAGCCAAAGACACGACAGAATGGAGCGCAGCTGCTATTTTGATGACATGCTCCATGTAGAAGAAGTCTTCGTCTATTAACACGACTTCTAAAGGGTCGTCGTCGTCGCCTTCGCCGCTACCTGTTAACAATTGTATAGAAGAATTTATAAGAATTTAATAAAAGGCAAACGGATTTTAGTTGTAATATACTTCGATTGCCAAATTTTGCGTGTCGAGTAGCGGCGTTAAACGCCGCGCTTTGTCAAACGAGTGCGGAGGAAATTAAAATAATTTAAATATCATACTCTTTATCCTGTAAAGTTCGTGAAATTGACATGAGCGGTGTTGTTTACCAAGGGACGATGTAAGAAAAAGTAAATTCAAACTTCTTTTTTGTGAAACTGGAAAAAAAACTTTCTGGCATAGCAGGATAGTCAGAGAGAACCAAGTGTCAAGACACTAAATTGTCCATTTTCCGCCTGAAATCGTAACATTAAGTGTTGAGTAGCAGAACTCAACTCAACGCCGAGCTTTGCCTTGTTCACTAGAGCGGAGAAATCAAATGATTACCTTATGACCTCCGAGTGGGAATCGAACCCACAAACAAGCGCAATTATAGTCAGACACTGTCCCACTGCGCCATGATGGTCTCCATTCGAATGTATGTTTTCTTGATGCAAAGACTATTGTTTTACAAGAAAGTTTGGTCAAAAAAAATGCTATGCTATTTAATATTTTTAATTCACACATTTAGGTAGACCCAGAAAACACCTTTTTGGGAAACGTAGAAATCTTGCTTTTTTTTCGTTATCTTAAAATGTTCTTTTCATAACTAACTAAATAACTTTTATTTATTAAGGTCTCATACCGTCTCCACTCCCAGATCCTTGTCCAGAGCCAGATCCTGCAATAATGTCGCCCGCACCGGAACCGTCACTACCTTCCACTTCCAATGTTGACACCTAAATATAATTATTCAATAAAAATAATTATTATATTATACATATATATATATAATTAAATAATATTTATATAATGAAATAATCATATTTATTACGAATATATATTATTATTAAATTGTAATAAACAAAATATTTAAAAGGTCCATTCATCATCATTCATCCATTCAGAATTACACATGGCTTACAAAATGGCGGAACTTAACGCTGCGCTTTTTTTTCTATTTTAAGAGGTGGAAAGATTTGGCCAAATATCGAACACCGAATATTCAACGACCGCATGCAAGTAATTTTCAAAAAAAGATACAAATGGCCAGTTGTCACTTTCACTCTTGACAGGCATCGTTGAACTATAGGTATAGGTCTTTAGTATTATTTTAAAAAGAACAATCGAGGCAAGAAATTCTTGTAAAGCCTCTGAAACTTTTTCAATAGAAATATACTATCTTGTTTTAAACTGTTTTGAAGAAGTCGCCTTAGACAATTGTCCGTATTTGGCCAAATATCGCATTCTATTCGACTGATATATCGAATATATAAAAAAAATCGAATATCAACCGAGTATTCTCTAGCTTGAACTTAAAACCCAATGGTCATACGTTCAAGCTAGAGTAATAAATTATAAGTAAATTTAATGGTTTTTCAACTCACCTTATAGAACAGCAGAACGAAGTTAATGCAGAAAGCTAATACTAAAGCGACGTATTTCAGATTATAGAAGTTCCTCGCAAGAAAGGAGACTGCGCGACGAGTGTACACTGATAAGTCCACTTGTGATAAAGCTGACGGCGTCGGACCTGATACTGCTTGCTGGAATACCATTTCATAACAAGTGAACAATGTCTCTTTTCTGTTATCTTTCTTTCTTTGTTTTGAGTCGCAGGGTAGCCAGAGAGAACCTAGTAGTAGTAGTCAAGACACTCAGGTCTCCGCTTTCCGCACGATATTGGAATATTGCGGGTCACGTGGCGTCAATGCACGTGCTTTGTCTTATCAGAGCAGGGAAATGGAAATAATTTAAATATATTTATTCCTCCGAGTCGCTATCAAATCCACAACCAAACGCTTTTACAATCCTGTGCTCTACCACTGCGCACCGATAGCCTGTGCAGTAGTAAAAATTATATTGGCATCAAATATATGTATATTAAAAATATATTATTTATGTATAGATACAAGGTGAATTGATTTTTTATTACATTTGTATAGATAATTTTAGTTAATAGTGCCAACATATATATATTTATATAGAATATGACGACAAAAAATATAAATATTACCTGGTATCGAAAATATTTCTTGTCAAATCCTGGCTGCATTGTACAAAATATATATATATATATACTAAAACATATTTTTTAGAAAAACTTGAACACATCGGGAATTCGTAACGTAGCCAGATGTAGAACGCCCGTCCTGCTGCGTTCAAATTTAAATACGTTTTCTTAAAATATGTTTTAAATTTTCTATATACGTTTATATTAATTACAATCTGTTTAATTTATTTATCACATATATAATATAAAATAATATTAGATGTACTGGAAAGTTCTTTCCATTGTATATTTTTCAATATACTTTAACATTTTTTTTTTTTTCATTTAGTAGTAGGCAACGAGAGTCTAATGTCAAGGCATTCTCCACTTTTCACCCGAAAATCTGTCATTGTTTTAACAAATATAAGCGCATTAAAATATAATTAGAGCCAAACCTTTTTGCTTTCAGCCTCAATCGCGGACATGGCAGCTTGCTGTACAGCTTGCGCCTCCATACGCTCCTGTGCTTGCTTTTTCGCTTGCTCACCTCTGAAATAAATTGTTCATTAATAACTTTATAAAACATTTTTAGAAAATCTATATAAATTTGAACAAAAGCGAACTGCGGAATTTGAACCCGCGCCTCTTGGAAACCAAGCCAACCAAGCGTTCTGACCGCTAAGACATACGTTCTACATCCGGCTACGTCGAAATTCTTATACGCTTATTACAACTATTTTTGTTCTTAGCATATCTGTAAAAAACATTTTTACTTAGATTATAGAAAGTGAAAATTATCATAGTTTTCAATTATTTCCATTTCTCCTTTTTGGTTCGACAAACCGCGGTGTTGAGTTCCGCCACTCAATTCAGTCAGTCCATTTCGGGCGGAAAGTGGAGAACGGAGTGTCTGTGTCTGACACAAGGTTCTCTAAAATAATATATCAAAATGTAAATTATTTTAATTTTGTATATGATTGCTAAATAATATTAAGTTAAATAATAATTAACAATAGTTAAATAATATTAAGAATAACTAATCCGAGAAAAAAATACATATTCTGAGAATATGCTGTTTTGGATAGTGACTTACCCCAAAAGATCAATAAGAGAAGGCGGTTGCTGTTCCTCTGTGTGTTCGATGCTCTCGTCAGGAGACACTTCTGCTTCTTCCCCAGACGAGGGTGTGGAGGTGCTAGGGGACTCGTGCGGCTTCACTTGTATCCTGGTAGTAGATAAAATATATACGATCATTGATCATTAAATTAATACGTGAAGCGTAACCTTTTCACTTCTTTTCTATAATAATACATTTAAAATGTATTAAATTAATATAATAAACGTTACACACGCTACCATGTGTTTTACATAAAACGTACGTATCAGTGAAGATACTAGTATATGATACGTTTCAAAATATAATGTGAGGCATAGTGGGATAGGACATTGGTTGTGGGTTCGATTCTGGGAATCCCTTTCAGGGAATGATTATGATCAATATATTTTCATTTCTCCGCTCTAGTACCACAGATAAAGCGTATTACGCGAGAAATCGTACTAAGCAGGATCGTATTAATAGGGTTGCACTATATATAGAGTGAGTGCTAACTCACTGTCCATTATCCTCTTTAGTGATATCCAAACCGAAAGCAGATACTTGTATTTGTGCGGTATCGTCCGCTGCTGGTAACGCGGGTAGATGTCGAACGGGACCTAGATTTGAATTAAAAAAAAAATTGTCAATTATAAAAGTATGCAATTTATAATAATATATTAATAATAAAAATATTAAAACAATCCATTTAAAAGAAAATATACATATAATCCAATTACAGTGTGTCTAAAGTGTACCATTGAATACAATAAAAGATAAAGTAATATGTGTATGAGTAATGTAAAAATTACACACTATATTGACCAAATAGAAATAAAACACATGCACTAACGGAAATTGACTGCAGTTACGTTCGGTACGTTCGTGACGCAGTGGAACAGTGCCTGACTGTAAATGCAATGGTTGTGGTTTCAACTCTAACTTGGGGGAGTGGTTATAAATATTTATATTATTTTAATTTTATTATTATTATTATTATATGGGCAGGCAGAGGGGACCAAGTATCAAGACACTCCGTTCTTCGTTTAGCAGGGTTGCTATATGGAAAAAGCGTGAAGCTGAAAAATCTATTACATTGAAGTAATTCATTTTTTATTATACTTGTCAAAATAACAAAATAAATATTTATAAATCTTAGGATCGGGATCTCAAGATATAACTTATCTTAAAACAACAAATTTAACAAGTTAATGTTTGACATCTGTCCATACCTTTTGTTAATCCGAAAGCAGTTTTCACTAAAATCATTTTTTAATTATTAATAAAACGTAAACAATAAATTTTATTGAATAAACCTTAATTTATTATATTAATATTATTGTTATAAGTGTAGTTTATTACTATCGTAAATGTAGTTTTAGTTAATTAGCAATTTTAATTCAATCTTAGTTAAGTAACTTTTTTTTTAAATCAGGCATAGAAAACAGTTAAATGTAATAAGCTAACAGTTATTGTCTATTTAATATTTTAAATGAACTTAATCAATAATTTATTTACATGTAGTAGTGTTGTACATTAACAAGTATTTAATTATTCTTTATATAATAAAATTACTATTTCAAGAAAACTATCTGAGAATTATGGAATACAAAAATGGATTTTTTTTAAATATGAAAACTTAAATGGAAGCACAAAGAGCGTCAAAGAAAGTATAAATGAAGAACTCAATGGGATTATTCAAGAAAAAAAAATATTAAAACAAGAAATAAAAACTCTTAAAGATAAGATGGAATATATTGACGATGATAGAAGGAAAAATAACCTGATATTTTATGGCATTCAAGACACAGAAGCATATGGGAATAGAAGATGGGCCATTTGGATCAAACAATGTCAGCAAATCATAAAAACGCTCCAGACTTATCAGATCAATATTAACATTACAGAGATAATACCACACAGATTAGGAGCTATAACCAATAAAATACGCCCAATACTCGTCAGTATTATCACTACTTGGAAAGGGAACGAAGTTTACAACAACAGAAAGAAATTATAAACAGAATTATATATTAAAGAAGATTACAGCAAAAAAGTACTAGACAAAAGAATAATTACAACCACAACGAGCAGACGAGCAACGAGCTAAGAGGAAAAAGTGTATTATTAAACAAGACATATTAATAATAATTGAATAGAAGGAAAACCAAAAGGACAAAAGGATTGCATGGAATCTCCTAGCCAAATCAAATGAGCTCCAAATAAAATCAACAAAACTAACATGCTAAACTATATTGCACGCAGCCAATCTATCTCCCTAACTCAACACAAGCAGTGCAAAAAACGGCCAATGGATATAGACAACCAGAATCGCGACCAAAAAGAAAATAAACCAAACCATGCAACAAACAATACTCCTCAAGCCATGGACAAGCGACTACTGTCCGCCAGAAATCCCAACAAAAATTAAACCCCTATACTACTTTTAAATAGGAACATTGAACACACTTTCGTTAAGAACACAAGAATGTTTACTGGTACTTTACTGAATCTGCCCTAGAAACTAGTACGAAAACTTTATATTTTATTACAAAAGAGAACGCTTAATAGAGAGAAATAGTTCAGTGTTCCCTTCCTCTGCTGTTTCGTAGATTACTGTAAACCTTTCGACTCGGTCGAACTCGCAAGTATATGGAAATCACTCAAAACACAAGGAGTTGAAGAGAAATACATAAGATTAATTAGAGAAATATACCACAATAGCTGTACAAGAAAAACAGGAAAAAGAGAGACTCTTGTCCCTTATTATAACGCCTTATTATAAAAATAGAATAAGGCGTTCGCCAAGGGGACCCTCTTTCACATAAATTATTTACGGCGGTATTGGAACCAATATTCCGTACTTCTAAAATGTAAATAGTGAAAATTTAACACTCATTAGATTTGCCGACGGCATAATTCTATTTGCCTACTCTAAAAAACATCTTCAGCCTTTTATCACGGATCTAATAAATGAAAGTAAAAAAGTAAGCTTGGACTATCTTATTCTATTACCCAAGGGATAAAAGGGGAAGACAATATAGACATTGGGAAAATTAATGTAGCAGGAAATTTATGGACTAGGAAAACAAATAATAGTTTAGATTAGAAAAAAATGTAGGAGACCTTTGCCAAAAAGCAATCATTTGTAATTTCTCAGAAATAAAGGCTTTTTATTATTATTAAAATTAATGTGCGATTATTTAAAACGAAAGTAATTATACAATTTGAAGTAAATAAAGAAATCGATTTTCTCAAAAATCTGTTTTTTCTTGTATGACACTCAAACGACTAATTTGCCTTATTTTAATATAACTTAATCTTTAGGCGTGTAAGAGTATCTTCAACATAACAATTTTCTTATTTTCCGTTTAAATATCGAAAATAGACAAAATTATAACTTGTGATTATTATAATATTGTGAATATTTATATTATAAGCGTCAAACATTCATATGATTGATTAGAATATTCTAAATCGTCATTCCTTGTTTACGAGTTACGATCAAATTGTCTCATTTATGTTACTTTGAGTTAGTCTGTGGGATAGGATATAAGGATAGCTACAACATATCGATTTTATCATTCGTTCCAATGTCAAAAACTAAAAAACCGTAATTTTACTCGAAAACCGTAATATAACTAGAAAACCGTAATTTTACTAGAAAATCAGAAGTTTCTCTACTCATTGTCGTTTTCACTAAAATAGTGTTGTTTTTATTATATTTTTTTATCAAACATCCAAGATAGAATAAAAAATTTTGTACAATAATTAAAAATATTTGTACGATTATATATAAGCTTCAAACAATTATATTCTGAAGCGTCATTCCTTGTTGGCGAGTTGCGATCAAAACGTCTAATTTGCCTTACTTTGAGCTAATCTGTGGGTGTGTAGGGATAGCTTCAACTGACCGATTTTCTCTTCCTCAGTGGGTTCCGGTGGAGGCTCTTCACTTTGCGGACCTCGCATTAGACCGAGAAGGACTCCTAATATGTACCTGAATAGGAAAAAATTGTAGTTTTAAGTTATACTATTTCATAGATAATAAATAATAGTGTAGTATATAGTGTAGTGTGGTTTAGAATTATATTAAGAAAATATCTATAGTGAATGTTTATACTGTGTTTGTTTTAAAAAATAAATACTTTATAATCTACAAATTCAATTCGATAAATAAATAAGAAAATATAATAAATATAAATACTTAATTGTAATTGTTAACAGAATTTGTAAATTTAGGTACTGAATTTATGAAATAAAGCGGTAAGAGAGCTAGGGGTCGACCTCGGTTGACATTCAAGAACACGGTATCAACGATACTGGAGAAAGGTCGCGTTGAAAGCAACAGGTCCTCCCGGAGAGCGTGTTTGAAGAGGTCGACGACAGTGGACGACTGAAGTATGCAGGGAGCGTAGCGTTTGGCGCTCCGTTCTCTCTGAATACCCCGCTAGGGATTAATCGTGAAGCAAAAAAAAAAAAAAAATCACTTACATACATGCGTATAAAATGAAAATGACGTACGAAAGAGGAAGATTTTTTTAATGTTTAAGTAAAAAAAAATATATAATAATAAAAATGAAATATATTTAATATATTAAAAAGAATATTCAGTGATATATAAGTCGTATAAAAAAGGGCAAGCGGTGACAATTTATATTATTAGAAAAAAATAGAAGAAAAAAAGTGTGTGTTTGAAATTACAACATTAATGTATTTATATATAAATAAAAAAAAACAATACAGTACATAAAAATAATTCGAGTGTTTTATTCAATTATCAAATAAAACGAAAATAATTAAATAATTATTTATTTATATTTTAATAATATAGTAATGAATATATTACCAATGACTGTGCATCGATTATGTTGCGTGAAATGAGACAATCATTTTTAAATATATATTATCGGACGAAAATAAAGTATGCGTAGGCATAATACTATTCTTTTATAATTTATATTACTAAAAGCATATTTAGCATTTTAATATATTTTCACTTTTAATCTGCGTAAATTTTAGTTTTTTAATTTTTAAAACTATTCGTTTCATATTGAATGACATGAATGCTTATTTTAAAGTGTTATTACACTTAGGATATGAAAATAATTTTTAGAAAACGTATAAAAATTTGAAAGTAGCTTCTCGCTGCTTGCTTGCTCGCTCGAATCCGCGTTACAAGTTAAACGTCCAAGCGCTCGAACTGCTAAAACATACATTCTATATCCGACTCTGTTTGCCTACGGCTTAAGCGGTTTCCAAAAGGCGCGGGTTTAAGTGATTTGCTAAATTGCTGGCAAGTCGATTAAATGTTGGCAAGAGTATGTTTTCTAAAAATGTTTTTTATGAATACCTACTTCAAAATAATTTGCATTTAGATGAACAAGACTATTTGCCTTTCAAAATTAATTACTGCTTTTATTAAAATTATTTAAAATACCAAGATTACAGAGACAAACCTTTTTGTTGTCTTTATATACTTAAGCAAAAGCCCTATTAACTGACGTATTAATCAAAAAAAGGAATACTCTCGATTACTTTGACCAAATGTGTATTTTTTATATATTTTGTAACTTTTATATATTTTTTAAATAAACTAACTTCATTAATTTAGTTTAAACTAGACTGTAAATAATCATATAAATGTACATAAATATATACAAAAACATATAAAAAAATGACCTCACCTGATAACAACAACAAAACCATATCCAATATAATAGAAGAAGTAGAAGAACAGTTTGAAGAAGCCAACAAAGAGTTCAGCGGGTGGCATTTGCTGGAGATCTGCTATTTTAGACTTTATGCTAGACGGAGATAGAGACGAGAACGCCGTGGAGATGCCGTCCTTGACCGACTGGAAGCCCCTACGGAACGGGTCTTTACCCGCTCTGCAAAAGAAAAGTAGTAGTGTATCGAATTTCGCAGCTCTATACGTAGAGATTTTAAATACATATAAATAGTTATAATTCTTAAAATATAAAATCTTAATCTAAAATTTCATTACTTCGATATTAAATTTTCATATATAAAATAATTCTAAAATAAAAATCATACAAGTTTCAATATAAATGTTTCAACTACTATACAGGCAATATTTTAAATTGCGGTTCTCAAAATGTATATTTACCCCCTTTTTTGACTTGTAGACAGAGATAATTTAGTGTAACGACACTCTGTTCTCCTAAATTCGAGATATTGTATAGTAAATGGTTAGTTAAACTCTAATTTAATATATTTTCTAGTAGTCTAGTGGCCTAACATACACTGTACTCATATACAGTTCAGTATTTTAACTAATTAAAAAGTCTTCTAATGTTAAATTATAATAATATAACATTTAAGACACCTGTTACTAATAATTAATTATTGATATAAATATCTTTTATAAATAAATATAGAATATTAATTTAAATATAAAGTGCAATTAAAAATATAAAACGATTGCATGTCCTACTGTCGACAAGGTCATACGGTTGTCTCAAATTCTCTAGTAGAATAATAATTTAAAAAATAACTAAACAATACCTTTCTTCCTCATCGTCTCCCATATATATATGATAAGCCTCCCTATTCTTGGGTCCACCGGCAGTCTCTTCCGAAGCGGCCATCAAGCCTGACGCGTGGGTCATTTCAAAAATGGCATCTTCACAGAAATTTACAAACGCTTCCAATTTTTCTTTATCACCACCCTCTGTTACGATGCTGTAGAAGAAAGCTCGTTTCGACTCCTGTAATTTTTATATTTTTAAATGTTTTTGAGCCCATAATGGTGCAATGAGACAACGTCTGGCTGTAAGCGATGGGTGTAAAGATTATATAGATACTCGGGGGAAAGATTATATTTTAATTATTTTCCTTTCTAATTCTGGTCAGATAGAGCGGGTAACAGAGAAACTAGTATCAAGACACTCTGCTCCCCACTTTCCGCCCGAAATCGACCATTGCGTGTTGATTGGGGAAACTTTTGCCGGGCGAAGACATGAATCAATATTAGTTTACAGTAAAAATATATTTTGCAATATTTTATTTCTAAGTAGTTATTGCTCTTATTAATTTTAGAAGAAGATTGAAATAAGACATAGAGTTTTTATATATTATTTAAAAAAAATCACAAAATGAAGTACCTATAATTTGATAAAATAAAATACATACTTTAATCTGCGGTTTTTCCCATTGTTCTATATTAGACTCCTTTATCTCGAAGTAGACGCGCTCAATGCGTTTAGAACCGCCCATAATCTCAATACGACCGAGGAAAGGCTCAAAGTAGTTTAATACCGAACCCGCTGTTTCTAGGAAACGAGCCAGTCTATGAAAAAAAGAATACATAATAGAAATAAATATAAACACTTAATATTAATTTATTTGTTATCAAAAAACTTAATATGTGGTGAGAACTTTAACATTTTCAAAGTGTTATTCACATATTTAGCATAAAAATTTGAACGTAGCGAGTCTCGAACCCGCGCCTCTTGGAAACCCTCCAAGCGCTCTGACCGCTAAGCCATGCGTTCTACGTCTGGCTGTGAAATCGAAATTTTTATACGCATATTTATTATAAAAGTTACTAAAGAAATTTTTAAATATATTTCTTAGTAAATATAGATACTAACCTAGGCTCATTGGGCATATGCTCCGACAGATTTGTAAGTAAAACGGCTAAATTGAAGCCAATCTCTTTAGCAGGTTCGTGGAAGCGGTCACAGAAGCCGACGTAGTCTAATTTTCCGTCGTGATTAGTTTCGCAACACGCCAAGAGGAACTCTATTTCTTCACTGAAATATAAAAAATAAAAAATTAAAAGAACTTCTTAGATAATAGTGTAGTCAGAGAGAACCCAGTGTCAAGACACTCCATACTCCAATTTCCGTCCGAATCCGAGATATATTGCGGTTGACTCACGGAACTCACCGCCGCGCTTTGTCTTTGCTTTGCTTTTATATTAATAAAAATATAATAATAAAATAATACTCTGAAAAAAGATGTACAGATCAACTGTCAATAGAGTCATAGTATATTAAAATAAAGAAAATGATTTATTTTAAAGCACTTACGGCGTATAACTTTTCTGTTGTTCCATCTTCTCTTTAAAATCTTTCGGCAAGACCCATCCATCACTATTCGGGTCGATTTCTTTGAAACTAGCACTTGAAGTAAGGTCCTTTAGTTTGAGGAACATGTCGAAGTATTTCAGGATGAGTTCCACGTTGGAAGCAGATTCTACTAGAGTGTCTACCATTTGTTTACCGATTGTGCCTAAAAAAATATTTTATACCAAATATAAAAATCAATCAAAATTATGTCAGCAAAATTATAAACTTATTAAATACTAGCTTTGAAAGCGCCTTCGTCCGCGTAAAATTCTAAAATAAAAATAGCTTGATTTATTTGCTATATGCCAGTTAAAGTCCCGTGAAAATTGGTCCAGATGTTCCAGAGGTTAGCCAAAATAAAGAGACATACATACAGACAAAAATTGAGAAAAAAATGTTTTTTTTTATATATGTACGATTACAAAAAAATTGGAATATTTACAAAAAGAGCCGCTTCACGCTTTTTCACGCACAGCCTAATCTAGTGTCAATACACTTCGTTCTTATTAAGCTACCGATCTGAAATCAACATTTTCATTCTAATTACGCATAAATCCCTGTAATGAAACCTAGCCTAGTCTATTTTCCTATATATAAATAAAATAGTCCTTACCATTAACAACGTTTCCTTCAAGCATGGACAGCATCATAGTTATCATATCCTTTTGCAAGTTGAGCAGTTCTTTGAGAAGATCCACTTGAGAAGAATGCTTGGAGAGTTTGTCTTGCATATGCGAGAACAGGAAAAGGAAACCGCCTACTGCGTCCCATAACCTTTAAAAAAGGAATCAACAATAATTTCAAAGTTCAAACCACTTTTTTTAGTTTAGAAGGAAAATAAGGCCGTCTTCAAATTACAGCGCACTGCACTGTAGCGCTTCTGTATCCGTTTAATATTAAGGGTTTTCCCAATTTTGTATTTACTCAAGTTATCCATTTTTCAACATCTTCATATATAAATATATATTATATTTTTCAGCTAGACGCTTTTATTGCAAATCAGGGTCGGGAGGCAAATTTTGGTTGCTTAAACATTTAAACTACAATGAACGCATACAACAAGCAGTTTAAACTTATATTGAGAAGAAACTCCTCAGCAGCCCATGTGTTCACGGTGCTGGTGTGCACACCAGCCACCAACACTCCTTTTTCTGCAGCGCGATCCATCACGAGGAGCTCGAAACAGTACTTGATACTTGCGACCCATCTAGCTACGATATTACTATATATAGGTGGTAATCTAGCTAGTACAAAGATCCTAATAATGCCGCTTTTGAATTCGTGCTAGAAACGAACTGATGATAGTTTACAGCAGTGGCGAAGTGCGAAATTTTTGTAAAGGTAAAGCGGCGATAAAAATAAATATTAAAAATCTAGGTCCGCCCTGGACCATAATATAAATATTTCGTTCAGTTCAATCAATCAAAATTGATTATTGTAGTGGTTTATTAAATAATTATATTTATTAATACCTTATTTATTCGTTATAATTTACAAAAGGTAAGCTATATAACCAGTTTTAGTTGTGTTATATGGACATTTCGCCACTGCTAGACAGGCCAAGAATTTTTTAGTAGATTATAGAAAGATTTCGTTTCACATCTACCTTCTATTCATTTTTAAATTATTAAAGTAAAATATTTGAACCCTTTACCTAGAATGAGCTAAAGCCTGTTGATTCTGCGTACAAGGTCCCTGTATGACTTCAGTGAGAGTGTTGAACACTTGCGACGCAACTCCGATTGCCTTGAAGAAGTTGGCTTTACCTGCCGGGTCTATTAGTTCCTGGGAACATTTTTTTTTACAAATATTTTAATTTGTATGTAATATTTTAAAAGGACATTTTTCAATAAGAAGCCACAATAGCTCAGTGGGACTGTGACTATAAACGCGATTGGTTGTGACTTCGATCCCCAGTCGAGAGAATTATCTTAATTTTGAAATATTTAAATTTTAATTTTTTTTTAGGGACAAAGCGCGGTGTTGAGTTCCGCCTCACTCCACACACAATGTATCGATTTGGGCGGAAAATGGAGAGCGGGATGTCTTGACACTAGGGTTTCCCTGAATATCCTGTGGTGAGGGAAAAGTGTGAAGCTGCTTATTTTCATTTATTAATTATATTTGAAACTCGGAAACGTCGAACGTATTGTTATCATAGTTTAACTACGTATATTTTATTTTCAGTGTAAAATTAAACTTATTTTCGTTGTAATCGACTTTAAACGCTGAAACGTGTGCTTTTTAGATAATATAGTAAATGTACAAAGAAAAACTTTATCATTTTAAATATAAATAATACTATTTAATTATTAATCTTGTATTTCGATTTTGTAAAAGATTTTGTAAGTTATTAATTTTAATAAAAAAGAAACACATGAAGAATTTATATGTTATATTAATTTAACATCCTAAGTCCAAAACACCCATTGCACTAACTTTACTAGAGTAATGCCAGTAGAAGTCCATAATAGACTCTTGTAGCCTCAACAAGTAGTCGACGGTACAAATGACCACGTTCACAGTGGTCGTGTTTCCCGCTTGAGTTCGGAGGTAGTTTTGCCATTCTGAAATTAAAGCACTTCGTTCAGTTTCGCCAGACAATACGCAATATTCGAATTTAGCGGAAAATAGAGAATGGAGCGGATTAAGCGTGAAGCTGAAATTATGTCCATATATTTCCCGTATATAGTCACCGATTCCGTGATTATTAAATGTAAATGTATTAGAAATATCTTAAAAAAATTTTCACAACTAAATCCTGACACAAAAGTTGTCTGGAAGAAATCGCTTATTGTCGAAAATTGGCATTTACGCTCCACAGTTCTCATTATATTTTTATATTTATTTAATGTACTATGTGAATATTAGGAACAGTTTTATATCACGTTTACGCATTCTAATGTATTTGTTACAATTATTATTAATCTTTTGTAATAAGATTTTACACAAAGCCTCTGGCCTCTTTACTATATGATTATAAATAATAGTCATTTCACAATATACACAGTACAATTTGATTAATTCAAAATAAAATTCTTTCGAAATTCTTTGTAAGAAGATTTTAAAATAATAAAATGCCTGAGAAAAGATATTGAAAAAAAGACATTGAAATAAAGTTTTGAAACAAGTATTAATCATAGTCCAGACCAAGATGCAGTCCGACATAATATTCAAACAAAACTCACCCAAGTTGTGTCCTTCACAAGTAAGTTGTATGAAACGGAACAATGCGCAAGTAAACTCGGCGTCGTGCATGTTCTTCTCTCCGGCCGCACCTTCTAGACCTACTCCGAGACCTGCAATTATGAAATGTTTGACACAAGTTAGGTTTATTTTTCTTTTTATCATTACATGGAATACATTACTTAAAGATATATACTTTATTTTGCGCCACAGCAATGCGATGACAATAATATATATATTTCCTCTAATGGGAATCGAACATGGTGGAGATGGTTGTGCCATCTCGTTTACAGTCAGACGCTGTACCACTGCGCCACGATAGCCTATATTATTTTATTAATTTTGGCGTAGCTGGATGTAGAACGCGTGCCTTAGCGGTCAGAGCACTTGGACGGTTTCCAAAACTTAAGAAATATTTTTTAATTTCTTAAGTTTGTGATAATTATCAAATCCCGTCATAATGTGATTCCCTGAATCTAACACAAAATAAATATAAGCAGAAAGTAGTGGTTGTTCTCTTCGCTATTACCGCGAAACAAAGAAAAACAAATAAAATCAAATTATATAAGAAAATAATACAAACCTTCAGCCTTAGTGTTCCTCTCGAAAGCGTCTAAATCGAGGACAGAACAGGAGTTCATCAAACCAGCTATTGACGTGAAGAAGCCGACATCCTTTTTGTCTTTCAAGTGGTTCAACATGCCCTAGAAAATAGACAAAAATATAAAATTTTATATCATCATGGAACTGATGCATTTTATATTTCGTAGTTCCTATTGTATTCGTAAAAACCTATTCGTTTCTCGTTTCCGTAGGAATTTCAATAATTTTAGTGCCTAACTACACTTTCCAAAGAGCTTCAAGGATTTTAATACTCAAACCATCTATATTAATTGTAATAAATAAATATTCTTTTACATGAGACTTAAGCTGACAACCGTCGTTTACAGATGAGGTACAAATAAATTGCGCTAGAACATTAATATAAAGTGATATAGGTGGTTATACTAACATACACAGTATATATATGTATATAAGCAAAAGAGCGAACACACAAAGATCAAATACGGATGTATTTGACCTTATTTTAAAATAAGAACTAAAAAATAAAAGAAGATTTCTTTTTATTCTAACCACGAGTGGAGATTGAAACTATAATCATCGCGTATTTTCGCATGCGCCACGATGAACTGATTCAAAATAGATTTAAAAAAACGAAACAAAGCAAACAACAGTCTCACCATCTGTATATCAATATTGCCGCCCCTCAGTATAGAGATGCCCAGCTGCAAGGTCTTCATGACCATGTCGCTGGGCACCCCCTTGGAGGCGGAGATATGCAGCAGCACCATCTCGGCCACGCCGCGGTTGGCGAGGCGCGCTTGGTGGAAGAGCAGCTTTTGTTTCTCCATCTCTTGTTCCTGGCAAGTTTGTGGGTGTAATTTTTAACATTTTAAAATTGTTATTCTCAAAATATTAATAAAAAAAATATTTAAAAAAAAAGTATCATAATATTTTTTAAATGTATACAAAAAGTTGAAGAACGCCTGGCTTAGCGGTCGGAGCACTTGAAAAAACGCTTCCAAGTTTTTCGACGTTTTCCGGTTCGAATCCCGCTACGTAAACTCAGAGAATCTAGTGTGAAGCACTCACCACTTTCCGTCCGAAATAGATACATTGAGTGTTGAGTGGTTAAACGCCGCTTTTTGTTAACTTTGTTTACTAATGCAGAGCAATGAAAATAACTTAAATATGATCATTTGACCGTGGGAGTCGAACCTACAACCACCCGCGTCTACAGTAAGACGTTGTCCCACGATGTAATACACTGTAAGTCGTGTAAATTAACTTTCATTCACGAAAATTTTTGAAAGGCACTATTATATGTGTACTAATACAAAAATAAAATTCCTAATAATGGAGAGTTTTATATATGAGAGAAATTTTAATCGATTTGTAAATTATATAATTGTTGGAATAACAAGTAGATTTAGGTATACTAATTTAAAAAAAGCTGCAGAGTTTGTTGGTTTGCACTTCTAGTTAGTTAAAAAAGTATTTTTGTATATGAGAGCCACATTTATAAGGAACGTTATAGACTGCAGCATTGAACTCTTCTAGGCCATGCCTAAAGTTACAGTGACAACTAGTATTTAAATAACTTTTGACTTTGACTTTGATTTATGGCTAAAAAATAATGAAAATGATTAACTACTATATACATACCATAAACATATCCATAGTTTTCTGCATGTAACATTAAATTTTATAAACAATAAAATAAATATATTGTTTCTTACATTTTCTATTTAAATTCTCCAAAGACAATTTTAATAATATATAAACTTACATGTATACTGGCACCACCCTCGTCTTCACTAGCTTCGGCTTCTCCACCACCACTTCCACCACCAGCCTCTTCTTCTTCACCGCCTTCTTCTTCTTCTTCTCCACACGACTTCGCTATTATATGTGCGTAAGACATGTATAGAGGGTCTTCCTGTAAATTGATACAAATTGCTTATGTTTTTTTGGATCATTTATTTTGAATATTAAATAAGAATAAAGTTACCTATAGTATATTTATATATTATACCTGTAAAGCCCCAGACCGTTCAGTCATAGCGCCTCTACAGAAAGTGGTGACCAACTGCGTAAGAGGATCGGGTCTGCCTTCTTCTTCAACCACGTCGCTTTTCTTTAATTCCGCATCTTCGAATGATTGCTGGAAATACAAAATACGTTCATTCAGTACATTCGGTATTTAAAAACACTAAAACGAACTCGACCAAAATTATTTTCTCAATCAGACAATATTGTATGTTGAAAGATTTACTTATATTGATAGACAGATAGATATGTGAAACCAATAAATAAATGTTAATATAAATGATGAATCTGTTGTAAGAATCAGGGGAGAAAGCGATTTAAGTAAACAAATCTACTCACACAATTCGTTTTATGATTAGACAATTTAAACAATGATACTTTTATTAACGAAGTCGACTAACTGCATTAGCTAAATTAATTGCGGTACGTTAAATCGTAGGTACCCTAATTATTTACCAAACTATAACTTAAAATCAATTTGCTTACTGTTAAGTCTTCAATCATAACTTCTTGACCGATATTTTCCTCTTCTAGCCATAGTTCGTAATATGTTCTCGCGAAGATATTACAAGCGCGATGCCTGTCAAATAATAAAAATAATATAAGTATTGAAATTAAATGAAATCTTTTGTAATACAAAGAATAATATAAAATAAATATATATTTTAACGATTTCAGCTTAGTAAATGCTTAAAAATGAAATAAAATTCACTAGATAAATATATAGAGATATAAGTGCATTAAACATTATTTTTATATTTGTGAAAGAAGTAAGTTTTACAGCTAAGCTACTCACACTCGTCTTGCATATTGATAATTAAAAACCAAATGAAAACAAACTACGTTATAAAAACATAAAAAATATACCCCATAGCCGAGTAGTGTAAAGATTTTGTCTTGCCAGAGCGAAAAGATAAAAATAATTTTACTAACTTTTCTGAGTGTCTTTTTGAATCTCTCTATACCTAACCTTGCTATGCAGAAAAAGCGTGGGGCTGAAAAATAAACTATTCGAAAGGCCGAAATTGTATAAAGCTATATAAAATAATAAGCCTTACCGACTTATCTTATAAAGATGTCTAGATCTCAAGCAAGCCATAGCAGCTCTTTTCCTCGCGGCACAAAGTACCCTCTTCCAGTTATCAGACCTTTGTTTCGGTTTCGTCGCCTTGTTAGTCCAATGCAGCATGCATGTTACTTAAACTATTAGGTTTTTTCGTCAAAAAGCAACTATTAGTATTAAATACACTTAAAACTTCTATAGTTCATTTATATATTAATAAAATTTCTGGTTAAAATAAAAAATCAAATCGAATGTCGGTTTCAAACACAAAACATTAAATGCATTCAACGAAACTCAGTCTAAAGAAAGGAGCGCAACATCAGGGTAAACGAAAATATATTAGAAGAAGAGAATGAACTGGGTTATCTGGGAAGTATGATTAATAGAAACAGAAGATACAATATTGATGTAGAAAGACACATTGCTGCCGGTGACAGGATTAAAGGTGCTCTATTTGCATTGATGCGACGACGGAACGTGACCGCACTGTGCACAATTGGGTGCTGGTACCGACTGTGTTATACGGCATCGTGTGTATGTCAGAAGAAGAATGAAAGAAAGTTGAATGCTGTAGAGATGTGATCTCATCGTAGGATGTGCGGAGTCAGCCTAACTGATCGAATCCACAATGAATGTGTATCTCACACAGAATGGCACTCGTAAGCGAGAATGTTATAATAAGAATGAAGAAGAACTTGCTCAGGTGGTTTGGGTATGTCGAGAGGATGAGTGATGAAAAAATGGCAACAATATATGAAGTATACGAAGCAAAGATGAACGGTAAGAGAGGTAGCGGGAGACCTCGGGCGACATTCGAGAACTCGGTACCGATGATACTGGAGGAAGGTCATGTAAAAAGCATGAGGACCTCCCGGAGGGAGTTCCCGTACGAAGAGGTCGATCACGGTAGACGAGGTGATATAAGTATTGGACCAGGTACAGCGACCGTAGCGTTTGGTGGTCCGTTTCCTCTGGCTACCCTAGGCGGTAGGGGTAAAGCGTGAAGAAACATCTACATGGTTTCAATTTTATATATACTTTAAAGTGTTATTTACACACTTGATATTAAATTAAATAATAACGTCGTAGAACAATATCAATAAAGCGGGACTCGAGCCTAATTCTTGGGAAAGTTACAAAGTTATTAGAAGAACACACAAAAAACAACTTAAACACAACAATCACACGGTACAAATTAGTATAAACCTTGGCAACGAGTGCAGCGACGTCTGCCTGAAGCAGGCGATGACGGCTCGTTTACGTTGTATTGACACAACTGAACGGTACACATTTTTACTCATTTGTTGAGGATGGTCGATCTATTTGAATATAAGTTGACAGTATTGTATTAAAAACATTCATTAATTTAAATTTAGTTCCATAATAATCCCGAAAATAAAGAAGGAATTAAAATATAATTTAAAAAATATTATTATATAATATTTTCAACATATTTTTGTCTCTGGCATGTCAGAGGGCAGATATAGAAAATATGTACGGTATTTGTGTGTCAAATATTCATTAGCTTAGCAAAATTGCTTGCTGGATGACGGAATTCAGAAGATATAATATTATGGCCAATTTAACTAGAAAACTTTGGTTTAAACTAGTAGAAACCAGTTATAACTTCATAATTACGCTCTTAAGGGATTTGCAATTTGCGCAATAAGCAATAATTTCACATTTTCCTGTACTTTTACTCACCATATGCAATCCAAAGAGCACTTTACTCATAGCAACTATCCTTTCTACAGTATCATCAATTATTTTCGCCTTATTTTCTGATGTTTCCACAGTTATGGCAGTTTTACTTTTTGAACCCAATTTGCTGTATAAATAGTGTTGCCAGGACATTTCATCTGCTGGATCGATCTTATCTGGCAGTGTAAGTTGGGTCTTTGCGAATTCTGAGACGTCTTGCTCTGACATTTTCTGTAAAGATTTTTTTTTTTCAAATTTGTTAATATTACAATAAATTATATTTTAGGATAATTTTAGAAAAAATTGTATATAATTTTGTTTCTGATATAAGTTGTAGGTATATAATCTAAGTACCTGTAATTTTCATGAAAAAGCTTTATACTTAAATGTTATTTATATTAATTTCATCAAATAAATTATAATATTCAAAAACATCAAAAAAGTTATTGAATATTTAAAAAAGAACTGTTTCTAGTCGGCTCAGTGAACTGCCGAGCCGGTAGCTTCCGGTAGGACTGACAATACTGACATTTTATGTTAATCGACGATTCGTAAATACTTAGGCCTAACCTGATGTCATTGGATATTAAAGCCTATTTAATATTACAATCACAAACAATGTTGGATTGACCATAGACTAGTTCTAAAAATTCAATTTAATTTTCTTCTTTCAATCAATTTTCAATGAATTTTCTTCTTTTATATATTAGAAATTCAATTTTCTAATATATAAAACTTACTTTTAAGAATCTGTCTTTACAGTGCTGCACCAGCTCTTGTTCTCTCCCCGCGAACAGATTCAAACCCACTGGCAGCAACCTCTTCAGGCAAGCCACCATTAGCGACGCCTGCACCTCCTTGTCCTTATCACGTTTCTTGTCACGATGCTTCTTCTTTTTCTGAAAATTTTACAAGCTGTATTGGAATTTATGTTCTTACGAAATTTTATTATTTATTCAATTTTATAGAAGGATTTTGATTGAATATTATGTGTGTAAGTTTTTAAATTTAAATTAATTTTGTTAAGAATGTTTAAGTTTAGGTAAATAGATAGAATGCTTAGGGTTCTTACACTATATTTTTTTAGTAATAGATCCATACATAATTAGGAATTAAAAAAAAATTATAGTCGTTCTGATAAAACGAATTTAAATTGAAGTATTTTTTTTTACGACCAGTTCTAAATTATTGAATTAACATACTATATATATTCACACTTTTAAAGTGTGTGATTAACACACTTAGAGATACTAATATTTTTTTAGAAAAACGTATAAAAAATTGAATGCAGTGGCCTTCGAACTCGCGCCTCGGGATCCTTTATTACAACTTATTTTTGTTATATATATCAAGCAACAACATTCCTTTATATTTTTCCAAAAACGTTATACTATATTCATTTCAAGTGGTAAGAATCTAAAGAAGCGTGTATTAAACTTTAAATTGTACATACATGTATAAAGAATATAAAAAATGTACATACATGCAAAACTAAATACGTGAAACAGAATATAAAATATGTGAGAAAAATATGATCAATATTAAATGAAAGTTTATTTCTTATAAATATATTAGTAAACACGTATAATTACAAAACACTTTGCTATACAATACTTTCATTAGTTATATAGAAAATATTGATTAAAAATCTATACAGGACAATAATCTCAATTTCAATTATTATATACAACGATAAGATTAGTAAGAAAGACAGATCATGTTAAATATATAAAAAAATAGTAGAATATTGTGTAAAAGATTAGATTAGTAAGAAAGAAAGGCAGTTTATTAAAAATACTGAATTAGTAAGTAACATTTTTTGGCACAATTACCTTCCCACCGCCCTGAGGTGTACCTTCTACAACGCTGGTGACTCTTCGAGTCGCAGTAGGCATTATCAATACCTACGTCAAAATTTAAATTAAATAAAAAAAACCGTTTAAGCAGCGTTTCCAACGGAAGCTGTCATATAAACCAGTAAATTACTTCAGAGAAAAGAAACTCCTTAGCACTATCGCGTTACAGAGAGTAGTTCCGGCCAGTACCTGGGACTTGCGACACAAGTGTAGAAGCTTAAGGCCCTTTAAAATACATTAACGCTAGTTTCCACTATCCGAGCTCCTCTTGCCTAATCAAATTTGAAACTAATGCCGCCTTTGAAATACATTTTTTTAAATGTTTATTTTTTCTTATAAGTAAGGAACTGTTTTCGCACTAAGATAGGTTACTTTTAAATAGATTTTTTAAATTTATATCATTAGTAGATATTGCTGTCCTAATTTAAAGAAAATCTACATTTTATAAAACCTTTATTATTTTGTTTCTTTTTCCGTCTTCAGATTTATTCTTATATATTAAAAAATATATTATTGTATATACGACTACCTTTTTGATCTTATTTAAAGACAAACAAACTAAAGACTCGTAATAAACTGTAAGATGCAAATGTGAACAATATACATACACTACAAGAGAAGTCCACTAACATTAATGTCAAAAGTTCCAACTAAGTCAGATTATATTAAAATGTCTAACAATCAAACTTTAAGAAAAAGTAAATATCAAAACACCTGTCGAATATTAAAAAAAAAACAAAATAACAATAAAAACGAGTAAAGTCGGCGGTAAAACATATACTTAACAGTGTTCTAAGCAATATTCCTTTAAATAGAATAAGTTTACCCAAATACGTTTATATGAACAAAGAAAGAAATAAATAATATTGTGATATAATTGTTATACATATATATTTGGCACTTACCATATTGTCGATTTCATTAGCCGATATAAAGTTTTGCTCTTCCTTGAGGAAGTACTGACTCTTGGACCATATGTTGAATATTTCCGCTACATGATTGTACAGTTCTTCCGCCTCTGTATATGAAAAATATATATATATGCTTAAAATATATTTATTATATTTAAATATTAAGGCAACTTATCTATAAAAATTGGACTATCTTAGGGTATAGAGACATTAAGTTCCCTTAGAGTCTTATAAGCCTAGCCTTAAGTACTGGAAATGTTTAAAAAGAAATATATTTAAATTTGAATAGGTAATTTTCTTAAGAAAACAACATAGGATACGGTTTTAAGGCATTTAAAGTCGTCATCTCTGCATAAAAATGCATTTTTGTACATACCTTCATCCATGCATGTCGTAAAACAAAATAATAGAAAAAACAAAAAAAATAAATAAAAAAAACTATTTAATAGAGCGCCGGTTTAAAGAACTCTTTGAATAGTTAATCAAATTTCTGTAAATATTCAATTTGAACGCGCAAATATCGCTCATCAATCATCATCAATTAGCGTTCCATGTATTTGCCGTGCTCGTGTCCATCGCGTTACAGAGGAGAGCACGGAGCCAGTGCCTGGGTATTTCGAGTGTAGTGTAGCTACTATTCGAGCTAGTATCTCTAACGGACCAATTTTTGAAAAGATCCTAATCAAAAGTCACCTTTGTTAGACGTGCTAGAATCATTTCAATCAGTACATATTGACGATAGTTCTAGACAGACCGAGATCTATTCCCTAGTGACTATTTTTACCGCATACAAATTAGCTCTAAAAGCTTGTTTACTTTTCGTTATTGACAGGTTTATAAATGATTATACCTAGTAGATTATACCATTGCTTTATTGCAAAGAAAATATACTTGATATTTCTTTTTACTTTAAAAATAGTAAATTATTCGTATTATTGATGAAAATTGGAGGCATCACAATTAATTACCATTATATGCATAGTTAAAGATATATTTAGAAAACGTATAAAAATTAGAACGCAGCGGGATTTGAACCCGCGCCTCTTGAAAACCGTTCAAGTTCGTTCAAAAACCGTTCAAAAAGTCTTTTTCAATGTCCTTAGTGTGGGAATAAATAACACTTTAAAAAATGTTAACACAATATAAGCATAGTTGTTTATTAAAAAAAAACGACTTACATACAAAAAAAGAAACAACAAATAAATATAGAACTTAAATTAACTTACAATAAAGTATTATGCTTAAAAGAAATAAAACTTTCGAGAAAATTTTACCTGGAACATTGTTCCTGAGCCAATGGTTCCTTTGCAAGTCAACGTATTTAATGAGGAGAGGATAGAACGAGTATATATCTCTGACGAGTAGTTGCCAATCCTCTTGTATTTGCGACTCCACTTGCGACGTGTCGTCAGTTGATGACTGTAATATAATAAAATATATATAGACGTACGAACAAAGTATAGGTAAAATAGCAAAAAACAAAAAAAAAAAAATGTTTATCTTTGTTGTTAGCATCTCTCTACAGTGATGCTAACAGCGTACAAGAATTTCTGATTACGACATTTTGTGATGAATTGCGTTTCGGTTTCATATATTATATTAGCTGCTTCCGCGACTTCGTTCACGCGAATGACGTAACTTAACAGTGAGTTTTTTTGTCTGAAGCGCCGCATTAAAATTATCCGATGTTTAAAGTTTTGAAAAGAAATTTGATCGATTTAATTCAAGTAAAGACTATATAAGAATTTTAAATCAAAATACGCACAATATTTTATAAACTTTTGAACTTAATTCAACAGTTTTGATTTGATGCGTATACAAAACACAGACAAACGACAGACAGAGAAATGTTATAAAATTAATGTCTTAATAGTCACCCGTGTACATAAACTATTATGGAAAAAGCTTACTAAAATAGTTATATTATACTATACAATACTTCTATCAACAATATCTAAAAGCTTATCTATATAATGAAATTGCGAAGTTGGTACAAATTACATACTTGTGACGAATAACGTATTTATTTGAATAAGGATCACTTTTATCAAAACACCTTCGCAAATAATGCATAATTTTGGAGCAAATGCCACCACTACGCCAAAAAGGTTATACTGAGTCGACCTTAAAAAAAATATGTTATGGCGTACCTTTTTTTTAGAACTTTTAGAAGGGAAATAACCATTTAAGCAGCGTTACTAACGGAAGCTGTCATATAAGGAATACTTTTTCCGTTTTTCCGATATTTCTTCAATTGATATGTTATACTTTTATGGCTATATTCTTCGATAAATAGACTATCCCACACAAAAAAAATGTTTTAATTCAAAACAGTACTTTCTGAGATAAGCACGTGTATCAAACAGCCAAACTCTTTAGCTTTATAAGTATAGATAGATTTAAATGTACCAAACTTACTTTAATGAAACCTCTTAAGCTCTCCTCTTTATGGAACATATTGTCGGTCCTCTTCCTCACCCTCTCCGCTAACGGCAGGAACGACTCTCTGAGTAGTTCCTCCGAGCTGTTTATTATAATCTGTTGAGTGTATGTCGCTATGCGAGTCATCCAAGGCGCACTCTCGTTTCCGATGTTCTTTTTGATTAGTTTTAACACGTTTTTGAGGAGTTGGTTCATATGTTCCGCTGTTACCATTGTCACATGGTTTCTAGAATTTAATAATAAATATTTAGTTTTTAACCTAGTTGAGTAACAGAAAATAATAATAATATTATTATTATATAATTCAGTTTTTAATGATAATAATAAAAAAAATAATAATTAGAGTTAGACACATAAAAATTTATTATGTTTAATCATTTCCTATATTTTATGGTATGGACAGATATGTCAAATTTAAATTTAATTTCAACTTTCTATATACAGTATTTTGGGTTGTGTAGTCGGTCAGTCTGTCGGCCACTTAGCGAGTAAAGCAAGAGTTTTATGTATACTGATTGATTAATAGACTCTCACCCAGCAGTAGGAGTAACATTATCAGGTCCTTGAGCCCACCAGAAAGGAAGATAAGAACATAACAATGGCAACACCACGTCTATTATATGTGGAGCTTCACTATAGGTTTTGTCTGATTCTACGAAGTGATCTACTTCGTTTAGTATAGTTTCTAAAGTAGGCATTGATTGTTCCATCTTCGCCATAATGTCTGAAAAAAAAAAGAAGTTAATTATTTTAATTAATGTGGACATATTTACTAAAATTACATTTCACATCAAATTGTTAAGTAAATATTAGATTTTAAAGATAGCTTCTATTTGTATATAATAAATTTAAAATTGATGATAACGTATCGTATGCACTAACATCAACAAAAAGTGCTAACTGCATTGACCAAAAAAAAAATGAAAAATATAAATTAAACAAATAATTTATTTATTTTTAATATTACCTTGTGCTTCAAGTGAATGATCAGCAATTCTGTTCAGAAGTGAGAATTGGTTGTGTTTATTCAAATGTGGCTCCAAGAACGCAACGGGGAATGTCGAGCTGAAGGCGCCCAAGCATGACCCCTGAAAAGTTTTGATTTTTACACATTTTGAAATGCATCTATATATGAGGCTGCCTGTGACCATGGACTATTGTAAAGAGTTCCAAACGTTGGGTTTTCTCAAATGTAATTACGAATACTAAAAATATACGCAATGAATACTTTACTTTCATTTCAAGGAGTTTAATAATTTACGATATAATTTTAGACGCAATCATGGGGCAATTAAATAAAATCTGATTAGAAACGACGTTTGATCCTGAATCGTGCGAATGCTTGTATAGAAATAGTTTTAATTTCTCTGGTCTGATAAAAAAAAGCATGGCGAATTAAAATTAAAATAATCATTTTACATATAAAATTTAATAATTAAAGGAAAAATATTACAAATTAATAGAACTTACCAGAGCAGGCTTGTGTCTTTCTATTTCAGTCTTCAAATACTTCCTGTCGTGGGTCAAGCTCACATCTGTACCAAGTGTGAATAGAGAACCTAGCATTTTGTATGATGCAACTTGTATTTCATCCACTGAAATATCCAATGAAACATTTATTATTTATCTGAGAACAGAATATAGTGAAAATATAGTGTACATATATTTTTCGCAAAGTAGGATCAATATTTTGGTTGGTGGAGTCTAACTTTGGTTAAAAATTAAGTCAGAAAAATAACATATATTTTACATAAATTCAATTGCAAAATATGCTTTATTTAAAGAACCGAAGTCTCTAACTTTTACCAGTATTTTTGAATAGCCGAAAGAACTTGGCGCAATAACCTTATCTTTATATATCGTACTCATCCTGTGTCTGGTACACACATACCTGTTCCCCAAGTAATACAAAAATATAAAAACTAGAATATAATAGTAATGGCAAAAATTCTGCTATATAGAAATGTCCTGCTTTATAACAATTTGAATTCACTCTTAATAAGATATTAAACGTTTTATTAAAGAAATTATATTATAAATATATCAAGACATGACTGCCTTTAACAATATTATTTTTAGCCTCACGTTTTATGCCTAACCTACGTAGGTTGAAGGAATCTAATTAGTATCAAGATCCGATCTTCATTTTCAAATATTATCATTCCCCGAGGAGGTCCGAACCCACAGTTATCGCGTTTAAAGTGAGCCGCTGTGCCACTACGCCTTGATGGCCTCAATATTACACAATAATTCAAAATATAGCAAAGTATAGGGTTTAGCGCTCCATTCTCTCTTATATCTCCCTAGGGATAACGGAAATTAATATATTGCATAATAATTTTATTTATTTAGCATATTTTAGAATTAAAAGGCTAGTAATATTAGATCACATGCCATTTTGTAAACGCGATTGGTTGTGGGTTCAAACTCGGGGGAATGATTATATTTCAATTCTTTCATTTCAACGCTTTGCTACAGCCTCTCGATCGGCAGAAAGTGGACAACGAAGTGTCTTCTACTAGGTTTACTAGGTTGTCTCTGACTATCTGAAGTTGTACATTTTATTACATTTAAGTAATGTATAAAATATTCATCTCATGCGTCCATAAGTATATTTACAGTGAGTAATTGAAAATTTTATTTATGTTTTTACAACTTAATTCACAACGCAATGTACATAGTTATACCTTTAAACAAAGTACCCCTTATCTGTAACGTTTGATTTATTTTATCGCTTTTGTGTAGTATTCGATGTTATTCCATCAGATTGCTAGTTTGATATTTTCTATTATAAAGGTAACTTTTTAAAAAAAATGTAACTAATCTAACTGTATTCAATCATATTCAGACATTTTTTTTTTATCTATTTTAGATAATAATTCTATTCAATGTCGCTCCAAAGGCCAAATGCTATGAAGAAATATTTACAGAAAAGTCCCAAAATATTACTTTGGCAAATAAAATAATCGAGGAACTTTTAAAGAACTACGAGATGCTTAAACATATTTATAAATCTCAGGAATTTTTCCATAGTTCATCGTCTTTTGAAGTTAACAAAACATTTAAAAATTTACAAGCAGAGGAAACAACAAGACACAGGATTCGATCGCTTAAAAAAATATTAAGTTATAAGCAAACCACTTTACATCCTGGAACTGCTATAATATATGGAAGTGCTTTATCTCACGAAGAAATATTAAGTTCTGTAGAAAAAACTAATGATAAACATACAAAAATAGTAAAAAACAAAAATCTGAATCGAGTAAAATTCGAAAATATATTGGAAAATAACAACAAGCATGGATCTGTAATGTACGAATCTAAAGAAAGTGAAACAAACGATGACATAGAAGAAATATCATTAGAAATACCTTCTACAAGTGACGTTTCGGGTAAACCCAATAAAAATGTCATCAAAAGCAAAAAACCACTTAAGAAGCATAAACCAAAAAAACATAATGACTTAGGAGAAAAGACAAGATTCGACGTTTTACAACAAGCCAAGCGTAAAAAACAAAAGAATGACAAACATCGCAAAGTGCGTGCGAAAACGGAAAGTGAACCTAACACTAGACGAATAAAGAAAGTAGTATATTCTGAATTATTTTCTCCATACAATATTTGGTATGAAGTAATAAACAAACCAATAAAACTTAATATTGATACAGATCCATTTTTAGAGAAACGACAAGATTATTTAGAAGACATTACTAAAAATTTGAAAGTTTTCATTTTAAATTCTAATATAAAGGTAAAAATTATGTCTAAGATATTAATAAGTTCAGATTTAAAGATTTAATCTATATAGTTTTTTAGGAATCACTCAAAGAACAATCAGAAAAGTCAAGAAAAAATAAAATTGATTATATAATAAGAAGTACATACGGCGAAGTCTGCTTGAAAACTCCCATAAAAAAATGCAAGAATGTAAGTGTTGAAATTAAAAATTCCCTTTGACTGAATTGAATTTTAGAAAACAACAGCTAAGTTTAAGATTTTTTAAGCTTAAGAGCTTAAAAAATTAAATTATATTTATTAAAATTAAAGATGTAATTTTACTTTGTCATGAAAATTTTAGGCGGTAAAAGCTGTAAATAAACAAGTTTGCAAGTCTGGTTTTAAATGTAAATCTGAGTTTAAATCAGATTTTTTGACATTTGGCGATAAAGAATGTGAAAAGGAATTTTCATTTAAAAAACCAAAAGATAACGAGAAGGGGCATCAGGAATCTAACGAAGATCAAATTCCGCCCTTGTTAAGGAAACAAGATGGTAATATAACATGGAAATACAAATAATTTCAACAATAATAATATCGTAATGAGATTATCATGCTGCAGTGAGACACCCACTCGGAGGAATGGTTATAAATTAATTATTTTCATTTCTTCGCTCTGATGAACTGGAAAAAGCACGGCGTTGAGCTCCGCCACTCAACACGCAATGCCTCCAATTTCAGCGGAAAGTGATGAACGCAGTTTCTCTGACTACTATAGCTGATAATATAATTGGAAGCTCTGTATTTTTGTTAAAACATTTCAAATGTTTTAATGCTGTAAAGAAATAATGTACTGCATAGCATATAGACTCATTTGCGTTTTGCACGTTTTACTCAAACTATATTCTTATACGTTTAATATGAATACGGTTTTTCAGATACAGACCTTCATGAATATGTTGGTAATGAGGTAAGTCATTTGATAATATATTTATAAATATATATATATATATTTGAAATATAATTTAAAAAGAGCAATTTCCAGGATTATTTCAAAGTTACAAAAGATCATTATGACATTATAGTTGGCAAATCAGTACTCCGCGATAAATACGAGCGAGAGTGTCAGAAACAATCAAGAGCAAAATGTCTTAGAGCTTGCAAACACGCTGTAGAGAAAACTTGCTCTAAACACACGTGTGAAGATAGAAAGAATAAAGCGTTACAAAAGGCTTGTAAAAATGAATGCAAAACAATGTTCATTATACCCAAAGATTCTGATGAAAGCAACTCAAGCGACAGTGAAAGTGAATCAGCCACTGATGATGAATGATAGAACTGCATGTAGTTCAAAGTTCAAACAGCTATATTAAATTGTTTTTTTTTATTTATAGTTTTTTTTTTTGGAATTCATCTCAATTTCTTATCAGTCAGTCTTGTTGAGGTCATTTTTATTGCATTCGTATGCAATTCGTAATCATGTCATTTTAGGGTCTAAATGTGCTGAGTGACGAAATCAATACGGCGTTTTATTTTAACGAAAATATATAAAAACTTTTTATTAGCAGCTTCGCCCTCCTTTAATATAATAGGGTGAGCATATAAGATAGCATATTGTCAAGACGTTCCGTTTTCCACTTGCCGTCCGAATTCGAGATGTTAGTACCGGAACTCAATGTCACAGCTTGAAAAATATATAATGTAGATAAAAAGCAAAATCTTATAACTATAATCAACAGTGCAGTGAAATTAAATTAAAAATTACGACTTTTTCATATTATCAATGCGTACTTTTCATTGATTACTTTATACGAAATGGACGAAACATTTTAAATGTGGTTTTACAGAAAATCGATCGGCTTGTGTTCAATTTTTATTTTTACGGTAAGTTCCGTAGAACGGTTTATATACAGGGATCATGATTTTTTTGTAATTTCAGTATATTTCAGTTGCTATGGAAGAAATTCGTAGAATGTTCAAGAGCGAAATATGTTAATTACATTGAAATTAATACCATACAAATAGATAGTGGAGAACCTGTGGGTGACAAATTGCTAAAGAACATATTATACATTAATCCAAATGAAGAGGTAAATATATATTTTTTATGTGTTTTGAAGAATACTAATACTTTGCGCTTTTTCCCGCATAACAGGGTCAGAGTGAGTCTAGTGTCAAGACACTCAGTACTCCACTTTCCTCCCGAATGTGACATTGCATGTTAAGTGGCGGCTCAACTCAACGTAATAAAAATATTTGAAATTTATCGTCCCCCCGAGTGAGAATCGAACCCGCCTCCAACTGCATTTACTGCTGTCCCACTGCGCCTCAATGGCAATTTAGGAAATACGTATAAACATTAGAACGTTACATGCCTATTAGAAATCGTCAAAGATGGACAGTTTTTCATATATTTTTCGGAAATATTATTTTTGAGTTATTTAAATAAAATATAATTTCAGATTGATTATGACGAATTGTTTGATATCAAAGTATTAAAAGATTTAGAAATTCATAATATACTAAGAGGATACGAAAATGCATGTGCAAAAGTAGCTACAAGGTATTGTTATAAAGTAAGTTATTGGCTTTTTATTTTATTTGTATAATTAACTGTATTTAGATAGAGTATTAAAATAAATATTTTTATATAATCGAACCCTGTATTTATATATCTATTGTTTACAGTTTTTCGACACGTCCCACTTCGCCAAAACATGTCATTGCGTGTTGAGTTGCGAAACTCACTGCCGCGCTTTGCCTTACCAGATGCGGCATGAAAATAATTTAAATATAATCATTGCTCCGACTCGAAATCAAACCCACAATCATAAGCATTTACAGTCAGACGCTGTCCCACTGCGCCACAAAGATAAGTGAATATAAAACAATAAATTTTCAGGCAATGATGGTCGTTAAGAGTAAATTTTGCCAATCACATTATCGATGTACGCGTGATTTCAAAAATGATTTTAAAAAGGAAGCTAAAAGAGAGTGCCACGCTGAATTCGCCCTTTCCAAAAAAATATCAGAAAGTAGCAATGTTGTTCAATTTGGAGGTGCAGGTAGGTTTAGCGGAGAAATGAGAATAGTTTTGGGGTGAGAAAAAAGAATGGTTTCTTTGATCTCAACCCAAAACTATTCTCAACGGAGCTTCGGACCTAAAACTCGCTAAAAAGACATCCTGGCAAAGTCATATGATGATATTGCCACATCACTTCCAAAAGACGGACGTGACCCGGAGCTCAAGTCAAGACTACAATTTCATAAACAACTTATGATATTTAGAATCTGACGTCGTTCCATTACATTGCAATGGATTCTTATACTTTAAAATTAATCAATTAAAAGTAATAACAATAAATTAACTAAAAAACCTCATATTAAAAAAACAAAAGTAATAATTGTAATTGAGACATTAATCTGTTAGTATTATTGGTTTTAGACAAATTTGTGGAGGAAATTAGACAGCGATATATCGAGACATGCATTCCGTATATGGCACTACGATTGAAGGTAATAGTATAAAAAATAATAAAAATCTGAGACCGAACATAGAACAAACAAAAGTGAATAAGTTCTCTTCTTGTAATCTCTCTCTGTATGTCTTCATGTCTGAAGCTCGTCGTCATGGTGGTATGTGAGTCTGGAACGGACGAACTCTAACGGCTCCTGTCATGTGCAATGTTAACAACAGTATATAATTTTGGTCCGTTTTATCCAATTTTCATTTTTGATTGGAAAGTCGTTCGTTGGTCCAGGTAGGAAAAATAACTCCTTCTACATAACAAGTTATAATATTGTCTCGTGTGAAATTTGAAATCACGACCATCTGTGATGGTCGTGATTTCAAATTTGGTAATCAGGCACAGCTGTGCCCCAAAGTGGTCAAATACAGAATATCCCTAAAACTCATCACAAAATCAATATTTCAGTTCAAACAAGAACAGGCAAAGAATAATTTTGAAACAACTTTCGTTCCACATATATTTCGAGAGTCCGTTTCTAAATCCGCAAGAATATGCCCAATGATAACTGGGAGTAAATGCATATTTGCATGTGAAGCACTAAGGAAAACAGTTTGTTTTATGTACTTATGTGGACGACGGGACGGGAAGAATTTCAAAAGGACATGTGAAGAAGTTTGTAAAAGTGATTTAATACATAGCATTATATAGCTAATTACAATTCAGAAAAGTATTAGGTGATTTAATAAAATTGTACATCAGATGTTCTGTACTTATTATTTTAAATAAAAATTAAATAATTGATCAATCAACAATCAAGTACAAGTGTTTATTGAAAATTTTTCTGCGGCTTAATTGAGTTTACAACGGTACTTGGTACAACGCGGTAGAATGTTTTGCCTTTACGATATTTTTGCAGAGGGGGTGTTTTCGCGGCAATTAAATTTAAAGCCAACTATTTTTATTATGATGAGAAATCTTATAGATTCTGTCGTCTAATATAAATAACTTAAAAAATGTATTCCGATAAAAAAAATCGGTCTACGCTCTATCGCTTAAATATGGCCAATTTCTTTTTATAAATAACTCTACTTGTTTTGTTCAGAGCTCCTTAGTAATTATTTCAAATTGTCATAAACCGCTGTTAGACAATTAGAATGTTGCAATTTTATTGTCGAAACGTCAAACCCGATGGCTTCATGGGGAACGGACAATTTATTAATTCATTAGCGCGAAAACATCTCTTTTGCGAAAATTATCGTAGAAGAAAAACGTGGTACGAGTCAACGAAGTATGAGAAAAAAAATCATAGTTGTATTATTTAATAACAATTTTGCCCATGGGCACTTGTAAGAAATTACATTACTATTAATTACTCCTTATAATTATTTTAGTTTGTTTATGTCTGAATTTGAGACATTGCGTCTTGAGTGGCAGACCTTAACACTGCGCCGTAATTTCTTATTTTTAATACGTTTTCTTCACCAGAGCGGAGCGGATGAAAATAATTAAATTATGATCATTTCACTGAGTGGCTTTCGAACCCATAACCGAACGCGATTACAGTCAGACGTCGTCCCACTGCGCCACGATGGGCTCGTATAATTAACAATAGTAAAATAAAATGATGACTATTTCGTATAATGGTTACGTATTTTTCATTGATTACTTTGTTCGCAATTTACAAAACATTTCAAATGTGGTTTTACAGAGAAACGTTCCGCTTCTTTTCAATTTTCACTTCTGTGGTAATTTAAGAGAACAGTATTGTAACATAGGATTTATAATTTTTACGTAATTTCTTCGGCCATCGCGGAGCAGTAGGACGTGACTGTAAACGAGATTGACTGTGGGTTCGATTCCCAACCGGGGGAATGATTATTTATTATTTTCTTTTCATTTCTCCGCTTTGGTATCTAAGACAAAGTGCGGCGTTGATTTTCGCCATTCAACGCGCAATGTTCCGACTTTGGGGCGGAAAGTGGAGCTCGGAGTGTCTTGACATTTCGTTCTTTCTAACCCCTGTAATGCGGGTAAAAGCGTGAAGCTGGCTCATGCAATTTTACTATATTTTAGTTGATATGGAATAAATTTGTTGAATCTTTAAGAGCAAATAATGTTAGCTCCATTGAAATTGACCACTTAGAAATAAATAGTGGAGAAGCTACTACTCAGAATTTACCAATAATTATAATATTGATCATCAAAAATGGACAGGAAAAGGTATTATTATATTTATATTATTTTTACATACTTTAAATATTTTTTAAGCAGACGTACACAATTTATACCTAGAAGAGTTTGCCTTTTGGAAACCGTCTAAGTAGAATGATTTTTTAAAAGATTTCCCATAATATTTTTTTTATCCTAACAGTGTAAACAATTAAAAAAATAGTAAAATAAATATAAATGATTATTTCAGATTGATTATAGCGGATTGTCAGATTTACTTAATCAAAGAGTGTATAGTGTTAAATTAATAAGAGATTTAAGTATTCATAATGTACTAAGGGAAGTATACGAAGATGCATGTATAAAAGTAGCTATAAGGAAATGTTACAAAGTAAGTTACTGGCTTTTTAAATTCCTTCAAGCTTTTCGCGCATAGCAAAGTACAGAGAACTAAGTGTTGAAACACTTCGTTATTTATTTTCCGCTCGAAATTGATACATTGCGTGTTGAGTGACGGAAATAAACGCCGCCACGTTTTGTCTTGTTACCAGAGCGGCAAAATAAAAATAATTTTAATATAATATAATAATTTTTTTACATTTTAAAAGTGTCAATCACACACATAGGATATTGAAAAACAGTTTGAGAAAACGCATAAAAATTTGAACCAACCTACCAACCTTAAGGAAAGAAGGATCTTGGACGGTTTGCAAAAGACGCAGGTTCGAATCCCGCTGCGTTTAAGTTTTTATATATTTTCTAAAAATGTTTTTTTTTTATAATAATGCTCCCGAGTAGGTATTGAACTCATTATCAACCATTACGTAAACAGTAAACGTTAAAGAAAACGCTATCACACTGCGCCACGACGGCATTTAGTTTACAGTTTTATTTCGTCTTTGACAGCCATATTAACACAGTTTCGTTAAACGAAACGTGATAGTTTTGATTTAAAATTTAACATTGACACATTATTATTTGAATAATTTATTGTGGGTTAAATCTCTTTCTCAATCTCTCTAATCTCATTTTTTTTACAACCAGAGCGAGGAAATGAAAATAATTAAAATATAACCAATCCTCCGAGTAGGGCCGGAACCTACACACATCGCGTTTCCATTCGCTGTTTCTATTAATTTCTAGGCAATGATAGCCGTTAAAAATAAATTTTGCCAATCAAGTTACCGATGTAAGCGTGATTTCAAAGATGATTTCAAAGACGAAGCCAAAAGAGTATGCATCACAGAATTCGATTATAGCAAATTTATATCAAAGAGCAGCAACGTTGTTAAATATCGAGGTGCAGGTAAGTATTGAAATGTTTTAATCGTTATCTATATAATACTAGCTCGCGTCTGAATTCAATAATAAAAGTACTGTAACCTAAGTTACTCTTTATTACATCATCTATCATATAGCAAGTGAAAATCCTGTCAAAATAGGTCCAGCCGTTCCATACATTACCCGAAATAAACAGACAGACAGAGAAAAATTGGATAAAATGTTGGTTATTTGGGTATTTGAATACATACGAATTAAGTAAAAATCGGTTATTATTTGTATAGATTGCTATTCACTTTTCAGCTTTACTTTTTTACACATGACAAGGAGGGCAGAGAGAACCTAGTGTCTAGACACTATCCACTTTCCGCTTGACTTTTTTATTTTACGCGTTGAGTATTGGAACTCTACGCCGCTATTTCTCTTTCAGGGAAATGAACATAATTTAAACACAATCATTCCCCTGAGTCGGGATGGAATCTCTGGATCTGGATGGAAAACTTAATGAAGGCAATAATTGTATCACTGTTAATAAATTTGTTTTATTGTTTTCAGCCGAATTCGTGGATGCAACTAGACAGAGATATATTGATATGTGCATTCCGTATATGGCACGACGATTGAAGGTATAAAAAATATATATAGTTAAAAAAACCATGCCTTTTTAGCTAATCAAACTAAAAAGTAAAAATAATTCTATATAAGTATGTTCTATGTATATAATAATATTTATTTTTATTACTGTTCTAAAAACGTGGGGTGCTTTGTCAAACATTTTATTAATAATTTTGCATTTCAGAGTTAAATTGTCAAAAAAACTTTAAACAATTCATATCAAGCACCTCTCATACTAAGAATTATGTCTTAGTTTTCAGTATGTTTAGCAATAATAGAGTGGTTTGTAGATTTTTTGAATAATTTTTATTTTTTTATTTTTAATCATGTGTTGTAATCGGTCCTTGATAATTGTTTAAAGTTTTGAATTAATCTGACCGTTGTACGAGTAAGTGGGTATAAAACGAGTTTAAAGAATCCTTTTCATAGCCAGATACACCGCACCCCTAGAGTTCTCAATTTTTATAGAAACCCTGACCTTGTTAAAAACTGGCCAAAAAAGTCTGTTTATGTCAAGTCATGCATAGGTCCAGCTAACATAAGCGTAGTTATCATAAAAAGCTATTAAATTTAATATAATTTATCTTCTCGCATTTGAGGCAGAAATAATATAGTGACAAGTCATAAAGAACTCTTGTTGTGGACATATTTTACAAACATTGTCTATTTAGTGACGGAAACCAAGGCCTCCGTTTATCCAGATTTTGGCAATATTTAATATATAATTTTAATATATTTTTGTATTTTCTACAAGTTAAGTAAGCCCTTTAATTTGATACCCATTTTGAGGGGATTGTACATCCAAGTAATCCGCCATTTCGTTGTAGCGGTCATTTTATAGAAGTAAAAGTGATTAAAACATAAATGAGGCCATTGTGACGTAGTACAGCGTCCGACTGTATACGCAATGGTTGCAGGTTCGATTCCCAGTCGAGTTCGTATTTAAATTACTTTCTTTTCTACGCTTTGGTTCCGCCACTCAACATGCAATCCCTCTAATTCGGGTGGAAAGTGGAGAACGGGGTGTCTTGAGTGTGGGTTCTCTCTGATTACCGTATATGCGGGAAAAAGCGTAAAGCTATAAAATAACAAATATTTCAGCTAAAACAAGAAGAAGAAAAAAAATACTTTAAAACTTTCGTTCCACATATATTTCGAAAGCCTGATGATTCCAAATCCGAAAGGGAATGCCAAAAGATATCTCGTGATAAATGCATATTTGCGTGTAAAGCAATAAGGAAGCAACTTTGTTCAGTACACGAATGCGGGCGACGAAAACGCAAGTACTTTAAAAGGGCATGTAAAGAAGTTTGTAAGAGAGAATATACAGTAAAAACATATTCTACCGAATCTGATACTGATGACTCATGAAGTCAATAGGTGAATATAATGTACTATAATAAAGTTACATAATTATGATATGAATATTTGTTATTAAATATTAAAAAAAAAGGTTTAATATTTGAAACTATTAGTTCCTTCTGTTTGATTTTTTTTTCGTTTATTATTGTCATTTGATTTGTTTTTATATTATTATACTGCTTCGGTCTTGAAATTATCCTGTCGATGAGTAATCTAACCCAATTTCTCACAGTCTCTCCTCTAATTAAATATATTTTTTAATTAAATTGAACTTGTAAAAAAATATTATTGTTAAAGATTTATGGCAAAGTTTTTTTTGAAATGTCAGTATGACCAGTATTTATGTCACACCTAACGTACATATGGAATTAAAACTCAGTCATTTTGTTACATTGACGAATCTTTTACTCTTATCGGAATATTGTTAAACAAGCTATTTAAAAAAAATAAGTGTTTACTAAGGATATTGAAAAATATATTTTAGAAAACGTATAAATAAAATAATTGAACGCGCCGCGCCTTTTGAGAAACGTCCAGACGTACGGTTATACGTTTTCTAAAAAATATTTTTAAATTTACTAAGAGATATCCTAATGATCCTAGATCATATGTGACCTTCTATACTTTCGGTTTTTAAAACGTTGAGGCTTTAGCTTACATAGCCCTCAGCCCTCAACACTCTCTTCAAAAACAAAAATGTCTTTAAGTGAAAATTAAATATACGATGACCACAGATTAGAAATGTTCATGGTATTTATAAATACAAAAAATAATAGTATAAATAAAAAGTAAGCTTACATAATAAATCAGCTCCATATTCGCAATTGGCCAAGTGATCGAACATCGCAGTTAGAATCGGTAGTAACACGCCATTAATGTAACCAAGCGAGGTAGACGTCTTCAGGTGAGTTCCTCGTAGATGAGCATATTTACCCTGAATTTTGAAAATTAGATTATTAAACCTTTATTAGATTTAGAATAGACCAATTTTACACATAATATTATTAAATATATATATATACTTTAAAATATATTAGTGCAATGTGACGGAAGATATTTCTTCAATTATGGGTATCATAGCGGAGTGCTACGTATGATCCCCACTATGAGTGACGGTTATATTTAAATTATTTCTATTTTGTCGCTCTGGTGACAAGACAAAGCCTTGTATTTCCGCCACCTCAACGTCTCGGATTCGGGTGGAAAATGGAGAATCGAGTGTCTTGGCACTAGGGACTGGTGTATTAGTCAAATGCCACAGGGTATGGTAGTCAAAGTACCATGAGGTAAAAAAGGTGAATCTGTTTATATTATCTTCAACCATCACTATCTTGCAAAAAAAAACCATAAAACTTAGGAACCAATAACTAACAATTATTGAATAAGATCTTTGATTTTTACGATTTTTACACATTTTGAAATGAAACTATTTTTAACCGGATTAATCGCGTATATTGTTGGTATTCGAAAATACATTTTAGAACCCGACGTTTCGAACACTTTACAGTAGTCCGACATTTAAATTTAATAATATAACTTCAATATTTTTATTCATCACGTCAAGCACGTTATAGTGTGTGTCATATTTATTCAAAGTAATTCTAATGCATTATTATAAAAATTGGCTTCGTGTACTATTACATAATATAAACTTTAACTATGCCAAATTCCATATACTTTCAGAATAATCAGAGAAAAACTTGTGTCAAAACTCTCCGTTCTTCACATTCCTGGCGACTCCTAGACATTGTGAGTTGAGTGGAATTCCACGCCGCGTTTGTAATGTTTAACAGAGCGGAGATAATTAAATTATGATAATTCCACCCAGTGGGAATCGAAACCACAACCATTACGTATATGACCAGGCGTTGTCGCATTGTCACGCCACGATAGTCAAAAGATTTTCCTTCACATATTATTATAAAAATAAAGAAAAAGCCAAACGCAACAAGAAATAAACACTTACATCTTGTAAATTCATAATAGTATGTCCAAGATCATCAGCCACGTTATTAAAAAATGTCAACATCGAAGTCCTAATAAATTCCGGACAATTTTTCACCAAGGACTTGGCGTCAATGCCTTTCACTAGCACTTGTAGACATCGCACTGTAATACGTACGTCTGGACCAAATGCCGCTAGCCTGTATATAGAATAAATATAATATATCAATTTAGACGATTTTCGAAATTCATAAGTAATTATGTAATTAAAAAAGGACGAGGAATTTTTAAATTTATATATAAAAATGTAATAATAATTATATGTATGTAAAAATAAATATCATTATAATAATTATAATATACGAGCCCATAGTGGCGCAGTGGGACAGGATGTTACTTTAAGCCAGAATGGTTATAGGTCCGATTCAAAATCGGAGAAATGAGCGGAGAAACGAAAATAGTTTAAATATAAACTATTTTCGTTTCTCCGCTCTCGGTAACAAAGCACGGAGTTCTGTTTCGTCATTCAACACACAATTCATTAAACTATTTTCGTTTCTCCGCTCTCGGTAACAAAGCGCGGAGTTGTGTTTCCTCATTTAACATTCAATGTTTTGAATTCAGGCGTCTAGTGGAGAGCGGAGTGTCATGACACTAAATTCTCCCTATCCACCCTGCCATGCGTAAAAAGCTGCTAATTATAATTCATAAATAGAGAGTTCATTTCTGATCCATATTTATCCTTACTCTTATAAATAAATTCAACTTAATTTTACACTCAAAATCAAGAATTTAAAAATAAAATATGGTAAATTGATGTAATGTTAACAAAGAAATAAAAGCAAAAACTTATTTTCATGCCATGGATGCACGCTGCAGAAAGAGCGAGCTAGATAGAGTGCCTTGGACTTGCGACACAAGTGCAGACCCTTTAAAATGCGCATTCTTTAGAGAGCTAATTCAATTTGAAACGATATCACTAATACCGCCTTCGAATTATTTCCTGGAATCAGCAGTATATTAGTAACTAGCGAGCCACTCGGAGCTTCGCCTGCGTAAACTACACGACTAAAACACAAGCTTTGCTTAAATTTATAATTTAAATGGTAGCTTCTTTTATTTATTTATAAACAGATTGAAATCAAATAAACACAAAATCTTAAGGGAAGTTTATCAAAACACTGCACTTAAATTGGCCCATTACTTACCTAGATCTTAACAAACTAGCCAACTTGCAGAACAAAGCAGCGACCATTTCCTTCTCTTTGAGACTGGCCGCGCCCACATTGTTGGTAGCTGTTGCGACCGCTATGAAGTAGTTGCGGTGAGTGGAGAAATACTTCTCCATTAGAGGAAGAACCACCTATGTGTATAGTATAAAAAAAATAATACACATTAATTACATTTCTGGATTTTAAAGAATAACTCGTTAATACATAATTGTTTTTATTTTAGCAAAAATATTATTGAAAAAAAAAACGGATAAAACAATTACAATTTTTTGCATTTCCCATATAGTTACATACATCACATTATTTCTTGGACATATAATTCTAATAGTTTTAAGTTAATCTGTATTTAAACAAGAAATATTTTAAATATTATAAATAAACTTTGTAAATACTCCGTTCAATATTTTTCTGATTAAGAAATGTCACTTTCACAGTTTAGCTTTTTGCCAGAACTAAAACTATATAAAATAAGCTGTCAAAGCTGGTTTTACTCAAGATACAAAATCTATGTCTTATTATATATGCAAAAATAAATATCATAATAATAATTATAATTATAGTATCTGCCTTATAGTTTTATGATTGTAATCAGAACCGTGAATACTTCGCCCCAAATATGCGGAGAATATAGTCACTAAGTCAAGTAGTGGCAACATAAAATTGTTTTACATAAAATATCACAACTACGACAAAGTAAAAAAATACACATACATTAAGCCATTAAAACGTTAAGAATAAAGTAAATTTAACAAAAAAATAATAATTAAATAATATATAATAAAATATATGAGAAATATAGTAAGTAGTACCTTCTTGAAATACTTTAGTTCCGATTTGTTTTGCTTGTAATATAAAGATATAAAATATAAAGCATAGACAAGAAAAGAGTGTTATAGGTATAAAAAATTAAAATAAATTATTTTCTATTTTAATTTAGTGTAATTAGTTGAAAAAGTTAATGAATCAAATTGCTATATTTTTAAATTTTGGAGTTTACAACAAATTCTATAGGTCTGTATTTAAACATGCTTTAAAAATAAGCGAAGCGGATTTCTAAAAATGTTTTTATTTTCAATACGTGTTGTGAATAACAATTTAAAAATATTAAAGTGTGAACACATATAAATTTCACTTGAATAAAATTCAAAACAAAAAAACAACTATTCAAACAAAATTTCGATGTAGCGGTATGTGCTCTTGAATTAAATAACCAGGATATTTCCAGTTCATATCCGCTACCTCAAAACTATTGATACGTTCTAAATTGATAACCCTAAAAATAAGTGTAGAAATATTAAATTGTATTTTAAAATGTTAAACAAAACTAATTATAATAAAAACACTTACCTTAGAGAAGAACTTAATATCCCTTGTACTAGTTTTGAAGCTGCTACGTCTACTGAAAGTAGTGGATGGTTTCAATAATTTCATATTAATCGTAGCTCTGTCTATATATTGTATTAACTTTTCTAGTAAAGAATAGGCAAATCTAAGTTCTATTGCGACACCCGTCGTCGTCTGTTCTGTATCACTCTGCGATGTTTTAGGACGGTGCAGCTTGTAGCCCTGGTATTGGAGGTATTTGAGGAACTCTTGAGAACGTTCTCGATCTTTCTTTTTTTCTTTGTCGGTTAGGAGGTCGTATGGTACTAGTTGAGGGTGGATGCCACCTAGAAATTACATTAATAGTGTACTTTCAATTTTTGCTTGTGATTTTGGTGCAATCGATACAGTTGGGGTGTGATTAGGCAAACAAACATGCCTTCCTAACTCCGCGGGGTCCTCATGCTTCTTAAGAATGGTTTGTAATATTAGTATAATACTGATAACGCCTACTTTAGTCCATTTATATATTTAATTATAAAGATATATTATTTATGTGTTTATATCTCGTATCAAGTTGTATTCCTGCATTCGATTTAGGAAAAGTGCTGTTTTTGGCATATAATACAACATATTTCTTAAGAAGTTTATATAGCAGTGTAGTGAGAGAGTGTCAAAACACTTCGTTTTCCACTTTCTGACCGAATACAAGATGGGAGCGTGTTGATTGGTGGAAGGAACTCAACTACTACGATTTCAAATTAAAATTTAAAAAAAGGAGCAAAAAATCCAAAATAATTTAAGCATATATAATCCTTCTACGAATGAGAATAGAAACCACAAGTTTACGTTTACAGACAGTGAAAAATTTATTTCTGCTTATAGCAGATATAATCTATTTCAAAATAATGTTGAGTTCCGCGACTGAACTCGCAATGTTTGTGCAAAGGATTGTCTTGGTACACAAGGTTCTCTCTGACTACTGGAAATGCGGGACCCTGCTAAAAATAAAAAAAAAAAATTATTCACCTCCATTAACAACCAGTTCCTCTTTCTTCTTTTTAGCCCATATATCGTGCGCGTTCTCCGCCAATCTCTCCGCCATGTTTTGCATTTCTCGAGATAATGTAAGGTTCGTCATATCCACTGGGTGTGGATTATAGTTGAAGGGCGTTGCTGAATCCGTCTAGTAAATAATAATAATAACGTATGATATTTTACATTTTTAAAGAAAATTTAATGTTGCGACTGACAAGCTGAAAGCAATAATTTTTTTAATTAATTTGAAGAAGAGGAAATGTTATGTAGCTTCCAGCTGTTTTAGACAACCAATCAAAACAATTAAAAATTTAGATCGACATAAATCAGCAGTGTCGGAATAATCAAGAATCATATTAAAATTTTGTAATTTTTTAAAACTGAAATTGCCCATATGTGTTCTATTGGTTTAAATTTAAAAATAATTTTAGTCCACTCATATATATAAATAAATTTGTCTAAATGTATATAAAAAACACTTGCTTAAAGTGTTTTTATAAATTATTATGTATATAGACTAAAGTCATTATAAAAAAAAACAGTTATTCTATATAACTACTAGTTTCTTTATCAATATTGTTATAATTGTAACAAGACTTTTAGTCTACCTGTGTAAAGAAATTTGTCTAAATATAAATAAGTTTTGTATATGGCGGCGGCAACCGTTTAATTACCCTTATCGTGATGCGGCTGGACATTTCATAAAACGGCACATGATGACCTTGTTATCTCAGACCATCGTATCGTTCAATGCTTAACTTATAATAATTAAATTTTCAAATCAATTATGTATTGATATAAAATAGTAACCTTACGTTATTTCTTAATGTTATTAATTACCACTTCTCTCGTTAGTACTATGGAATATCTTGGTAAAAGTTAAAATTAACAAAATTTAATGGTAAAAGTTCTAACTGTTGCTAACGTTTTTTTTTTTGAAGACTCCGTACTGGCAGATATAGACCATCCGTATACCCACTCAAACCTCACCGTGCTCCTTCTCGACCGCCAGTGGCAGGGGTCAGAAGAACTACAATCTTCCGTGAACCCCAGCGGCGAATGCCTGCTAGTCACGTCACGAAGTCAAGGGTGGTGGGTCACCCTCGACGGCCTGCTTGGAGTTGCGTGTGGGAGCATCTTGCGCACACCTATTCAGGCCCAAGCTGAGCGCCTTCTGACCGTTTAGAGCAACCCGATAGCTTGCGGTGGATGGTGAGGTTGGAAGAGGCCTCCCTCATCCGTACGGCCGTTTTCTTAAATTTTACTGAGGTATATATTTTTTTTTATTTAGAAATCTCGTTGCGTGGGCATACTTTTTTTTGGAGTAGAAATCGCGTGAGTGATGTCGACATCTTCCATTGACATAAACAAAACGACGGCAGCGCCACTATCCTATATATATATATATATACACAAAATGTAACAACTGCACTGAATGCAGCCGAATGTTTAGCTAGGAATATTGACATATACGTTGTTCTCGTCGATCCGAAATCATGAAGTGCCTAGTCGTTTCATGGTAAGGCTAATTCAAGGATCGGCCGCCGACTATACATTATTATTTAGACATAACATGTAAATAACTTCTCACTTACGAATATTTGAGGAGCACGCTTATGGCAGCAGATAAAAAATATATATTAATTTTAATAATAAGACTAATAATAAAATCCACATAATTCTATACATTTTACATTACAATATAAATTAAGCGATTTCATCACTTTGAGTTTTCAATTTCATTTTCATGAAATTTCAAAGCAAAACATATTTTAAATTATTTTAATTTAGTGAAGTAGATTATTCTAGAAACAAAAGACATATAGATATCATGCAAATTGTACCTTTTAAAGGCTTTTATAGGCGAAATAATATTAGATTAGTATATAATATTTATATCATTCATAATAAGAAGCCGTTATCTATATAGAATCAAGGACCATTACCATTTCCTCCTCGAGCTGGCATGAAAATTAAAATAAATATATTAAAAAAAAAACAAATATAATTTTAAGTAAAAAAAAAGAATTAAAATAGTGTATTAGTCATTAACTTTGTACATCGCTTAAGTACGTAAGAAAAGTAAGGGCATATATTTTAAAGATTTAAACTTTAAAATCAACATATATAAAGTAAAATACATTAATAAAACTGTTAATCACTTTTTGAAAAGAAATATATTTAAATAATCAAAATAGAGTAAAATGGAGGGAGAGAGACTTACAATGCCAGACTTAGACTGTCTCCTCATAGAGCTACGGTTGGTGCTTGGAATGTCGACTTCAGAATGTTCCACCGACCATCCTATAGCAAGAAGCGCCTTCAGGGACTCCCGCACCGGCTCCTTGTAGCGTTCTTTTTCCTGACAGATGATGTTAAATATTAAAAAAAAGGCAGTAGCTAGTGTCAAGACACTCCGTTCTCCATTTTCCGAATGAATTTGAGACATTGCGTGTTAAGTGGGCTTAACGCTGCACTTTGTCTTAGGTACCAGAGTGGAGAAATGAAAATATTTTATTTCATTCCACTAAGGGGAACCTGCGTGTGGGAATCGAACCCACAACCAATCGTGTACACAGTTACACGCTGTTCCAATGGGCCACGAGGTCTTCTCTGTTTTTTTTCTGAAGTAATTTATTATTTATGTAATACTACTTACATAGTCGTTAAGCATGTTGTAAGGTTTGAGACGCGGATGACTCTTTTGGCTGTCCGACCAAGACTCACCGTACACCCAACTATTTTCAATTTTCCTATACAAAGAAAACTATATGTTCTTTTTTTACAAAAGCAAATGTTGATACTTTCTTTAGATTATTTTAATTATGCATAAAATTATGTTTTAATACATAAATTTAATGAAAATATGTTCTTAATTATATGCATGTCAATTAAAATAGTCAAGTAAAATCACAAAATCCCTATTACCTAGATGCCCAAGCGTCATGGTAGTGTTCGCTGAACTTCTGCACTATTGTGTTGAGGTCGTTGTTGAGAGCCACTGACGATGTGTTTATTGGCTGAGGGTCGTATTGAGGGTTGTCCGCACCTGCTGGGTGTTCAAATGTTTTATTAATTGAGTTGAGTTGAGTTGAGTTGAGTTGTTGCCCGCAACTTCGTCTGTGTGGATTATTGAACGGAAAATGCCACAGTCGTTTCCAGTCCCCGTAGGAAATCCTCTCTTAGTGCTCCACTACACTTTCCACGTTTGATCAATTGATAATATAACATATTATATTATATTATAATAATTCATTTAGTGAATGACATTAAATTACCAAAATGACTTAAGTTACACATTTTTATATGTTACTTTTTTAACATATTTTTAGTTCTTCTGTTTGTATTTTTAACATTGTAAATCACTATCATTTTATACTTGCAGTGTTTAATTGGGTGTAACATCTGATTCTGTAATATGGAAATAAAATGCCTTCAACAAAAAAAGGCTTAATGATATTTCTAATAGTAATCAATAGTTGTAAGAATGAGTTCCACTGGATAAAATCATATAGCGGTTTAGGCATTGGTATTAAGAATCTTAATTTTTTTATTTTTCACCAGAACTCAAGATATTCTGCGATTTGTTTCACCTCTTCCCCAGTTGGAATCGAATCCATAACTTTCGTGTTGACAGCCAGCCCCACTTCGCTATAAACGCGTCTATATCTTATTTGTGGTGTACAACCGCTTATACACGTACGAATATAGGGAAGGTATTTTATTCTTGAAAGTAAGTACAATTTTGTAAATAAATCAGGAAATTTATATAAATCAAGATATGATAAGCTGTTTTTCTTAATAAAAGAATATATTTTTAAGAACAATATTACCTGTAGTTTGGGTTTCTTTGCCATAGAACTCGTCGTCATAGTTCTTCGATAACGAATAATCAGGTGGTAAAGCGCAACCTGAAATGAAAATGGAGAAAAAATTAAAAAAAATGATATAAGTTTTATATATAAAAAAATATATATGAATTATATGATTTTTATCTCTACATATCGTTCATCATTTACTTTACTTAATTAATAGTGATCAGTTCCATGCACATAAAAGCAAAGTCTATCTATATTTAATTATAGGTACCATGTGATATTGATATAAAATAGTCCAAAAACCTTACCAATCGCAATCAAACAAGGCAAGGCCTTGCCGAACAGCTCCGGCTCGTAGTCCATCTTGCTGAGGGAGTCGAATATGTTGGAGAAGAGCATCATCGTGAGTCGTTTCTCCTCGTCGGAGGAGGCGCCGTACACTCCCTGGCCGCCGGTGCTGCCGTAGTACTTGGCGCAGCGCTCGTAGTGCAGCGTCAGCAGCTGTTTTTATTTTATTCATCAATTAATTTAATTCAAACAATTTCAGTACATAAGGCTTTGTTAGTAGTAAAACTTCTTAATCTATGTTAAATGTACAAATAATATTCCAGTATATTTGGTTTGTCCACACTAAGGCATGATTCATACTGAGTAACAAAATATTTTTACTTACAAGATAAATTACTATTGTAGCAAGTTACAATAAGATTAGTTTTTGTAATAGTCAAAAAATGTTGTGGTCTCATTCAACTTAAAGTGCAAGCCGGAATATGAATACGGAGATAATTAGAATTGAGAAACTCACACGAGCTATTTTTGTTATCATATTAAGGTGATACGGTAGTTGAAATGCCGAATAACTAAGAGAAGTCGTGTAAAGACAAAAAAATATAACGTCACAAGTCAGTTTGGGTTGTGGGCATATATGCCCAAGAGGCCACAACGTTGGATCCGCGCTTGTTATAAAATATTCTAAGCGTGTCGTTTTCCAAAATGTATTATCGAATAACAAAATGTACAAATATCTTGAAACCGTTTAAAAAGCTTCATATCAAAATAACGAAAAATGGCATCAACCAAAGATCTTATTATAAGATAAGATTGTTAAGTTCAACCTTTACAAAGGGCCAAAAGTTTTAAGTCCTTTTGTAACTAAAAAAAAATGAATTAAAATTTCAAAACTATGAATTTGATACTCAAATAATGACCATCCAACTTACCCGCAAAGCAACTGTAGTATACTCAGATAACCTCGAGACATCTACAGTGAGTTTTCTCAATAACTTCAACAGCATAGAGGGTTGCATGGCGGCTGTGAGAGCTACTAGGAAATCTGATACTGCTTCACGCTGACCTTTGGTTAGCATACGATTTTTGGATAATCTGTAATAAACAAATACGTAGTATAGTATTTTATTTAATTTTGAAACAACCTGTATATAATAGGTTTGATATAGAAAGCCTTGTATTGCACTTCGTCTTTCCCTTGTTGTGTTGTTATTAACATTATTTTGAGAGTCAAAGAGACAATCTACTTATACTATAATAAAACAGTAAAAACTTTTTTGTTGTATAGCTTTTAAGTTCAGTGAGTACTTAGGATGTATTTGGTTTTAAAGAGTGATACAGCTGATGTAGCACCATAATAGCTATACTATAAGATATAACAAAGATTGTAGGGTCAATAAGTCTACGCAGCACTTTATAAGAATAATATTTTGTTCATTCAATTTGTTATACAATATGCCACAGGAGACACGATGAGGGACAAATTTTTTTTCCAATAAATTATTTACATGTCTGAATGGCTTTATTACATCCAGTTTAATAAAAGTGAAATAGTATACAAGAATGTACCTAATATAAACGAGAAAGTAAAAAAAATACTTAAATATTTTTGTTACTTTCTCGTTTATACTTATATTATATATATATATATATATATAATTATATATTCGGTACATGTACCGAATCAACTTTCCTTATTACTCAAAATTCAGATTGTTGAATAATGTATAATTATACAAAAAAATATTATAAGTATATATTTACCTATAAACGGTATGTAGAGTTGCATCTAACAGGCTGGCGTAGTTCTCCGCCTCGTTGTAGAAGTTAGCGTGTTTGATGAGAAGAGGTAAGATGGAGTTGCCAATGTATCTGTTCATGGAGAGCGCCATGTCGGATTCGCAGCCATCGTTCTGGAAGTATTATCATATTATATGGCGCTAGTATTATCAAATTATGTGGCGCAACTCAACACAACTCAACTTTGTCTAAATAACATTTAAAACATATAAACAATAAAGACTCACCCTATCAAGCATAGTAGCAGCCCTCAAATCCGGTAAGAAAGCTTCTTCGAGCAATCGGTAAAACAGTTCCTGGGTTTCGATCCCGTATACACGCTCTAAAAACAGACCGACGCTTTGCTTGTGACCCGGGATGAGACCGGAGGGCATATCTGTAAAGGATTTATATTTTCTTACACGATAATCTGTTTCCATAACGTTTTTAAAATCCTATGGAAGAAAGGTTTTATTGATGATGTGTTAATTTCCAAATAGTTGCCCTGTGATGTCATTTATACTATATAATAATGTTTTATTCACTAACGAGGCGTTGTTGGCTGGTTCGCTAAGAAATCATAATTATTGTATATGGAAGAAGTGGCTAACCTCCTTGATAGACCAAGCCATTTATGAAAATTAAAATTTTTCTGCTAGCCACATTTATATAAGTATTCCAAAGGTATGCAAAAAAATATATATTTTTTTAATTTAAAATAATAACACAAATCAAGAGCCACACATGACCGTTCAAAGAGCCGCATGAAGCTCACGAGCTACAAATTACCCCTGGTATATAAATTAATAATCAAATTACAACAGAATATTTGGTCGAAAAGGAAATGAAAGAATTTTTTAAATAAATAAAAATTGTCCTTACCAGATTTAGGTCTTTCTTCCCCAGCAGCGGGATTATTAAGAGTAAAGCGCAGGCTAAGAACTCCTTGTAAGTCTTCCAGTGGTACCAAAGAACGTAGAATTGCTCTTGCTCGAAGGGATTCGTTCTTTCCCTGTTTGTTGAAAATAAATTATATGATATCAATATCATTTCAAAATGGCGCAGTAAGAAACAAAGTTAAACAAACAATATTAAAAAACAAAACTACCTTGCGACCCGGTGGTAACTTTGTGTTCATTCGACGATTCAAAAGTACTTACAAAAGTCTTTTTGAATGAAAAACATTTTAAATTTGAATTGAAGTTAAATAAGGCCCATCGAGGGTATGAATTTATTTCTATTAGTATAAATTTTTGCCTTCAGGTAAAAGGGTATTAGATAGCGGTATTAACTCAATATATACATAATGTAATACGATTTTTCTAAAGTGATCGAATTTAAGCTGATTTCATTCCATATATTTTATTTTTACCCCAAACTTTTTACACATTTTTTTTATTACATTTAAACATAACACAAAATTCGAATTACATTTGATTGGTAAATATATTTGAAAACTGTCTTCTTTATACGTTAAGCTAAACAAGGGCATATAAAATTAAAATTTATATAGGAAATGTAATATGAAATATTAGGTTATAAAAAGTGCAGGAAGCTAACGTGTTCTATAATAAACATTATATATACTTTAATATAAAAAGACATGTCCTGCAAGTTGCTAAGGCAACGCGTACTTTACGCGTCAATGGATATACTAATAAAATATTTACCAGAGCGATTACAGCAGCGTCTGGCGCGCATCGTCCCAGCAAGTCTACCAGAGTGCAGTAGAAGTTGAGTATGGCGGCGCCCGTGTCGATGTAGTCCTCGTCGTCCTCGGACTGAGGGAGGGGGTGACTGAACTGTGGAAATTACATTATATCTATTAATTTAAAATATTTTAATCATATTTGTCGTACTGGGCAAATAATATAATTTGTAATTAAATTATCCTTGTGGCACCATCTAATATGTAGTTGTTAACAATGATCGTCTTTGTGAGTGACCTCCTCTGAGTGAGTCTAAAAACTGTCGAGTGTCGGCTGTTAAAAATATAAAGTAAAGAGTGCTTATTAAAAGTTACAAGTTTTTTTTCTTTAATAAACTATTCCAACATGAAAAGCATACTTAGAAAACGTATAAAAATATGAACATAGCGGGATTCGAATCCGCCCCTCTTGGAAATCGTCCTGCAAAATTCTTATACGCTTTTTATTACTGATTATATTCTGAAGAGAGATTTTTACAAATTTCTGCTACACAAAGATAATTCTACGAACAATCGTTTGGCAAAGAGAATTTATTCAATATTTTTTACACATTTTAAAGTGTTAGGAAATTGAAAGCATATTTAGAAAACGTATAAAAGTTTAAACGCAGCAGCATTTAAAAAAAATACTTTTAGAAAACGTCAAAAAAATAGAACGAAGCGGGATACGAGAGCGCGCCTCTTGATAATCGTCCACGATTATATAAAAAAAAAGCACTCACAATAACATCGCCCTCCTGCTCCATTTCGCGCAGCTTCCGTCTGTCCGCGATCCTCTCGCTCATCTTGTTGGCGTCCACGATGGCCTTCAGCAAGCCCTCCCCCTCCCCGCGCAGCGCGGGCCCGAGGCACTCCGGGCGGCGGATGAGCAGGCGAATCACGAGATTGGCATTTTCCTCTACGCTTTCACCGTTTACCTGTTCAGATAAATGTAATGATAAATGGCAACTTTCATGTACTATATTTATATTAAGTAAAAAATTGTTTTATAACCGCTTTTCACAAAATGCATATGTATGTATACACGGTACAGTTACAAAAATAGCATTTTTTACAATTTTTGACTGTGTGTGTGTTTGTTTGTTCCGGATAAAATCTGGAACGGCTGGGCACATTTTGCTGGGACTCACTGGCAGATAGCTGAAGTAATATGGAGTGACTGAGGGTACATTTATTTAAGATTGCACGCGGATGAAATCGAGGGCACAGCTAGTTTTTAATAATGTTGCTGACTACATATTTATTTTTAATTATTTGGATACACAATTCTATAAATCCACAATGATACATGCAAGTATCCTTGTGGATTTATAGAATGCAAATAGAATAAATATATCGCAAGATAATTTTTTCTGAACCCATCAAATGAAGGACCGTTAAGGATAAAAATATGAAAAGTAAAAAACGTGAACATTTTATTTTTAAGTTATTTTAAAAAAAATTGTAACTTTATACTCAATTTATTCTGAAAATAATAAAACTTATATAAACTAATATATTTTCAAAGCCATACCCAAACACAAAATCTCAAGAAGTCCAAGTATCGTTCACCCTCGACGGGGTCCCAGCCGAGGTCGGGGTAACCTTTCTCCACCAGCTCAGAGTTGCTCTGCAGACCGCACCGAGACAGGTATACCGCGATCTTTTCCAGATAGTGTTCTCTGTCAAAAAATTTAATATAGAATTATTAAGTTTTAAAACAAATAATAAATAAAATAACTTAAAGTCATAAAATATCATTAAAATATCATGTAAAATGTCATGTAAGCCCGTGTTCTCTGTAATAAAAGAATGGACACTAACCCAAGCAATTGCTTAATGTATACATCTTATCATGGTGAAATTTTTATACAATTGGTACTTAATAAAAATTATATATATTAAATATTAATAGTAAGTGCTACCGACCCGCTCGCAGTTTTCCTTGCGTAAACTACACGACTATACTATTTCTTCGTCTAGTCGAAATTCTTATATGCTTATTACAACTTATTTTTGTTGAATAGAATTTAATATTTTCTTAATAACACTTAAGTAAATATTAAAATGAACTTAATGTTTCAAAACCATATCATAGCATACAAACCTTAAAGCTAAGGCCAGTTCAGTATTTTCCATCAAACTCGAGTAAGCGACGTCTAAAGGAGTCGAGCCTCTTAGAGAAGGTCTTGAGAGAAGAATATTGGAGTTCTCCAGTAGAAAGTCGAAGTGATCGAACATAGCCTTTTGATTCTGTCGACCTGTTCTGCAGAAATAACAGAGGAAACGGCAACAGGCTACAACCATTTCATGTGAGGTGTCCTGAAAATAAATTCAAAATATCCGTTATTCAAATGGACTTTTGCAAGCACTTATAAATCGTCGAAGAAACATAAAGCTACCACCGGCTCGGAAGGCAGTTCTGCTGAGAAGAGCTACTGACAACTACATATTATATATTCTGTGCAATACAATTTTGAAACAAATTTACTATAGAAAACTTTAAATAGAAAAGGATAGAGCAGTACTATAGCTAACCTAACCTAACCTTCATTCAATAATAAGCCTAAGTGTAAGAAGCGCGAGTGACCTTCTCTTTGTCTTCGGCGGTGGGCGGCGCGGCGGCGGGCGCATCGGACTGCGCCTGCGCACGGCGGCCCAGCGTGTTCATCATCACCGCCATCACGTTCTCGTGCACGCGGAGCACCCTGCACGCACATTTTATTATTATTTCTAGTAACGGATTCATTGTTTTCTTTAACATGGAAATACATGCGCCTCTTCAAGGTATGTTGAAACACTGCCACTGGTATGCCATACCACAGTTTTCACAAAATTCAGAAAGTTTTGATAGGTATTTTAATTTTATTTTGTATTTGAAAATACACTTTTGACTACATTTCAAACAGTTGTTTAAGATCATTGAGGAATTGACACAAATCTTTTTTAAATATCAGAAATACGCGATTTTGTTTAAAATAGTTTATTTTCAAATGGGTTCAAACGCATTATACCATCATACCCATCGCAAAATATAACTTATTAATATGTTAATTTAATTTAAAGTAATGAAAATTCATAACGTGTAACGATGTACATATACTTTATCTATATCTTTCTTTATCTTGTTTGAAAATTTGAATTGTTGTTGACTTTTTTTTTTTAAATGGTAACACAAAATTGCACATATAGTCTAATAATAATTATATTCGAATGTGGAATATTTAATATTTATATATGTGTTTGTTGTATGTATATATTTAAAATATATGTATAAGTATATATGTATACTATAATATGTATTTGTTATATAAGGTATGTGATATTTATATATATATAGTGATAAGGCCGCCTTTGTGCATTTTTATTATAATATACTTGCATTGTATATTTTTCATAGTGATCAATAAATAATTTTTATCTTATCTAATATTTGCAAAAATAAAATAAATATATTATATTTTACCTTATCAAATCTGGATGCTGGAAGAACGTGTGATTGTTTACCAGTTTCCTGGAAGGAAACATAAACAAAGATGTATTTCAAATTTACATTACTTACACCGAAAAAATATTATTAATAGAAATTAAATACTTATATCGATTATGCGATGGACCAATAATGTAAAAAAAACAGCTTCGCACTCGTACCGATATAACAATATTCACAAAGAAACTAGTGTCAACAAGACTAACAAGAAATCGAGATTGTGTTGAGTAGCAAATTCATCACCGGGACATTGTCGTACCAAAGCGACGAAATGAAAATAATTTAAATATAATTATTCTGCCCAGCTCATCGTTTATAATCAGACACTAATAAAAATCTTATTTTAACAAAAAGTACGGATATATGTCTGTAGTCCATAAATAATACATTATAATACAATAAAAAAATCGTCTCACCATAACCTCTTCCTCATCAGCTCCTCCTCCTCCTGGCTCATCTGCACTGGAAGCAACGCTCGTATTTGACTGAGTCCGACCCACATTTCCGCTACATCCAATTTAGTTTTGGCATTTATTACGTACGTCTTTTCTAATGCGCGTATCAATTCGCCAACGGCGTCGTATTGACGGACCAGTAGACTGCAATTCAAGTTTTAAAATCAATAGATTGAAATATCACTTTTATTTTATAATGCAATAAATATTTAATCTATACAAATATATAAAAAAATGAAATTGGAGTGTCTGTTTGTAATGTTATGTATGTATACATGATACATACAGCAAAATAACATTTTTTACAACTTTTTTCTGTCCGTTTGTCTGTTTGTCTCTGGAACTTCTGGACCGGTCTGACAGGACTTTCACTGGTCGATAGCTGATGTAATAATAAGGGGCAACTTAGGCGTACTAAACGTACTTTTATTTTAGAATTTATTATAAATATTAAAATAAAAAAGCTTTTATTCTAATAAAATACTGTTATAATTCAATTTTTTATATGTAATTATCTTACCTAAACATTTCCCTAACAAGTTTAGGTGTTTCTATTTGAGACTCCTCCGCCCAATTCACTATAGTTTGTATGAGAACTTTTCGGAATTTTTCTTCTGGTGACTTCTTTGCTGGTTCTTCAATTGCCTTTAATTTCACAATTACATTTAATTAATTTTAATGAAAAAATATATTTTGCCTTATATAGTTATAATATAGCTATTTTGCATTTGTATACAAGTATATGCATTTCCTATGCTAAGTTAAAGTTTAATTTCCGCCCATATATTTTGCCCGTTGAAAGCCGGCAATCAACACCGCGTTTTGTCTGTCTTACAAGAGCAGGAAAATAAAAATAATACAAATATAAATAAAGCCGGCTTTGTGTACCCAGAAATATCTTATGACACTTAAATTGAATTATTTTACATATTATTTCCATTCCAGAGTGAATAGGTTAATATGTCGAATTGCATGTATATTTTTTAAAATATTATTAAGCATTAGGGTGTGTTTTTTTTACATCTATACTAATATTTATAAATGGGAAAGTAACTCTATCTCTCTGTGACGTCATCACGGCCGAATTGTTGAACTGATTGTAATAACATTCTTGGCATAAACATAGACTACTTTTTGTTCCTTAGCTTTTCCAGGATTTTTTTTTGTTTTAAAAATTCGAAACAGCTATATTTTACGCAGGCAAATTCGCGAGCGGGTTGCTAGTGGTGAATAAATGATTAATAAAAAAAACAATCAATAAACAATTTCACGTATATAAATGTTTAAATAACATAAAACAAAATATACCAATGAAAATATTCACGCCTGGCACGGATTTATAACAACTGAAGTATACCTTTTGTTCTTCTTCCAGTTCCTTGACAGTATTAATTATATTATAAAGCTTGCCCATTGCTCCTGGTCTTGCTTCGGGCTCTGACGATTCCTAAAATATAAAAGAATATTCAATGCCTTTTAACTTTTATGTTACTTTTAAATAACTATGAATTCCAATAATCACTGAATTAGTAGTTCTAACATTAATATTGAATGGAACCATCGTTCCAAAATGTGCTAAATTATATACTAACGTCGCCATCAGGTTCTTGCAGAGCATTCAAAGACACGTGAGTCATTAAATTTTCATGGAACTCATTCATCCTGGAAACCAGCTCTTCACCACACGGACAGTTTTCTGGGTCATCATCTTCTAAGTGCTTGAAACCTAAACAAATTTAATGTTATTTAAATAAATAATAATTAAGAAATATTAATTTAATACAAAACAAATAACGTCTTTTTTTTAAAAATTGTATTGTATAAGTTAAGTCTTTCATTTGATGTTTATATTTGGTGGGTTGTATATATAAAAAAAAACTAAAATACTATTTTTGTCTCTTTGTAATTGTCATCAGAACTAAAGGTGTATTCCAAAGCTTGCAGGATTTGACCCTTATCGACAACAAAACAAGTAGATGCCGCTCGCCTTCGACCTGGTGGTCTATCATCGTCTATCATCGTCTATCATTCCATTGCGTTCCAATGTTTGTACGTTTTTTAATTTCAAAATGGTTTTTAATTCCTATTATGTGAATCTTTTTCTTCGTGTCAGTAAGCCAGATGCTAAATAATGTTTTCTCAGTACTTGGCCACATCGAGCCCTTCTCCGTTCTCTCAATCAGGTCGCCAATGGAGCATGTGGAGGGATAGTTGGGACATATATGTCAATAACACTTTAAAAATGTTAGAAGGCCTTAAACATGGGATAACGGACGCAAGAAGATGAAGAAGACTATATATAAAACTCACTAAGTATAGCGTTCATTTGTTCTCTGGGCGGACAACGGAACTCCTTCGTCTTCTTGGCGGCGACAGCACTAGGCAAGTCCGATTGCTTAATTTCTGTGTAACGTCTGAAAATAAGTAAAGTAGAGGGTGAAAAATAACCAAAGAAATCAAAATTACATTTATTTTTACAATGCTATATTGATTTATAATATAATAATTGTTAAATGAAATTTGCATATTTAAAAAAAGTAACAAGCAGGATTCGAACCCTGTAAGAAAATAAAAGACGTGTTTGGGAAGGCGGTATTAAAAATTTGAACGCGACGGGATTTGAACCCGCGCCTCTGCTTCGTTCTAGCGCTCTGACCGCTAAGCCATGCGTTCTCTTGCCGGAACAGTTGTTCGTAGAATAATCTTTGGGTAGCAGAAATTTGTAAAAATCTCTCTGCAGGAGATGCCCCAACAACAAATATAAGTTGTAGTAGCGTATAAGAATTTCAACGTAGCTGGAGGTGGGACGCGTGGCTTAGCCACGGTCAAGGCGCTTGAACGGTTTTCAGGGGGCGCGGGTTCAAATCGCTGCTGATTCAAGCTACTATGCGTTTTCTAAATATGTCTTTCCTTAGTGTGGAGATAACACTTTTAAAAAAAAAAATTAACAGAAATATAAATAAAGAGTTGACCAAAATATTACCCCTCAACTGATCAGTCTGCAAATCACCCACGAAGTCGTGAGCGAAGGCTATAATGAACTCCACTCTATGCCGCAGTTGTATGTCATTGAGATGCTGCAGCAGGTAGCACATCTGTAATTTGGCGCCTTCCGCCATTTTCATGTGGAGAAGACCTTTCCTGTGCTCGTCTTTGCCTTCTGTAATTTTGGTTTTAATGTTAACTAGTATTACTAGTTATTTTTTTCTACTAGTTATTCACTGCGTTGCACGCTTTTTCCCGCACAGCAGTGTAGTCAGAGAGAATCTAGTGTCAAAAAACTGCGATATTCAATTTTCGCCCGAAATCGAGACATTGCGTGTTGAGTGGCGGAACACAACGCCATGCTTCGCCTTAGGTACCAGAGCGGAGAATAAAAATAATTTAATAATCCGCCGAGTGGGAATCGAATAAGTCAATAGGTTAAAATATAGAATAATATAGATATTTTTAGAAAACGTATAGAAATTTAAACGTAGCTGGACTCGGAATTCTCTTGGAAACTGTCTAAGCGCTATGACCGATAAGCACTATTACTATTAGTACTATTCAGTCTAAACTAATTTTTCTCAGTTATGCGCTTGTTACAGCTTATTTTTTTCAAATTTTTATACGTTTTCTAAAAATGTCTTTCATATTCTAAGTGTGGTATAAGATAAAAAAATATATATTGTGGAACAACACGTTTTTCTTTAAAATTTTCTAAAATTTTCTAGTTTTCACTAACCTTTATCAAAAGTAGGATCCCAAGTCTCTGGGTTAATCATAATGAGTAGTTTCTCAACATCTTCATCGCGCATCATTCCCACCAGTAAGAGACGGTCAACGAGCTTGATCAGTGGTCTGAAAAGGGGAAACTTATTATTTTCAAAAATAATAATGGACAAACATATATTTGGAAAACGTATAAAAATTGGAACGCAGCGAGATTTGAACCCTCCTCCTGAAAACCGTTCAAGCGCTCTGTCCGTTAAGCAATGCGTACTACATACCGCTACACGAAATTCTTATACGCTTAATACGCAAAATCCCGCTGCGTTCAAATTCTTAAGTGTGTGAATAACACATTAAAGAAAGTTAAAAAGAATAATAGAATTATTCTTTCACATATATAATTAATATCAGCTTCTCGCTTTTCCCCGTGATTAATTAAAAAACAAAAAAGTGTCTTATAAAACTTAATTTAACTTTTTTTTGTGATATGAATAGGGATATATTTTAATATTCAAGGCTATCATGACGCAATTTGACAGCGTCTGAGTGTACACGCGATTGGAATCGATTCCTAATCGGAGAATTTATATTTAAATTATTTTCATTTCTTCACTTTGGTAAGACAAAGTGCGTTGACAAAGTTGTCTCAATTTCAGTCAGCGTATCCACTATGCTTTTTAAAAAAAGAAGAGAGAATCAGTGAGAATCTGGCATTAAGACACTCTGTTCACCACTTTCTGTCTAAAATTGAAAGAGGGCAGATTGAACCCGGTGCTTCGACACTCCGTTCTCCATTTTATCTGTCCGAATCCAAGTGGCGGAACTCAACGCGAACTATTAGAATAATGAATAAGTAATAATTTCGAATGCACTTACAAGAAGAGATTCTCGTTGCTGCCGCCCACGGGGTCCCGGTTGTGCACCTGGTTGGTCTCCACCGCCTCCGCCAGCGCCTGCATCACGAACTCACGCACCACCTCCAGCGGAAAGTGCGGCGAGTAGAGGTTGCCGATCTCCGTTATACTCTCCCTGATAATGTTTTCATAGTAAAAGAGAGCTTGACACTGTTAATGTTTTCATTTTATTTTAAAAGTTTATTTTATTTCTTTCTATGTACGTATGTACGCACATGTACCTAATGATTGTGAATAGTTTATAGTAAAAATAAATACCTAGTTCTTTTGTATATTATTTACAATATTGAAAACCTTTATCATCGAGATTATTTTTTAAAGCTTGAGCTTGAGTCATTATCTATTATCACACTAAGTATGTGAAAACTTATTATTTTTATAATGAAATTAACGTAGTGGGGCTTGAACCCTTGACTTGTTTACCGTCCAAGTGCTTTGACAGCTAAGCCCATATGTTCTACATCCGGCTACGTCGAAATTCTTATGCGTTTGTTAAAGCTTATTTTTATGGTTAGCATCTCTGTAGAGAGATCTTAAGTACGGACGAGAACTGTTACGTCAAAACATTTCAAGGTTCTTTTTTTTAAATAACCCTTAAAAACACTCAAATTGATATTTACGCGATATCTGTCATTTTCATTTGTGGCCGAACACTTTCAGTCTGTAACGATCTCAGGCTGTGCCTCATCTCGGTGTCTTCATACAACGCTTTGAGTTCAGGACCTAGTGGTATTACGAATTCATTCTTGCAGGCTTCCCTGAAATAAAACAAACATTATTAGCGTTGTAAAGTTTAGTTTAGTTTGTTATTCACACACTTTAATACTTTCTGCTAACACTGAAATGTGATGTAAAAATATTCTAGTTTGAAGTTCTTAACAAAGAACAGTTTCCTGTAAATCCAACCTGGACCTTGGACCCTGAAATATACTTACATGGTAGTGGCGTGTGACTCCAAATGCAATGCGATGAGCAAATCGTAAAAGCCTTGCCGCAACGGACCCGACATGTACTGCGACTGGATTGCGTACAAAAGTTGTTTTTGATCGACGTGCTGGCATAACGCGTGTGCAGCTCTGTGGAGAGGGATATTATTTATTAAGTATATATTAGTGTTTCTCAAAATTCCGACGGTAACAAGAAATTACGATGAACCAGGCAACTCGTTATATATAAAACTCTTCCGCTTCTGAGTGACTGACTGACTGACAGACAACCCACAGTCGAAGTTACTGGGCTAAAAAACTTGGTTACTGGAAACCACTACGGAAATAGGAAGGGGGCAATGTAAAAAATAATGTACATTCAAAAAACTGTGATTGTAAACACGGTACGGACCACATCTCCGTATAGTCCGAGACGTATACCGTCGGTGGAGCATTAACAATAATAAACAATATAAAAAAAACTAATATAGAGCATTATCGTTGTTCACAATTTTTTCTAAACCTACTTAGTATACAAATATATTTTTATAATATACCTATAGTGTTTTGATAATTTATACACTCTTGGTATAATATACTTAAGATCATGGTGGGACAACGTCTGACTGTAATTGCGTGATTGGCTGTGGTTCGACTTCCATTAAAAGTTATCGATTGCGTAAAGCGGCGTTGAGTTCCGCCACTTACGCAATGTCTCAAATTGAGAAGGAAAGTGGAGAATGGAGCGTCTTGTCACTAGATTCTCTCTGATTACCCTGCCAAGCGGTAATAGACGTGAAGCTGTATATTATAACAAGAATGTTATGAATTTTTGTTAAAAACATAAATGTATCTATTTAATTTTCCTTACCTGTAATTACTTTGGTAGCAAAGCGCTGCATACAAGGTGAGTGTGTGAGAATGGAAACTTAGTAATTTGTCCATCTCGATAAGTTCCAGAATATCAATACAGCGGTCCTCCTCTGCAATAAAAAAAAGGTAGAACAAAATTCAAGCTCCATAGAAATAAGAATTTAAAAGTCTTTCTGTGTTCGAACAATTTTGTATCTTTTCTTGTGTGCAGCAAGTAAGAAATAAAACAAAACCGTAGCTTAGTTTAATGCAAATAATAGAAAATTAGTATTAGACGTTACTACCTTTAGTATGCGTAATTAATTAGTGGCGAATTCAACGTCAACTTACCAAGGCGATCAAATACAAACAATTTAACAATAGTCCCCTAAGTTGGAATCGAACTCATAACTATCATTTCATACAACAAAAAAAAATTTATAAATAGCATTCTCTCTTGCCAAACGATTATTCGTAGAACAATCTTTGGGTAGCAGAAATTTATAAAAATCTCTCTACAGAGTTGCTAACAACAAACATAAATTGTAATAAGCGTATAAGAATTTCGATGTTGCTGGATGTAGAACGCATGGCTTAGAGGTCAGAGCGCTTGAACGATTTTCAGTTTACAAGAGGCGCGAGTTCAAATCCCGCTGTGTTAAAATTTTTATACGTTTTCTAAATATGTCCTTTTCAACTATAGTGTTTGCAGATAGATACTATCCCGCTGTGATACTATGGGCCTTATGATAATAATTTAAATTTACCAAAATGTAATTACCGGGTATATGTAGAGCCAGCATAGACACAGCGTCCTCACAGAGCATGGACCACCCTCGAATGTCGGACAGCTTCAAAGCGTGGACTTGTAAAGACTGGTTTGGTACCTAATTTACATAATGTTAAAAAAAATAATATATCTAATATTTTAACTAACATTGATATTTGTAATAGACAATTATTTTAGTAATAACCTAGGTTTTTGTATTATATGAACAAAATTTATTTAATAATTTAAAATGTTCATACCCTAGCCCACTGATGCGGCTTCAAGCATTGTACTTTGAGTCGTGGCGGAAACTGCGGGTTGACATGCTTGTCGCTAGTGGGCAACACCGCAGCGCTCAGTGGCAGACTGGTGGACGACCGGCCCAACTCGATTTGCAGGATTTCCTTCGAAGTCGCCTCTACGAAGATTGCCGGGAAGAGCTTTGTTTCTGGCTCCATCTGGAACCGATGTTGGATCGATTGATATAATCAAAAATAATTTTCTGAAATTTCTAATAACCAATGATTATATGTTTTAATAAAAATTAAAATGAAAGCAAGTGTTTGCCATGTTGGGTTTTTTGTATGACGTCACACAGCTAACCATCTAAGCGTTTATACAACAATTCAGCTCAATGGGTTAAGGATATATGCTTCAAAATTAAGAGTTATTTTCATATTTATAATATTGTCTTCAATTTAGAACGGTAAGGTACCGTTCTTCTTGGGAGATATACAATTAGTTTAAAAAGAAATACAGTTTAAATTATTTTCTCGTTATTATCGGTATAATATATAATACCGGTGTATTAACAGGTTATTGTTATAAAACTAATCAATTACCATCAGATTCACAGGCAGGTGTAAAATTTTCAAGCAGATTCATAGGCACAAGTGAAAAATTTTCAAGCAAATCGCATAGGAAGAAGTGCTTCAAAATAACGTTGCAAGATTTCTTGCATTGATTGATAGATACATAGATAGAAGTGAACTAATAACTAATAAAAGAAAACTAAAAAACTAAGAAATAAAACTAATACATTTTTCCCACATAACAGTGTAGTCAGAGAGAACCTGGTGTCAAGACAGTCCGTTCTTTACTTTCCGCCCGAATTCGAGACATTGCGTATTGAGTGGCGGACCTCAACACCGTGCTTGTACCAGACTTGCTTTGGCTTGTACCAGAGTGAAATACTTAAAATAATTTAAATATAATCATTTCTCCAAACGGGCATCGAACCCACAATTGCGTTATGATGGCCCCAGTATAATATGAAACCTTTTAGAAATATTATACAAAACAAAATGTACCTTAAATTTAATACTGTTATCCTTGCCTTCACAAGTGAAGGCAACAGTTCCGGTGGAAGTATCGACCGAGCATCCGATGAACATGCCCTGAGAGGCGCCCTTGGCGGTGGCTTCAGCCATCACTTCGTTGTAGAGCTCGTCGGCGCGCACCATGTAGCAAGACTGTCGGTTTACACTAAAAGTGAAAGTAATAAACATGCTAATACTAGATTTTCTATTAAAAACATTATTTCTGCATACTAATAACTGAAATAAAACTAAAAAAAACTGTGACAAGCGAGTATAAGATTATCGACGTGGCCGGATAAGAACGTGTAGCTTAGCTGGCTTAACTGTGCTTGGTAATGTCCTAGGAAGTGCAGGTTCGAATCTTGTTACGTTCAAATTTTTATATGTCTCTACATAAGTTTTTTTAAAAAAAAAAACTATTTTTAAATTACGATTTAAAATTTTCACACTATTATATTAATTTATAAAATGTATATGTACTTAAGAAATTTCTAATGGTCAGTGCCATTCACTTAATCTGTAGGAAAAATTGTAGTAATTAAATGTGAAAGATTTTTTTTTATTTATGCTTCAGTAATAAGTCTACTACAATATACTTTAATTGAGCACTTCACTTCAGCACTTCTACATTGTTCATTATTATTAAAAATATAATAAAATACCAAAAATCTTACTTAGTCTACAAACATTTTTTCTAAAACCTCTTATTTACAGCTTCACGCTTTTCCCCACATAACAACCCTGCTAGACAGAGAGAATCTAGTGTCGAAACTCTCCGTTCTTTCCGCCAGAATTCAAAACATTTCGCGTAACGCAACGCCTTACTCAACTCTAATTTACAGTAGAAAATAAAGCAAACCTTTCAATGACACGATCATAATCATCCGTTATAATAACAGATGATTTAGTAACTTTATTTTGATTGAAGTCCTTAGAATGTAAGTGGTACTGCGTGGTCACCCATCCTATGTACACGTGCGTTGGGTCTTGACCGGGGAAAATCCTGGAAAAACAAAGAGTATATAAATTTAATTTCTATTTATATAAAATATGGATGTAATTATTTTAGTATAAGCTGTTGAAAATACCGTACGGATATTATTATATTTTTTTTTATAAAAATATGTAAATATTATAATATTATAAATTAAATTACAGTTGATATGTTATTATATACATTCTCGTGTTCATCATGAGTTTGAATACCACTTATAAAAAGTTTTCTTTTGCATATTCACGCTTTTTCCCGCATAGCAGGTTGGTAAAGTAAAAAGTCAGAGAGAACTTAGTAACAAGACACTCCGTACTCCACTTTCAGCCAGAATGTACGCCACGCTCTGTCTTATTCACCAAAGCGGCGATATCAACTGCGTTTGCAGCCAGACGCTGTCCCACTGCGCCACGATGGTCTCAGTACAAAGTTTATATATTTATACGTGAAGGAAAACTGTATATCTCTTTTAACAAAATGTACGTACTTGAAGTATTTGTGAAGAACGAGTGTAGAAAGAAAATGTTTTTAACTACAAATACGTAAATTGAATAAAATAAATTACGCACACCACCATGTGTTCACATACATTTTAGTATAAACTAACACATGTTGCTAAGCAACGACTATTTTACGTTCCAACGGGGCTACAGGTACGATTTAAAAGTAAAAACAAAATAAATAACATACCTAACTCCATAGAAGTATTCATTTATGAGTTTCAAGCAATCCGCGTCGAATATCTCATTGCCTACGGTTTCAGTCGCAGCCGCTTGTAAAGTTCCGGCTGTCATTTGTTTTCGTTCCTGTGTAGGAGTTGTCACCGCTATATTTGTCTGTGGAGGGGATTTCATATACATATATAATATAATAAACTTTTACATTAAATATATAATAATAAACTATTTATTTTACATAATAAACGAAAGTATTGACAATTTTACACAGTGGAACAGATCGGTGCAAAGGCTGCCTTATTAAAAGAGATCACTGACAGGCAACATTTTATGAAATTAAACACTATATGGAAATACTACATTTTTAAAATAATGGACATCTAGATATTTTATAACTTAGATGTTATTGTTAGTTACTTTAATATTCGTTTTAACCTGTATGTTTGTCTGTGGAGGGAGTTTAAAGACTATTATATGAAAAATGTGCCTGAACTCAACGCCGCGCTTTGTCTTAGGTACCAGAGTGGTGATATGAAAATAGTTTTAATATAATTATTCCTCCGAGTGGGAGTCAAACCCACAACCAATCTCGAACACACAGACGTTGTACCACTGCACTACGATGGCATCAGATTCTTTTGACTTTATAGTCTGACTCTTTTGTACTCTGAGATTGATAAACTCATCGTAATGTATAAGTTATATTTGGCTATTTTAATACTGAATTCACGATCAATAGTAAAATATGTAGAGCTCAGCACTCACTAATCTCAGCGTGTCAGTAGCATTGAAATTGCTATAAATTTTATTTAAAACATGAGATGTAATTTTGCAGTTCTCTACAATACATAGATATAGCTATGTTGATAATCAAGTATAAATAAAATATATTTTCATATCAATTAAATTTTACGTGAGGCAATAATATCAATATATATCCACAAAAGCAAACAAAACCTAGTGTCAAGGCACTCTGTTCTGCACTTTGCGCCCGAATTCGAAATGTTACGGGTTCTGAGGTGGAAATAGACCCACAGCACACAATAGCCTAAAAAGACATATTAGAAAGTTACACACAGAATAAAATGAAACTAAATAAAACAAAGAAATATTAGGAGAGGTAAGTTAAGAAATAAAATTAAAAAACAAAGTCCAAGACAGTTTAGGCATAATTCAATAACAAACTTACATTCAAGCCGGTTTGACTTCCATACAAATTGGGTCTACTAGGCCTGGGGTGCATGTTATACCTTTGATTCGCCTTAGAAAAAAACATATTCAAGAACATAAAATAAATATTCAAAACAAAACGCTGTTATAATCTAGTTGAATGCAAATGCTTTTAATTAATAAAAATAATAGAGTTATATATTATGTAAAAGAAAAGGCACTTAATAAATAAATCAAAATGGACTCATTCAGGTTTATTTAATAAAATGAAAATATAAAATAAAAAAACAAACTAACCAGTCACAAATTCAAATGCAAGCTTAAAATCGTTAAGTTACTTATTAATTAATATAATAAACAATTCTATATTTCTCGACTTATTTTTACAAAAATAAATAAATATTCACTATTAAATAATTTTTTTATATATATTTTTATTTTGTTTTCTAGATTTTAGATAATCTGTTGAAAAAGCTATCAACTAATCAACCAATTAAATAAAAAGCTAAAAACCATCATTTATTTTCAAATGATGATTACCTTTTTGTATAAAATAAGTAACTTAAAAAATCTAGCCTTCATAGTAATATAAAAATAAATATAAAACCACCTGAGATATCCTAATCTGCGGGTTAGGCCTCCTCGCGCCTCGCTCGGGGGACACCTCAGCGTCGCTAAGAGGGTCCGGGGTCTTGGACTTGCGTGTCTTGGCACGGTCGCCGCTCTCGCCGCGCTTGCTTCGGAAAAATCTGTGAAAAAATTATTGTATTTATTACTAGCGATCCGCCCGCTGCTTCGACTAACCTATTTCGTTTTGTCGCCCGTACAAGCGTAATGCTGAAAAAAAATGTTTATAACACCCTTCCCTTACTCAGCGACTGGCGCACAACGCATTTAAAACTACTGGAGCAGGACTTCCTGAGCAGTTTAGGTGTTAGTCAATAGATTTTAACTCTAACATCTGCTAGAAAGTCAGTCTGCATCGGCCCATTCCGCAACCACCACTTGATTGAGGTTTACATTTCTCAGCTACTCTCTGTTTCGGAGTAACGACATAGTCCATGACAAGAATACGATATTGGGCCGTCAGGCTTTCACCTGGAATGACTTTACAGTTAGTCACCTTGCTCATATGACACCGTCCGGTAAGCAGATAATCTATTTGAGTTGAGTGGAACCCACTCTTATACGTGATAAGGTGCTGTGGACACTTTTGGAAGAGCGTATTTACGACGGCCAAATCAGACACAATACAGGTTCTGAGAATATTTTCTCCCTCTGTATAGCGACAACCATAACCAAAGCCACAGTGTACACGTTCAAACGTATCCGCAACCTAACCTACGTGGCTATTTAAGTCCCCTCCAACTATGATTACTTCAGTAGCTGGTATAGCTCGTAGAATATCTTCAAACTGCTCCCAGAATGTCTCCTTTTCGGCCCCGCTACAGCCCGCCTGAGGCGCATAGGCGCTGATTAAGTTAGTAATTACACCCTTAATCAGTACCGTCACCCGCATCAGGCGATTGCAACACTGGTCGAATTCAAGGAGTCCATTCTGAAGCTCTTCAGATAGCACTATCGCTATACCAGCTTTACCTGAAGGCGACATAGTGTATATGAGCCTGTAACCCTGCCCGATGTTTTGAGACTTATTGCCCTTCCAGCGAGTTTCCTGTAAGAAGGCACACTGGACCCGACGTCTCATGAGTACATCTGCGAGGTCTCTGCATCGTCGTGTTTGAGAGCCAATATTCCACGTTGCAAAGCTACTAGCGTCTTTAGCCGTGCCCGTACATAACACGGTAGCCCATGTTTTAACGGAGCGATTGCCGTCTGACCTCCAAAACCCCTTTTTATGGGTAAAACCATGTAAAGCAGAAGGTGAAAGAGGGTAAGAAATTAGAAATAGTATAATAGAGAATATAAGGACACCACTTTCATGTATTGGATAGCAGTATGACAGTGGTGGCTCAAGAATCCGGGGTCGCGTATCCGTATGCCCAAGACCAAATATCGGACAGATACTTGGCAGGACACCCTCTGGATGGATCTTTCTCTTGTTCACAAGTGCAGGCAAAAGAAAATAATTAAACTATGATCATTCCACTGAGTGAGAATCGAACCCCACAACAAATTGCGATTACAGCCAGAAGCTGCGCCACGATGGCCTCAAATTTTTATATCTAAATTATATTTAAGACCTGACCGAAATCGTCACTTGTGATTGCCCACTGACGCTGGTTATGCCCTAAAGTCATGCTTGTGTGCCTTACACAGACAGAAGTCATTTTTTACATCATTATAAATGAAAATACATATAAAGAATCAAATTGTATCATATAATAAATATTACTTGAAAGGCGATCTTCCTCTCTTATCAGCTTTTTTATCTTCAGGCAGGTTTTGAACGCCGAGTTCGTATTTAGTCATCTCCGCTTCGCTTGTCGATCTGTGCATACCATTTACTGGACCTACAATAAAATATCAATATTAACATGTTAGAATTACTGTTTGTTTCTCAATGAAAAAGATAATCACAATAAGTTAGGTTAAACAGGTTGTTATAGTTTTAAATTAAATTTGTTTTCACAATGAGTTCGTTGTTGTCTTTATAATGTGGGTTAGTCAGACGACTGGTTATTTTCTATTACAATCCAAAGTTCCATTTTTGGTTCTAAGTAAGAATAAAAAAAACATTAGATAAGAACACTCTGATAACAGTTGTAAGTCGAATTTTATAATTTATGTATGTAAGAAAATTCTACAAATCTGTTTTTTATATAAAATAGAGATTGGTTTTTTAAATAAAACAGAAATCTGTTTTTTATATAAAACAGACTTTAATAAATTACAAAAATCAGCAAACCAATTGCCATGAGAAATATTAGAGGCGTATTATTGAGGAAGAAGTAAGCACAGGCTGTAATGAAGCTGAGGTAGGCTACAAAACCTGGTTGCAAACTGTAATTCTGTATCGTAACCCCTCGAGGGATAGAACCTTTTCGGGGAGGCCGTGGCGGTTGTTTTTTAACTTTTGAAGTCGGCATTTCCTCTTGGTTTTCGTCATAGTGCAGACCTTCGGGGTTGGAAAAATATAGGGGTCACACGGGGTGCATAAAGCTATAATAAGGAATCGAAATAAAGGAAAATATACTACCAAGTCATATATACAGTAACGTGTAAATTTACCAGTAGTATTTTGATAACCAAAAATATAAATTTTTGGCTATCAAAAAACTAAGATAAACTAATTTTAACAACCATAGTTAATTATTTTTTATATACTGTTAAAGGTGAACATTAAAGGGTTAAAATCAATGCATTATATAATACTTTAACCAATTTATCTATTCTAGATCTTAGAGGCTATCGTGGCGCAATGCCAGAGTATCGAATGTAAACGCTGTTGGTTGTTAATTCAATTTCCATTCGGTGGAATGGTCATAATTTAATTATATTAATTTCTCTCTGATAAGAAGGCAAAGCGCGGTGTTGAGTTCCACCACTCAACACACAATGTCTTGATTTCGGACGGAAGGTCGTTAAGAAAATTGACGCTAGGTTCTCTCTACTCGTATCTATGTGGGAAAAAGTGTGGAACTGCTTGGTTTTCTATCTATTCTACAGAAAAGTATCACACCAATGATAAGATTTTACCCATATTTTCTCGTTTTGTATTGTATTCCAATAACAAGCACAAGACAAAGTAGTTAAAAATAATTAAACTAAAAAATTTTAAAAGAACTCCCAATAATAGTACCTTTAATATCATTCATAGTAAACCCGCTCCTCATTATCTGATCGATGTGCGCCGGCATTTGTGCTTCAGTCGCTTCCTTCATTAGAACCTGTTGGCGTTCTTTAATTTCCACCCAACGGCGAGCTTTCTCTTGTTCACTAAAATTTGACATTTTTAATTTTATCGTTTAAGAAATTACAATAGTATTCACTTAATTGGACCTACTAGTAACGTTTATTGACAATTAATACTAGTAACATTTGGCACCCTCAGAATAAAAATATATCTCAAAAATATGCATTTGTGCGAAATTACAATATAACCTTAGAAAAGGTACTTATTAAATAATAGGCTATTATCAGTTCTTAATAATATAATACACAAAATGATATAAATTTTAAGTTTTGACACTTTCATTCTATAAGTGCGATTTATTGTCCATTATTATATTGTTGAATTGTCAGTTGACGCTAAGCTGCCACCTAGCTTAGCAGCTCCGTTAAGAGAACTAATCTAAACTAATCACAGAAACGGTTTAACATATTTACGGAGGATTTCAAAAATTGTATTTGGCATACGTAGATATGGTGCCAAATACAATTTTTAAGTAATGCAATCAACGCGATCGATGCTCTTTATCACGCCACTACATTTTAATATCAGAAAATATGAAAATAAGAAAACAATGAATAATAGTATAAAAATAACAGATTCCAAGTTCAAAAGGGATAGTTCATATTAATGTAATAATTATATACAAACTATAACTATATACGTAACTATAGTAATTATATAATGAAATAGTTTGTATAATTGTGGCCAGACTAAGTATATATATATTAAATAAAAGTCTAGTAGCGAAAGACCTCTAAAACTGGTAATAATGGGAAAAAACTACAATTGTGTTTTTAATTCCTTATAAGCGAAAATAAAGCACGCAGTCTGTTATTATTCAAACAGTTTAAACTATTCTTTTAACCACCTACTTACTCTATAAACTCCAATTGACATATAACTGGCAAGGAGAGACGGAGGAACTCCCAGTTAGCTTTTTCCATAGTTTCGAATGTGTTGTGCGAAATTTTTAAGCACGGAGGTGTATCTAGAAAATATAATTAATAAAAATTATATAGCTTCCTTTGCAGCTTCATACTTCATTTTCACCGTTTAGCAGAGAGCCATTAGTGTGAAAGCACTACGTTCTCCGCTATCTGGCCGAATTCAAGACTTTACTTGTTAAGTGGCGGAACTGAACGCCGCACTTTATCTTACTAGAGCGGAGAAATAAAAATAAATTATATTAAAATGTTCCCCTGAATGGGAATCGAACTCACAACCATTGTGTGCTTACGCCCACGCCACGATGGCCTGTAAGACCTGTAAGACCGTATCACTCTTTGTTTATTGTTTAAGCTAATCGTCAGACACATATTAAAATAGTCTAAGTACAATAAGTAAATAAGCTTAATTTAAATCTGCTCCCATTTCATCCATAAAAAATCAAGGTATTCGGTTTTCGAAAATATTTTTTAGAAAACGTCTGCATGTCCTACCTGTTACCACGGACTACTGTAAAATATTTGAAACGTCAGGTTTTCTAAAATCTATTTTCGAATATCAAAAATATACACGATAAATCCGGTTAAAATAGTTTCAATTGAACACTCTGTTACATTCGATTATTTCTTTATATATTATTATTTAATTAAATTTAATCAACTCACCAGATCCAGCAGGTATTCTAGTAACATCTATCCTCGTGTCAACCATTTCGTCAGTATTTTCAAATATCGGTTGATCCTTTGTATACCAATGTGTAACGTCTCGTTTCATATTCCTGGAAAATTTTCAACATAATCCACATTAAATCATATAATAACATAATTTATTAAAAAAAAACAATTATCATCATGTTTTTACCGCATTGCTGGGTAGACAGAGAGGTCCGAGTGTCGAGACACTCCGTTCTCCACTTACTGTCCCAATCAAAGACATTGCCTGTTGAGCGGCGGAACTTAATGCCGCGCTTTACTTGTCACCAGAGCGGAGGAATTAAAATAATTTAAAAGTAATTCCCACGAGTGGGATCCGTACTATCGCATATACAGTCAAATGCTGTCACATTGCACCACGATCGCCTAGATTATCATATTTAGTCTAGTACTTGAACTCTGTACTACGCTGTACTGTAATCTAGAGGATGTAAGCTACAGGGGTGTTTCTATACAAATATAGAAAACAACTTGTATTGTATATAACTTTAATAAATGAATAAAATAACTTACACACAGAATGGTTCGTAGCCTTCCTGGAGACCACAAGTTGTGAAATATTTTAAGGAATTCACATCTTGTCCGTATGAGAGTCTAAAGCGCAGAAAAATAAATATAAATAAAGATTTCAATACTTGTATGCGATACTTAAAGCCTCTCTCTGTGTCAGGTACAGAGCGAATAAATAAAAGTATTTTAAATATAATCAGTTCCCCAAGTGGAAATCGAACCTATAACCATCGAGCTTACAGTCAAACGCTGTCACTCTGCGCTATGATAGCCTCCTCCTCCTCCTAGTTATACAACAGTTTAAAAATATTATATATATATAATCAATCTCGTATATAATCGATTTTATATTATTAGTATAACTTTTATTATATAATAACATCTTAACTGAAATATTAATTAATTAAAATATTTGTTTCATTGATGTTTTACAAAAAACTTACCTTGCTTTTTGACCAACCCCCAGAGTGCACGCTGGTACAAAATTATCACCCTGGACTTCAGCAAAAGTTGTTTCACCGCCAAGAGCGTCCATTAACAATTCTCCGTTTAAGGAGAAACCTAATACAAGTTATAAATTAGAATATACTTATTAAAAAAAAATAGATTTATTCAAATTCAAAGGATATGAAAACCTTTTTAGAAAACTTATAAAAACTTGAACGATGTTAACAACAAAAATAAGTTGCAAGCGTATAAGAATGTCGACGTAGCCGGATGTAGAACGCATTGACCGTTAAGGTCAGAGCGCTTGGACAGTTTTCATGAGGCGCGGGTTTAAATCCCCGCTGTGTTCAAATTTTTATACGTTTTCTTAAAATGTTTTTTCTATTAAATACATTTTGATTTTCTTTAATTTTAATGATTCTATATTATATTTATTTAAGAAACAATATAAACAATTACGAGTATATTAAATACAATATGAAAATTGTAAAAAATAAATATTTATAATAATATTTTAAATATTACCTACCTATTCCATAAAGTTACAACTTAAAACTCATTAAAAGTAATTAATGAAATCGATAATTGTCATGCATTCGATTAATTTCACATTTTGTTTTAAATCGATACCAAAAAAACTGAGTTATTCACACAAAAATACAGACTAAACAAGCGTTAATATATTTTTTAATCACTAGCAAGCAGATTTAGGGACTTCCAAAATGTTTCCAATGGAAAATAGTAAATCGATTCACTATCCTTGTGTAGAGTATGTGAAAAAAAGAACTCCTTGCAATGTTGTTGAACTTAATTGTGATTTAGAAGTATCTGATAGTATACGCGATTGTTGTGCGTTGAACTTCCGTTCAGGTTCCCTGTATAGACAAAGTACGGCGTTGGGTTCTGCCAATAACGCGCAATGTCTCAGAAATGGTCGAAAAATCTAGAAAAGAGTGCCTTAACACTTGTTTGTCCCTGCCTACCTCGCCACGCGTAATGATGCAGGTTATTCGTTCTTTTATATATTATTTATATTAATAATCGCATGTTTCAAAATGCTTTTTACATCTGTTTTGTGCATTGGTTTTCATTTTAATTAATCTCTATTTTCTAAACATGCTCGATGTCAATCATCGGTGATAAGATTGTATAGATAAGTCTAATTTGGAATTCTTCCAAAGCAAAGCGATGATGTTACGCCAACTGACGCTTTTTTGCCGATTTGCCTAAAAGCTAAGTTGAAGCCTGGCGTGATATGTTGAAGTGGTTAGAAAATTCTTATATAAATTTAAATTATAATAATGTGCATATACGGTACAAATTTTCCACTTTTATGACACTAAAATAAAAGTTAAATTAATTTATTAGAGGCGCTTATGAATTATTATATAGCTGCCAACTCCCTTATACAAACTTAATAAAAATAATATTTTACAATTCCAATTTGTTATATTCCGAACCAATTATATATTGATTAAAATACATATTGCCATATATAAAAATGCTCTCACCACGCCTCCAAGCAAGCTAAGTGTTGCCAGTCAAAATTATTTACTTATCGTTTTGTCAATGAGATCTAGGAATACGCCTACAACGTCCCCAACCGCCCATTGCTTGCCAAACGACTCCGTACTACCGGAGTATACTTTTTCCTCCTTAAAAAGTTAAACCATTTTTCTTAGGACTTACCTAATTACTAATGTTCTCTTACATATTAATATATAACCTAAATCTATTCTATTATCTTTTGATATATCATACATCTAATTTAATATAATAATGCAAATATATCATGTAATGTTATGAATCAGGGTTGTCAAGGAACCAGTAGGAATATTTGGGCAATATTTACAAATGATCGATTTAGGAACAGGGTGTGCATATACCATTAACATAAATACGCGATACAATGGGACTGTAACACTTTTAAAATACCATAAAAACATAATGACATCGACATCAGCTTGTCTGATAAATGTTAAATAGTAGATTAGATTATCTTATACAGTGTGTTTCAAAATGTTAATTTTCGAAACGTTTAAATGTCTAAACAATTATTATTTGTAATATGGTATCTGTCGTATATAGCATGCATCAGTGTGTTTTATCATTTTTATCGAAATAAAAACCTTCTGCTTGTGATAAGGACTCACTAACTTACCAAATTTTTGGGATTTTTTTAAATATAACAATCACGAAGTTTATCGATTCAAATTCCAGTCTGTTCGGTGTATTCGAAACAACATTTAATACATAAACGCTAGGCAGTTAAAGGTGTTTAGAACACGGCGTTTATTCCAGCCGAAGAAATTAGTACTCTATCTCCCCAAACCCGATACGCGGTGAAAATGTGAAACAGACATACAATTTAGTATGCAACATCGATCTTCTAACATGCCAAGTTACACGAAAGTTAGCCAATAAGATATAATATATAAATAAACAGTAAAATAATATATAAAAAGACAACATTTATCAGACAAGGGTTCCGTGTTCCGTTGACTCACTAATAGTTTGGTCGGGCACATCTAAGAAGCAAGCGACTATATCTCCAACTTTCAATTGTTGTCCGAATGTGTCGCTCGTACCACCGTGCCATTTTAGTGACTGCATTTTAATAAATTGTTTAATTCACTAAATTATTTCAGACTTAAATTATGCCTTTATTATTCATCAAGCAAGAATCGAACCTGCTATGTTTAATTTACTAACATGTTATGTACTTCGTAAAAGATTTAAAGATGCTGTGTATCTTAAGTTACATACATAGATATGAAATAAAAAAAAAACAATTATTTTTACAATTTGTTCGAATAAAGAATAGATAGATAAATTAAAAAAATATAAGAATTCATCAATAAAATAAAAAATGACTTACATTATATCCATCAAATGCCCACGAGTTCTCGTCTTGCCCTAACATCATTCCCGGTGCCATGTCCGCGTGAGCCCAACCAACCTAAAAAAAATAAAACTATACTGAGAAACTTAATTTATTACTCTTTAACACATAATATAGCATACAAATTATATATTTGGTATAGAAAAGGTTGGCTTAACTATGAAAATGGAACTCTGGAAAATGTAAAGGAGCCACTGGGATTGTCACTAATAGCATACATACAATAAACTGAATGCTAATATAACTGTACATATAGTACAAAAACAAGCCGCCATACATACAGTTACCATTTAAAGTAAAGTTTTAGGAGACGCAGTTTTTCTTTATTGAGTGATATCCAAACGTTCTTTTCCCTGAGGGCGAGAATTGAGGGGTAGAGGTGAGGAATTATATAGCTCTTAGGTTCGAGATAAAAACTCTTTTTCAACAACATATGTTACTTCAAAATCTCTGACAGTAATCGCGATTGGTTGTGGGTTCAATTTCATCGCGGAAGAATGATCATAATTTAATAATTTTCATTTCTAAGCTTTGATGAAGGAGATAAAGGGGGCGTTAAGCTCACTACCTCAACACGCAATGTTCCCAATTTAGGCGGAAAGTGGAGAGAGGAGTGTACTGATACTAGGTTCTCTCTGACAACCTTGTAATATTTTCCTAGTAAAACTTAAAATTTGCTAACTTTAAAGGTAAAAGTTCGAACTGTTTCTAACTTAACCTAAGATTTACCATGACATGACAAGATTTACCATGACAGACATGGCATAGAAGTACCACTAAAGTTTCACCAAGTTTGAAATAAATAATGATCAAATAACAATTCGAACTTTTACCATTAATATTAGTAAATATCAATCATTACTAGATAATTTTAGAATTTATCATAGTTTGGGTTTATCTATTTATAACAGTTGTCCTTGTTATAACGGCATCACTATATATCCAAAGGTTGTGAAAGTTAACAGATACTTATTAATTATTAAATAAGTTGTAGGCTTTTTCCAATATTCTCATCATAATAAAAAAGAGTTTCTCCTAAAAATATACTTTAATATATACTAAATTGGCTTTACTAACCCGCATTGGTCCAGCTGTCAGAATTTCAAACTCAAAATACCACTTCCCTGAACTAACGGCGTAGTTCTTCTCGGCTCTGTACGTTCTAAATTCCGCTTGTTTTTGTTTCGACGCTTCCGCCAATAACGCTGAAAAAGTGTATTTTCAAGACATTTGTATGTAAGCTTTTTAGTCATGTCGATTCTTTTGGTTGAGTCTGAGTCTATGAGTTAAGTTAAATCTTTTAAGTTTAGTAGGAGTTTGCCAGTCATCTTACTGTTTAACAAATTTTAAAATAGTAGAAATATTTTAAAAATATCGAAGGCACAATACTAAAATAAGAACCAACTTCGCGTTTATTTAGACATTTACTATTAACGGACAGACTCATTTTATAATTCGTCAATAGATTAATGCCAACTTCATAGATGCATTATTAATAAAAATAATTTCACAAGTAGTATTGAGACCTACAATCGAACTGCGCTGTGAATTCACCTCGCTTAGATAAAAGATTATATTATAAAAATATAAATTGTATAACTAAACTAGCTGTTTCCGGGACTTCGTCCGTGGCTAAAAGTAACCTAAGTTACTCCTTATTACATTAGCTATCTGCAAAGTAAAGCCGGAATAAGCAGACAGATATCAAAAATCTTATTTTGTCATAATTCTATTGTTTGTTATTTTGGTATTGGCACCGTGTATAAATCGATATATTGTTACAAACAACTAATACACAACAAATAATAATAATATTACAAACAGGCAATCCAATTTTATTTATATACTTAACTTTTTTTCTATGAAACTGAGGCCGCTATCTATAATAACACAGTGGGATAGCATTGTTGGTTCGAATCCAGTCGGGGGAATGATTATATTTTACTTTCTCTGCTCTGGTAATACAAAGCACCGCGTTGAGGCACGAATATTGGCGAAAAGTGAAGAATTGAGTGTCTTGACACTAGGTTCTCTCTGACTACCCTGTTATGTGACAAAAAGTGTGAAGCTGAAAAAAAATTAAATAAACTTTGCAATAATACTTTATTTTCTTAATGTATACCTTCATGTTGTTCTCCAGTGGGCGGATCCAAATTATATCCATACACCAACAAAGTTCTGACAGTTTCTGATGCGGTGTCACGATTCGCCTTTTTTATGGCGTCATCCACTTTGGGATATGGAACTAAGTGGGGAGATCTGTGCATATCTGAATCCTGTAAAGAAAACGTTTAAAAATAAGTATATAAAATATATATTTCTTAAAATGTATGAAAATTTATGTACTGGTGTGAATATATCACTTTAAGTAAAAAGGCCGGGTTACTTTTATTTTTAATTGCAATATGGATGTTTTTCCATTTGATTCAAACGATCAACGATATCTGGTATACCGGATTTCTGAATAAATAATTATAAATAATACTTTTGCCATTTTAAGTATGTTTTCCGAGCCAAGCCAGCAATTATGAAAATAAATTATTGAATTTATATGTCTCACGTACATAACGCAAGTGTTTATTTAAAAAAGTAATATAGTAAAAAAACGAAAATTTTCAAAATAGGTTTGAATGAATGAACTAAAAATGTACCTCGTTAAGTCCATAAGTCCACCCTTGTTGTATCCTCTCTCTTGCCCACAAGTTGTGCGTGTTTTCAGCGAGCTGGTCCACGAGCTCGTCCATTTTGGGCGTTAGCGTTACAGCGCTTAAGTCCAGTGGGGCCGGCTTGTATCCGTTGGACTGGAAAAGATAGAATAAATTATTTTTATTTATTTAATAAGTCCGTTGACGCGTCACATTCGGCGTTACCTTAGCAACGTGTGTGACACTAAATATATAGCGTTATGTTATCTTAAAATGCTGTCTAAGTAATGGTATAGCAAGCCACACTAACTTGCATGAACGGTTCGTTCGGCAGACGGACGTTGCGGATGCGCGCCGGTGGCTTGTCAAGACTTATGTAGTAGCCGAGAGCTAAAATTGTTCTACAAAAGGAAAATAATCATATTAATCATTATATATTGCATTTAAGTTAAACACTAAAGCATAAATTTACAACATATAAATAGAACTATTTTTTATTATAATGGATTTATTTTTTGTATTTCTAAATATTCTATACTAAGAACGTTCCCAACTCGGGTAAATGACTGTATTTAAATTTTTTGATTCGTCCGCTCTGGTACCTAAGATAAAGGTCGGCGTTGAGTTGTCCCACTTAACACGTAATGTTCTAGAGCTCCGACAGAAAATTCTGACCTCCCACTGCTACGCGGTGGGCAAAAGCGTAAAGTTATCAAAAAAAAACGTTTCACTTTTTTATATCTGTATGTCATTAGCTTTCTAATGACACATCAGATAAAATAATTAATTCATAATAAGTATCTGAAAATAAAATACTACAACAAAGCAAACTGACTTCAAGGTCTGCACAGCCAGTTGCACGTCGTATCGCTTCTCCGCGGGCGGCAGTCGCTCGAAGGGCACGAGGCAGGGGTGCACGCGCCGCGCGTCCTCGCGGGCCGCGCCGTAGCTCCAGCCCGCTTCGATCTATCGTTGTTCGTTTTCATTATGGCAGGAGTTGGAGAGAACCTAGTGTCGAGGCACTCCGTTCTCCGTTGCGTTGCGCTTCGTCTTAGGTACCAGAGAGGAGTAATGAAAATAGGCAATGGGATAGCGCTCGACTGTAAATGACAGTAAATCGACTCGCTCGACTGTAAATCTCTCTTGTACAACAAAGCGCATTGAATTCTTCCAATCAACGGAGAGTGGAGAACGGAATGTCATGACATTAGATTCTTTCTCCTTACTCGGGTATGTGAGGAAAATCGAAAAGCTGTTTTTTTTATTTTATGACTATGTAAATTCTAATAAAAAAATGACTGTTTGTTATTAATTAATGTTATGTTACTTAAAATGGCGCAGTGGCACAGCGTCAAACTGTTAACGCGATTGGTTGTGGGTTCGATTCCTACTCGGGGAAATGATTATATTTAAAAATATTTTTATTTCTCCGCTTTGGTGCCTAAGTCAAGTGCGGCGTTGAGTTCCTCCAGTCGACACCCAATGTCTGCAAAACACTATAAAAAGTTACCTATACTATAAAAAGTTAAGTTAGTTAGTTAATACAATACCTTGTTCATTGCCCACATCTCGTGAATATTTTCAGCTAGTTTGTCCCGAATTTGCTCAATATAAGTAGGCAATGTAATCTGAAAATGAAATAAAATTAAGTTACTATTGTACTTACATAAAAATTTACTATAATATTAAAGCGTCTTAGCTATTATGATTGTTATGTTTTTAATTATTTTTATTAGGAAAAATTCTATATCAATTATTAAACTCATCAACCTATATAGGTCGTACCTTTGTAAACTAAACATTTTAGTTTATTTTCTATGCAATTTTTCTGCAATCTATACATAAAAAAATATGCAAAAACAGTAGGTTACACGCATGTCTCCAGCACAACTGAACGGATTTGAATTGAAAGCTGAGATAGGACTTAGGTTAATTTATTTTTAGAGTACTTGATGTAGAAGTGCAATAGACCAGCTAATCTATAAGATATAAAAAAATTACGACTTAAAGTGGTTCAGCGTGATGGGTATTTTGGATAGAAAGTGTCATTAAGTCCACGCAAACGATGTCACGGGCATCTGTTAGTATATATTATAATAAATAATAAACACTCACAGACAAAGTATCCACCGGCGTTGGAACAAACGCAGTGTCGTCTTGGACTAAAGGTGGTCCAGCTAGCGCCCTCTTGGCTAAGTTGCCGAAGTAGAAGCAAGGTTCCAGGTTCAATATCTGTTGAGGCAATAACGACTCCACTAAAGGAGAGTATCCTTCAGGTGCCGCGTATCGGAGACGACCGTGTTCGCCGCCGAGGAGGAAACGGCAACTGTAAATAAATGAATCATGCAAGTCATTTCATGGAGTGTCTTGACACTAGTTTCTCTCTGCCTACCCTGTTATGTGCGAAAAAAATTGAAGCTGCTTTATATCAGAGCATATGCTGTAGTTTAGTGTGACTCTTGCACATTTTAAACGAAACTAATTTAACAAGACTGTTAGCTCTAGACTTTGCTATACCACACTGTCAGTTGTGTCCACGAACTACTATTGGATGGCCTTATCCAAAATATATTGTCCGTAACCAAATTAATGCGATTATACAAAATTGAAACTATTTTGTCAGGATTACGGTCAAAATAGTTTCATTTCACTATAAGCAGAGAGAGTAGGTTAGGGTAGTGCTTAATCCTTATGCCCCTTAAAGTCTGATCATTTTGGTAAATTGAATGACGGATTTAAAAGTTCTATACATCGCATTTTCATATTAATCTTGTCATTTTCAGAAAGGAAACCATAATGCAATAACAAAAGCACGTTACATTCAACAAAATCAATAAGGATCATTTTAAACCTGGTGTGAAACACACTTCCGAGTGGAAATCAACTTTTTTTATTAAAATTATCCCTATTTCATTGATATATTTACCACTTCAGTACTGTCTAATTAATGCAATTATTATCGTACAATATTATTTTTGGATCTTCATACTAAATGTTGGAAATGAATAAAAATATTTAAGCCTAAAATGGACTGAATAAGGGAACTGAAATAATAAAGAATAAGAAATATATAAATAAAAAACATTTAATGGAATACGTATATAAATTGAACGCAGTGGGACTCAAACTCACGCGCTCTGCTGCTGTGCCGCTAAGCCATACGTTCTACATACGTCGAAATTCTTATACGCTTATTTTTGTTATTTTTGTTATTAGCATCTCTGTATAAATTTTTACGAATTTTTGCTACCCAAAGATTATTCTACGAAAAATCGCTTAGTGTCGAATCAAGAGTGTGAATAACATTTAAAAAAAAATAATAATGCCAATACTAAAAAAATCAGGTTACACAAAAAGTTATTATGTAAAACATAAAATAATATATACCTGAGTTTGCTCGAGCAACTGATGACGGGAAAGAACATGCCTTCTAAGTTGAAGTTGGTAAATGAACCTGTGACCCTCACACCGTTAAACATGAAGTTAATTAACGGCACTGTCAAATCCAGGGCACAGCCAATGACGTCACCTTAAATTGGGTATAGATAAATTACAAGTTGTTTCTGGTTGCTTGTGCCGTTTTTAGATGTAAATAAAATATCATATCAATATATAGATATTATTATTAGAGTAAAAGGTTTTTAAGAAATATTTTTTATTTATTTTTTATTTAACGTAGCGGGTCTTGGTTTGTTTATCGTCAAGCAAAAAAAACATACTGTTTTGTAACAGTTTATAGAAAACACTATTTTTAAAAATGTCACTAATAGCCTACCTTTCCTAATAAATGGTTCTTCAGCATGAGATCTATTTACGGGCGTCTTCCTTCCCCCCGACCACAGGAAAGCGCCGTCAAAGCCAAATGAGTATAAATCATCTCCAACGCCATTACCACCCCATTTCTCACCACCACCCGGATATGGGACGTAACTGTAAAATATTCACATAATTAGTGTCTATTACATTTTAGATGTCGTTCATTTATGTAGAACTAGCGACCCGGACGCGGCTTCACTCGCGTGAAGCATATCTGTTTCGTATTTCCGGCGGCCTTTTTGTAAAACAATGTAATTCTTAGAAAAGGTGGAAAAAGTAGACTATGCTCATCATCTAAAGTATCTCTATATAACATTTCATCACAGTCGGTTCAGGGGCTTGGCCGTGATTACGTCACAGACAGAAAACAGAGTTACTTTCACGTTTATAATAATATTATGGATTATATAAATTATTTCTATTTCTATATTTAATAATTTCGGCTATAAGATGTAAAGAATCGTTTATTTTTGTTCTTGTAAAGATTTCAGGTTATCCCTTATTAGTGCCTTATTATACACTACCCAAGGAAACTACAAAAAATTAAAATTACTTTACTTGCCAAATTGACACTCTATTATATATATATATATATAATAACTTATAACAGTTAACCATAACTGCTTGGAAATATGTCGTATCTTTCCCTTCCTGTTTGATAATTTCCTGTAAACTATATGAACCTTAAGACATTTGTGCTGTCTTAGCTATAAATAATAATCGATGAATCAACAATATTTTAATAAGTACTTTAAAACATATTTGTAACACTATATTACTTAAATCTTAGCCCAAAAAGACATATTTAGAAAACGTATAAAAAATTGAACGCAGCGGGATTTGAACCCGCGCCTCTTGAAAACCGTTCAAGCGGTCTGACCGCTACGTTGAAATTAATTAAATTACCTTCAACGTAGATTTTTAGACGTTTTCTAAATTTGTCTTTTTCAATTTCCTTAGTGTGGGAATAACACTTTAAAAAATGTTAAAATATATAAATCTTAGCCCCCAACTTGAAGCTTATTTACATTCTGGGTCGAGGTTCAAAACACCCGAAAAGGATTATAAATAAACAAAATTTTAATATTAATTATTAACACTAAGCGAAAACTATAAAGAAGAAAAATGAGAAACGGTGAAATTTGCCTCATACAATATTATCTTACCCAGAATTATTAGCCCAACCAATTCTCAAATGCGGTATCATATGAGTAGTCTTCTCGATGTGATCCATCGTGACTTCGAAATACCACTTCTGGTACACTGCGGAACCTTCCACACGCCCCACGAAAATGTTTGGTCGGACGCTATAATATTAATAAAAGATTATTAATAAAAGAATAACAACATTATTTTTTATATTTGAGCCTGCATCATATCTATAAATCATATATTCTTAAAATATGCCAATTCTAAACTACTTCGTCCCTTTCTTTTCTATATATATATAGAAAATATATATTATTTTCATTTCTCCACTCTGGTACCTAAGACGTTGCAGCGGTGTCGAGTTCCACCACTCAACACGCAATGCCTCAAATTCAGGCGAAAAGTGCAGAGGGGAGTGTCGCGGCAGTAGGTTCTCCCTGACTGCTGCTGCTGCTATGAGGGAAAAAGCGTGAAGCTGTATATAAACCAATTAAAAGCACATTACCTAGAAACATGATCGACCAGCTGCGTCTGCAGCAACAAGTTCTTGCCGGGCAGCAAGTAGTCGCATATGTTGTTCTGCGACGAGCGCACCGCGACGCCGTTACCGACGCAGAGGGAACACAGCACGTCCAGGACTTTTGGGTCTCTGCCGTGTTTTTCTAGTAGGGATATTATCACTTTGATATGTTCATCCTGTAAGTTAGATTTTATTGGGTAATTAGAAAAGATAGTAATTTATGAAGTTTTTTTAACATTTTTTAAAGTGTTATTCCCACACTTAGGAAATTGAAAAGACATATTTAGAAAACGTATAAACATTTGAACGCAGCGGGATAGCGCCTCTTGAAAACCGTCGAAGCCTCTTGAAAACTTTTTTAAATATGTCTTTTTCAAATGATGAAGTTCATAAATTAAAAAGTTACAACCATTTAAATAATACATTTAAACAAAATTTGTGATTTAAATGAGAACGCGGGCGAAAAAACTAAACAGTTTTGTCATGTAGTCCAGGTGAAGCCGCCAGCGGAACACTACTATACAATATATTTTATATATTGGTAAAAGTATTATTTGAAATAGCAGTATAGATGACGTAGCATTTATAATATGTATATATTAAGTAACAAAATGTAGTCAAAAATCTTAAAAGCAATATAAAAGTAGCATACCCTCATCATATTCAGAGCCTCCGGCGAGTCGATGAGCACGCAGTGCAGCACGTCCAGCATGCCCGTGCCCTCGCCTGACGCTTGCGAGCCGAGGCGCGAGAACAGCCAGTTCAAGCGGTTGGAGTTCGCGAATTGCGCGCAGTTCGTGTGGTTGCCTTTTATTATGGCCGCTACAGAATCATTTACGATTAGTCAACTCGTCTCATTTATGGTACAATTGGTGATAAATGTATATTATATTTATATTTATTTTATTTTAGGTTGGGAGAACCTAGTGTCAAGTCCCTAAGTTCTCTTTTTTTTATGACATGACATGGATAAATATTTGATCGTAGCAGAATTCGAACCCTTGACTCTACGAAACCATCGAAATGCTCTTGAATGAATACAATAACGAATGGTGTACATAAGTGCATTGTTAAAGGTAATATCTAACAATAATTTTGAATTCAAATCCTATTTTCTACGAATATTAATTGAATAGTGTACAACAAACAGTGAACGAAGTACTATCGTTGAACACAATCTGCAAAAAATCTTTAAAAGTAGTATTATCAACTTACCCAACAACTGGTATAAGTATACAGATATCATATCCCAACTCTGTCCAGATTCGTCGCCAGCAAGAAAACCAGCGAGGAAACCTTGTGACGTAATGACGTTGATTTTGTCTATTGCTTCTAAGATCAGGTTGAGGATGCCTTCCTCTTGGAACAAGTCCTGCCTGTTGCGGAGCGCTCGGAATTTGTTTTGTTTCTCTTCGTGTTCTATGTCAAGATAAAGAGTGTTATGAAAATATAATTCTATACTGAGATATATATATATATATATATATTATTGAGTTTTATAAATGTAATATATTAAAAAGAATAAATGGAAAAACATCTACTGCTCAATAGTTTTAGACGTTATGGATAGGAGCCATTAAACTATAGGTATTTTAATTTTAATATAAAATAGGGAGGGCAGACATAATTTTATATCAAGACACTCTAGTTAGTATATTACTTATTGATAATTTTATACCCATATCCTCATCAGGTTGTGCGAAGTAATTGATCAAATCTTCCAAACACATGACCATCTCTCCCAAATTAACAGACGCGAAAAACATAGAGTGGCGTCTGTTCTCTTGTAGCGTTTCAAGGCCACTGGAATTAAGTTTTTAAATTGAGTATGCAAAAGAAATCCTTATTAATTCCTTAATTATATATGAGATATTTTGTAATAAATTAACCGGAATATAAATAAAAAATTTATACTTCGAATATTTTTTTATATTAAGTCTTATTAATTTTTTTTGTAATTTGTATAAAAGTTTTTGAATAATAAATAAATTCCAAAAACAGTCAATGTAATCAAAGTTTACATTTTCTTTTGTCAATTTAATTGTTAGTCGGAGTTTAAATAAATACTATAATACCACAAAAGATTTTAAATATTTTTATACTGAAAGTTAAAAAAAAATATTTGAAAGAATGGTGGTATCTATTTTTTAGTATTATATATTTTTATACGATTATCAAAAATGGTTTTCATTTCCTAAGTCTGTGAATGAACTAATGTAACAACTACTGTGTGTCCTGTAAATAAATAAATGTGAAATAAATACTTAGTCTGGTCATAAATACTGTTATAATTAAAAATAAAATAAAATATTACTTTTGAATTTGGAATCTGTATTTTTTATAAGATTGTTCATTGTTTTCTTATTTTTGTGACAATACATTTTAAAAAAATTTGTGATATTAAAATAAAGCGGGGTGATAAAGGTGACCGAATCGCTGTGATTGCATTACATTAAGTAGAATTGGTGCCAAATACCATTTTCAAATTACTTCATGTGCTTGTCATTAGTCAAATGTTTGTGTACCAGACTATTAATAGGTACATTGAAACCTCCTCTGTTTGTGACAAAAAAGATCTGACTATCCTCGTAGTGTTTGTACCATGAGGCGATCTTAGCAGTAAGGGAAAGAATTTGAAGAAATCCTGTCCGAAAGCAAAATACCTTTTCTCGGGAGATGAAGATAGCACCTAGAACCATATCGCGTATTTTATAAGATGACTCAGGACTTGCAGCCTATAAGAGACGCAATGGCCTATTTTTGACTGCTAATATAAAAAAAGGATAGGGTGGTCAAATCGAAACACCTACTTAAGCGGTACGCAAAAGGAGGTCTTAGAAAAAAATTGTTTGCAGATGAGAATTTTTTGACAATTGAGCAATACAAACAAAATGACCATATTTATGCTGAAAGCTCTGAAGAAACTTCCCAATTAGTCAACAGAGTACAACGTCGGCATTATTCGATTACAGGGATGGTTTGGTAGGGTGTTAGCTATGAAGGAGTGACTGAGCCATATTTTTGGAAAAAGGTGTCAAAACATCGGCACAAATGTATTAGAGAAAGTAGTTAAGCCCCTTAACTACACCATGTTCAATAATCAAGAAGCAAGACTCGGCGCCGGGTCATAAAGGTCGATCCACCCAATCTTGGTTAGAAATGAATGTTCTGGACTTCATCAAAGCTGAAGACTGGCCGTCATCTAGTCCTGATCTTAATCCACTGGATTATGATTTATGGACAGTTTTAGAAAGTAACGATTGCTCTTTTAAAATATGTAATATTTTAATTTATCATGGCTATAACTGGCTTCGTTTAAAGGACTGTATTGCAGCCAATAGAGACCACTTCGAATAAGCTTTATATATTTTTAATGGTTGTATTTTTAATGTATTAAGCTAACACACTGTAATAGTAATAAATATTACGTACAATAAGAAAACTTTGGTTTTGTTTGTAACAATATTTATGGCAAGACTAAATACATATAAGGTTTTGAAATACTTACTTTATGAATTTAGTGAATAACGATGAACATTTCCTTATAACCCTGGCAGTTCTAGACTCTTCTTCCTGAGACCTAGAGAAGTCCAAACCGTCGTCCATTTTGCCTTCTTCGTGTAATATAGCTTGTTTCTCTTCAACTTTACCCACGCCTTTCTTCTTTGTTTCATATGACTGTAAAAATAGACGTATATTACATAAATATTTTTTCTTCAGTCAGAGAGAACCCAATCTCAAGACACTCCACTCTCCACTTTCAGCCCAAATTGGAGACATTACATTGAGTGGTGGAACTAAATAACGCGCTTTTCGCGTTGCCTTCTTGTCACCAAAGTCGTCAAAAAATCGAACCCACAACCATCGCACATACGACGGCTTTAAGGAATTACATGAATATGAAATGTACAATTAAATGTGATGTTAAATTTTACACTTCTACAATTTTGCTGATGACATTTGTTTTATCTTTATATATGTCAGAGTCTTTTTGCGTATAGCTCAAGATACTTTAGTCACAAGGCATTAAATATTGGGCGGTGAACATAAATCATCTTTATGTAAAAATATACATAATTATAATAAATATAATGCTTTAATAAACTTTGGAATCATAAGTATTGCCCATTTTGAGTGTGAGAAAGTCTTGCTATATTAAAATACCAGAGTTAATGAGATGAATTGCTAAGACGAGAATATAGATTATTAAGATAATTAGTATATATATAACTTTACGTTATTGAATGACTGGCAGACGAATAGACGTAACTTCCGGACGTAGAAAGATGAAACTTGGCATGTACGTTTCTTGGTGATAAAGGATATTTAGAAATTTAAAGTCCAATTTAAATATATAACTAAAAGCTTACCTTATAAGACAACCAAAGTCCAGTCTCAGAATGTTGTACAATAACAGTAGAGTCACCATACTTGATGATGGGAGCGCCGATAACTTCCAGATCCTTGTCTTCCAGTACCACTTTCTGATCATCTTTCTCTTGGCGAAGGCAGAAGGCACAAGACGCAGTGGTGGCTTCTTCTCTGTTATGATAAATTAAGCTTTTAATAAATAATCCATACTATTACTATTATATTATAATAAACTACTAATTTATTAATATTATAAATGTCTGTGACGTAATCACGGCCAAACCGCTGAACCGATTGTCATGAAATTTTATTAATACATGAGGTTTTTAGGATACACAAAGGCCGGAACGAAAATCCGAAACATCTGTAGTTCTCGCGGGCGAAGCCACGAGCGAGTAACTAGTTATTTATACAAATAATAAATACTTTTAAGTGAATAATAATTGATGTGTTTAATTAATACTCAGTCTAAAAAATTTGCAACTTACTTAGTTATGTAAATAGTACATCTTGAATGTTCATATTTAAAAGAAATTAATTTCCATGTATTTTTATGGTTGGCAGAAATATTTTACTCTAAGGCCTGTAAGGTGCCTCACCTATCGAGTCGCAGTGGGACAGCGTCCGACTGTAAACACGATGGCAGTGGATTCAATCCTATACTTAAGGAAATTATTATAATTTTCATTTCACCTCTTCAATAAGACAAATTTTCGAGCGGCAATATCAAAAACGGAATATCTTGACACTAAGTTCTCTCTGATACCCTGCTATGGGGCGTAAACCGTGGAACCGCAATTTTTTTTTAATTAAAAGCCAACATACCTGCTAACTAAGTACAGTTCATTTTGATCATTCACACCGAGATATCGTCCAGTAGTAATATGCCGGATTCGCATGGGATGGTACCAGTTGATGAATCCTCCCGCCCATTTTGTTCTCGCTAGTTCTAAACGCCAGAGAGAACGCGCTTGCGACATCACTGAGCCGCCTTCGTAGACTACGATACTGGAATATTCAAGTTTTATATATTTTAAAACACTTATAATAATTAAACACGATTGTTTGACGATTGTTTGACGATTATTGCAGAGATCTTAATGCAAATGGGCTTTATTAGTATATTATTAATAACCATATTATAGTAATATTGACATGGATGAAGGGGAAACGTATGTAACGTATTAAAATATTTAGGCCATAATAGTGCAGTGCAGAAGGAGTATGAAATTTGGTAATTTCGCGTACTTTTACATAGAGAAAATGTAAAGAGGTAATATTTTTCAAAGTACATTAATAAAATAGATATAACACACACTACCATATATTTGACATACACGTCGCTAAGGCAACGCGTATTTTACTCGTCATCGAGGCCACTAGTGTATAAAAAAGAACATTTTATATTCAAGGTTTCTAAAAGTGATATACGCGATACAAAGAAAAATACATTTTCAACACAAAGCATACAAACATCGCTATTTACAAAGCGAGCGGAACAAGTGCTTCTTTTGTTGTATATGCAATTACTTTGACTACATGACTACTAGTCTACTGCAGGAGAATACTTTAAATGTTTTATTTTAGAAACCAATTTAAAAATTTGAAAAACAATTTCTTTTAAATATAAATTTAAAAGAAATTCCTGTCAGAAAAGAAAAGGCTGTCAGATTGGTCTTGGAGCCTTACAAGTATTTTTTGGTCTCATAAAATTGGTAGAAACGTAAATATATTTTAAAAAACATTTTTAAGTAAGCGTATAAATATTTAAACGCAGCGGATCTCGAACCTGCGCCCATTAGAAACCGTACACACGCAGTAACCGTTAAACCAAATGCTTCAAATTTTTATACGCTTCTCATACCCTAAGTATGTCAATAACACTTTATAAATGTTCAAATATTTAAATCCGATCTCTACTATAGTTTAAATGCATATATAATTAAAATTAAAATAATTCATAGTATAATTTTAAGGCATATAAGAACCGTTATTAAATATACTATACAAAATTTTATTTTATATGTATGTATAGTTTAAAGCAATCTAAAACCAATACGCTTAAAATTTATTTTTCGTTATTGTGGTAATCCTGGTAAGGACATGTTCTTGGATGATGAAAATATGAAAATTTTATGAATATGAAATATGAATATGAAAATTGAAATTTTCATCAATATATATATCTATCTCTATCAATATATATGTCTATATTTCATCAATATATATATGTCTATATATAGACTATGTCTATATATGATGTAGCCTAATAAAAACATATAAAGGAAAGCTTTACTATCAAAAAAACACTTATAAATATATACAGATGAAGTTAATAAAAACAAAAATATAATGATACAAAGTACCATAATTGTGGGTTCGATTCCCACTCGAAGAAATGATTACATATAATCAATTTTCATTTGTCTGCTCTGGCAATACAAAGCGTGAGTTCCTCTACATAACACCAAATTCCTCGAGTCTTAACACTATATTTCCTTTGAGTACCCTGCTCTGCGGAAAAAAAGGGAAGCTGAAAAAGACATATTTAGCAAAACGTATAAAAATTTTAACGCAGCGGGATTTGAACCCACGCCTCTTGAAAACCGTTCAAGCGCTCTGACCGCTAAACCCCATGTAGAACACCAATGTAGAACGCATGGTATAGCGGTCAGAGCGCTTGAACGGTTTTCAAGAGGCGTGGGTTAAAATTTCACTGCGTTCAATTTTTTATACGTTTTGCTAAATATGTCTTTTTCAGCTTCCCTTTTTTTCCGCAGAGCAGGGTACTCAAAGGAAATATAGTGTTAAGACTCGAGGAATTTGGTGTTATGTAGAGGAACTCACGCTTTGTATTGCCAGAGCAGACAAATGAAAATTGATATGTATTTTTCAATTTCCTAAGTGTGCGAATAACACTTTAACAAATTAAAAAAAAAGTGGAAGCTGCAAGACAACAAAAAATCAAAAGATACTTACTTCTGTCCCCCTTCCTTACTCCAAGTGCTGGGTATAGTCAAACACTCGTCTCCACCGTGGAAGAACCTGAGTACATCGCCGCCGAAGACGTAACCCACGTACTTCATACGAGATATTCCGGTGCCGTACGGTTGCACCGACCAGTGGGTGACGTGGAACGACGCGTTCACTATGGACACTTCGTTTTCTTTTGTTGTGTGCTGGTAAAATAATGTTAGCTTACTCATCTATTTGGATTGTAAAAGCTATATATTTTTTTTTATATTTAATTAATTAATAAAAGAAAATTATAATAAGTGTGTAGTGTAATAAGTTCTTTGATTTTCGCGATTATTACACATTTTGAAATGAAACTATTTTAACCGAAAAAAAATTATTTTCGAATACCAAAGTTATACGCGATTAATCCGGTTAAAATAGTTTCATTTCACAATGTGTAGTGTAGTGTATAAAAGCTGGATAGTCAGAATAAATTCAGTGTCAAGACGCGCCATTCTCCATTTTCCGTTCGAAACCGAATTATTGCGTGTTAAATCTTAGATAATTGCGCTTTGACCAAAGCAGAGATAATTCAATAAATATCAGCATTCCCCCGAATAGGGTCTGAATCTACCAATCGCGTTTATAGCCTAACCCTGTCCCAATGCCCCAATACCTCAATGCAATTATGATGGTTTTATGACGCTGGTAGACTTAATTTATTGAAAGAACTGATATAATTGATACTTAAACTTTGACTTTGCAATTCCAATTTTGTTTAATAAAAAAAACAGTTTAATATTTCATATATTTTTTTTTAACAAAATAAACTAGTACTTACCAAATATCTTTCAGTAGCAACAGATACCAGAATCAAATCATCACCCACACGCACTTTTTCACCTTCAGATCTATAACAATAAAAATAATTTTATTTTTTCATACTTTCATTCATAATATTTTTTTTATTTGAGTAGCGTTTTTTTTTTGGGTAGCAGAAATTTGTAATTTTGTAATTATCTTAGTAACAAGCATGTAAGAATTTCGACGTAGCTGGATGGAACGGATGGCTTAGCGGTCAGAGCGCTTGGACGGTTTCCAAGCGCCGCGAGTTCAAAACCCGCAACGTTCAAATATTTGTACATTTTATATATAGGTTGTTTTTTATATAAAAGTTGTATAAAAAATGTATGACTTTTGAAATTCCATATATCCGAGATTAGAACACCCGTTTTGACTCTAAGCAAGGAACTAGTATTTACAAATAATATAAAATGTATTTCTATAAATAGTATAAATAGTTAGTTACTCTAAAAAAGCATTGCATACCGTCAAAACTAATTATTACTTTATTAAATTTTCCGTCCCATTGTTGGCTTTTGCAGTCGTCATAACACTTTTAGTAAAAAGAGTTTCAAAATTGCATGTCGTACATTTAGGGCACCTCATTCAATAAAGTTTAAAATTACTTGCATATTTATATATAAAACTTATTTATTTCACGGCGCAGAAATCTATTGATAAAAAACTGGCCTCTATGTTTTTGATGAATAATAATCGACATAAATATTTACGACGTGTCATTCGTAACTTTGTTCACATTGGACTTATGATTTTTGTCATTCTATTTCGATATTTTATTCCGTAGTCTATTTAGTTCATTTTGCTTGTAAAAAATATCGTTTTTTTTTCGTTACCAAGGCAGACAAAATAGAAAATTTCTACGTCCAACAATTAGGCTGTGCGTCGTTTGTCAGTCTGTCAATGAGTAAGAAACAATTACTCCACTAACAAAAACTCCATGGTTTTTTATTTTTAATTGTTATCTTTAACATTAGATATTTATCGCTAAAATCGTCTCCTTATTTGTTATAAAAGTATTTTTTTCAGAATATATTGATAATAATGTTACAATAAAATTATAGTTATTTTATACTGATTAACTGGAATACATGAATACAAAATTTGACAGAGATCCCCAATGGAAGGTTCGTGACATTCACACATAAACCATCAATCGCACTCCATCAGTGAATTGAATTGGGACTAGATTAATGCGTTACACATTTCAAATTATACGAGTAGATGCAATGCATTGATTTTCAAAATAATAAAATATCTATTATATATTATTGAATCACACAATGCGGGAGTTGAAGGTAACTTAAAGTAGTATCACAAATTACAAATCATATCGACGGAATAAAGAAAAAATATATAATTATTTTATATGTGAAAATATTCGATATTCTCCATTTTAAGAGATATGTACTTATACATTTAAATTAGTCAGGTTCAAAATCAGCAGAAATAATTAGAAAAGAAAATCCGAAAAAAAATTAAAAAGGAATATAAATTTTATTTTGGTTTTGGGCTCTATTACATTGATAAATAACCTCAATATTTTTTTATTCATATATCTTTATTATACGTATAGATTTTAAAGAAACCTTTTACCTCTGCTTACTAGCGGGGTGGAGCGTCCACCAACACGCCTCGCCCTTAGAATGCTCCTGCAGGCCGACATCAAAGGCCAACTTATCTTGAGACGACGACGTCGATAAGCACGCCAAGTACTGAAATTAAATAATCTCGTCATTTTTTGTGGCTTTAATAAGATAGGGCAATATACCATAGAAATATACAAAGTATTTTTATGATTTTCTCAACGCAGTGAGATGTAGGTAAGTAGTCCGTTAAGCTTAGCTGGTCTAAATTTACTTAGAATAATAAAATAAGTTATAAATACTATTTATCAATGTAATATAACAAAAAAACGTCATTTGTTACAATAGAAATAGAAATTATATTTTTTTTTGTATGTTTGGAATCTTTCATATTTTGGAACCTTTCTTCATCTATTCTTCCATTTATTCGTGGACCCTGTGTATTGAGTTGCAACATATATTTCCAAAACCAAACGTTCTACATCTGGGTATATCGAAATTCTTATACGCTTATTGCAATTTTTTTTTGTTGTTAGCATCTCTGTAGAGAGATTTCTACAAATTTCCGCTATAGAAAGATTATTTCATATCCAAAGTGTGAGAATAATACTTTATAAATCAAAATCAATTCAATTTAAAATTTATATATTTTCCCAATTAATATTTCTTATTTGCGCTACATTAGCGTTTATACATATACTATTAATACACACACGCACACACACATACTTCGCCACGATGGCTTCGAGAACAGAATACAATAAAATTTTATCTTTTACAGTCGAAACTGCGGGACATAAAAAAGAAATAGCAATAGTATGGCACGGGTCATTAAGTAAACGCAAACGAAGTTGGGGGTGGCAACTATTTTCAAATAACGCGTGCTTAAAATATCAATAGAAATGTAAAATTTTTGGAGATGCCGGCGTTAAAAAAATATATGTATATATATACGAGTATATATAAAATCTAGGATCCCTGGACGATAACATAAATGTTTCGTTTAGTTTACCAATTGGTTTTGCATAGTAAATAACTAATTATAATAATAAATAAAAAAAAATAGTAATATAGTGAAATCTAGTGATAAAATGCCAAATGGTCGTAAATCGGCTTGTATGTAAGAAACACAGAGTAAAGAAATGCATTTAACGCTAAAATTATCTTGTATCAAGTAAAATATATTTTTGTTAGATTATACAATATTTAAGCTTATTAATAATTTATTTATTTATTAGTAATTATTTATTTATTATAATTTAAAAAAGGCAAGCCGGTAGGAACGTGTAATATGGACACTTCGCCACTGTAAAGTATGCTATTCGTACTATTTACTTCATAATCTAAGGTTTGCGCATTGCAGATATTGAAATTCAAGTCACACATTGTATTTCGCAAAACAATAAATGAATTCAAATGCACTTTATATAAAAGTACTATTATTTAATGAATTTTAAAACGATTGCTTTTTTTGAAATCAAACTATTTTTAACAGGATTAATCGCGTATAATATTGGTATTCGAAAATACAATTTTGAACCCGACGTTTCGAACACTTTACAGTAGTCCGTGGTCACAGGTAGACTGAGGTGGCACTTGTCTGTCATTTGATACAATTATTATCTTAAACTACCGGCAACGATTTCTTAGTTGCCTCGCGTACTGCCCTGGATTCTTGCAAAATGAGCTTACTGTATCTTGCTATCTGGTGTGATAGGATTGAGACTTCTAAGTTTTCAGTATTGGGTCCCAGTTGGTAGAAAGTTTCTTGCGAATCATTCTTGGGATATATCCTTTTTCCCTAGCGAGAATATGAGGTTTATCAAACCTGATGTAATGGTTGGTTTTATCCGTTGTATGCTCACACACAGCTGACTTCGACACACGCCCATTCTTGATATCGGAGATGTGCTCCTTCACCCTTATACCGATGCTCCTCTTTGTTCGACCAATGTAAGATAAGCCACAGTCTTTTAATGTTAAAAGAGCCAGTTCTTACTTTGATGTTAAATAAGCCAGTTCTTGAGACCAGTGAAAAGTAACATTCCTTTGCAGTGTGCTGTCAAAGAGAATCTAGTCCCAAAACACTCTTTTCTCCGCTTTTCGCCCGAATTTTAAATTGACGTGTTGAGAACTTTGTTTTAAGCGTTATAGTGGCTCTTCTTGCAAAAGAAATTACTTTGTTATGCTCATTAGAGTTACTAACGTATTTTTATATATATATATAAAAAAAAATATATAATTATAAGTTTGCATACGACTGGCGTCATGTGCGCCCTAATGGAGAAAGCTTTTAATGAAATATTGTCAATATCAATTGGATGACGTTTTACAACTTTGTCATATGTGAAATGTATTTTTTATAGCTTGACTCTTTTTTCCGCATAGAAAGGTAAACAGTAAGAACCTAGTCTTCCATTTTCCGCCCTAATTCAAGACATTTTCAACGCCGCGGTTTGTCTTATAACCAGAGCGGAGTAATAAAGATATTATAAATATAATCCTTCTAGTGGGCATCGAATCCACAACCAATAGCTTTTGCAGTCAGATGCTGTCCTGCGCCACGATAGAGACATCATTATTGGGAAATAAATTTTCAATATATCTCTCAATAAATATGACTGTCTTTAAATATTTAAAATTTAAATATTCTTCATTTTAATCTAACTTTAGTTCACTTCTTGTTGGTTTGTTTTTTTATTCATTTTTGCAACATGTTTATTTTGAAAAAAGGTTTTAAGTTACATAATTTTTTCTTTGTTTTCGTATCCTGTTCCGGCGGTGAATGTAATATAAATAGACGGACTCGAAAAAAATGTCCAATTTCAGATAAAGACATTGTATTTTAAAAAAGCTATTTCGAAAATCATAAAAATGTGTAGTTGGGCAAGAAAAACAAGATAATATATATTTTTTTAATTAAAATTTAAATATAATAATTTATCTTATTAATTAAAATACTCACCATATCACTATTGAGATGACGTAAAAGAATTGCATTGCCATATAACAATGTTCTGTGACCTGAACCAGTCCCTTTGCCCTGAAAATAAATATTATATTTCGCATGTTTCCCAAAATATGCAGTACAAAGTTACAAAGTAACACGAAAATATTGAAAATATACAAATTAAGCTATGAAAAAGAACTATTAAATCGTAAATATATACATATAATATAAAATGTTTTAATAGGGGACAAAATAGCACTGCTGTGCTATATTGGACATACCAATTGGCAGTACATTGTCTTTGGTAAAACATATGATTAAATAACTAATTTACACAATTATTAAAAAAAATAATTTTCTAATCATTTATTTTTTCGCTCTAGTATAGAAGGTAAAACGCAGCGTTGAGCTTCGCAACTCAAAGGCTGACTGCAAGGCTAAACTAAAAAATTTTTTTGCATCTTCACGCTTTTTGCTGTATAGAGTAGAGATTCTAGTGTCAAAACACCCTTTTCTCCACTTTTCGCCCGAATTTGAGACATTGCGTCGCGAAACCCAACTTGTTCACCAGAGCGGACAAACAAATAAAATTTTTTGGTGATTTTAATAAATAGGATTCAAATTAACAACCAATTGCGGTTACAGTCAGACACTGTCCCACTGCGCCACGATGGCCTTAGTTATTTAGTAATTAATAAAATAAAAAAATTCATGCTCAAAAATACATTTAAATAATTTTTAAATATTATTTGAATTAAGTTTTCATGCGTTTGCATAATCTATGCATCTATAAGTTTATAAAGCTGTAAAACTCTATTCAATTTATAAAATAATATTAGTATATTAAATTAAAAAATAAAGTGTTAAATGTACTAGATATAATAGTGTATTTTTTTATTATTTTAAAATATGTAATAACTGATTCATGTGTAAAATAATCTTTCAATTAAATTAGCTTAATGAAATAAAGCTGAAAAAATAACCTTTAAAAACTTATGAAGGTCTTAATGACTGAAACATATATTTATCTAATTTAAATAATTGAAGTAAGTTCATATAATATTTATAAGACTCCAATATTTTATATTGTAAAAATAAAATTATGATCGATTTCCAACATAATTAGTGTAAATCGATTGAAACAAATATGAATGTTACGAAAAAAAATGGGTTTAGCGACAAAACGAAAAATTTTGAATAATCACTTTTGTCAGTCACGAAACGAAGAATGTGACTCCAAAGTCATGCAAAGCGTCACTACGAGAAATATCTTGGAAAACATAATATGGAAAATAATAGAAATATTCTGTGGAAAAGTTTTGCGGAAATCTTTTAGATATAACTCGTTGCGACTGTAGTTGTTACCGATATTTCATATATTCATATACTCACTAATAAGTTTTCTTTGCCCTGTAAAATTTAAATACGATGCTAGTATGTAAAAAGGGTAATATTATTCACAAATGAACACATTTATGTTAATTACGATATTACAGTATATAGAGACGATTTGCTTCTTGAAACCTTTATAATAAATATAAATACTCGTAAGATAGATTATATGAATTTTCCAACATGTTCTTGTAAAAAAAAAATGTTGAATACAAACTATTAAAAAAACATACAACATATATTCGAACACAGTATACAACATGTTAGAAAATTACAATCTTTGTTTTAACAATATATAAGACAAATTTTAGTTGAAATATTCATTGAAAATTATTTTAAAGGCAACAGTAATATAAGGAGAGGTGTTCAAATGTTAAGTTTACTTCATTTACATGTCGTATTTAAGGAGAAAATTCCAAAAATACTTACAGTTTCCGAGCCGGCGGCAGTGACCAACTCTTGTAGAGCCCTCACCGACAACGCCTGGAAAGAAAAATGTTAATATTATTCTTATTTTGCTTTACGCTTTATCCCGCATAACTGCGTAGGCAGAGAGAACCTAGTGTCAAAACACTCAGTTTTCCGCTTTCCACCTTAATTCAAGACACCGAGTTGAGAGAAGGAACTCAATGCCGCCCTTTATCTTACCAGAGAGGGGGAATTATAATCTATACATATAATAAAAATGTAACTGATCGTGGTCTGTACATCTGTACGTGGAAGATATTTGAGAAAAAACATTATTGAGGGCATTTATCAATGTAATAGAACCCAAAAGAGTGATATTTATTTTCTTCTCTGTTTGTCTGTGTGTTTGTGCACGCTTATCTCAGAACCGACTAAACTGATTTAAATGCAGTTTTGATTATTGTATTGTGATAAAAATTCTTTAACATTTAGTGTTGTGTTCAATCGGTTTAAAAATAAAAAAGTTAGAAACATTTAAATTATACATTTAAGCAGTTTGTGATCTAAGTGAGAACGTGGGCAGGTAATAATACGCTAGTAATTTAAATATAATCATTCTTTCTAGTGGGAATCGGACCCACAGCCAATCGAGTATACAGTCAGTCTCTGTTATAAAAATATGAATTACCTATTTTTAGAAAATATAAAAATGTTAACATAGCGGGATTGTAATTTGTGTCTCTTGTAAACGTCCAAGCGCTTAAACCGCTCACTTATACGTTCTACATCCAGCGACTTTAAAGCGACTTTAAAGCAATAAGCGTTGAAATAATCTTTAGGTAGATCAAATTTATAAAAAATTCTTTTAGTTTTAGTTTATTAGAAGTTCGACGTAGCTGCGAGTTTCAGGAGAACGCGGGTTTAAATCCTGGTACGTTTAAATTATTATACGTTTTATAAAAATGATTTTCAAATCCTAAGTGTGTCAATAACCCTAAAAATATGTATATTAATACCTATATTATAAACGCGAAAGTTACTGGGTCTGTCTGCCTGTGACATCATCACCAAAACCGCTGAACCGATTGTGATAAAATTTTATATTTTATTTAGATGTTGGGATGATCATTTCTTCCATTTTTTACGTTATTCCAGGAATTTCATTGTTTTACGAAAAGGCCGCCGCTAGTATATTCCAATTTTAAATTTGTAAGTAGCAGAATTACAAGAAATGTAATATTTTATATTAGCTACTAGATTTCTAGATACACTCTACAAGTGCATCCAAATTCAAGTCACGTACATTTTCAACTATTTCTGAGTAAAAACACCACGCTTTCCTACTAAAATAGCATAACATTACTAAATGAGACATCTTTTTTAATACTATATATTTTAAGCTTGTGCTTTGACCGGTTTTGTCAGCTAAATAGATTTAAGGAGACCTAGGAAATATATAGTTTTAAATACGTTAGGCTTTATATGTTTTTTTTAATGTACATGCCGTGTTTTGTAGATATAAATAATTTGGTGGCTTTGTACATTTCGTATATATATTTTGTATATCTATTCGTAGTGGACTAAATTATTTTAATATCTTTTTTGTGTTAGTGTAATGGGTTGCTTCAGGGTCTTTCAGTTTCTGTCATATATACTGTTACAGACTTCTAATTTCAAGACCGGAAATATTATGTATTTTTATAAACTTCAATGCTATTATATATTAGTCAGTACGAGTACTTCAATTGATTCACTTTCAGCTTCGATTTATAGTTATTAATTTAATACGATTAGAGATAAAATAGTACAAAAGTCGGTAAAATATGGCATTGAGAGATAGACGTCGTACAGTGAATTGCTGTAAAACAAGTGATAATAAAGTTATATAGACGTGGTATAGATGTATGTATATATATATATATATATATATATATATATATATATATATAATTTTTCTGAGGAATTGAGTGAGTTACACTGAAATGTTTCTTCTCTTGGTGTGTTGGGGTGTAAGTGTTTAACAGTACTATAAAGTGGTAATGAATTAACAGTATTAGAACAGATGTAACCCCTAAAAGTGAGTTGACTTTTTATTATAACATCCATCAACACTACAACACAAAGCATCTCGTGACGTTAAAATTGTATATCCTTTTATACATACTAGACAATAGATATATTATAATATATGACGACCATATAGACCAGTTGACGCGTAAAATTCACGTTTCCATAGCAACGTGCATGCCAAATACATGGATTTTCATTTAATCTATTTCTGTTAATTTTCCACATACTTGACAGATGCTTTTTAGAAAAAACAGATGATTTTTTTCTTCATTTCATACGCTTCATATAATAATTTACCTGATAATAAATAATAATTTACCTGTTCAATAACAAACACGCACTGAGATAGATCCGGCGGTATGTTCTTGTCGGCGATGTTTTCTAAGAAGCAGTGTCGGTTGCCGAAACCCTCAGCTGCCAGACAAACGCGTTCGCCTGTCGCTGTGCATGACAAGCACACCATGTCTTCCTGTGAATAGAAATAGAAATTTATAAATAGTTATATAAAAAGCACTAGTTACAAGAAAATCATAACGGATATACTATATTCCTATAGAGATATGATTATTACAAATATTTTGAGCCCCAAAATTAATGCTGGGTACTAAATTCTAGGGATAGTCAAAAATAATTTTAATTTGAAAAACCTTAAAAAATACGATTTAATTTTGAAATTAACTATTTTTAAACGGATTAATTGCGTATTATATTGGGATTCGAAAGTACATTTTAGAACCCCAAATTTCGAACACTTTACAGTAATCCGTTGTTACAGGTAGGTCCCTGTGACCACGGACTACTAGAAAAGTTAAAAAGTTAAAAGCTCGTTCATTCCGATCGTCTTGGCAACGATATCCAGTTTATGCTGAGCAATGCAATGCCAATTTCAAAAACATCTGACGGCAAGCAGTCAAAATAGCGTTTCAAAATTTATTTAATTTGGAGATAGATATAGAAAAAAAAATAATAAGCTTATTTAGAAAACGCTCAAAAATTTTGAACGCAGCGGGATTTGAACCCGCGCCTCTAGAAAACCGTTCAAGTTTTCAAAAGGTGCGGGTTCAAATCCCGCTGCGTTCAAAATTTTTATACGTTTTCTAAATATGTCTTTTTCGATTTCCTAAGTGAACGAATAACACTTTAAAAAATGTTAAAAGAAAATGATAAACTTGCTATACCTTACGTTATAGCAATCATTTCTATTATCTATTATTATATATTAAAAATGTATCTAAACAGTTTTTCAATGACATATGTATGTATATGTTGAAAAAAAAATATTCTGTTCGTAAAAGATCCTGCTATTTAAGGAAAATTGAGCAATTTGTACCCAATATTTTCCTTCTCATTTCATATCCGTACCCGAGGTACATTTTATTGTTTAAATAAAATATATATCTCATATATTGCGTCAGCAGATATGATAGACTTGGGTCTAAAATAATAGTAGCATATAAAAAATAGATATTGTTCAACAGCAGTTCTGTTTTTAACAAAAAATAAAAATTGTCACTTTATGTAAGAAAAATTGATTATAAAAGTTATGTCATTTCTATAGAAATATAATGATTATTATTTTTGAAACTCCTTATTCTTATTGCACTTTAAAAAAATCAATACAATTCACATTGCAGAAATTGAGTGAGCAACGGTGGACTTATCTCTAAAACCGATTTCTTCCAGCCAACCTGTGGAAGTGGGTGAAGGCAATACAGCGGGATAGCAGTACTATGCAATAAATAAACACGATTAAATTTTAAGTGAAACATATTACTTATATAAAATATATGTATACATATTTGAACATATACATAAATACATACATACCTATTCGAATACATATATAATATACCTATATAAACAATAATAAATATAAAATAAGAGTAATATGGTTAGGTCATTTTATTGATAAGTGCTGTCTGATTTCGAAATTAAATATTTTTTTAATGAGGACTTAAAAGATAGAATTGAGGGGCTTTTCTGGATAGATTTGGGGAGTTTGTTCCAAAGTACTGTAGCATGTACAAAAAAGGACTTTTGCAGGAATCTTAATATTGAATGAAATGAAAAAGCCTCTCAAGTCCACTCAACATCGTCTTTTGACTTATCAAAGCGGGCAAATGAAAATATACTAGCATATGTAGCTTAGCATTTTTTCTCTTATCAGGATTTGTAAAGAGAAACTACTTTCTAAACGAAATAATTTCAATATGATTATCTCCCTGAATGGCCATCTAATCCACAGTCAGTCGCGTTTCAGTCAAACGTGGCCCCACAGAGTCATGTTTATTACATGAACGTACACGACCATTTTTATTGAAATAACAACAAAATATTACAATTTTTATAGTATGTCTCTTTATTTATATATATTAGCATTGTATATCTCTTATGTTCTACATACCAATATATCTTCTAAGGGATGAAATGGCTATTTAGCCTATCTATCTTACCCACTTACCCTAGTTTGTAGGCAAAAAAGAGAATAGAGAACTTAAAAGCCTGACGCTATAATTTTTTTTTAAATGACATTTAAAAAACTTTTATACTATGTGTATTATTTTATACTATACTTTCCAAACTATTCTATACATACTAATATTATAACTTGTTTGATTCTGACATCTTCACGGTGAAATGGATGAAACATAGGCAAAATTTTTCTCATTTTTTTTTTTGTTTTTTGTTGAATTTCATTATTTTTACGAAAAGACCGCCGAAACTACGAATGAGCTACGTGATACTACGAGATACTACGAGAGAGCAACTAGTTCACGCGGGCGAAGGCGCGAGCGGGTCGCTAGAGCTTATTATTCAAAATTAATATTTTTAAAATACTAAAGGGCTTGAATATTAAAAGAATTCAATTGAACTTTGCTTTCTTTTATATATGTGAAGTTCATTCCCGTTTATGTTTGCTGGCCTTAATCGAATACAAAATGACGAAAACGATTGATGGCGCAAGGGTTGTCGCGTTGCATATTATTTTAAATCCACTTTTTAACAAATTTTATATTTTTCAATTTGAATTTATATTTGAAGAATATTTATATTTATAACGATTTGTAGCTGAGGTTCATAAGTTAAATGCCAAATTTAATTTCAAATTCGCGTTCAAATTTTTATACGTTTTCTAAATAGGTTTTTATATACTCTCATATATGTGTTTTCTAGTCCTAATAAGCAAAAGGTCGGTAGGATCCGCGACTTCTGAAATTGGCTTAAATAAGTAAGCTTATATTACAAAAAACAAAGAAACAAAACGTAACGAATCATCGTTAATCATAACAAGAGGTTTTAGTTACTAATAAGTCGTTAAGTGGGAATATAATTACATGGTAAAATATTTACTTCAAATCTAGTTATAGAGGTTGGGCACTGTAAAGGTAGTTTATATATAAATACTATAACATATACCACAGGCTTGTTTAATACAAAAAATATATATAAAATAAAAAAAAAATGTTATATGAATGTAAGATACGAAATATGTGGCGTGGCGTGGCGTGACTTTGGCAGAGCAGTTGCCAAGTTGTAGGTGTCAGGAAATGGCGACGACACTGAGTATAATGGTATTATTGTAATTGTTAAGTAGCTTATTACGTAACCGTATATAAAAATATCTTTTTAAACTTTTATCGCCACAGTGACTTTTTATTTTTGCTTCATAATACTGATATATACGCTTAATAATTATTTTAAATATTTATTTCAAATGAAGGAACAAACAAGCCGTTACTGTAATTTCTATATTGATGGTAATATCAGTATAGACTCTTACTGTAAAGTAAGAGTTTTACTTAGCTACCCTAAAATATTTGCAGTAAACAATGAAATTACTATTATATTATATTACTTGAAAGCTTTTTCTTACAAAGCAATCTTGCTGTCAGAGAGAGCCTAGTGTCAAGACTGTTCTCCACTTTCCGCTTGAATTCGAGACATTGAGAATTAAGGTCAACGCCGTGTTTTGTCTTAGGTACCAGAGAATGAAAATAATTTAAATATAATCAGTCCCCTGAGTCAGAATCAAACCCATAACCTATCGTGTTTACAGGCAGACGCTCTCCCACGGAGTTTTTTTCTAGTTTTTATATATATAAATACAAAAACTAGAAAAAAAGCAAATGCAAGGTGGACCAGTTTCACTGTACATAATGTCTGTTAACATATTTCCAAGCTCGTTCTACTAATTTGACGTCAACATTACTACTACGAGTACATACGCAATCTACAAAAGCGGAAATGTATTCTTGTATTATTCTTAGGCGCGCTATATTTAACATGGCCACATGAAATATGCTTCATATTCATCTTATAATTTAATAGAGTATTTGATCGCATCGATATATATATTATGGAAAATTCTCTTGTCTTACTTTGTATGACTATCCTTTTCAAGGTTCTCAACCAAAATTTTTCAAAATTTTCCTTCATACCTCCGTTCCTGTTTCAATATTCTCCCCCCTCCCATGCGTTTAAGGAGGTCTTGTACCATGCCAATGCTTGACATTCCACAGAGCAACACAAAATTTCTGCAAAAGTCCTAATCTGTACATGCTACAGTACTTTGGAACAAACTTCCCAAATCCATCCAGAAAAGTCCCTCAATTCTTAAAGTCCCTCAATTAAGTCCTCATTAAAATAATATTTAATGTCGAAATCAGACCTAACCATATTACTCTTATTTTATATTTATTATTGTATATATAGTTATATTATATATGTATTAGAATAAGTATGTATTTATGTATATGTTTATATATGTATATGAATACATATATTTTATACAAGTAATATGTTTCACTTAAAATTTAATCGTGTTTATTTATTGCATACTACTGCTATCCTGCTGTATTGCCTTCACCCACTTTCACAGGTTGGCTGGAAGAAATCTCTTTTAGAGATAAGTCCACCGTTGCTCATATAATTTCTGAATGTACTCTTTTTTTAAAGTGCAATAAAGTATATATATGGTGTCTAATACCGGTATGGTCAAAAATTGTTGCCTTATCTTGATGCCAAATATAGAGAAGAAAGTTGATAACTTCTTAGAATTCCATGGCTTAGCCGTGCGGTTACTTATCGCGATCAGAGAGAGGAACTCGAGCATGGGACTTACTTAAGTGTAGACTACACTTAGGACCCCGTTAAAATGCTCATTAAAGCTCGCCTCCACCTACCCCTACCACCTACCTAACTAAATATCATATAACGTATATTATGTCTAATTGAACAATATACCTTAACAGAAACTAATGATAAAAAGGTACAGTAATATTTGTAGACTGAAAAAAATAAGATGTCTAATATATGGTCTGAAAAAATTGAACTTACACCTAATTGTTAGACGACATTTTGCTATTAAATTTTACATTACAGCCTTGTATAAATTTAATTATTCATTGTTCACTAATACAAAGCTGACCTACATTTATAATCCAATATCCATAAAATAATCTCCGCTTTCGCGCATCATATTGTATGCGTTAAAACTTTATTTAGTGTATTTGCTTTGTAGAAGTCAGTAACAAATCTGCTTTAAAACTGATAGTAGGACTGAGGTTTACTTTGAAATTTAAAATGTTCTTTAAACAGGCTGACGTGTTTCTGACCTGATGACTTCAGTTTTGTAAAACGGGTGAAATTTTGTAAAATAACTCACAAACATGTATTAAAATAACTTTCATAATGATTTTGTAATTTTTATTTTTTGAAACACTTCTTGTCTTTCTCTTTTGTCTCTACAGGATCAAAGGACAGTGCCCGGTACTTGCGACCCAAGTGTAAGCTTAAAATGCGTCTTATCGACTGTCCGAGCTCTTCTAGATAAATTTGAAAAAGTCTTACTACTTCGAAATACTGTTAGAAATGAACAGATGATGGTTCTAGACTGGCCAAAATGGTAAAACTACCATTTTGGCCTGTCTAGAACTCATCTGTTCTGTAAATTATAGAGAGATTTCGCTATTCTTCCTTCTACTGCTAACACGTTCATATGTAATATTAATTATTACTCAGTATTTCTGTTTCAAGTACTTCGTTGTAGTATGCCCGTGAACGTGAACCTTAATAGGTGCTCAAATTAAAAATTGAGATCAGCAAGAACTAGCCTAGCAAAAATTAATAAAAAAAATATTAATTCCTAAAATCTTATCCCGATGAAATTTATATAATATTTATTTTGTCCGCTTTTGACGCTTTTCTCCGTATAGCAGAGAATCTAGTGTAAAGACACTCCGTTCTCTACTTTCCGCCCGAAAATTGCGATATTGCGTGTTGAGTAGCGGAAATCAACGCCGCGCCATGTCTAAAATAGCAGAGTAAAGAAATGAAAATAAGATATGAAAGTAAGTGGGAATCGAACCGCCAACCAATCGCGTTTACAGCCAGATACTGTCCCATTGCGTCACGATGGCATCTACAAAGTGTAATTAAACGCGATATTGGAAATTTAGATGATTTACAAAATAGTAGGATTTTTATCTTCTAATTTGAATACTCAACTACCGCGTTTAGTCAAACTAGTGTCAACTGTGCCACAACGGCGTCAACTAAAATTAAGACCTAATAATAAAAAAACTGCTTTACGCTTTTTCCCGTTTAGTAACCCTACTAGGCAGAGAGAACTTAGTGATAAGACAATCAGTTCATCACTTTCCGCCGAATTCAGATTAGTAAAATATATTATTTTTTTAAAAATATATATTAATATTTACAAAAGTTTACATTTTCAACCCTTGGAAAAGCCTCGTAAAAACCTATTAACAGAAGCAAAGATTTAATAGAAGCGCTTTAAATAACAATGCTTTTATGCTTGCGCCTCAATACTTTATTATATCTGTGTTTTTATATTTGAGAATTTTACCGCCACCTGAATGAGAGTAAAATTAAGATTCAGAAATTTGAAAGAAATGAAGAAAGAATGCAAGGAATATAGAATGATGAATTTATTAGAACAGTTCAGTGAATTGGTACATATGGGAAGTATGATTAGTAGATATGTGGGATAAAAAATGTATGGAGAAAAGCGTATTGCTGTTGATATAAGGATCAACGGTACTTTTTCTGTATTGATGCGACGGTGGAATTTGAGCATAGCCGCACGTTTGGCTGTACACAATGCAGTGCTGGTAGCGACCCTGTAATACTGCAGGGAATCGTAGGTATGTTCAGACATACCTACGATTCCCTGCAGTATTACATTCTGCTTCAGAGCAGAATGACAGAATATTGAAAGAGAAAAGAAGAATGAAACGATGTAGAGATGCGATCTATTCGTAGGATATGCAGAGTCAGCTTAGCTGATCGAATCCACAAAAAAAAGATACACAGAATGGCAGGCGAAGCGTGGTTTAGGCTCGTCGAGAAAATGAGTATGAAAGAATGGTATGAAACGTATAGGATGCAAAGTGCAAGCGTTAAGAGAGTTGGGTTTGGGTTGGTATTGACCTCAGTTGATACACGAGAACGCAATAGCGTGAAAACAAATACATTCTGCTAATGGAGCAGAATGATAAATGTTTTTATCTTGAAATATATATAAAAAATGTCCTTTTATACAATAATTGAGTAATTTCAAATTCAAAGAAAATAACTAAATACTATCTTGCAAATATAATGTATGTATATAGTCGAGTTGTTCTCAATATGAACTGATATAAACTGATATGATATACGAAAGTTTTGTAGAAGACGGGGTAGTCGACCTCGATTTGGGAGACAACTCCAAGATTTTATACTGAGATAAATACTTTCACGATCGTACATTTGTGATAAGTTTGCGAATATTAAATAATATTATTTTTTTTTACCTAAAATAGCTGTCATAGAAAAGTTATGGCGGAGCAGTTGGCTATTATTTGACCAATGTGGCTGTAGATTCAATTCCCAGTTCCTTGGAATACAAAATGTGACGTCACGCAAAGTGACATACACATAACTTCGAGACGAGTATAACAATAATAAATACATATGACATAAGAGACAACCATATGTTTGACATTTTTATATAAAGTAACATAGACGTTGCTAAGGCAACGTGAATTTAACGCGTCAACGGGTAATACTAATATAAATATATACATTTTTCACTGGGGTTTGAATACACAATCATAGCATAACACAATATAAAATGAACCATGATGGTGTTAATAAGAAAAAATAAACATATTTTTATAAAAAATAGAGGCACTTGTAGCGCAGTGTGACAGTCTGACTATAAACGCTATGGTAGTGGGTTCGATTCTTACTCGGGGGAAAAAATATATATACATTATTAAGCGGGGCGTTAAGTTCCGTCACTCAACATGAAACGTCTTGGATTCGACCACAAAGTGGAGATGACACGAGACTATCTCTGCCTAATCAATATACCTAAAATAAAATATATATAATAGTTTTCTTAGCTTCAGTTAATTGTAAATCTCTTTTCTTTATAAATTTTCTTTAGAGACCATTAAGGTAACCTTTCTTAAAGTAGTTACGAAGTTTTTAGGAGTAGTTGACTTATTTTATTCGTGTACTTTAAACTTTTTAGTTATTAATAATTCCATTTGCATAGAAGTTTTACTTTAAGGTCTTTGAACAAAATTCGCCTTAGGGACGACCGGCTGATGGCTAACATTGGGACAGCATTGGGACAGCGTCTAACTGTAAATTTGATGATTGTGGGTTCGATGCCCTCTCGCATGATTGATTATTTTAAAATTATTATAATTTCCTTACTCCGTTAAGGCTAAGCTGAGCGCCTCTTAACACGTAATTTCTTGAATTTGAGAGGAGATCTGAGAAAGGCTAGTAGGTTCTTTACGTTTAAGCTAAGCATCAACCACATTACAATATCCACTCCCATTTCCACTTTCCACCCTAATACGAGACATTGCGTGTTGAGTTGCGAAACTTAACGCCGCACTTTGGTCTTATCACTAGAGCGGATAAATTAAAATCATTTAGATATAATCGATCTCCCGAGTGGAAACTGAACCCACAACCATTGCGTATACCGTCAGACACTGTGCCATTGCGCCACGGTGGCCTATGAGAGATTGTCCTCCTGTACTGCTTATCTACTTAGTCTGGCCATAAATAATGATGTCAACAGAGAACAATGTGGGCATTATCCGACTTCCATGACGGTTTGGTGGGGTGCTAGCTATAAAGCATTTTACGTTACGTTTAAAGGACTGTATTGCAGCCATTGGAGATCACTTAGAATAAACTTTATTTGTTTTTAATGGTTTTATATTAATATTGTAATATTGTTTTATATTAATATTGTATGTGTATTAAACTAACACACTGGAATAGTAATCAATTTTACGTACAATAAAAAAAAATTGTTTATCTTCTTAACAATATTTATGGCAACACTATTAACAGTAACTATATCTGACTTTATAGTCTCCTCCATTCTCAAGATTTACCTTTACGTATATGTATAATATTTTATACATATAATTTATCTTTTTGTATGTGTAAAAATAATTAAACATGTAACATTGTCTGCCAAGACCCAGAGGTGATTCAGTTAAGCTGACATATATTATTAGAACAGGTTTTATATACAAATGAATCATCTCGAGTAGTTAGCGAATAGATTGATAGAAATGTATATATATATATTTTAAGTAAAATTCCGCATTATTACGAAGTCCGTATTATTCCAGAACGAACTTTGCATAAAATACATAGCTTTACGCTTTTTGCCGCATAGCAGGGTAGTCAGAGAGATCTTAGTGTCAAGACACTCCGTTCACCACTATCGCGCCCGATATCAAGACATACTTTGCGGCCATCGGCGGTCTGTAAACGTGATTGTTTTTGGGTTCAATTCCGACTCATGGAATGATTATATTTAAATTATTTTAATGTCTCGGCAGTGTTGAGTTCCGCCACACAACAGGCAATGTCTCCAAATGAGGCGGAAAGCGGAGAGAGGCGTAGTGGAGTCGACGGACGGCTTAGTGTCATGACACTAGTTTCGGACTAACTTCACCACCAGAGCACCCTTCTCTGCAGGATACAGCGTGAAGCTGATAAAAAAAGTCTAGATATTGCGTATTTAGTGGCGGAACTTAATGAAAATAATTTAAATATAATTATCATTCCCTCAATTAGGGATCGAGTCTCACCGCGCCACGATGTTCAATATTGTCAATATATATAATATTTCTAAACAAATTTTGTTTTATAAGATTAGGGAAATTAAATTTTTAAAAGATATTAATTATCCTTTCAGTATGCATAGTAATTGCAACCATCGTTTCGAAGCATGTGCCATATGAGCCGCGAGGGCATCCGGTTTCTCTAACAATATACAGTACACAAATCTCTTCTAACTTTTATATGTTGAGTAAGTACCGCAAAATGTTGCTCTAGGTCGTCGCGCTTCAAATTATTCAACGATCACATTGAAATCAAACGTTTTTTGAAACGTAAAAATCTCATTACTATCATAATAAACTAACGATTTTCATATAATATAACTGGAAATATAATTAAAATGAAATTAATATGATTTCAAATATAAATAGGCTTTTAAACTACAATCGATGTCTATAGAAGAAAAAAATGATTTAGAAAAATTCTCATTCTCAAATGTTCAAGCTGAATTTGAACTAGGAGTACGAATTTTTAAGTCAGATACGGCAGATAAGTTTTCCGTGTGGCTCAATATTTGAAACGATAAAGTTGATTTATGAAATTTGTAAAAAAAATCGCAGCTACGAAATCATAAAAGCTAAAGCTGCAGCTGAATAAAAATATTCGAGTTCGTAAAATTTTATTAAAGTTTTGCTTAATATATTTCTTTAAAAATTATTTCATTTATTATTCAAGTTCAAAAATTTCAGACTAAATTATAATAATTCATCAAAGTACTATATATTATAAAAACACTATTTTAAATATAATGTTATGTAAAAGACATATTTAGAAAACGTATAAAAATTTAAATTGTATGTCTTTTTCAATTTCCTTAGTGTGCGAATAACACTTTAAAATTTTTTTAATAAATATATAATTTTATGTGTTCAACATTACAATAACAGTTTTTATACATTGCCGTTTAATATAGTCGAAGCCAATATTCAAATATTCTTGAAAGACACTCCGTTATAAGTTTTTTTTGTATTTATTGTACTAAAACAAAGTAAAACAAATCAACGATTATTCGTTTTCCTAATTATAATAACTTAACTGTAATCGCGGTGTGCCTGTGTCGGAATTTATCATATTTATTGCACAAAGCGTTTCAAGTTCCCTACATTTTGAAGGTCGCATTGTGACTTTAATCACGATAGTAGCTATTATGTTTATTTTTTAAATTGATTCACTGCATTGGCTGACTTTTTTTTATTATAATAAATGGATTAAAAAATGAGGCCATCGTGGCGCACAGCTTCTGACTGCAAACACGATTGGTTGTGGGTTCCATTCCCACTCGGGGGAATGATGATATTTAAATATTGTCATGTCTCCGCTCTGGTACCTAACCCAAAGCGTGGCGTTAAGTTCCGCCACTCCAATCGTAATGCCTCGATTTCGAACAGAATTTTAATTGATTGACACTAAGTTGTTAGACACTCTCTGAATCTCTCTGCAGGGTTGCTATGTGGGAAAAACGTAGAGTTGCAAAAATAATTGCGTATATCTAATGAGTAAGAATTGAATTTACAACTATCGCGTGCATAAATTTTTTAAGTGCGACCTTCTTAGCTTCTTGTTCCTCTTTTAACAGTATATTTTTAATTTTTTAATCTTCAAAAGTAATAAGAAAATGAATGTCGGGTATTTTATGCGATTAATCCAGTTGAAAAACACCAAAGTCTTATCAATCGAAGATCTTATCCTTTTTTTAAGATTTCACGTAATTTAGAAAGATAAACAGAGAGAACATAGTGCCAAAACACTCTGTTCCCTTTTACAAAAATACACATTCTATACATTTAATTAAAATAGAACTTGTTTCATACTCTTGTGCGTCAATCGTAATCAAATAGAGATAGATAGTGTTAAATCCCCGTAATTATCCCACCGAACTAAATTATACGGCCGTTTGGCAGCTAAATATATTGCTCTTGAAGTATTTTCTAAGCTATTATATTACTGGTAGACAAAATTGCCAATATAGACGAGAACCAAGGTCTAGTTATAAGGACTCATTTTATTGTTAAAGTATTTCTGAAGGGTGGTACGGCTTTTATAGTTAGTAAAAATGAATCCCTTTGCCCTTCGTAAAATATCAATTAAAAAACATTATTGTATGGCTAGTGGCAGATAGTAACGGCACACTTTCTCTAACCACGTTAAAGAACCCTGTTAGAAATATATCTGTGACGAGCGGTTTGAATTTGAACCCACATTTATCGTGCAAACGTAACGGAAGGCGTTATACAAAAAAAATTCACACTTTTTCCCATTTCAATTCTCCACTCTCCACTCTCCATCCGAGACATTACGTGTTAAGTGGCGGAACTCTACGCTGCGCTACATCTGATCGCCAAAGCGGAGTAAAGAAAGTAATTTAAATATAATCATTCTCACGAGTTGAAACCATACACCGTTAGACGCTGTCACACTGCGCCACTTGCTCAGACTATCTTCATTTCCAGTCTGCTTTGTTAGTAAATAAATATAAAAAAAAGAACTTACCGTACGCAAGAATGAAACATCATCCTGCTCACTTGCGCCTCCTTCCGCTTCCGCCATTTTCGATACTTTTTCTTACTTCGACGTATAATTAAATCAACTCGTTTTCATTACTCTTGACATGCATAACTGTAACAATGGGAAAATGTATTAATTTACATTCATTAAAGCATAACTTTACTTTGTTGCAACTTATTTTAAAGAGAACATTGTGAGATATATATATATATATATATACGTAAATAATACGGACGGAGGAGTTTGTAATTTGGCACAGTTCCTGTTTATATGGAGAACTAGCTGTGCTCGCGACTTTGTCCGCGTGAAATTCTAAAATTGTTGGCCAGTGAAAGGCAAAAGTATTTTTTACTAACCCAATATTTTTAAGTGAAAACTTATATCGCCACGTCGACACGTTTGATAAGGGAAAATTCTATGAATTCGCGTCACCGTCATATATAGCTTATAGCCTTCCTCGATTAATGATTATTGAATTAGAAACAGTAGTTTCTGAGATAAGTGCGTTCAACCAAGCAAACAAATTCAAACGTAAGTTAATACCGTTCTTTGATTTCCCAAACCAAAGGAATTAAGACATTATTGAATCTCTGAATGCAATTTAAATCGACAATCTTCCTTATTGCGGCACTACTGGCTTAAACCAAACCCCCAAAGAGCCTAATTGTAGGTTGTTTCGAAGCTTACGGTCACCATTATAAAGGTACAGTACATTTTACCCATGAGCTATATAAGCAAAGTGAAAGTGCTTTTAAAAGGTAATTTCCATTTCAGTTTTACAGTGTAAAAATTTAAATTTAATAATTTTAAGAAAGCAGTTTTTTTTAGTTTCTGTAATATATCTAACAATAAGGTCCTTATAGTTTTTAACATTTTTTTAAAGTGTTATTCGCTAAGAAAATTGAAGGAATGAAAAACACATTTTTTATACGTTTTCTAAATATATATTTTTCAATTTCCTTAGTGTGCGAATAACACTTTAAAAAAATGTAAAAAAATATATATTTAATAAATAGCATTCTCTCTTGCCAAACGATTGTTCGTAGAATAATCTTTCGGTAGCAGAAATTGGTAAAAATCTCTCTACAGAGATGCTAACAACAAATATAAATTCTAATAAGCGTATAAGAATTTCAACGCAGCTGGATGTAGAACGCATGGCTTAGATGTCAGAGCGCTTGAACGGTTTTCAAGAGGCGCGGGTTCAAATCCCGCTGCGTTCAAATTTTTATACGTTTTCTAAATATGTCTTTTTCAAGGTCCTTACTGTTAGATAAATTACAATAGTTATAAAAAATAATTTTAAAAGCATCTGAAAAGTTTAATTATTTATCTTTTACAGAAAATTCGATACGCGGAAGGAACCTAACAACGTCTTTTGCGTTATTCTAAACATTTATTCGAATAACAATTGTGAACCTACAACCATCCACATATCGTCTGATTTGTCCCTTCTCCGCCACTAGGTCGTAGAAGCAAAAAGGACGGCTACATGCAAAATTATAATAGTTATGCAAAATAAAATTATAGCGTTGCGTGCTGTGTTTGAGTCATTAGGGTGAATTAGAAGCGCCTACGTTACACATACTATTGTTATTACATTGGTTTACATTTAAAAGTAATTGGATATGCACAATACGTGAAATTTTTTAAAGATTTACAAAAATATTTTATTTTCTTATTTAGTTTAGAAAGTAAAAAGGTGAGACTTTACTGTGGCAATGTCATAGAAAAAAAAACAATAAATAATTTAATATTTTAAAGCGATTTGATTGATTGATGAATGTATTTTTAAATAATTTACACTTAGGATATGAAAAACATTTTTGAAAACGTATAAAATAGATTCGAATCCAAGCGCTCTGACTGCTAAGCCATACGTTCTATTTCCGGCTACGTCGAAATTGTTATACGCTTAATACAGCTTATTTTTGCTTAACTTATGTTATCATCTTTGTAGGGAGATTTATACAAATTTCTGCTACACAAAGGTTAATTGTACCAAAAATAGTTTGGCGAGAGAGAATACTAATTATTCAATATTTTCACATTTGTAAAGTGTTATTCATACACTTAACATATGAAACATATTTTTAGAAGACTTATAAAAATATTAATGTAGTTGAATTCAAACCCGCGCCTCTAGGAAACCGTCCAAGCGCTACAACTCATTTCGTAGCAGGGTAGGCAGAGAGAACCTATTGTCAAGACATTACTTTAGAGTAAAGTTTAGTACAGAGACACAGTGATACTCAACGCCATCATTAGTGCGAAGAAATAATATAAATATAATAATTTCCCAGATTGAGAATCGAACCTACAACCATCGCGTTTACAGTCACACACTGTCACAAAGCGTTAAGACGGCATGTTATTAAAGTTTTAAATTTATTCGTTTCATTTACAAATTGGTCCCATTTTCATCATTTCAAAAGAATGATTTTTTAGTTATAAAATCTTATATATAAACCTACATACGCAATACAACAATATAAGGAAAACAAAAAGAATTTCTTTCTAGTATATTTTTTTAACATTTTTTTAAGTTATTCGCACACTTTTGAAATTGAAAACCATATAATTTAGAAAACGTATAAAAATTTGAACACAGCGGGATTTGAACCCGCGCCTCTTTTATATCGTTTAAATTTTTATATGTTTTCTAAATATATCTTTTTCTTCCTAGTAGTTGATATTTTACAAGATTTCATAAAATCACGTAGCGAATACCATCCGGCTACGCGGCGCTACTCCTTGACCTACAAACCTTTATCCTCGTTTACAAAAATATATATAGATTTCGCTAGAAAGAAATAAGATAACTTCCCTGAAAATCAACTGTAATATTTGGTTTTTATTTATATATTTTAATTAAGCTATCATTCAAAAATATAAAGTGTAACGCGATTGTTATTTCAATTTCTACGCGCAGGAACCTTTATAGAGAAATATATTTTCCCAGTCTGGTTAGATTAAATGCGTTATGCGTCATATAATATATTTTTCATTTATTATAATGTAATATATTTCCTTAAAATAATAAACATTTAAGTTCATTATTCAAAGCTACTGTTAAACGCACTAATTCAAATACATCGCTTATAATTTCCTGAAGTCCAAACATTAACTTGGCACATTACTCTGTAACTGCGCTATAATTTGTTTACGTAATATTCAGCCGCGAACACAGTAATGAGACATAATGAAAATTATAATTATAATTATATTTAATATTTTTTAAGGGTTATCTACACACTTAGGATATACAAATCGTCCAAGAGCACTGACCGTTAAACTATACGTTTGACGTATGGTTTATTTAAAAGAAAACGTGTAAAGCGGTTCCCAAACAAAAAATTGTATGACAAGCTTGTTTTTTATATTATAAAAAAAATGCTTTAAACAAAATATTTTGCACTCTTGCCAGAATACGGTATGAGTCAATGATAGGGAAAGATTTATAAAATAATGAGCAATATAAGGTATATATATGGTTTTAATATAAAGCTTGAATAAGCAATAATAATCTTTTGTTAGTCAGATCTGGGTATAAATGTCTACGCGAACGAAGCCGCGGGCAAACCTTAAAAATTATATAAATTTCTATACAACTACGATCGCGACAAAATCTTAATCAACTTAAGCTGCAAGTTTCAAGGCAGCTAAAGCAATTCTCATTAAAGTTTATTGCAAATTGACCCGACATGTGCGTTACTGCGACGTAAGTACGAACCGATTGAGGAAATCGTAAAACAAATTTTGTTACTTTACATATCCGTCTATATTACACATAGAAAATATAAAAACTATATGCAAAATATATTGAAACATGAATTATTTTGTTTCTTTATTATCAATATCCGATTACGACTAGCATTTAAGATTATTTAATAAAATTTGAAAAATTAAAAACTGAAGTGTGTATGTAAGTAAGAGTATGTGTACGACTTATTTAAATAACATTTATATTAAAATATAATACTTAGAATAAGACGTGTTTAACATAAACACTGAGTCCATCGTGGTGTGACTGACTAGTAATACGGTCTGAGTGTAAAAAGCGCGGTATTGCGGTCCGCCATTCAACACGCAATGTCTCAAATTCAAGCTGAAAGTGGAGAACGGAGTGTTTTGACACTAGGTTCTCTCTGACTACACTGCTATGCGTAAAAACGCTGCTTTTATTTTTATATAAAAATATATATGTATCTTTTATCAATAGTATTTAGAAATATTGTATTGTACAACTAAATTGGAAGTGACAAAATAAAAATATACAAAAAAACAGCAATATTGTAAATTAAAATACAGCAATTTAGTGTAGTGACAAGTTACAAGTTCCCTGATCCTTCATCCCTTAAAAATATGTTTTATCAAGACATTGCGTTCGGAGTGACAGAACTCAAGGCCGCGCTTTGTCAGAATGAAAATAAAATAATTATAACCATTACCTCGAATGGAGATCGAACCCACAACTAATCGCTTTTACACAGTAAGACGCTATCACACTGTGCTACGGTTTCCTCAATATGTCTATGTCTATTTGACAATAATACAAGAAAAAATAAGACAAAAATATATACAGACAAAGCCTAGTCAAAACCTAGTTAAGTAACTAATACACATCAATAATATTAGAATAAAATTTATTACACTGCAGAATCTTATTTACGAAGTTCGTGTATAAGTTTAGAAACACTCTTGATAAAATAGTAAGCAATAAGTCTATACAACGTGGTTCAAGAATAGATACGCTCATATGATTTTTATAAGTATAAGTATCAAAACAAAGGAAAATCAGAATATATCATCACTTAGTGTAATGGTAAAATCTGCTTTCTTGGCAAGCAGTCGGGTGTTTGTTCGCACGCATCTACTTATATATATATACTATATAAACAAATATATATAAAACTCAAATAGTTACTGAGCGACAATAAACGCACAGCCACACTCCGAAACTCAGAACTCCGACTCAGTCGAAACTCCAAAGGAGACAAAGCTAAGATAGTATTTCACAAAATTTTTACGAAAATGTGGAAAAACGGGCTTATAAGACAAAAATATAATATAACATTAAACCTCTTTACTTCACACTATAAGATATATAAATATATTTACAATACAGTACATTCTAAAATGAATGATATTTAACTCTACCGTTACCGTTGACACTACAGACGGCAGATATGAAAATAGTATGGCAAGGATTCTAAAGTTCACGCAAGCGAAGTAACGGGCGTCAACTCGTACAGATATCATATCTCTACTGAATTTAAACTCACGGTCCTTTTAAGTACGCAATGTTTGATATATATTTCCCAAGGGTGTCAAAAACCAGAGTCGCATTTATTCTACAATATATGTATAATAATATACGTGAATGTATATATTTGGCTATTTGTTATAGAGTCTTGATGAGACAATCCATTAGAACCGCTTATGAATTTGCAAAAACGATTAAAATATACGTATATAAATGTAATTTAAGTCATATTTTTAACGTGATATTGGTTATCTTGGCGGCAGTCGGAGAGCCATAACTAAAGAACTGAAGTTTAGCAATAGCAAAGTAGTAAGAGAGAATAAAGTGTCAAGACACTCTTTTCTCTACTTTTCGCCTGAAATTGAGGCATTACGTGTTGAATGACGGTACTTAACGCCGCGCTTTGTCAATGAGACAAAGACAAACCTTCTTTGTCTAGCATAAAGAGAGCAAGAAATAAAAATATAATTTAATTATTCCCCCGAGTCACCACCAATCGCACCAAACCAAACCCGCAATCAATCACGTTTATAGTCAGACGCTGTCCCGCTGCGCCACGATGGCCTAAGAACTGTATTATATGTCGGATTTTTTAATTCATTTAAATGAAAGTTGAATAAACCCTTTTATTATGTACTGTGAAGTGTGCACAACGACTCTTCACACCTTAAAAGTAATGTCGTTGTATATTTACAGCTTACACTTTGTTGCGCATACCAATATAGGCAGAGAGAAGAGAACACTAGAGAACACTTCTCAAACCGTTTTCCGCTTCATCGAATTCGAGATACTGCGTATTAGGTGGCACCGAATTTCAACGCCGTTTATTAATCATTACTAAAAAAGTATTTATAAAATAATGCGATAATACGCATATCAAACTCATATAATTAATGTTTAAAAAAAGACGCAACAATAGACCTTGATTACGATAGACTCTCCGTCTTCATGAAAAAATGTAACCTCATTTTAATATAATTTGTCATATAGATTAATTAGAGAGTAATACACTGTTATAATTTTCGAATGATGTGTTCTCCTGTAATTAGTTGTACATAGTTACTAAGTACAATAAGAAAATGTTTAAATGTAAAGAAATATGTATAACCGTTGGAAATCCACATAAATAAAAAAGTAAAAGGATTTTTTTTAGACATACCTATATAACAATATGTAAGCAATATCGATATTAATACTTATATTTAAATATATAATGATATTGTATACAGCTACATTGAATACATCTGTTGTGGTATAGTACTGCAATTCAGGAGAAAATAAAAGCTTTCAGTTATTAAATATACATTTATATCTAGTCATCAATATATATATAAAACTGTTCCGTTAATCAATGAAAGTCTTACAGAAAACACAGCCAGAAATCGGTAGCCACCCAGAAGGGGTGGTAAAAGCTGAAAAGTAGGGTGTACTGAAAGAGGATTTTGCGAAATTCTTCCATAAATATTAATATTTCAGCTTTTTTACCAGCTAGGCCCTTTTTCCGGCATAGATGGATAGCCAGAGAAAACCTAGTGTCATGACACTCCGTTCTCCACTTTCCGCCCGAATTCGAGGCATTGCGTGCTGAGTGGCGCGTGGCCGCGTTTCGTCTTGATCATTTCACCGAGTGAAAATCGAACACACAGCCAATCGCAATTACGAAATATTCAGACACTGTCCTACAGCGCCCCGAAGGCTTTTTATTAACATTTATATATTACTAAAATCTATTTCACCGCTTTATACGTTGAACTATTTTATAAAACCTTGTATTTAAAACTTTTAAATGAAAGCTAAAGTATGGCATACTGTAACTGCGCGCACTCGACCAATAAAAGCGTTTCAGATAGTTACGTATTTATGCAATTTCAAATTTTATGCTCTAAATATTTTATAATATTTATGTATTTACATATATTACATGGTTTAACGAATCTATCTATCTATATTATAATCGGACAGTTGTGCCTGTTATTGAATAGTTTTACAAAATAATAATTTACTGGGTATGAAAAAACAGTAATAGAATATGAATCAAGGATTTTTAAAATTATTGTATGCCTGTCTGTCTAAATAGGGTTGTTACTGTACAGATTTGAGCGAAATTTGATTTCGAAGAATGGAACACCTGATGTAGTATTATTTAAGACCAGCTAAACTTTAAGAAATAAAGAAAAATGCCTTAAAAAGTGTACAATTCCACATGGATAGTTTTACGTAGACGTATAAAAATAAAAAATATAGAATACCTCAAGACGAACTATAATAGGACAGCCAAATAAAATAAAATAAAGAAATACCTCCCAGCAATGCTCACGATGCAGGAGACATTATTTCGTTGACACACATACATTAAACATCAGGACAAACTGATATGGAACTCTAAGAGATCAATTAGACCAGAATATATAAGAAACTGGCGCCCTAAGAAAATCACTGACGTAAAAAAAACAAAGATTTGATGAATAAGTATGACCAGTTAATCTATAAAAAACAAGTATTTAATTGTCAATCATCAAAATTTAAGGACAATGTAGAGCGGTGGGATAGCGTCTGGCTTTAAACGCGATGGTTATCATTTCTATAAAATATTTTAATTTCCTCCTTTGGGCCGTAGCAAACAATAACAAAGCGCGGTGTTAAGTTTCTCCATTGAAACCGTAAACTGCCTATCCCGCTATGCAATAAGGATGAAGCTCAAAAAATAACAATATAAGACATCTAGAACATCTGATGATAAATATACCATTTGTTAATGTACAAAAAACTGAGAGATTAGCTCCGAGCTAAAGGCGGTATGATTTGGGGCTCAATTTTTAATAAAAACTTTTTATGAGTAGAATAAGTATGGAAATAGTCATTAAGTCCACGCAACCGAAGTCGGGGGACAGCTACTGGAAAATAATAAATGTTTTGAAATAAAACTATTTTAACCGGATTAATCGCATTTCGAACACTTTACAGTAGTGGTCACAGGTAGACTGAGGTGGCATACGCAAAATTATACGCTATTAATCCGGTTAAAATAGTTTCATTTCAAAATGTGTAATAATCGCGAAAATCAAAGAACTTATTACAATAAATGTTGATAGATTTTTAATACAGCGTCATGCTTTCTTAGCCTCAAGCCTGACACGGCCTGACAAAGTAGTCTCAGAGAATCTAATGTCAAGAAACCTCGTTCCTCACTTTCCACCCGACATCAAATAATACGGACTGAGTAGCAGTACTCAACGCCGCCGCGCTATGTCTTGCCAGGGTAAGGTTTATGGTAATACACATTTGCTAATTTGGGAAATATTGATCGAACCCAGTATCAATCCTTTAAAATTAGGAGCAGTCCCGCTACGCTACACCCACCACCGGCCTGTAAAATGAGCGTAAATGGGCCGAATAAGAGGCAAAAAGGCAGCCAAGCGCTCGGTATAAAATGGCTGGAAAATGGTAAATGGTAGGATTTTTAAATATTTTTCGTGTTGCATGTACGTGGAAATACGTTTTTTCTATAAGCACTTGTGCAATTAGGTGCAGTTAGTTAGTATGTAATAGGTTCATTATAGTTTGCCTATATTTAAGTATGTATTCGAGGCTATCGTGGCGCAGTGTGACATCGTCTGACTGGGAATTGTGAATCTGCAAATAAATAAATGTAGCAAGACGCAATAAGCACAAAGGGTTGCGGATTCGATCTGAACTGAGGGAGAATGTTTATATTTAAATTATTAGTTAGTTAAGAGTTGACTTTAAACACTTGAGTACGCAGATGCGATTTCGGACGGAAAGTGGAGAACGAAATCTCTTGATACTAACTAGGTTCTGTCTGACTATTCCATACTCAACTTTAATGAAACTAATTCTTTTTAATATTTAATATTTCTTATTTTATTAGTTGCTACAATTGTAAAGAAATTTGTTCAATAGATTTCAAACAATGTGATCTAAAAATAAAAGGTAATTACAAAAAAATGCAATCAGAATACAAAACGTTGTTCTGATGAAATAACTCTGAATATGTTCTATTCAGAGGGTGAGCTGAGGTGATTTATGTACATCAATCTGACGTGTAATCTGCATGCGTGTTGGCCGGAATGTATGGCCACAGGTATATGCAGTTGAACTCAAAATATACATTCAAACGGTATATATACTTTAGGTTTCTATTTATCTATTAATTTATTATATAAAAGCGAAAGTCATGAAATATGAAAAACTGCTTGACCTTAATTAAGGTTTGAGGGCTGTAACAATTTTTATGCAAGGTCTTAATTTTTTGCTACAAACTTTAAATTTAGCAGAGAGATACTCATTACAACGCAAAAGCAAAACAAAGTTGCAGGCTACAGTTTTATGTATTAATGTGTTGGTATAATAAAAGACCATAATCTCACATTGGGATAACATTTAAATGTAAAAAATGCTAGGATTCCGATTTCTATCCCCGAATCGAGATCGAGGGAAAAGCTTTTTTTTTTTATTTATAGACAATGCAAAGGCAGTGTATTAATCATGAGAGATCACCTGATGGTAAGGGGTCACCGCCGCCAACGACCCCGTGTAACAGCAGTGTCGTGGGATGGGCAGGTTGTGAACTCTTTATGGGTTCAATGTACTCGTACTTAAGTAAATTAATTAAAACCAAATTTTGTATTTTATTCAATTATTTTATGATTGATGCTAAATGGTTAAAACCTATTTAAATAAGGATATCCTTATCCAATTCATGTGTACACACCTTGTTTTCGCCACAAGAACCTCTTCCGCTATTCGTTTGAATTTTGAATTTGAGATATTGAGTGTTTAGAATACAATTATCAAAACTGCATTTAAATCAGTTAAGCCATTTGCAAGAACAGAAAAAAATTGAAAAATCATTGTTTTGGTTTCTCTTACATTGGTAAATGCACCAAATAATATATTTTCTCACATATTTTCCATGTACCGACAACGATCAATTACATTTTTATTATATTAGATACATATTTAAGATATGATTTGTATGTTTTAGAAATTAAAATTTAAAAAATGTAACTCAAGCGAAGCTCGTTAAGACTAAAGTAGGTAACATGGAAAATTTTACATAAACATTATGCTTATACTCTAAAAGCTTTCGGTAATACGCGTCGTATTCGCTATTACTTTAGTCTCGTACCTAACGACTGTTTGCCAGGAGCTTATGTCAAAATACTTATATGATTATTTATTTATTTTCTTATTAACCTGAAATTAATTTAATTCTTAGAATTTCCTATTTTTTTGTACAAAACCAGTTCCAGGAAGCACGGGGTATGTTTTGGAAAATGCAACTTTTTAGTTGATTTATATGTTTAACTGAAAAGAGAATAATGCGTCAATATCTGAGTACACAAGCTATAGTTATGGATTCGATCCACAATCCGGGAAAAAATTAAAGTATTTTCATTTCTTGGCTCGAGTTGGATAAAATGTAGTTTTAATTTCAGTACAGTTCTTTAATTATTGCGCTTCGAACGTGCCTATAAAGCCCTAGTCACTGCGCCAATGTCACATTGTATGGAGAACGCACGAAAGAGACTTATTGGTAAAAGAGAAATACAATTACACTATGAGCGACTCACAACATGTTAAAAAGAGATCTAATAACAAAACTTCCATCAATTGTGTCAAAACAATACATACATAGGCAATAGCGAAGCCGTCGTGGCACAGTGGGACAACGTCTGACTGCAAACGTGATTGGTTGTGGGTTCAGTTCCCACTCGTTGGAATGATCATTTCGTTCGATCGTTGCGATCCACCACTCAACACAGAGTATCTCAGGGAATTCAGCGGAAAGTGGAGAATGGAGTGTCTTGACACTAGACTCTATTCTTCTAACTACCCTACTATGCGGGAAAAACCGTGGAGCTGGTAGTAACAATATATACAGGACATTAATATTTAACTAAGGTGTTACTTTATACTTTGATTTTATTATAACTAATATATTTTCATAAAAAATACATAAAGGATTAAATACAAACATTAACAAGTATTGGACAAGAACACGAGGGACGAGGCATTTTATGAGAAAGAATGTCAAAAATAGGACGAATTAATTCACGACAGGAAAAAGGGATGTGGGAACGGGAACCTTCGTCCACACCACATTCGGTTTTGCTTTACGTCCTTTAACACGCAGAGTATTTTAAAAAAGACAGAAAATGGAGAACATTAGTTACTGTTTGTGAGAAAAAGAAAAAAATATTAGAATTTTCAAATCTCAATTTATAAAACCGCCCAATCGCTCTGACCGCTTATGCCTTACACAATAAGCCATAAGTTCTCCCCAGTAAAGTCGAAATTCTTATACGCTTGTTACAATACTTTTTTAGCTAGCATCTATGAACATGTGTGGAAGGTTTCAAGTTGCGTAGTTTCGAATTCGTACGTTCAAATTTTTATACGTTTTCTAAAAATGAATTTCCGTATCCGTGTGTGAATAACGTTAAAATAGTAAAAATACTTGATTTTAGTATAATACCAAACTATCTTTTGAAAGATGCTGGAAAAACAATATGAGATAGCTAGCTAAGTATAGAAACATAACCAAAGAATTTGTGAGTAGAATAATTAATATTGATTAACCATTTGGTACCGAAGAAAATAACAAAAGAAACTGTCTTTCTTATAGGCTCAGCCTGGAATAATGAAAGATTATGTAAGTACATTTGCTTTTGTTTGGAGAAATAATTTAAACTTAAATTATATATAGTTATATAAAAATATCACCTATATTCAAGAATTTTATTGTGATTACATCGTGGCGCAGTTTGACATTGTAAACGCGATTGGTTGTGGGTTCTATTCTCACTCGGGGGAAGGATGATATTTTAAGAATATTGTTATTTGTCCACTCTGGTACCTAATGTCTTGGTTCTGGGCGAAAAGTGGAGAACGAAGTGTCTTGACACTAGGTTCTCTATGACTACTCTGCTATGCGGGAAAACCGTGAAGCTTTAAAATTAAAAAAAAATAAAAGTATTTAAGGATAAGATTTAAGACTCCATTGTAGTATAGTTGTGAGACAAGTGACTGCAGACGCAGTGGCTGTGGATTTCATTTTCATTTGGTTGAACTATTTGAAGCGCAGCGTTGAGTTACGTGAAATCTCGTTAATTTCAACAAATGACTGAATGCGAAGAAAAGCGATATTTGTCTATGTCTAAAAATATTAGTGGCGGAATTCATTCGTACCAATAAAACTTCGCTTAACTTACCCAGCAATCTACTATCGCCTGGCAAAAAATATTACCAAGCGATAATAGATTGCTGTATTGCATGTATAAAGATATATACAGAACACGCGCTTTTACGATATCTTTACGGAGATAGCAGAAAAAATGTTCCCTGTGTCTGTAAATATATGAGTTTTAGCTTCACGAAACTTACAACCCATGTGTACAGTCGAAATTTCTTCATGTATTGTTTTCACGCTCTGTCCCGTATAGCCGGGTATTCAGAGATAACCTAGTGTAAAAGCTAGTTCTCCATTTTTCGCCCGAAATCAAGATATTGTGTATTGAGTGGCGCAAATCAACCCTGCTTCTGGTTTTAGGCACCAGAGCGGAGAAATTAAATATTTTTTATGTATTCTATACGAGTATACTCCCCCAAGTGAAAATGGAACCCACAACCAATCGAGTTTACAGTCAGACGCTGTGTCACTCGCGTTTTCATGTTAAACTTAGAAATTTCAATGAAGTTTTTAAATTTGTATTTTTTTTTCTGGCTTCAAAGCCTTTGTGATGCCCTGATAATAATTTGAATGCATTATTGAAACTACACACATTATGCCTCGAATTCAAGTGGAAAGTCGAGATCGGAATGTCCTGATACTATGTACTTCCTGACTGACCTGCTATGCGGGAAAAAGCTTGAAGCTTTCCTTTCTGATATATTTAGTAAAATGATACATCGGAGAAATTAAGAAAATCTTCACATCCTTTATTAATTAATGCTTCTCTCTTATGGCTTATAATAACAGGTTATAATAAGAAACATTAACATATAAAATTTCGAATCATTAATGATTAAAAGGAGACTATAACAGGTTTATTGCAGAATACATATTTAGAAACCGTCCAAGCGCTCTGACCGCTAAACCATGCGTTCTACATCCAACTGCGTCGAATTTCTTATATGCTTATTACAACTTTTATTTGTTGTTAGCATCTCTATAGAGAGATTTTGAAAAATACCCAAATATTGTTCTACGAACAATCGTTTGGCAAGAGAGAATGCTATTTATTAAATTCCTAAGTGTGTAATTAACACTTTAAAAATGTTTAAAAATCGACATAATTTTTCGTTCTCCACTTTAAGTCTTCTGTCTTTTAGTTCTGTCTTGTCTGGCGGCTCGACACCTGGCATTGCCATTTGCCATCGACATGCAAATTAGCATTGCTCCTAGTGGGAATCGAACTAGCAACCAATCGCGTTTACAGTTAACAGACGCTGTCCCACTACGCCACGGTGTTGAAATAAATCAAAACGAGATCATTCTTAATACAATAGTCTCTTATAATATATATAATATATCTTATATAAATAGACTCTTTACACTGCCTTAGTTTAGGTAAGCAAGTTTCTACAAACATTAATAACATATACATGAAGTAGATGATAAATTACCAAACAATGAGTATTTAGTTATTAGGCTCTTGCAATTCTTGTAATTTCGTAATTATCTATATATATATATTATTTTCGGTAAAGATTATTTTACCAGCGCAACAGTTGAATAAATATTTGCATATCTACAAATTCTACCAGTAATGTAGTCAGTGAACGCACTGGGTATATAAAACGTAATAAATTCTTTTGTAGTTATACGCTTTACATATACACCAGGTAGGCAGAAAGAACCTAGCGTCAAGACACTCCACTTTACGTCCAATATCGAGAAATTGGCGGAACTAAGCCCCGCGCTTTGTTTTGCAAGAATAACGGTATTTTTTTATTATAGACCTACTAGAATAAGTCCCCCAAGCTTGGTTCAAATCTGCGATGCTATAACGTTTACAATTAGAAACTGTGCCATGATGGCCTCAAAATAATTACAAGTATGTATACATACAAATAGCATATTTAGTAGATTCGGGAAAACGTTTTATCTTCGCAAAAGGGTATATACTCAAGGTAGTATACAGTAGGTACTTAAAAATATAAGAGCCCTCTGAATATTCATCGAGTCTGTCTTATTAATAGGCTATTTATGATAATATAAAACTCTCTTTTGTTGCAATTAAATGCATATATGTAGATAAAATGTACAAGATAAATCCTATTTTATAAAGTTGAAACAAACAATGGCGACGGGTTTTAAAAATGTAAATCGTAAAAATAAATATTAGAAATATTAATTCTTACTGGATGATAACACTCCGATAGTGTTAAATAAGTAATCAGGTTCAGAAAATAATTAATTTTGATAAAGTTTTAAATACGTACTTAGGATAATTTTGAAATTATGTCAAACTTGCCAAATGTAACAGTTTATCAAATACACACATTGCACTAATCACTATTAACAAATGCAGGTACTAGATATAATCTAAGTAACATTAAAATCTAGCTGAGATGAAATACACAAACTAAAAAAATCACATATTTGTATAAAAACAATATTCGCCATATTTGTTTTGTTTTAATTCATGCCTACACTGGCAATTGGTTTTAGGGCGGTTAATCTTTGCTTGTACAAGGTGGGTCAAAAGAAATCACCCTATTGGAAGACGCTCTTGTTTTTGCAAATGGCGGCCCATGTCAAATCTGTTTTGATATTTGTGAACTAGACAGATGTAGAATACAAGTGAACTAGCCATGGAGCGATACACTCCCCAAGAATTCGGAATAATCTTGTCTATTTTTTCGCGTTATAATTCTGTTTCTGGTGTATTAGCGCAGCGCAAATTTTGTCGCCGATTCCATTTCGTCGTCCGGCACTGACTACGCAAACACTGCGCCGTTTGGCCACCAACCTTAAATAGTATGGGACCACACGAGACGCTGCCAAGACTGCCAAGTGTTCTGCCGAGAATATCGCCGCTGTTGCCGAGGATGTCGAGCTGTCGCCAGAAACATCGACCAGACACCGTGCCTCGCAATTAGCCACCAACCGGTCGTCCCTAAGGCGAATTTTGGTCAAAGACCTGCGCATGTTCCCGTACAAAGTCCAGTCCGTGCATCAGCTGCTGCCTGTCGACCGCCAAACGTGTGTAACCTACGCCCAAGCCATCTTGACTTCTTTTGACCCACCTTGTATTGGAAGACATTACGCGCACCAAAGAGGTGGCACTATACATTAATACGAACGTAAGACAAAAACATTTACGAATTTATGAATGATCAAAATTGTAGTTTATAAAGTAGGCAATATATTAAGCCAATATATTATCGCATTATGTATGGGAAAAGGTAGAATGAATTTGAATGAGAATTTTTTCAATAATTCCGTTAGTTTATGAAATAATTGTACTTACATTAACTAATAATTAATGTATTTATTAATACTTACAAAACGGGAAAATCTTGTTATACGAAAACGGTAGTAAAAAAGAATAATACTTATGTATATGAACAACAATATACCTATCAAGATAGATACATCTTTTTAAACGCATCTTTAATTTATACTATAAATGTAACTGTCTCACTCTTTTTCCCGCTTGACAGGATCGTCACACATACAAAACACTCTCCTCTGTCTGCCCGAAATCGAAACGTTCTGGAACTTAACACCGCGCTTTGTTTTATATATACTATAAAGAAATTAAAAAAAATGTTTCTAACAAAAAGATTTTCTTTAAACATATAGTGAATATTACAGAATAAGCTGACTTTAGGTGTACAATAATAAAAATTGTATATTACATTACTTTTTAGACACGACTGCAAAAAGTTCCAAAGAACTAAGAAAACACTTGCAGGTTGCGCGTCGCGTCGCGTCGCTATCAAAATAATAAAAAATTACTTTCGTTTGGAAAAGTATGACCCAGTTTCATACTTCACTCTTCTCCTTATACGAATCAAACGAAAGGTATAAAGAAGAACTGTATAATATATCTTAGCTTAGCCTACTACGTACAATATACGTACAATACAAAAAAGAAATGCGTAAAGATAACATGTTTGTCCAGGCACTCTATGTTTCTAACCAATATTATTAGAACACTAAATAACATTTTAATAGTATTTATAAATGAAGAAAAAAATAAAATTTAAGACCTTGTCACGAAATATAATTGACAATTTACACAAATATATTTTCTTGGTAAACGTATAAAAAATTGAGCGTAGTGGGATTCGAATCCTCTTGGGAGCATTTTACTTGGTTTTCCCTTAGTTCATATCTATAAGTATGTGAATAACACTTAAAAAATATTAAAAAATTGACACTAATGTCTTTTAATTTTGAATAAAACCCCTGTTGATGTATAAAATACGCCTTGCCTTGTCAACGTATGTCACTACACAAAAGTGTATGTGTAAGTGTAAGTGTATACAACACTTAATTCCTGTAATATTCATTTTTTATTTTAAAATATTTCTAAGGCATTATGCATTGCATAACATTAACCTTGTGCATTCTTTCTCCATATAAGTTATGTGACTTTGTGAGCGCCGACTGGTAATCAAACTCACAACTATCGCGTTTACAGTACGATATATTTTTTGTTAATATTTCATTTGCTAATATTTCACTGCCAATAAAAAATACCACCATCTGTATTTTATACACATTTTACTTATTCCATTCTTTATCAGTTATGTAAATACCCACAAGAGTTCACAAGTGTTCTCTCACACAAATCGCCTGCAAAACATGTACATGCAAGCTCATCTTAATATTCACGCGTGAAGTCCAACAAATTTCATGGACCGTGGATATTTTATTCAACAATTACAATTGAAAAACATGGAGTGGAATAGCCATATACTAAAAGTAGGTACTTATTGTGTTTTATTACTTTTCTTTGAAAGAGAACATGGGGTGAAAATTGTACTTTGATTGTTATTTCTGTGACGTAAATATTAAGTACTAGCTGTGCCCACGACTTCATCTGCGTAGGATTTCTAAATATTTAGCCTATGTGTAGCCTTATTACATCAGCTATCTGCCAATGAAAGTCCTGTCAAAGTCGGTCCAGCCGTTTAAAAGATTAGCCAGAACAATATCTGAATAATTTTCGCAAAAAATGGTAACAAGTTTTATCTTCACTGATGAATATAATGATTACTAACGACCGCTACGACTGACAGATGATGTAAAATTACAATATAATTTTAAATAATATGTACAGTATACACAAATATGGCTACGGCAACGAGGCTAGTTTAATTTTACCATTTAACAAAGCAAAATTCCCACCATCTTCTGCCCAGATCCGCCCACAAAGTACGCTTGCCAACTATTTTATTAATACTCTGTTCGTCTACCTGTAGTTTTATTTTTGAGTTTCTAACGGACATCAAAGAGTTTCATAGTTGACTTGAGTTTTTATCATATGTAGACTATATATATATATCGATGGAATCATACAAATCTTTTTAGTTTAGATTTCAGTTCATATCTAATAATTGATAATAATTACATTTTAAAATAAAATCTCTATTTGCTCGCAAAAGTAGAAACGACAATTGCAGTTGAAAGCCAGAAAACAGCTAGCTTTTTTGCCACTCTATATATGTTTGTAAATGCGTCTATTATCATACATCTGTAAATTATTATATTAAAACGTGAAGGAATAAGCTTTTACTATTTATATAAAAATTATAAGGATAGCGGAAAAAATATATAAGTAAACTTGATTAATAAAAGTATAATATATAATAAAATACACTTTACCATATATTAGACATACACTTTTATACGAAGTACCCAGATAAAAGTGACTGAGTATTTAACAACCAAATTCTCTTTATAAAAGACACGAACTGAGACCACAGTGCTCTGGTAGCACTCTATTGTGGCATATAGTATAATCTAGACACAACAAAGCAGCTGCCAAACAATTTTCATTATTTTATAGGTTTTAGACGTGCCGGTTGAGCACAATTTACTTCGTTAATGTCACGTGGAATGGAAAAGGTGGAGATTGGTAAGTTAAATGCCTAGGAAATAACACTTTTAAATAGAAGGTAAGGAATCACCTGAGTAGAAAATTAACTGGCGAACTAAATATTAGAGTGAAAATTAAAGAGCACGTGTTCAGCCTAACAGACGGACCGGACGGACGGAATATACACGTAAATATATTTTTAATAAATTTTTATATAGATATTTATGGCGCAAAATAACAATTCATAGAAAAATACATTATATAACACGTATAGTAACTACTTTCATTATACGTCTGGTAAACTCCACGTTTTGCAACTGTAGCTGTTGAATCCATGAAATTTGTTGGCCTTCACGTGTTACTAGCTTGCATGTACATGTTTTGCAGGCGTTTTGTATGAGAGAACATATTGTAGGTATTTACATAACTGATATAGAAAAGAATAACCTAAATATGTACTAAAAACAGGTGGATTATATTTTTTTGTCAGCAGCGAAAGTTGTGAGCTCGATCCCCAGTCGGAGAAACAAGCGCGGTAAGATGACATTAAGTACAGGCACTCAACACGCAATGTTTCGAGAAAAAATCGAGCGTAAATCGGAGAACAGAGTTTATTGCTCTCCGCTTTCGCTCCCGTAACTTTAATATAATCTTTTGATTATTAAAAATCAGTTAGGTATCGTTATACACAAATTGCGGCATTGAATATCAATACCTATTTTATCACTTTACATTCCAATCTTATTGTTCCCATGAGATCTAATACCATCAGCATCGCATATGATTAGTTGCGTTCCCACAATACAACGACGGCTCAATAATGCAACAAAAAATATCAATTTGTGAAATGACTTTGTACATATTAATGCATCGGAAAAGTCCACTGAATAGTGTGAACTAGCCGTGAAGTCTCAACAAAGATACGTTGATTACTTTAAAAGTAATAAACATCAATTGCTACATTATTTTAAAAGCTTCGTTAGCTAATATAGAAGAATATATAACTGTACTAATGAAATTTCTTTCAGTAATAGTATAAGTGCTAAAAGTGGAGCTACGTTCAATATTAAGAAAATGTTTGTTTCGTGTGCCGATAAAAGAATTTACATAGATATAATTTACAGATGTAAATTCATATCTGTAAATTTAAAGAGTGCTTAAATTTACAGATATGAAATGTTTAGTAATGTGAAATGTTAATGTTACGTATATGTGAAAGTGATATTTAGAATTCTCGACAACCATAATAACTTAATAATTAACTATTTAACATAAAAATGTTATAATTTTAGGTTTTTTTAGATGATTAAGTTATTTAGATTTTAAAAGGACACTATGCTAGAGCGTCGCCAGTTTCTGGTTTTGAACTTGGCTTGAGACGCTGCCACGTAACTATATTCTGAAAGCCCAGCCTTAATGTCCTCTATCAAGTACGTAATGTCTTTAAAATGCCACAAAAAAGTCGAGAGTGACTAAGCATTGTAACATACAGGTTAACTATCCAACCAATATATTTTACAAAATAGATGTCTATAAATTGAAAAAATAAAAAAAGAAATAATATAAATATACTATTTAAAGTATGACAGAATTACTTTTAATTTGAATATAATGAAACTAATTAAACGTGACCGACTTATGTCAAAATATAATAATTAATAGCATAAACCTCAGCCTATTCAAAAATAAAAGTGTAATGATATTTCCGCCATAGAAACAGAAGCCGTATTACAAAGCACGATGAACTAAAATGGTGTGTATATTTTATAATAGATAATCATTAAATGTCAGTCAAAAATGACTAAAACAAACCTTTATACAGCCTAGATTATAAATCCAGATTAAAAATACAACATTCACAATCACTTATATATTTATAATTACACTATTTCACTTTACTTTTTATAAAAAAAACAATGAAAATCCATTTTGTATTCAGTTTGTCGGTTGGCGTGTTATACGGCCGAGTGCCGCAGAAATACTGAAACCCGCAAAGTCGCAAACCTACCTTCGGTAATGTTCTGAGTTGCTACTACTAGACTTTAACCATTTTTAGAGGAATATATTGATATACAGATATTAAATTTAGTTGCAATTTGTATGTAATAAAATTCATAAAATACCATGAAATATAAACATGAAAATTAAAAGAATGAAATGTATTATACAGTAAAATAAATAATAATAAACATAACATGACGTGAAAAGTGGAGAACAGAGTTATTTAACTCTTAGGTCTTTATGAATATAGAAAGGAGCACAGGGAAATAGCATCAGTACTTTTAATATGAAAGAAAATTAATAAAAATATACAAAAAATTTAATTAAAAATATTTTGGTACTAGAGCTATTTTAGTTGCATTTCTCTACTAGCGACCGCTCGCGGCGTTGCCTGCGTAAAGTATACGACTATAACTATTTAGTTTTTTTTTCAATATCTATACATTGAATTGATTAATGTTTCAACCAAATTAGTTAAAGCAGTCATGTTAAGGGAAGTTCTGCTAAATATAATTGTCAAAACTCCGCCGGTTTTGGGATTAGTGTGCACACGACCCACAGACAAACAGACAAATAAAAAAAATAAAAGCCGTTGTTTCCGGTTCTATTACATTGATAAACGCTCCCAATAATAATTTCTCTCACATATATTCCCTGATGGAAGTTTCCAGTTCAAATTTTATTATACAGTATCAGTTATTTTTATTTTATTATGTGTATTGATATATATACTAATGTAATCAATTATTCTCATTACATGTTGCCTGTTGTCTGAACAGTAGCCTGACTTATAATAATACATTTAGCTAAATCTATAGAGTTCTTAACAACAAAATAAAGTAATATAATTATTTGGAATTAAATATAGCGACGTCGTATAGATATTTTTTTTACAAATTAATACTAATTAAAAAAAATGTTAGACCAGGATATGATCAAAATTCTTTAGTTGGAGACAAGAGTTATTCGCCGTAGTTTGGAGATTAGCCAAATTATATTAGACCATACTTTTTATGTTTGACAGTTGCTCTGCAAAGGTTATGATAGAGTCTGGGTAAGTACTAGATGAATATTTAAATATGAATATAATGTTATTTGGATATAAATTTTTTGTCTTTACAGAAACTATCCGTTTATGTTTAGAGATACTGCATTTATATAATTATATGATAATATTTTTTTTCCAGCTTAGTTTAAAGACACTCCGTTCTCCACTTTCCGCCCGAATTTTATTCAGTGGTATTTTTACTCAAACCGAGCGTGTTTCTTGTTCGCCAGAGTGGAAAAATTATGACAATTAAATTATAATCATTCCACTGTCTGGAAATCCCACAACCTATCGCAACAATATGTATTTGTAAAGTATATTTATTACAGGTGTACATATTCAGTCATATCTCTCATAAGGCTTTCGCGACATTAATACATTTTTAAACTTTTTTAATTTTTTTAATTTATTAAATTTTCTAGACTAATATTTTATTTTTTATTTTTGAAAACCCAACATTTTGAACACTACAGTAGTTACATAGTCACAGGTTGTCTATCCGTTTTTTTAATCTATTTTTGAATACCAAAATATACTTGATAATCAAGTTATAATAAATATATATATATATATATATATTTAAAGCTACTAATTCATTGTCAATAACAAAATACACATTTTAATAAAACTTTTGCCTATACACACAATTCCACACACAATTACTCTAAGACAAGGGCAAGGTGATGTTTGAAAATATTTTTAAACATATTTTTGATATTATAATTTTTTACATATAACTTAAATAAAAAATTATAATACATAGTAAAATAGGGAAAATTTTGTTTTTGTATACAAAGCACCGACTGTTCACAACTGCATTGTAACAATTTTAAGCTCGATTTCCACTCTATCATGATTTGCTTGTAGAAGGGCTTAATTTTCATCAAACGTTAATAGTTCTATATATAATATTTCTTTATTTTTTCTGCGATATTTTAATAAAATGTCGTCAGAAACTTTAAAAGTATTAAAGATTGGTCGATGGATATTTAGCACTGTTGCTTATCTACTACAAGCTAGAAATGATTTACTGCAACTTTTTAGAGATTTAACTTTTCTAACTAGATTCAAAACGTTTTTCGAAAAACGCTTTAAAACCGTGTTTAATACAACTTTCACTTTCACAGAAAACCTATTTCATTAATTATACTCACCTAATAATTTATACAGTAAGATAAATGTTCTTTTGTAATTGAACTATTATAGAAACCTTCATATGATTTCAAATTATTTTAAAATTAATACAGTGGAGCATTCTCCAGTAGAGTATCTTAGCACTAGGTTCTCTTTGACTTTTTTCATAGTATAGACTAGCGTTCGCGTCATCTGATGGTAAATAAATATTAATATTCTTATTTCAGCCATCTTATGAAATTAAACTCGTAACCAACCGGTCATACATTTTAAATTGGCAAGCAATTCACACAACTTAATTATTAGTAGTATAGTATTATATAGATAGCAATTGAAGTTTCGCGCTTTTTCTGGCTACCCTAGCCAGAGAGAACTTCAGAGAGTAACAAAACACTTAGTTCGCATTTTTCCTCCTCTAATGGTGTTATTGAACATAAAAACAATTTAAACAATTATTTCACCGATTAAGGATAGAACCCACAACCAATTCCGTTAACAGACAGACGCTGTTTCATTGCGCTACGGTGACTTCAAAAAATAGAAAATTGTAGGGTAAAAATTAGAAAATTATTATATATTTATCTGGATTTCATTTCAAAATTAATATAAGTTATTTTCCTGTTTTGTTCAAAATTTCAAGCACGAAAATTTTATAATATTTTTTATATACATAACAATAAGTAATCAAAGCCTGAATTACTTTCTCAAGAGGGTCAAACAAAATAATTCAGTTTCAAGGTAGCTGCAATCTTGTTAACTCTCATCTTTTAACGCCAGAACACTTCCTCCGCATGAATATCTTATAAGTAGACTACGGCGCCCAAACTACTGTACTATATATATGTAAATATATTTATATATATATATATATTTATATATATATATATATATATATATACTATATTATATTATTATAAAAGAAAATTCCTTTTCGAGTAATATTATTCCATAAAGAAATGAAAAATATTTACTAATTCAAAAAAATCATAATCAGTCACCATGTATATAATAAAGTGCGGTACTAAGCATCGCCACTCATCAGGATGTTTCAGAAAGTGCAGAATGGAGTCCTTCATTAGGTTCTTTGTACAAATCCGTGGGGTTTACTTTACCCATAGGTAAAATATTTTAAATTGGGCCTGCTTGACACTTATAAACTAGACTTGGCCATCGTGGCACAGTAGGACAGACCTCTGACTACACGCGATAGCTTGTAAGTTCGATTCCTACTGAGGAATGATCATCATTTAATTATTTTCATTTCTCCATATAGTGAAAAGACAAAAAAATTTGTGTTGAGGTCCGCCACTCAACAGGCAATGTCTCAATTTCTGACGAAAAGTGGACAATAGAATATCTTGACCATAGGTTCTGTCGGACTACCCTGCTAAGCGGGTAAAATCGTGAAGCTGTAAAAAAAAAAATAAGGTTATACTACTTACTAAAAATCAATTGGTACATCCATATACTACCGCTGAACGCACTGTTCACACATTTTCACTGAACAAACAACAAAATTTTATATATTTTTATATATATTTAACACACAAAAAGCCACCTTTCCAATCGTATTTCGTTAAAAATCCCTAATTATAGGAATTTCTTATAGTCCGGGCAGCGCGAGCGCCGGACGGTATTTAGAACGAAGCAGCGCACGCTTTCAAATCTATTTATATTTTAGCCGGGGATATTGGTAAGCCAAATTATATTGAGCTGCTGCTGTACGAATAAGCTTGTAGACAATCATGGGTATCTCTAGGGATTTTAAATGCTTAGTCCGGCCATAAATACTGTAATGTTTTATTAAAAATAAACAAAATATTACTTTTGAATTTGGAATCTGTCATTTTTATATGATTGTCCATTGTGTATCAAATAAAAATTAAGAAAAAGTAGTTTTATTTAGATGTTTATTGATGCTTCAATTATTTGAAAAGATATATATTTAATATTTTCATTAAGTATAAAATTTTAGGCTTAACTTAATGCAATAAAGAAATTCATAGAATGGCAGGCATAAGCGAGAATGTTACAGTGAGAGGCGAAGGGATGAGATGAAATAATTGTAAGAAAGATATATGAAGTAAAGCTGTGCGGTAAGAGAGATAGGGAGAGACCTTGGTTAACCTCCAAGAACACGGTACCGTGATACTGGAGGGACATTTGATTCGAGTGACTAAAGAAGGTTACAGGACTGTATGTAGCATTAGATGCTCCGTTCTCTCTGACTACCCCGCTGGCCAAAAAATGTGAAACTAAAAAACAATTTAGGCCTAACAAGACCCATTTTATCATTGAGTACTAAGCTTAAATCTATTATTACAGTTAGATCTGAAGCGTTCAACGTAATTGCGGTTCATTTTACGCTTGTTGTTTACAAAACTGTTTCGTGAAATAAATATCCAAAAGCCCCAGACTCCTTGATCTGTTGTATAGAGTAATGACATTGTTTTTTATTAAACTGTCAATATATTTAGAAAGATGAGACAATTCTATAAGACTTACACTTAGGAAACGTCAATAAGCCAGTCAAATTTCCTTCCCAAAAGACTACTAGATAATAGGACTTCACAAGTGTTATTTTTCGGGGACATATTAATATCGGGCACCATCATATCAATCATATCAATCATATCAATAAAATTATTAGGTACATATGATATAAATAATTTTGTATCACTAGTAAGTATATTAGGAAGGTAATTACCAGTAGTACTACTGGAAAGACAATACTATAGAAGGCAACTGGCAATGGGCGGTTTTATAACTACACATTATAATTCTACATTGAAAACATCGAGGCACAGTGGAACTGTGCGACTGTAAATGCGATGTTTGCAGCTTTGATTGGTCTACCGATTTACACAGTAAAATACTCAGTAAAAAAACTAGGCGCACAAGGAGCTTGAAGCATTTTTGTCATACAAATTTGACAATCCAGTTCATTTAAAACAAAATTCAGAGAACTCAATTACAGACAATTTAAGTAATATTGAAGTTGAAACTGAATAAGAAATAATCGCCTGTTTCCAGTAGTCCACCCACTAGTATTCCTGGGAGTTTCCTTTCCAATAGACAGCATTTAGATAGCCTATCGCTATCTTAACATGATATGAGATATCAATCCTCATTTATTATAACTTATTGGAAACTTTATTCAATTATTTATCAATTTGTATTTATTTGCCTTCCATTCATGCTATAAGAGGATTGAGTATATAAATACTCTTTAGTACTTATGAAAACACAACATAAAGAAATACATTTATTTAAAATCATAATCATAAAAATCACAATATCAACGAACAGCAGTTAAATTAAATTAATATTATAAAAAATACTAAATAATTCTATTTGTTCATACAGAAAAGCTTCAAAAAGCTCAACTTTCGCAATTTCAAAAAAGCTTCTGCGACTTTCAATAATACTTTAATTTTACGACAAAACGCGAATCGCCAACATACTGTCAAATATGTTAAGAAATTTATTTTAAATAATTAATTAATCTAAATATACAGCAATTTTATCTGAAAACTGACAACAATTCATTGAAATTAACAACAGATCCGCACACGAGGATAAAGACGCCGATGCTAATCAATACTATTCCTTTCCATAGTCTCCATTTATACTTGCCGAGGCCGGGTCTTTGCCATATAGTCATCAAGTAAATCATATTCGGCCAGATGAACGCCATGTTTGATAGACAAAATGTTCCCAACTGAAAAATATATTTCCTTTTTCTACAGACGGAAATAACTTAACACCTAGCTAGCACCTACTAATGATATTATCTGCAGCTTCACACTTCTGCATAACACAGCTGTCAGAGATAAAGCAATGTCAAGACAATCTGCTTTCCACTTTCCGCCAAAAACTGATATATTTCGTGTGAAGTGGCGGAACTCATGGAGGAAACTAATGAATTGAAATTCCGCATAGTAGAGTGTCAAGACTGTCACTTCTTTCTTCAGTTTCAGCCCAAAATTGAGACATTGCGTGTTGAGTGGCGAAACTCAACGCCGCGTTTTGTCTTAGGTACCAGAGCGAAGAAATGAAAATAATTCAAATATGGGATATATATGAATTATTTTCAGTAACACGTTGCCCCACTGCGCAACAATGGTCTCATTATTATTTCTTTTTTGATTAAATTATACTCTTATATATATATATATATATACATGAAGAAATGACATATCATTATTTTCTATTTTTTACTAACTTTTATAGGACCAACTTACTTTAAATTACATATGTATTACATATTACATATGTACAATAAAACTATCTAGCAAATAAATGTTAAGCGTTCCTACTTACAAAACCCATAAGAGCGTTGATATTAGGAAAGACAATGGCAACGATTCCTATAATAACAACAAATATTGCTCTGTAAATCAATTCCCACATTAGAATTTTTTCTTGATTGTGTCGACTCTTTATATAGTAGAAGCACAAGTTGAAAGGCACCCAGTAGTTAAGTGCGTGGGTGACGTAAATCATTATCGCTATACCACCTTTCAATATTTTGGGGAAACTGGAAAAAACATAATATGTTCATATTAAATAGTTATTACTATATATATATATATATTCCTTTATTATAACATAATATTGACAAATTATTATATGATCGATAGAGGCCATCGTGGACCAGCGGGACAGGGACTGACCGTAAGCGCGGCATTCATTCAAGTTACGGCGTTAAGTTCTGCCACTAACACACAATGCCTCGATTTAAGGCGGAAAGCTACCTAGTGTGAAGACACCCGATTCCGATACATTGCAGATTGAGTGGCTGAACTCAACGCCGCGCTTTGTCTTACCAGAGCGGGGAAATGATAACCATTTCCTAGAGTGGGGATCAAACCCACATCCATCATGCTTACAGTGGGATGCTGTGTCACATTTTTAGATCGTCGCTAACATGTATATGTCGCTAACATGTATATGTCGCTAACATGTAAGCATTTTAGAATTATTAATCAAAGCTAATTCATAAGCATACCAAAAGTAATTTTACAAAAATAAGAAGCTACAGTTTTTGATGATGTAGATGTTCAAAGGTTCTGAGAACTCAGAATTTATTTTAATAACGCTTAGTTTTGTAGTATAATAAAATAATTAAGAAATATATATATTAAATATCAAGTCTTTCAAACAAACTACAATAGGTCACAAAGTAAAACAAATAAAAGTAAAATAAAATGTACTAACAGAGACATAGGAAAGTTGACAGTTATAGGAGATTCGCATTTATCTAAGAAGCCTACATATCCAAAGAACGATACCGAAAACGTGCACATTATGATAAGTGCCATGCCTAGAAGAAAAGAGAACATAAAAAGAAAACAATAAAAAATATAATTATACATCTGTATGAAATAATATATATAATAACGGTGCAGTGGTTTGAGATTTAAATTCTACGTTTGGTTCTTTAATTAGAATGGTTTTACCGGATTAATCGCGTAAATTTTTGGTCAAAGGTGACCAGGGCTACTGTAAAGTATTCCAAATGTCAGGTTTTCTAAAATGTATTATCGAATACCAAAAATATACGCAATTAATCCAGTTAAAACAGTTTAATTTCAGAATGCCTTCATTCCAACTATGTATTGAAAAATTGAGAAAATTGTTCAGTAGTTTCGCTAAATCCGTAACACACGAAATGAGTTGTTAAGACCAAGCAGATGAAAATGTTAAAAGTCAAGGCTTCCAGTTCAGATTGGCTTCATTTACAACCTTGTATTAGCCTTGCAACGCTATTCGATAATTGCGGTCTGAATTGCTTGAAACTTCGCACACGCTCCAATAACAAAAAATATTTTCATAATATCATGCCCAAGTCTTTGTCAGGGCGACCAAGATAAGTTAGTCAGTTAGTCAAACTCATAATGACCAATGTTAAACTGACCCTACAGTCAAACCGATCAATAGCTACAAGAGTTACGTTTATTGGTAAATTCTGTCTTTTATGTTATTTAAAAACTTTATACGTGAAATTGTTTTATTAGCTCAATTTTTTTATTAATCGTTTATTTACCCTATAAATGAAACAAAACCTACAGCGTATTAATATTTAAAGAAACAATACTCTGTCTAATTGTATATACAAATATATTTCGACTATCAATACAAATCCAAGTGCAAATCTCGCTGCGTTCCAATTTTAATACTTATCTTTTTTACTAACTAACTCTTACCCGTCATCAAGACTTGAGGGAATTTCCTCGGATCTTTCATATTGTTCTCTATCGGTATAACTACGCCCGAGCAGGACATGCTGAACACAGACATGCCGACGTATTCAAAGAAATTATAAATCTTCGTGACTCCCACCAGGTTTGAGAATGTAGGGTTCAATGAAAATGCATAGTAAATTGTTAGTCCTATGCAGAACACTGTAATAAAGAAAAATTTTTACCAAACTTTTACCACTTTTTTTGCTCGACCTGTATGTAATGGTATTTCTGAACTCCATTTTTCCACTTTTAACAATTATCAAGATATTAGACTGAAAGCATAAAAATTGGAACATAGCAATTTTCATACAGCTCGATTAGAATGTATGAGTTAATTGAGCTAGAGCCCTTGGGCGGATTCCCAGGAATACCAATATTGCTACGTTCAAATTTAATAATTGTAAGTTCGATCCCTATTTGGGTTCTTATCCCGTTGTCGCATCTACCAGAAATAGATAATAATCACTCGAGTGCTATATCACTCCATTCTCTAATTTTCCTATTACATTCCCAATCGTGAGGTCAATTATGAAATAAGTAGCGTAGTCTAACGCCGCCACATATCTAAAAGAAACTAATCAAATCCATTAACGATAGCCTTAAAGTTTACCGTTGGTAATAAAAAGCAAACTTACATATAATGATATTAGCCACGATGGAGAACGGCGCGAGCCATTTCAAGTGGGTTATCAAACAGATCAAAATGATCGGGCATATCATAGATGCCAAGTACACTCTTAAACCAGGATATCCTGTAAATCAAAAGTAAATAACATTTAAAATAAACAATATATAAATAAAGCGACACTCCGACTTGTATCCGATATACTAATTTTAGCTATTCTGGTTTATACTAATTGCAATACGGCCCCAGAAAACGGCCGAAAAATGTTCTGATTCACAATTTCAAAAATATTGAGTAGAGACGTTTAAACAATGCCTCATTAATGATTGAGAACATGCATTGGAATCATTGTCACTGATAAATAATCGTAAATATTTAAATTTATGTTAAAAAAGGGCCTACGCTGAGTTTCTTGCGCTTGTTTTTCTCGGATCTGAGGCATTACCTTTAGTGAACCGATGGTAAATAGTTTTATGTTCAAATAACGAGGTTCCATGCCTAGATCTTGCCATTTTATTTTTAATTAATTATTTAACTGCCCCACTTTAAAGTACTATTTCAGGCCAGGCTGATCAAAGTATCCGTTCAGATAAAACGAACAATTAGTTAAGTTAATAAATTTTTTTTTATGAATATCTAATTTTGTTTTATATACCAAAATCTTTTATCTTTTTGAGTTTCAAACTCAATTATTCACATTTCATATCAATTTTGCTTCTCAAATTCATTCTAATGAAAGTTTCATGCTGTCTCGCAACGAAGTTTACTCAGAGCGAATGTAGTGTCAAGGCTTCCAGTTCAGATTGGCCCTTTCCGCCCCAAAATAGACACATTGCGTGTTGAGTGACGGCTCTCACCACCACGTTTTGCGATCCCCGGGGGGAAACCAATCCCACAATCTTTCGCTTTTGTATTGCATGTGATGAATTTGAAAATCAAAAGAGTGAATTTAGAAGTTCAAAACGCTTAATTTGGAAAACCATAGGTACTTATGAAAACGTATAAAAAAATTGAACGTAATGGGATTCGAACCCGCGCCTCTTAGAAACCATCTAAGATACCCGCTACAAATACAGCTACGTTCAAATTTCTATACGTTTTCTAAAAATATTTTTCATACTAAGTGTGCAAATAGCACTTTTAAAATCACTTTAGACAATAGGCACTTACCAGGACCCAGACCTTCTATAGTTGTAATCTGAGTATTCTCTACAAGTTGCTTCATAGATTTAGCTATAATAATTTGATAACAAGCGCACGCGCCGAACAAGTCGATACATATAATCGCATCTATTGTATATCTGTAAAATTTGCACATCATTATAAATTATTTTGTGTCAATTATTTTGTACATATATCTTATCTACTCTTGGCAAAGGCAACTTAGGTTTACGTCACTCCGTTCTACACTCATTGAACAAGCTACGGAGCTTAGAGTGGGGACCAAACTCAAACTTATAACACTTTACAGTCAATCAAAATCTGCTCTTTCTATCATATTAAGCCGCATCTACGGCAGGCGCGGATCAAGCACTCATAAAAGGTTGTAGTCACAGCCACCATAAAATCTGCCAAGTGCGTGTCTGCCAAGAGAAATATGAACAGGTATATAATGAAAATTGAGAAACTCGCACCAGTTATTTATTTAATTAAAATGATATTGAAATACCACCAAACTTGAACGAAAGTTGTGTGAAGGCCAAAAATGTGTTACAAGTCAATTGATCGTGGTATGTTCATCGTGCCCACGATCGTGGATCCGCGGTTACTTATTATAGCCCTTCTTTTAGTACTGAATTATAAGAATAAAAATTAGAAGCAACTTTATTTCATAAATGTTGGAATTACAAAAGGCAAGTGATTTATTTTAAGAAAGTTTTCTTAATTTAATGCAAATCTGCATACTATAATTTACCTAAAAACCTTGGAATACTTGGCGACCTTTGGATTTGGGAAACAAGCCATCGCCGCTTCGCCGACATCGGGATATGACATATAAGTGACTCTAGTTCTTCTGTAGAGCACTTGAGCTGATATCACTAGGATCTATTGTATGCAATAATTAATGAATTAAAATGATAAAATAAAAATTAAAGCACAATGGCGCAGTGAGACAGCGTCTGCCTGCAATTACAACAGCGTCTGCCTTTAATCGCGATTGTGCGTGGGTTCGATTTCCACTCGGAGGAATGGTCACTATTTTATTATTTTTATCTTCTCTGCTCTAACGATAAAGACGAAGTTGGAAGAGCGAAGTTAAAAATGTTCATCTGGTCCCAACCTCCCGTTAATTTTTAAGGATGTCATTTTTTTATTGTTGTACTAGATATCCAGATATCCAACAAGCAAACTGTACTTAGGATAAGAGGTTACGGACTTCAAGTTCATTTTATTACCGTTCAAATTTGTTATTAAATTCCATTTTTTCTTTTGCAACATGTTTCAAATATAAAAACCTTAACTTGAAATACAATAACATTAATTTCATGCGGTAATTTCACTTAACTAATAAACTAAAAACAACACATCTTGTTCACACGAATTAACACAATGCACAATTAAACAAAAACAAGAAGCAGCTTCACGCTTTTTCCCGCATAGTAGGTTAAGCAGAGATAACCTAGTATCAGGACATCCGTTGAATATGAAAGTGGGGACTCTCCACCGGAGTGCTGCGTGTTGACAATGCTCAATTATTTGCCATTAATCCTAAATCAAAAGGCCAATTAAAATGTACTCACATATAAACAATAAGACATGTACATTCCAAACATGAGGTTGAAAGGGATACCGATGAAAACACCACTTTTCATGTAGGCGACGTGGCCGCCCAAGATACCGCCACCTAGAGCGCCTTTCACCATATGGGCCACGGAACCAATCACGCTGAATATTTAAGGCAATGATATATTATATGATACATTTATATTTATATATATATATATATATATTCTAAACATTTAATAAAAATGTAACTGAACGCCGTCTGTCTGTACATGGAAGTTAGATAAGAAAAATGATTCTTGGAAAATGATGGTTTTTTTTGTTTGTCTATATGCCTGTTTGTGCACGCTAATCTCAGGAATGGGTAACCCGATTAAAAGGCAGTTTTGACTATATAATTTTGGTAAACTTCGATGAACATTTAATATTTATTTCATTTCAATAGGTTCATAAACAAAAAAGTTACAGCAAATTAAATTATAAATTTAAGTAAAATTTGTGATTCTAGTTTTAATGCGGGCGCGTGAATATATGAAACAGTTATAGTCGTGTAGTTTACGCATTACGGATAGCTAGTTTTAATTCAAAATATACATATTTATCGTGGTACGTGGTTGAATGCTTTTTTGTGATCGACAAGCGTCGCGTTTTGTATCACACGAGGGAATGTCAAAAAATAGCAAAGGTGAAATAAAGATTACTTTTTTCATCTACATCTTCGTTTGTGTGGAGTTTTGTCGTATTATTTCTTTACGACTTACAAACTATTGTTCAGGAAAACTGAAGCCAAATTTTGACCGTATCTTCCAGGTTCAGTTATTAGTTTATAGAGGAGGCAGTTTACATTATATATTATGAGACAAAAAAATATCCATGACGCGGAAAACATGATTTGCTAAGACGCCATATCCATTTATATTAGCTGTTCTATTAGTTACATATGAGAAATCATTGTAGATTTTTTGTACGTCAATAAACGCTCCATATTCCTTGTGTACTTAGATTATTAGATTTCTACATCGGATGTTTCAGACCTCAATTTGTATGTATCAACGAAAAATATCCATCACGGTGAACAACTTTTGCGTAAGCGATTTATCTTAAAGAAATTCTTTACTCAACTTCAAGCTCTTATCCGTAACCAGAAAGAACCTAATATCAAGAAACTACGTTCTCCATTTTCAGCCAGAATACGAGACATTGCGTGTTGAGTGGCGGGACTGAACGCCGGGCTTTGTCCTGTACCAGAGCGAAGAAATGTACTATTTTTAAATATAATCATTACGGCGAGTGGGGATCGAACTCACAACCAATCGCGTTTGCAGGCAGACGCTAACCCTCTGCGTCACGATGGCCGAAGATGGTTTGTGAAGAAATACTAGAGACTACCGTGCACAAACAAACAAACAGACAAAATTTAAACAAAATTTCGATGTTTTATCGCTTTAAATGTCTTTGCTTGTTAAATATAAATCAATGTAGGTACTCTATCTATAGGTATACGAGTAGATCAATTACAAAATTGACAACGACCCGTTTTTTTTCTCGTATACTACATTTTTTTAATAAATACGAAATCATATTAAGAAATCGTATAAATATATTTTTAAATATCATAAGTGTGTGATTAACACTTTAAAATGTTAAAAAATTAAATTAAATCGTAAAAACCATTTTTATTCTTTATGATCTCGTAAAGCACCTAAATATATATAAACTTATTTAAAAAGAAAACAAATATGTAATATTAATACGTGATGAGCATTTTTGTTAAAAATAGATGTCAGTAATCATATTAATTATGTAATGCACTTAGTTATGAAAACAATATTATGAGATGAAATTATAACATTTCATGAATTTTTTGGTGGAATTTATCTAAATAAGCATATTTAAAGTAGATCACGTCTAAAACCTACCCCGTTGGTTTAGGTTGATTTCTAAATTTGACATAATCGAAGGCGTCTTCTTCCTCTTGAGTGTTTGCAAAATTCTTCCAGTTGCCGCGACATCCGCCCGACGGTTGGGGACCACTCGCCTATAATACAAATATATTGTAACCAACATACAATTCTCGCAATATTTACTCAAATATTTAATTTTCTCAACTGACGGACAATTTATGCATTGTATTATATTAAAAATATAATTAATTCGCTACAAATTCATTACGAGACCTATACAGTTAATCTTTTGGAAGCAAACCAATGAACATGTTGAAGTACAGACACACCAAGTATTACAAAGTTACAAAAATTAAATAAGGTATTTTAAATCATTTATTTTATCATCTACAGTGCATTCAATCAATTTACATAACTGTACGCTATAATTTAATTTAAATCAGCTATAAAAACGTTTCAGCTGTAAGTACTCGCACTTCTATTATTAACCGACCTGCTTGTAATTAATATTGCTATAGAATTTATAATAGAAGGTTACACTTAACATTTTAAATAAAACCGATCATTAAGACGAGACGATTTTGAACATTAAATGCAGTGAAGCGTAAAGCTGTTTCTTTTTAAATCTATGTATAGAAATAAAAAAATCGCCAACTTTATTAAAATATATGATATTTTTTTAAAAAATTTCAAGCTTAGGCTAAAAATCTTAATATCCTGTAAGATTTCGACAATAATTTACGAGTATCCTATCGTGGTATAAAAAATATTTTGATTTACAGATAAGTACATTTAATTTTAATAAACTCAACGTATAAATGTTTAAATACTTACCATTGTTGAATAAAAAAATCAATCAATAGATATAGAATTGTAAAAACATTAAAAAATTATAAATAAAAATTATGTCACCAATAATTCTTTTTTCATAGCAAGACAATGATCTATAATAATTCTTCTATCAACTATTTGGCGTATCACTAGCCAGTGTTAGATAAATAAAAACCAAAACAAATTTAATATTGCGATAAGCAAACTATTTAATATAAAATGCAATTAAACTATTTTGTTGTAATTATAATATTATTATTTTTCATATTTAAAAACCGTACCGTCTTCATATTTCACAACGTGTAGGATTAACTAATGTGCCTTCGATCCATAATCATCTGTCTTAATTCAAAATTACATACTATGAACTCTTAAGTAATTTTATCGAAGGATTTCGATACGTCATTAAAAACGTTAAAACGCGTAAAAATTAATCACGATTAATAGAAAATCTTAGAACACTTTGTAATTACATTAATCGATGTATTTTAGCATTTATGGATTTTAATTTTCAATCTTTCGCATGTACGATTAAGAACAAATTCCTGCAAGAAAATCAAATACATAAATCATTTTGTATGACGCAAACAAGTATTTACACTTAACAGTTTAAGAGGCGTTCTTAATTGATTACACAGCATCAATCGAAATGGTTAAAAAGTCTAAATATGTATGGTTATGTTCGAACACACTTTACTATAAACATCTAAGCATAATTAGTATTATGCTCAAATTAATCTGTATCAATAATGAATAAAAGCGTTATATTGTTACAGTTACTAATATCTTCGAGCTTATCAAATCCAATAGATGTGAGTATAGTGTATTTTATTGTATTTTTTTCAGTATGCAATTATTACGTGCCCGAATTGAACCAAAATGGTTGCTTGTACAATTTCTTTTTTTTTATTTATACTTCATCCCTAGCGGGGTTTCGGAGAGCACGTTACGGTTCCTGCATACTTCTTTCGCCACATCCACAGCCTCTTCAACATGTCACCAACCTCTTCATACACCTTCATACATTCTGGGGGTGTTCGTGTTTTTTACGCGACCGGCCAGTATAATCGATACAATATTTTGAAAGATCAACCGAAGTTTCCCCAGCAATTTGTTCAAATTCTATATAAAAGATTTGAAAGCATATCATATACATCATATTTTTATTTTATGTAATTTAAACAATCAGCTAATTAAAGAAATTTTTGCCAATTCAAGACTGTCCCTAAAGAATAAAAATGTTACCTCCATACAAAAACAACTCTAATTTTTCTTGCTTCTCTATTCTTCAAAACAATATCTTTATCTTTAACAATATATTTTTTCAGAGGACAGCCTCGTCTAGCGATGTAAGCGTATCCAAAATTGAAGATGACTCTCAAGTTATCAAACAGATAGCACACGTTGCGGTCAACGGCGATGAAGATAATGCTTTAGTTTCAAAAACTGTTGATAATATAATAACCAGTAGTGAGATAATTAAAGTGAATAACATTGATAAGTTAATTGATGACAAACATTACTCTAAGGCATTAGAAGAAGAAGATAAACAAGGCTTACTGACTAAATCTATAGAACCAACACTTGAACCAGATAGAAGAGAGCCTTTAGAGGCTGAACCTAAAGTAGACACTACTACACAATTTTTACGTGTGGAAGAAAAGAAAGCGATCGGGATCGAAAGTGTTACCTCAGTTATGGAAGATGATAGTACTGTAGATTATTTAGAAAACCCAACTGATTCTGTGGTAGAGACTAAAAATGCTCCTGAAGAGGAATCTAGGGCCGTGAATTCTGAATTGGTAATGCCAAATGATGAATCGAACGACGCATGGGACGTGCTTGATGATTTAATACAAACTAGAAGAATGATGCCTGAATTAGATAGTCTAAAAGAAGAAAGAATATCTGAAATAAGTCCTGGCGGGGTGACTTCAAAATCAGCAGAGCGTCCGGAAAGTAGGAAAAGTATTATTTCACAAAATGAAGCAGTTGTTGGTAGAAAAGGTAGGGAAATGAATAATAATTTTTAATACTTTATTTATAATAAGAATGCATGGCATGCATGAATGATATGAAGTCATAAAATTAGATATTTAGGAAGGCTAAGATTTGAAATTAATATTATGCGTTAAATCTGTAAAAGTTTTAGACGATATTGTGTTGTATTGATTAATTACATTAATACAATGTATTTTTGGTACTTACTTGTCGTAATGTAAACTTGAATTTTTATATCATATAGTAAAATCCAATAGCTTGTTAAAATTTGTTAAAATGTGGATTTCAAGGTTTATAACTATTTATATTTATAAAATTTTCATTTTCGCATAAAACTGTGAAAATAAAAAAATACAACATCATCTTCGTCCATACATGTCTTCTAGTAATGTAAAACTAAATACAATTCAAATTTTAGGCAAAATATATTATATTACCATATATTATTTAATTAATTATTAACAAATCAATATTTTAATTGTAAATATAAAACAATATAGAGGCCATTATAACACAGTGAAACAGCGCAGTCTGACTGTATACACGATTGGTGGTAGGTTTGATTCCCACTTGGAATGATCATAATTTAATTATTATAATTTCTCCGCAATGGCGAGACAAAGGTTAAGATTGAGGTACAACACTCAACATGCAATTTTTCGAATTCGGGCGGAAAGTGGAGAACCGAGTGTCTTGACATTAAGTTCCCTCTGCCTACCGTGCTATGCGGGAAAGGCCTAACACTGTGAATAAAACAATACATTAAAACTAGTTTTGGTTTTCTTAATATGAAATTATTTTTTAGGACAAGACGTTATTCAAATTATTCGTCTCCCAAGCATATCTCGTGATTACACAAAAGTGCCGTTATACCAGTCAGAACAGCTTCAAAACTACTTGGTTAAACCAGTTACAGAAAGTTCGATTCATAGAATAATGGAATATCCGCTTGGACCTGCGACAAGACGATATTTGGAACCTAAACAGAAACCGTTAAATTACAAAGAGTACACGCATATTGAGAATTATAGTCCTATACAATTTCCCGTAATACCTACCTATAATTCTGTACCATTATCACAAACGCCAATTAACAAATCTGCTTATGTTCTATCAAAATTGTTCGAGGCGTCCGAACGGCCTGTCAGAAATGGACTTCGTTTCAACAATAACCCCGCTGGTTTCGGTACATCTAAGTGAGTACACAATCCTTACCTAAATTTTATTTTTGTTCTTAACTCTTTGCCCATATGGAGTATAGTAATAAATAAAAAAAGAAAAATTAATATATTAGATGAAATATCATCGTGATTTTTATTTATAATATATAATATTTCTCTTTCTTTCAGATTCTTACATATTAATTTGCCTAAGCTAGCCTCTAGTTGTGGAGTCACACGTGCCTGTGCTCTGTTTACTATATAGTTTATGACCAAAAGACAATACTGAATATTATTTTTTTTATTTTCGTAATACTTGTATTATTTAGATAATATAAACAGATAATGTAATAGTTACTTATAAGTATCGTTACTGTTGTTATTATGTATATTATATTATAATTTAATAATAAAACCGTTAAATCCTATGCTATGTATTTATATAAAAATTCCGTTCAGCTTAATTAAGATAAATTTATGCGCCGTGTATATTGTATTATAGATACAAAAGTAAGGAAAGCTTTATTTATTTTCATTAAACAATATTTATTTTCTAAAGAAATAATAAAAACACAATATGTTAAAGGTTATTGCTATGCCAAATGCCCTACATGAAAATGAAATAAAAAAATATTTATTTATCATCAATGCGGCTTTATTTTAATTTAGAAAAGACTATATTAGTATGGGGAATATATAATAATAGGGATATATATATAATAATAGGGAATAGGATATATATATATATATAATAATAATAATAGGGGAAAATGTAAAAAAATATGTAATCTGTTGTAAACAAAGTATATATATTAACATATTTTTTTAACTAGTAAACAGCAGAATTTGCTATATTAATATTATTATTTATTTATGTCTTTCAAACAATATTGGCTTCTAAACGATTCGTCAACTTTCGTCATGACATTGACATGTGACATGTCAAATTTCAAAATATTTATTTTCGATTTGTATTATATTCAATGTTCTCAAATTAATTAAAATTTGTTATAAATAATTGTTAAATATACTAATTAATTTATTAGTAATCTAATTATTCCAGCTTTATTTGTAAATCAATTATTAAGGTTGTCTAAACTATTACTTGACTTTGAAACGTCTTTGAAAATCTTTAACAAAAAATAAAACAAAGTGAAAATGGGTAAAAGATACTACTGTGACTATTGTGATAAAACCATGGTTGTTTCACCATCAATTATAAGAACACATATGAAAGGCGTAGCTCATCAAAAGCTAGTCAATGAACATTATCAACAGTATAAAGGTATGTTGTTACGCATCATTTAATGCGTAGAAACAATTTACAGAATTAAATAAGATTACTATGTAATTCTACACATAGTACAGTTATTTATATAATTGATTGCTTTAATGATTTATTTATTCTGTCGCTCATTAAAATAATGAAACTTTTATAAGATCCTGAAACAGTATTAAAAGAGGAGAGTGTAAAGAAACCATGCATCAAGTTTGCAAGAGGGCAGTGTCAATTTGGTGGTATTTGTAGATATTCACATTATACACCATATGAGCTACATGAAATAAAATTGAAAGGTAAATATATATTTTTTAAGTTTTCAGGAACTATCAAAAATGAATACTTATTAAGCTTTGTATATTTAGAGTGTGAATAGGTTCTAGGCATTTTTTGTCAAAATTCAGACATAAATTTTCTGAAAAGCAAAATATTCAAAGTTATCCATCACTAACCTAAACCTAAACAAACAAGTCATAACCAGAGAGAGCAATGTCTGATAAATGCTACAAGTGGAAAAGGTTTATCCAATTAATTGTTTCCAAATAGTTCTTGATAACTTGTACAACAACAATATTGTTTTGTTATGTCTTTCAATGTATAGATGTCTTTTCTTGTTCAGAGCTTGGCTCTAATGTGTCATCTGATTTCTATAACAATCTCCTGTATACCATAACATATTGGATTTTAATAGCTAATAATAAACTGAGGTGAGCCCACCAGCTTGGAACCATGTACTTGGCTTTGGTAAAAATATTGTGAATGTCCAGGCTTTTCTCATGATTTCTTACACTTTGGATTGCCATAATGAATTCAGTATTCATCACCAACCTACAATTCAATGCATAAAATAAATAATTTTCTGTTGCTAAAGCAAATGTTCATAAGTGAAAAATACACTCAACATTTCTTAATTTGAGTTCATACAATACCCAATTTCTTAGTGGTTTGACCATTTTGATTACCTTCAAGCATTTAAAAACTAGTTACTGATTGTTAACATTTATGTGTCATGAATGCTCATTGAGTAATGCATGCCATTTTTCATTTATACCTTTTGGGTGTATTGGACCATTTCTCACTTTTAAAGCAAAAAACACAATAATTGCAAAGCAGTGATAGGGCAGAAAAATTAATGTATAAACTTCACGGTTTTACTAGCATTTGTAGCTTTAACTGTGAACTTTAAAATTAAATTGGGCTTAGTATTGTTTTATCAGTATATATGAAACAATAACCAATTGAGTCAAACAGCAACAACTTATTCACACTCCTATTTACACCATTACAGCATTTTTAATAGTATGATAGTATAAACTTTCATTGTATTAACACATTAAATTTATAATGAATATTTATAATGTATTACAATATATTATAAATATTGTTTCAGTTACTGCAAAAACTAACATGAATAACAATGAAGAAAGTTCCTTTAAGAAAAACAATGAGGAAGAAAACAAATCAAATGATATAGTTACAAAATTTACTGCAACAAATGATGAGAAAGATGTAACACAGGTCTTTCCTTGGACTTATAACCCATTGTTTGATAACTATAAAGATTTACCTCCAAGTCTTAAAAGATTGAAAAGTGCAGATTTAGCTAAATTAAATATTTGTAATTGGGGATGAAGTATGTTGTATGTAATGTAAGTTCAAATAGCTTCACACTTTTTTCCTTATAACAAGATGTAGGCAGAGATACTAGTGTTAAAACACTCTTTCCACCTGAATTCAAGTCACTGAGAGTTAACTGTTAAGTAGCAGATCTCAATGTTGAACTTTGTCTTACCAGAATGTGGAATTCAAAATAATTTAAATTAATTGTTTTTATGCAAGTTTTATATTAATATGTCATTTCTATTATGTTTATAAAACAATGTTAGTGCAGTGGGACAGGATCTGACTGTTCATAACATGTCTGTCTGTATGTTTGTCACAACTATCCTTCGTTGGAAGAAAGACTACATTTAAATTTTATGAGATACTAACAACAAAAATAAGTAGTAACAAACATATAAGAATTTCGACAGAGCTTGTTAAGAATGTATGGCTTAGTTGCTGCTGCATAAAATTATTTATGGGTCTGTAAATATTTTTTTATTCTAAGTGTATAAAAAAAATATAAAGTCAAAGCTAAGTCAAATAATTTTATACAAAATCAGAAGTTACTTGCTTCATTCTTTAAACGTCAAACAATTTACCACTGGTTCAAGAAAGTCAGCGGGACAATGCTACCTTTGAAATAGGCTGGAGCGAGCATTTCATTCCCAAGCCGTGTTATCATTTACAAATCCTTTAAAACAGAAACATCTTTTCATAACTTTTTTAAATTGTTATATATAGATTTATTTTCTGGGATCCTATTGTAAAAGCATACACATTGTCCCATATTAATATTATGTACATCACCGATTTTGGTAAAATCATTTATTATTACATATAATATCAAATATATATTGAGACGCACCGCAACTGTCAATATATTTATTTCTTTAAATTTTTGCCTTAAAGATTCTTTCAGGCTCAAGTTATAAATAGCGCGGTTTTCCCGTCTTCATTTCAAAAATCAAAGAAATGTCATCAGCAAACAATAGGTACTATCTCATGGCTCCTTCCAACAAAATCTGGTAAATCATTTATATATATTAAAATGATGAAAGGACCATGTATAGACTGAGGGACCCAAATACTGACTAAAGACCCAGGAGATTTCTTGCCATTCACATCAATCCTCTGAACCCTGTTAGTTTAATAACAGGTCAGAAGATCGAGTCCACATCCTCTTATACCGTAATGGTGTAGTTTCCTGACCAATGTGGCGTGCTGAACGCAATCAAATGCCTTGGACAAGTCACAGAACATGCCCAGCGCATCCTGTGATTCCTCAGGCCTCCTCAAGCCACTGGCTTAATATATGCAGATATATTATAATATATAAATTCCTCTCCGGTAAGAGAGAGTGCAGTGTTAAGATCAGACATTTAACATGCAATGTTGAAATGAGATATGTAAATCTAAAATACAATGTAAGTATTATATATCTTTATTGTGTATTCACCCAATTATTGATTTTTGTTATGTTGTAGGTGTATGAGATGACAAATAGTTCAGCCGTAAAGTTGAAAAAAAATAGAGGGCAGTGAAAATGAGACAACTATTGCATTTTGAAACCATAACTGTAATAGTATATATTCTGAGGTGTTATTTCTATACAATAAGATATTTAAAACATTTTTAGTTAACATATAATGTCTATATAGATATGCTTATAACCAAAATAAATTATAAAAAATAGGTTAAGAGTTTCAATCTAGGAGGATAACGTATGGCTTACAATAGCGGGCAAAGCGCTTGGACGAGAAACAGTGGTCGCTGATTCGAGTTAATATTATTTTTTAATTTATGTAATAGTAAAATTAACAAAAAATGTATATTTGAATACATGACATAATAAAAAGATATTTATTATTTAATAAAATTTTACACATGTTTATTTTTGTTTTATGATTTCTTATTTGTATGAAGTTTTACAGCCTTCTAAGCCATTTTGGTCTTGTAGTCCTTGAAACAACTTTCTTTGAAGCCAGTGTGTATTTATATGTAGGATAATTTATGAATCTGTATTCTGGTGATATAGCACAATGGCAAGATTGAATCTGTAAGAATATTTTCTAGTTTGGTTTTTTGCTAGCTTCACTCCTTTTCCCGCATAGCAGAGTAGTCAAAGAGAATCTAGTGTTAAGACACTCGTTATTACGTATTTACAAATTATTCGTTTCCCGCAGCTTTACTTGCGCGGACTGTTTAACCCTTGACGTACTATTCCCATTCGTGTATTTCACAGTGTTGACTGTTATATATAAAATCTTATTTTTTTCCCCCATTACTGAAGGAATCGAGACCAACGTCTGAAGGAATGCGTCTGACTGTAAACGCGAATGGTTGTAGGGTTGATTCTCATTCGAGGAATAATTATATAATTAACTAATAAATTATAAAAAATTGATATATTTTTTGATTTAAATATTTAAATCATATGTACAAATATGTATGAATACGTCCGTCACTCAATACATGCAATGTCCCGAGTTCGGACAGAAAATGGAACACGAAGTGTCTTGACAAGTGTCTCATAGCAGAGTGCTATGCAAGAAAAAGCGTGTTGCTGCTTTATATAATAATATTTGAAATTTACTTATACCTTATTATTAGTCTGCAATGAAATAAAAATAAAAACAAACAGAAGTATACTATTTGCAGGCTTAAACAATTCCATTTTACTGCCGCATTGAATAAGTGTAACAAAACTATAAAAACCAAAATCGTTTAAACATAAACGTTTCGTGTCCCCATAAAAATAAAAAAACTATTTATGAATATTTGAAATTTCGTAAATATATCACTAAGAGAATACCCTTAAATGTTACATTCCTATTATTACATAAATAACTTTTTAAATAAATTTTTTTGTAGTATTCTGGGGAGCAATGTTGATTTTTAACCGTTTATGTCTCCAAGGACAACCACAATGGAGAGTTCTCAAATTATCTCTAAAAATATAATGAAAACATTGCAGCAACCATTAATAACGTAAAATAGAACTAATTTTAAAAGTCATAATACATTGGCTTTATTAAAATATCTATATGCATTTTAAACTTTCATCTTCATGCACACTCAAAGGAGTACCTTTAAAGTTGATTGACCCATACGGAAACAGTGTACGTGAGACTACGGTCTATTGAAATACTGTAAAGTGTTTGAGACGTCGGGTTTTCTAAAATGTATTTTCGTATAACAATATTATTGTTTCTTGCTTTTGTTAGATAAAGCAAGACGTCAGTTACAGCCATTGGAAATACCAAAGGCAAAAGATTGGTTGTTCACCACTACGAGGGACCTATCAAATAAAGGAATCATCATCTTATATGATTACAGGAGATGCGCTAGGCAGCAACCGGTGGAGGCAAATCGTCCGCTAGATCTAGATATTACCACGGTAACATCTACATCTAGCGGACGATGCTGACCACGATCCCCAGACATAAGAGGGCGACAACAGAGAGACGGAAAAAGAGAGTTACTGCCATTTAATGGCTAAATGAGCATAGAGATGGGGGCCGGGAATCGTCGTCCGCAACTTCGTTTTGTGAACTTTATGACACTTGACATAAGCGATTCTATAATCTGTAGTTTAGGCTGTAAATCATAACGTTTACCTTTATTCATTCCTGTAGAAATTTCGGGAAATCCTTGCTCTGTTCACACTTCAACCTGTTCCCAAAGGATCTAGGTACCTACATGTCAATTTTCAGCCTTTAAAATCAAATCCTTGACTTTTCCTTATGTTGTCTGACATTCACTCTGTCGGAAGGAAACGATTTTATAAACGATTCACAGACCCCCACAATTTCTTTTTTTGAGGGATGAGGGTGCTCGATCCCTGCGAGGCAAGGACCTCGGCTTCTTCATTGAACGGGCTGGGGACGTCCTGATCGGAGGTCCACTTGCCAGCTCCAGCTGAGCTCCCATGCCCTTTTTAAATACTAGTCGTTGGTGGTGGCTTTTGACGGCCGACGTATGTTTTTTGTTTTTGACATTATATACGAGGAGGCATTTTTGTTATTTTCTTTTTTTTAGCTTCAGACTTTTTCCCGAATAACAGAGTAGGCAGGGAGAACCTTATGTCAAGACACTCCGTACTGCACTTTCCGTAGGAATACAAGACATTGCGTGTCGAGTAGTGGAACTCAACACCGCCCTTTGTCGCATCACCGGAGCGGAGAAATGAAAATAATTTTAATATAATTATTCCCCCGACTGGGAACCATCCGTATAGCATCGCCTATACGCAGTCACACTGCGCCACGATGGCCTATAATATTCAATATGTAGATTATCTGATGTGAAATACTGAGTGTTCTAGGGCTTTAATTTCCTTATGTCATCATAAAGTTCATTCATTATCACGTTGAATTACTTTTAATAAGCCTTTACATTCATATCTCTTTGACAGACATTTATTTTTTTTTATGTCAATAGTTTTCTGTTCTGTAAATTTGCCTAAGACGCTATATTTATATCTTTTATAGATTAGACGGGCTAATAGGGTTTTATATTAAGTGATCAGACTTTCAAAACAGATTATGATATTTAAGAAAGAGATTTCATAAAAATCTGTCTAGTAATTTCAAAAGCCATATTATTGGCATCTGAATCGTTGGAAGCGCTACGCCTATTTGGCTATACGTACGGATTAGTCAAAATCTTTAAAGCAGTAAAAGTTACATGTGGTAGCTTGTTTTGCTTTCATTAATTAAACTGAATTGAATTGCTATAAAAGTGTAAGTAATTTCTGTGTCGAAGAATGACAGAACATGCATAAACAATTTCTTGTTGTATTTTTAAAGGTAAGCTAAGGCAGCTTATTATTCCTCTTATATTTAACTTCTGGGGGTGGTCATTTATTTTAGTTAATTTTTTTGTCACCTGGACGCTTTTTCCTGTATAGCAGGGTAGTCAACCTAGTGTCAAGACACTCCATTCTCCACTTTCCGTCTGAATTCGAGACCTATGCTTTGCCACAAGGCAAATTCTGATAGAAACCAGAGCGAAGAAATAAAAATAATTCGTTATATCTTTCTTCACAGAAAAAGTACCCGTACCTATGTTACCTATTTTGTTATAGGATCCGTTCTATTACACAAGACGATTTTTTGTTAATTTTTAACGCCTTGTACCTGTGCGTAGAAATTAAGAAGCCAGCTCCCTGTCCTCTCCTTTAGTAAGAATCTAAAAGAAAAATGAATAGACTTCTACGTTTAGTTTTCTTAGCTTTTATTTTCCAATATTTATTTTTTAAAACCTAAATCTTTACAATTTTCTTTGATGTTATTTAACTACCAATATACCTCTCCCCTCATGTAATAAAAATAAGATATCCAAATTTTTATCATATGTGAACACGTGTGCAAATTTAAGAGCAAATGGAACGGCAAAGAATTTAAAAATCCGAGTGGGAAATTGAACCCACAACCAATCGCGTTTACAGTCAGACGCTGTCCCACTGCGTCACGAAGGCGGTCTCTTTTTTAATGAAGTTATGAAGTTAAAAATTAAAATTGATCTCATATTAAATTACAGGTACTTTATATAAATGAAGTTACAAGTCGTCAAGCAACACTTCGAAGCTTAAGGGATTCTTTACATAAACTTAGCGATGCGGACGCCAAATATCAAGAATCTGTCTATAAGTACAATAATTTTAAAACCCAAAATGATTTTAATAATGGCGATTTGTTAATAGTTATTCCGATAGAAAAATATGACTTTGAGGAAAAGCACATAGGGCGTATAAATAGCGCTGTTCAAAAAAGAATAGATGAAATAAAAACTGAAACGGTTCAAAGAGAACATGAAGCCAGGATGAACGATATAAAAGACTTTATGGAAGACCATATGATGACAACAAAATATTTATATGAGGAAGTCCAAAGAATCAAGAGAACTAGAAAAGTTAAAGATGCTCTAAGGGAGTTGGTTACTTATTTAGAGCAGCCAGACAAAAAATTTATAAAAAAAGCGTTCTTAAATATATATGCCTATGTTCGAAAATATACTGAGGCTAAACAGCCTAATATATGGGACCAAAAAATGAATGATATGGTCATTAACGTTATAAAAGACCCGTTTAATGATGGTGTTATAAATTGATTTATTGTTTGAAAATAAATGAGTAAAAGTAACGCATTCATTTTGGTTTATAGGTATTTCCTGATTTTGTAATTGTATGTATTAAATTAGTTTCTCTTTTATAAATCCGTCCGATATGTACATAATGAAATCTAAATTAATGAATGTTACTGATAGACAAAGAAGTTGTATTTTAAAGTGTAACTGAAGCCTTAGGTAGAAATAATGCGTAAAGCAATAAAAGTATGAACTTGTAGCAATAAAATAAAGTGTATTAGAAAACCCCAAACCCCCATTTTATCCATTTATATGAAATATTTTATTTAATATTTTGCAACTGTTAAATATAATGTCATATTGGTGTAGCTACTACTGTTTTTAGTAAACCAATTTTGTATACGTGGGTTTTATGGCCTTTTTTTCCATTTGGGTTTCCATAGTACCGTATGATATTTTTTTTCCGTTTTCGTACTTATTGCAAGAAAATCGTCTTTCAATTCAACCTAACCTAACCAAAACTAATTTGAAAAAAAATACAATAAACTGAAACCAGTAGGATTGTAGGTACTTAATTTTTTGTAGACCTTAGACCTATATATATATATATATATATATACTCTCGTAATCGTCACCGAATATTATTTCGATAAGCTATATGCATAGGTGACATTAGTGATATATATTTCTTTACTAATGGATTTAGTAAAAAGTTTATGTGTAATATACTGTACATTGTTCAAATAGTGTTTAGAATTTGATTATTACCTCAATTGTTTATTTGTAAAATTACTTATATGTAGATATATATATATGATAATAATGTAAGTGAAGTGAGCGTTGTCTGTAAATGACCCTTATAATATTTTTTTTCATATATATTTCATGTACGGACAGTGATCAGTTACATTTTATTATGCAATAAATTTTTAATTAATATATGAATTAATTTATATATATATGTGTGTATAGATGAATTAATATATTAGAATAATAAATAAAGCATATAAACATGAATATAACTGATGCTCGGAGTAAACGAGAATAAACGAGAAAACCAGATTGATGTTGAATGTTTTAATTTAATTAATTATTGAATTAAATTTCGAATTGGAATACCTACTAAAATTCTAATTATTTTTTTTACGTAATAAAGTATCTAGTAAGTACAATATAAATTAATTTAATCAGTATTTTTTTTATTAATTACATAAAGTAAAACTGGCGATTTCTTCTTTAGTGCACGTACAAGTTCGTACAATTTGGATCCGGGCTCGATTTCCACTCGCACTATTTCCTGAAATTATGAGAATATTAAAAACCTTACAAGTTTGCTATTTTGTAGAAAAAAAACAGTACGATCGTCGATAAAGTAGAAATGTAAAGTTCTTAATGTTACCCCATGCTGTGATTATTTATTTTTTTTCTTTCTTTTACACTTTTCCCGAAGACAGAGAGGGATAGACGGTGATAGTGGGTAAGAGCAGTATAAAGCGAGAAGGCAATACGAGGCAAAAAAAAATTAAATTTATAGAATAAAAAATTAAACAATACAATATATAGAGAGAGATAATAGATAAAGAGAACTTAGTGTCGACACATTCCGTTCTCCACTTAGCGTATTCAGTGACGGAACTCAACGAAATGAAAATAATAAAATTATGATAATTCCACCGAGTGGGAATCGAACTGACAACCAATCGCGTTTCCAGGCAATGATTAGGTAATATGGCCTGTAAATTGGACAACAGTTTCAACTTACAAGCACAATTTCGGCTTTTATTTCTTATAAATATAGGGGCTGAAGACTTAGTTACTAGAAAAGCACTTTAGCTTAAGCTCGAAGGGAGTTCTTTTCTAGTAGCTAAGTTGATAAACAAAATATAATTCAATATATTCATACCATGCCTTGCTTCTAGGAAGTTGTTGATTGTAACAACGACATTTGTGGGTTCGATTACCAATAACTAAATACTTATATAAGTATTTCAAATAATTTCGCTTTTCTGGTCTACTTTAAATAACCGTGGCGTTTACTTCCGCAACAATAATGAAATTGTCAAAAAATATTATGATGTGGGGCACGATGTAAAAGGTTAAATTAAACCCACCAGCCGATTAGATTTCTTGCTTGAAGTTCTTAATAATGTTTTCTTATCAATGTCTTCTTTCCACACGTCATTCCAGAAAGTCTAATAATATGAAAAAATCGATTTAACTAATTATAATACATAAAGGTGATACAAATCTATTATTTACTACCTGTACCCGTGACTTTGTCCGCGTGAAATTCTAAAATAAATGTAGCCTAGTTATTCCTTATTATATCAGCTATCTGCCAGTGAAAGTCCCGTCAAAAAAAAAATTTTGTCGTTCCAGAAATGAGCCGGAACAGACGGACCGACGAAAATTGTTAAAAATGTTATTTTGAGTATATGCACCGTGTATGTATGTACATATGCGTTTAGTAAAAAACTGGTCTTTTAATATTACAGTTGTGGGTCCATCTTTGTTTCCTAGGAAGAATATCAGGTTCATGCTATGAAAATGTTGCATTCATCAGATTCGGACATTTGTACGAGCTTTCTAGCAAATCGTCAATTAGTTTGTAAACGGCTTTTTCCCGCATAGTAGGTTAGTCAGAGAGAAACTAGTGTCAAGACACTCGACGCCCGAAATCGAAACATTGAGTGTTGAGTGGCGGAACTCAACACCGCGCTTTGTCCTAAGTACCAGACAAATGAAAATAATTTAATTATAATCATTACTCCGAGTCCCACTGCACCACATAGATAGCAACAGGTGAAATTAAATAGAGAATATTTTACATACACCGGTTCTTAAGATATCCTTTTTAATAACATCTTCACTTGGATTTACAGGTTTTGCTGCTTCTAAAATGGCAGATTGTTTTGCAATTGATAGAACAAATTCTGGAGGAGCCTGTGGTTTAAAAAAAAGACTACATATTGTATTGATTTAAACTTACTTAGAAGCTTAACATTTTTAAAATACGTATAAAAATTTGAACCCGGCGAGTTTCTAACAACAATTTTTATACGTTTTCTAAATATATTTTTTGAATGTCCTAAGTGTGTGATAACCTTTTCAAAGAGTGTCTTCATTAATTAGAAAATGTCCCTGCAAGAAGTGTAAGTTTAAGTAAGAGGTTTTCATTTTCTTAACAAAATAAACATTTACCATGAAAATAAGTTGCCAAATTTATAACTGGACATTTTCCAATATAATATATCTAATTAATAATTGTATCTACTGCCTAAAGAGACTGGGGGCCTCGAAAATACACGGGGCCCTTGGCTGCCGCCCAAAAAGCCTATAGCGTGGGTCCGCCCTTGGGTGTTGCGTGGAGAATGGAAAGACTTGTCACTAAGCTTTATCTATCTAGCCCGGTCAACAAATGCGAGAATAATTTGAATATATATATACATTATCGCATCGCAAAATATTCTCAAATATATGTGAGTGAAATTTTCAATATTTTTGTACAAACATTTTGCAGAGGGAGTGTATAATTAGGCCCAGTAAAATTTTTACACGCAGAAGAAGTTGCAGAAAACTAATATTTCTCATGATAATGCATTAAGCAAATACAGGTGTCGATACTATCGATACTTTTAATGAAAACATAGTATTAAGTACTGCTTATAAATGCAATACAATTATAAAATAATAAGCAATTGTACTAAAAATGAAACAGTTATATTTCAGAACAAAATAAATAATAAAATAATGGTTATTAATTCAAACGCCATTTGTCGCACACCATCTCATTGAAGCAATCGAGTGGTGGGCAATGGCGGTGATTGGCATTAACGCAACGCTTGTTTTGGTTTGATACAAACTCACAATTATAATTTCGTCCATTTATTCATGGCACTGATACATTCAATACATTCAATTTATAACTGTTCGATATGTTTACCATGTTTCTGAATACATAAATTAATCTGAGTCACGTTTTGCCTAAAACTGACAAGAAAATCCCTTTATAAAGCATTTTTTTTTGTTAAAACTTAGTGTAATAGTTTGTCACTATCTATTTATACAAAACAAAAAAAAAGTAACGTTGCCAAGGCAACGCGTATTACGCAAACTTGGTAAATAGTTAAAGAAAATATTTAAAATTACCTTTAAAGGAGTTAAATGGTTAAAGTAATGTTTCCTAACAGCCAGCTGTTCCTAGAAAATAATTTTATTTAGCAGTTTTCATACAACGCAAAATAGACATTTCTCATTTCATGTTTAAGTTTTTTATGTGTAAAGAATATTCTTATTAAAAAAGAACTAGTTTAAAGCATTAATTCTAACCTTCACGTCACTATCTAATTTCAATTCGGCAGGGTCTATTGTATTGTTTTTCTAAAAAAAAAAAGAAATTGTTAGATTTATAAAAGAGTGTGTAGTTGTTAAAAAAAACATTAAAAAAGCAGTGCAGCGTGGTGAGCTAGCGTATGGCTGTAAACGACATTGGTTTTGGGTTCAATTCCCACGCAGGGGAACGACAGTATTAAAATTATTTTGCACGCTGCTCTGGAAATATAAAGCGCGGTGTTGGTTATTGGAAGTTGCAAGGTGGAGAATGGGTTTTATTGACACCTTGCCATGTAGGAAAAAATGATGCTGGAAATATATATATATATATATATATATATGTAGAACAAGTCACTATAGAGAAAAAAAAGACGAAAGACGCAATTATCCACCATTTGGGGGGAGATAGCGAGTTTGAATCTAGTACCTAGAAATATCAAACAGAAATTGCTTAGCGAAAGACATTAGACAATGTATATTACGACGAAAATTTATCTTATATTATGATGATGAGTTAGATTCTATATAATTAAATATGATGTCTGTTCATGGAAGATATATGAGAAAATACAATAAATTAAACTCATTTATCAATGTAATAGAATCCAAAACAATGATATTTAATTTTCTTTTATGTATGTATGTTAATGTGTGCGTTTGTGTGCATGCTTTGTTAGAACGCGGTCGGGCGAAAACACGAAATACATAGTTTAGTTGTTTAGTGTCTCATTAAAAATAATATTATTTATAATGATTATATTATTTATTAATTAAAATTCATATAGTTTAAATTTTTCATAGAAAAAAAACGTTTTCTTACATCTAACTCCATAACACTTACGCCATTGTCATTTTAGTCAGTGTCAAAATATAAAGTACCAGACGTACTAATATCATATAACAATAGCATCTAAAAACTTAATTTGCAATACGTTAAAATTAACTACACATTTTTTTTTATTTTTTATTTTTACCTCAGTATATGGGTAAGATAAAACAAATCGTCTTCCAAATTCTTCAAAATTCACTGGCACTTGATAATGTTGGTTAGTGCCGAAATAATTTGCTCCACTAGAAGCTGCTTTTTCCCTATCGAGTTCTTTTTCCTAAATTAAAAATCAATTAAAATATTATTATTAAAATATGACAGTTTTAACTTAAATTAAAAATTTTAAAACGTTGTCGTCTAGAAATTGAACAAAGAAAATATAAAGATATTTTTTACAAGACTGTCGACTTAACATAATTAGGTTATAAAAATATGTATATTTTCAATGAAGCCGGTATTTTGCACACGTTAGAAAGATAACACAATAATTCATAGTCATGGAAACATACTGATTCTTATAAAAAAAAAACAAATTGCCGCTCTATAGAATGTGTCAAATGTCAGATAAGTACATTAATTCTACAGTTTCCACCAAAATAATATTTTTATGAAATTTTTATATCTCCTGATAAATGTTCTATGATTAATAGAGATGTACAAACAATATGAGGGACAGATTCTGACGTAACCGCGATGGGTTCAAGGTTCGATTCCCACTCGGAGGACATATACAACAATAAAGTTACTTCCTTTTTCCAACTCTGGCAAGACAAAGCAATGCCTTAATATCGTGCGGAAAGTGAAGAACGGTGTGTATCGAGATGCGGAAAAAAGCGTGAAACTGCTAAAAAACTTACCAATTCTTGTTTATATGAATCATATTCATTGTCTTTTGATTTTTCAAACTGTAATAGCTCAGTGTCCTATATAATCATTAATATATTAGTAAAGATGTAGCTATCACGCTAAAAACAAGAAACTAACAATTTTAGAAAGTCATTAGTACCTTGTCTTCTTTGTCATCTTTAGGCTCTTCCGCATTAAGCAGTTCTTCTGGGTCTCCTTCTTCAACTGGATTGTCCTGTAAATTTAACTCATTATTTTTTAAAATCATTTCTATTTTCTTTAGACATTCTATCTTTGCATATAAAAGTATATAATCATAAACATATTCAATATCAATATGTAAGTTCAAAGATATAAAGATATATTGTTGGCAACAGCTTAATTTTGTGCCGCCATCACTTGTACTCGAGTATCAGAACTTGACACATGTCAATTTCGATTTTATAGAGATAAAAATAATTTAAGTTCATTGAGATTGTATACGTGTAATTGTAATATATGTAATTGTATATCGAAGCCTGTCCTTGTTATTTTCACCGACTACTACATTAACTCAACAATAAAGAATAAAAATTTTAAAGCAAAAGCTAGTAACAAATAAAACGACCAAAATCTTTCACAATTGCAGCGTAAAAAGGTGGCCTTATAGTATACTAGTGATCTCTTACAGGCAACCTTCGATATACATTAAAATCCATTGGGTACTTCCATTATTGGGTACAATCCAGTGCGGAGGAAATTGAATATAATAATACATTATGCCTAAAGCATATTACGAGTTAGTTACATGCTGAAATACAAGCTAGATATATTTTAACATTTTTTAAAGTGTACTTTCCACATTTAGGATATGAAAAATATTTTTTAGAAAACATATAAAAATTTTAACACAGCGAGATTCTACCCGCCGTCTCTTGGAATAAGTTCAAGCGCTTTAACTAAAGCGCTAAGCTATACGTTTTATATTCTTACTTATTTATTTTTGTTGTTAAAAATGCAACTGATCGCTGTCTGTGGAAGAAAGAAAAAGAAAGAAAGAAGAAAAAGAATTTTTTCCCATACATGGAAGATGTATGGGAAAAAATATTATTAGGAGCATTTATCATAATAATAGAACCCAATGAATTTTAATTTTCTTTACTGTTTATATGCTTGTCTGTGCGTTTGTGCACGCTTATCTCAGAAACGACCAACCGTTTAAAATGCACTTTTGACTATTGTACCTACAATAAAATAAATTAGTAGGGTGGTAAATTTCCCTTCACGTTTAGTGTTTATTTCATTTCAATCAGTTTTTAAAAAAAAGATTACAACCAGTTAAATTATACTTTCAAGCAAAGTTTGTGATTTAAGTGATAACCCGGGCGGGATTACATATATATATAATATTTACGTATAAACATATACCTACGTCGTACCGTTTCATGGTTTTTTTTTTAAATACTGGAAGACGAGTGACTGACCAACGCACTCACGCACGCAAAATTCTGGGCGTAGAATGGTAAAACTTGGCCTGTATTTCTAAAATTCCTACAGAAACTAGGAAATCGGGATTTTATATTTGAAACTATGCGTAGGTGGTATTCGAAAAGGGTAGTATAGCAAGGGTCACAGTTCACACAGACAAAGTTGCAGGCGAAATCTCGTATGACATAAAATCAACAATAGAAATATTAAAAAAAATCCGAAACAAAATAACTAAACTATAAGAACATAAAAGATATTAAATAATAATAGAAATAAAGATAAACATATTTTTAGAAAATGTATACAAATATGAACGCAGCGGGATTCGATCCTGCGCCTCTTGGAAACCGTCTAACTTGGATAGTTTCCAAGACTTTTTTCTGTTTTAGTGTGTGATTAGCACATACAATAAAAATGAACTTAATATTACATTTTAGTTTACACTCATATTGTATTTACAAATGCAACTTACATTTTTTAAAAAATAATGTTTATTATCGTCTGATTCCGTGTTTTCAAAGTATCCAATTTCCTATATAAACATCAATTTGGAAATTAAAATAGAAACTTGTACTAAATTTTATTTGTTAGCTTTGTTTTTTATATATTACATACTCGATTTTGGTTTTCTTCTCTTGAATTATCTTGCTCAGCTGAATCAATCTATGAAATGTTATATATGTTTAAATACAAATTATACACGTTCTCTTACCCTTCTGTGTAAAAAAAGCGAAGTTGAATTCAGACTAATGTATTTTGGTAAACATTTAGAGTTTATTTCATTTTAATCGGTTCAAAAATAAAAAGGCTTTTAAAAAGGCCACCTGATGGCCTGATGAAGTGAAAACTGCCGCCACGACCCTATGTAACACCAAAGGAGCTGCATTGCCAGCGTTTAAGGTGAAAATACACGCGCCGTTTAAAAGTACCCAAGTTGAATCAATCTGGAAACACTGCGGCTGGTAGGCAATACCACAGGTATGGAAGGTTCCTACACTTGAATTTTGTTTAGGAGAATCTCTGGATCATGATAAAAGAAGAAAGACGACTCGCTGGCTTAGTTTGCGAAACTAAATATCTTTGAATTGTGTGTTATTAATTATTCTATTGATTATTAATTATTTCTCAATTAAAAATGATTATTAACTCTTTATTCATCTTTAACTTCAATATTAAAAAACTTATGTCTTTTGATGCTCGGATTTTAAATTTTTGAGAATGCAGTGTATACGTTGTTTTACTTCTACCATAAAAGTAGGTCAGCTCAACCCTGAGCGGGTCATTTCCCTAGTACTATGCACTAGGGAATAATTATAATAATTTTAATAATAAAATATGAAAATGGAGAACTAAATGATATTTTATTCTAATTTCTTTATAGACAGTTCGAAAATAAAATATATATATATTTGTATAGGTACCTGGCAATAAATTCTGTAGACATATAACAGCGTTGTAATGAAAATTTTGACGCTCATGACTAAGAAAATTGTGATTATAAGAAAATTTTACAACCTTTTTAATGACAAGTTTGGTGATTGTTTCATTAACTCAGTGATTTTGCTGCATTTCTGATAAAAAATCACCTGTCGCTAGTTTACTTTAAGGATGTTTATAGTTGATTATTGTTTTTAAAATATGATGCTATAGTTGCCGTCTTTATTTATTGAGGATGTACATAATTGACGATTGCGGGGTTAGACAGAGAAAATTAATTGTTATACTTTGTTCTTCATTTTCCGTTAATTTTAGAAATATGTGTTAGATATAAAAGATATAAAGAAAGGCAATGCGCACCCTATCAAACCAGCTAAAAGAGTAGAAAAATTACATATGTTTCAATATAAACGTACCCCCAACTACAGAATGATTTCGTTACAAAAATAGGACTGGACCGACTAATATCGTTTGCATATATGGTCATTCTCATCCATATAGGATACCTACCACTTTACTTTACATACTTTATAAATAATTTTCCCTTAGAAGTAACTGATTAATATGTTATATCTTGGTGTATACGCATTACGCAAGTTTGTATATTACAACAAAGCTGTGTTGTAAACTTGTAACAAAAATTCAAGCCATTTAGGTCCTTTTTTGAACCTACTTTAAGTTATTTATTTGTAATTATGTAAATACAGAATATATTTAAAAATACGTAAACACTAACAGATTTTTTGAAATATTTTGTCCACGATTCACTATTGAAAGTGATAATATTGTAAATTTCTTCATAAACGCTACATTCGCCAATAATCTATGTACACCAGTGTATGGTTGATATAATAACCTGTCAAGTTTTACTAATCTGTGGGCCTCCATACACTAATTACATATATATATATATATATGATAAAAAAACAATTATTTTTACATTTCAATATTGGAAATGTAATAATACTCTTCTTAAAACTTAAAATAAAAAATCTGTTATTTTTATAATATTTAAAAATCTTACCAGAAATAAAGTGTGGTAACACTTAAATGATCATTCATAAGTCATACTCATAAGCAATTGACTTAAAGCGAAGTAGAAGTCAGCTGAACAATGCATCTTTATTTATTTATTATTTTGAGATTAAAATTTATTGGCATGTAGTGTAGCTCAGTGCTTCAATATTTCAATGTTAATTTTTAAAACACTCACCTATTGTCCTTTTAGTTACAAAGTTATTAATTAGTGTTTAGTGTTTGTTATATTAAAATGATTGGAAGGCCGAGATGCAGAGAGTGGACGCCTTTAACCACCCAACAATTACGTCTTCGTAGTTTAATTCAGGTATTGTTAATAAAATTTAATACGTTTCCAAATTCATAATATGCATGTAAATTGCTTGGCGAGAATTTACCAACAAACGCCTACACTCGTCTATCATACGTCATTTTGTAATATGTATCGTGAATTAAATACTGTCTATATAAGTAGTATTTTATTAATAAATATATTTCGCAGTAATAATTCTACTAGAAAATTATGTTTGTATTATTTGTTTATTATCAATACAACATAGTATTACGATGTTGCATTTTTATTTCCAATTTCTTGGTTATTTAATTGCATAAACATTGAAAAATAGATAAAAGTAATTCATGAAAGGCATAAATTGTTTCTGTAAAATAATAAAGAGGTATATATCATTAAACGAAAAACAACAATACTCCTAGAAATAGTCTAAACTGTGTAGTCTCATCCTACTAGAAATAGTGATAAAGCAGCTTAACGATGTGTCATGCATAGCAAGCTAATCAGTAAGAACCTAGTGTCAAGACACTCTATGCTCCACTTTCCACCAGAAATTGAGACATGGCAAGTTGAGTGGCTCAATGAAGGGTTTTGTCTTTGGTACCAGAGTGGGAATCAAACCCACAACCAATTGCCCTTACAGTGTGATGGCCTTAAATAGACTGATTTTTAGTAAATATTACAAAGTAACATAAGATCTCAACAAAGTCAAGCCATATGGCTTATTTTTAGATAAAAATATGTTTATAAACATGTGTTTTGTCTTTATGTTAATCAAATTTTCATCATTAGCTTGAGAGATGAATGCTGGTAGAAGAATATAAATATCATATTGTTTAATGTTTGCATTTACGTGCAAACATTATATATGTTGTTTTGTCAACAGCATTGCTATTAAGTTACTTATGGTCAATTATCAAAATATAAGCATTTATATGAACAAGACACTACACTAAGAACTCAATGCTACAGTTTGTCTTATATCAGTGAATTTTACCATTTGAAAATATATTATATTATGATACATCAATATATATATATATATATATATATATATATAAATTGTATGATTTTGTTGACATTATATAAATAATAACATACAAATACTAGTTTTTTGATGTCTCAAATGTACATATGACCTACAAAGCCCAATTATATTTACAAAATGTTTTTTTTAGATTGTCGGCTATAACATAAGGCCTCCCGAGTGGTGTCATCATCAATGCAGTTACTACCTAACACTCCATCATACAACAATGTCAGCACCATTTTATACCAGTGAAAGAATATTCTCACCACATCCAAAATGGAAGGAAATTGATTCTGGTAAGTGATTAGTATTTTAATTGTAAAAATATTTATAGAGACATATTTTAAAATTGTTTACAAATGTCTGTACATTTGTAAAGAATTCAAAAAATATATTATTCATTGTTTCCGTATAATAATATGTAAATTTTAAAATGTTTTATTATTTCTCTGGTTTTGTATTACAAACTGTGGCGTTGATTTACGCCACGGATTTATTATTACTAGTTGCCCGTTACCCTGTAAATGGCGTCCTAGTAACGTCAATGTCACTTTTTACAGACTTGTATATCAACACATAGGTCTTTTATTGTGTGTTTACATTTATTATTTTATGTATCTTTTATGCCTTATTTAAAAAAAAACCTTTTATTTTGTTCTCCTTCTTTATATAAACTATAACTGTGCCAAATCTCATACTCCTCCGTCTGTGTAATTTTCATAAAAAGGACTACAACCTCTTTGCTTCACGCTTCCACATAGATTCCATAGAATGCCTTAATACCCTGGTTTTAAGATTTGTAGAGCTGTATTCAATTTACACTGCTATATGAAAATGTGCCGTCGTAAAGCGTGAAAATCGATGAAATAAATATTTTGAAATAACTTGATAACATTTTATTTAAACATAAAATTGTGTATCATGTTTGCAAAAAACTAGTTATTTTGTGATTATAAATTTATATATATATATATATATATATATATATATATATATATATATATATGTTTTAGTAATAATAAATATGTTACATAAAAATACACATTCACATAAATTTCTGCTTTTTTTATTTAACATAACTTATTTTAATAGATCTAGTATATTTATTTGCAATTTAAATCATTTTAAAATAGAAATGACCTCCAGAGGTTATTGATTTTGTTTGCCATAACAAAATTATACTACCCATGTCTAGATATTTACAATATATACTAAAAATAAGATTTTATTTACATAATATAGTAATTACGTATTTACAGTCGGCCATACAAGGTAGTAGAACCAATTAATTCTCAATAATAATGATGCCCAAAAAATTTGAAAGTTAACGAGAAAGTCACAAGAAGTCCTTGCGACAATATAATGTAATTAATTAAAAAAAAATTATGCATTTATTTATTTAATTATCTGTTTTTGTTGAAGGTCAATAAAATCAAATACCTAAAATATTCCACAATTGCCTGTCTAGTGCAAATGTCAGACTGAGTATAATGTTTTATTTATGTGTTTGGTAATTATATCATCCTAATTTTTTTTAAGCCTTTTTCACTTTCTGCCAGAACTCGAGACATTGCATGTTGGCAATAGCCGCTTTGTCTTGTTCACCAGAGCGGAAGAATGAAGATAATTAAATAAAGGTCATTCCGCTGAATTGGAATCGAACCCACAACCAATCCCGATTACAGTAAGAAGTTATTCGCACTGCGTCATGATTGGTTTTTTTTTTCTTTTTATATAATAAAATTAAAAGAAAAACAATTTTTTAAAATAAAAGAACTCGTTATTTTTAAAAAACCTAAAATGTATATAAAATCGTATGAAATTAATTTTTTATTGAATTATCATTCAAAACACGACATTTGACCTATATTGGGTGAAACGTAAAACTGTTATCTCCCACAAATGATTCATTTGATAGATGAATTCCATTCTATTTTACAAAGCGACCTTCATTATCTGTGTATATGGATAATAAAATACCATAATACATTGAATTTTAAACCTTACATTGTTTCTCATAGAGATCACTTTTAAATTAACGTTTTGCAATTAGATGCTGTCTAAATATTGTTATTATTGGAAATGCCCACTGACGTTCAAACTCCAGTTTCTGAAAACTGATAATTTAATAGATTGAATTATATACTATTTATTTCAGAAATTACTCAACGAATGTCGTCGACTAATGTTGTAATAAGAATTTGGTGTCACATTATATTACCTCCTCGAGAAGATGATGACAAATCGCAACCTATCCATGACGCCGTCATCCAAACATGGGGTGTTTATTTTAGTGGACTTAGGTACATAGGGGCTAATTTAGCTTTAAATTTTACCTCAGATTGCTTTAAAAGCAACACTCTGGTATTCCAAATGCAAGGGGGCTACTTTTGTTCGTACAAGAGTCTGAAACTAGACATTATTCCGCCTGAAAATGAAATGGAACAGGGATCGCTTTCGTCGGATTCGTCGGGCAAAACGAATGTGTCGAAAATAACGATCGACTCAGCGAGGATGTTGTATACTCAGAAAATAATAAAGGCATCTAGATCTGTATCGCCTGCGAAATTTTCTAGAAGATCCGATGCTGAGTATTCCAAAAGTCACAGTCCGATTGAAAGAGGCTTTAAGCAGAACTTTCCAACTTTGAAATCTTCGTCTAGCTTAAACTTGAATCACAGAGAAAGGAGAGATGATAGTACAGAGAGAAAGAAAGTTGACCCCAACCATATATACGAACATTCACCAGATAATGTAGATGTTAGAGAATTTACAACCAGTGATTTGAACTGTGATATATCTGCGTCCCAAGAGGACTTGTCGAATAAAATAGATTTGAGCGAAACTGCGGAAAGTTACGATTTAAGAAATGAATCTGATGGTGTGCCAAAGTATAGATATTTGGCGCTCAGCTTCCTAAAGTCGGAAATAAGGCCGAGTTATAACGCAACGAAGTTACAAAGCTTACACTTATTACAATACTCGATAAAGAAAAGACAAGAGGCTGTCCAAGAAATTAAGGAGAGGATATACAAAAAATCCGCTTTGACTGATAATTTTTCTCCAGATTCAGAAATAAAATTGAAAGGTAAGAGCAAGTCTCAAAGGAATTTGTTCTCACCAGATGAAAATGAAGCATTAAATAAGGAGAAGTCGTCTTCCCAAAGTGATCTAAACCTTAAAAATGGGAAAGTGAAAGATGAAAAGACGCCAGTATCAAATGGTCCTCGATTAACTTTGAAATTAAATGATCTCCTTTCGTATAAGGTACATATTTATGTTTCATAGTTTCTTTCTGAACTGATATGCCTTGTATAGTAAAATTTAAATAATTAATTATATAAGAATTAAACCGGCCATCGTGGCACATTGTGACAACATCTGACTGTACACGCGATGGGTGCCAGATTGATTTTTTTATTCTCATCCAAACATAGTCTTTCCCCCGAGTGGAAATCGAATCCACAGCTAATCTCGTTTATGATGGCCTCTAAAAATATTTTAGAATTAAATAAAGAAACACCCGCAAATTAAAGACGATATTGTTTTTACCTTTTCCAGTCTAAGCCTTCTCCCTTCCAAAGAGCAGAGCACGTGAGACTTACGAAGCAATTAGAAATCTTACACTTTAAAAGGTTAATACTCTCCGACGAGAGAGATAGCAAATTAGCAAATATAAGAAGACTGAAAGAGAAACACGCTAAGTTATTTGAAGAAAATCAAGATGTTGGTAAGGATTGATGTTTTTATAAAAACCCAGATATAATATTTGATAATTAGTGACCCGCTCGCAGATTCGCCCGCGTGAACTAAAGCTGCTTCGTATTTTTGGCGGCCTTTGTGGTACAACAATGAAATCCTAAAGAAAGTAGGAGAAAAAAGTAGACTATGTTATATATACCCTTAAGTATCTCTATATAAAATCGCATCACAATCGGTTCAGTAGCTTGGCCGTGATGGCTTCATAGACAGACATAGTTCCTTTCGCATTTAGTACATTCATATTGACGTTAGTATGTAAGTAAGTATTCCTTTCATTTACTACATGCTGGCATGAAACTGACCCAAAATTATAATGACTGTGTTTATAGTCCGAATTGTTTGGTCCCTAAGTCTTCCACATCAGACGTATGTAATTTTTTTCCAGCTTCACGCTCTTCTCTCTCTGTTCTTAGTATTCAAGCCAAATACAAGACGTTGCATATTGAATGCGAAACTTCTCTTTTTTTTGCTCATGTCCATCTTTGTCATACCGGAGAAAAAAATTAAAACAATATAGATATACCAGTCCATAAAATGGGAATCGAACCCACTAACAATCACATTTACGGTCAGACGCTGTCTCACTGTGCCACGATGGCCTCAATGATGATGATTTTCCGAATACAAAAACATGGTCCTTCGAGCCTTCTCCTATTTTTTTTTATTGACATTAATTTCTTCACAGGTTCTGAACTGATGCAAAACTACCACACATTGTCGCGCAGAACGGAGGCTTTGAAGGAAACCAGGGAGTCTTGCTATGCTTTAAGGGAGTTGGCGGCGAGGTCTCATGCCGCTTTAGCTAGTTACAGAAGCGATATGTTGATGCAATTACATCATATATTTTATATACAACAGGTATGTTCTACATATATAAAGCTTTGTGTGTAGATGTATGTATATGTGCAGTGGTCAAGTGTGTTCTTTTACGAGCGATGGTTGTTAGGTTCAATTCTAAGCTGAATTATATTTTTATTTCCCTACTCTGCTACACACAACAACAAGCGTTGTCTACACATTCGCGGAAAATAGAGAAAACAGTGATTTGGCATTAGGTTTCCTGTGCGGGAACTAAAAAACATTATATAGTTTAATTTATTGTGACAGTCCTTTTAGATAAAAGATTATTTTATAATACTAGTTGTAGCCCGCAACTATGTTTGCGTAGAACACAATACGTAAATTTTAGTTTTTACCCGTACGTTGGATTTGTTCACAGGTAGAATTAAAATATTTTAGCTCTCTAGTTGGTTTAGGTACTCTACTTTTTAAAGATACGACAGCTTTAGTCGTGTATGATACGTTAAATGAAAGTACAATAGTTAAGCATGTTCTTAGAATGATTTGAATAACCAGGAATATTTTAGTTTTTTTTGTAATTGTCCTAGACAAATCACTTCAATTTAATTATTTATTTTCAAAACTCACCTGTTTTTTCCCCTGGAAGAGACAGATATTTTAAATTATTCTGGGATAGACATTACACAAGCCAAAATTGACATAAAAAAATGCAATTCATAGTAACAGAAATACTATTACCGATTTATTGTCACATTTTGGGGTTTTATTAGGAAAATGTTAAATATAAAAAATTACCGAACTTCATCTAAGGCATGTATGGCTATATGTTTTAAATGGCTTAGACTATCACCTCCTATCAGCTTTGCATCCTACTACCAAACATCCTGTATAGATAAACACTCTCCTAACAAACATAATAAACTCTCTGTCAAACAGAAGGACACAACAATTTGGACAATAATCGACGTACCACTCCCTATATGTGGGGACGAGAACCCCCGGGCTTCGAACCCGGTACCCGACGCGGTGGCAGCGGGTTTTGTGGCGCAAGTGACGTCATTGACGGCCGCCATTGTGAATCAGCCGTTGAGATATAACATCACATTGTTAGGCTCAGCTAGCAAGATATTAGATATAACGCCAGACTTGCCTGATCCGAAGTGAGTACTGTTTTCTTATTTTTCCTTCAAAAAAATTTATCAAAGTTATATAAGTTTATATATGAATAAAGAATTTAAGGTGTTATCTATGAAAATACTTCAAAACTTTTCTTAATGAATTTATTAGGTACGCCTTATTAGGTTCTTTTACCCGACACCGAGTCTCTAAAAGTAGCTTAAAATAAAACGCGAGGGTATTGATACAAAATTCTAAAGTATAAGGTGGAGATTTAAAAATAACTGAATCATATGCAAAAAGGATAATGAATTCAAATTCTGCCAAAATAAGTTATTGTCGCCTTTTCCCGCATAGCAGGGTAGAGAGAGAGAGAGAGAACCTAGTGTCAAATAATTTTCAATATAATCATCTCCCTTAGTGGGAATCGAACCCATTGCCTCTAACCTTTTTCTTATTACTAATGTTTTCCAGCATCCCGTTGTTCGCTCGAGGAGGGGATGTGACGCTCTTTAGATACGCCATGTTTTTGTTAAACAAGTGCATAGCGCAGCTTCTGTGGGGGAGAGGTCTGTCCATACACGACATGAGGCCGACTTTGGCCAATTTACACAAGTTATTAACAACGCCTAGTAATTTGTGAGTGCTTTTTGACATTTTTGTTCTTTTTGAGGTTCTTTTCCACTCGCATCGTTGTTTTTCTAGTTTTCTGTTTATATGAAATATTTAAAAACTGGTTGAAAATAAATAAACAGCAGATGTTAAGGGAAGCTTACCAACATACAATAGTCGAACTGCATTTAAATCGGTTTAACTGTTTCAGAGATTAGCGTGCACAGATAAACAGATATTAAAATTAAAAATCATTGTTTTAGATTCTATTGAGTTGATAAATGCCAAAAAAAAAATCTTTTTTCCACGTACAGGCAGCATTTCAGACAAACGTTGCTATGAAAAGGCACATTAGTTATAATTAAAATATAAATAATATATGTATGTCTTAGTATTTTTGTAATTTGTGTACATGTTTTGTAATTTAATGCTTTTTATTAGAAACTTACCCAATCTTAATTTGCTATTTCCTATCCTGGAGCTAAGGTTGCCTGGCGGAGATCGCTATCTAAGCGATAACACCGCCTATTATACACATATATATATATATATATATATATTTATATTTTTATTGCATATCTGTATCGTTATTTCGAGTGTACAATAAACAGTAATTATTATTACCAGGTGTGATACATCAAAGCTATTTGGCACTTACCGCTGGCTGGCGGACAGTCAGTGTCCCCGGACACAGTCCCTGAGGAGTCTGGTGCCCTCCGAGAGGGGGAAGTACAGACAGTTCAATAGGTTTAAGGTATTCATATTTTGACATTTCTTATTAATTATATATTCTATGTTATTTTTGTGAAGTCTTGCTGAATAGACCGTCTTGGTTATTGAACATGATGTTCTTAAGGGGCTTAAGTACCTTCTCAAGAATGGTATCTTGATACACTTACAATAATATGGCTCAGTCACTCCTTCATAGCTAACACCCACCACACCATCACTGAAGTCGGACAATGCCCATGTTGTACTCTGTGGACTAATTGGAAAGCTCCTTTAGATCTTTCAGCATAAATACGGTCATTGTGCTTGTTAAAATATTGCTCAATGGTAAAAACGTCTGATACGTAAACAATTTTGCGTACCGGTTAGGTAGTTGTTTTGTTTTTACCATCGTATTCTTATTTTAAATTTTCAGCTAAAAAATAACCAGTGCGTCTCCCGAGATAAGATCTTTTGCTTTCATGTAACGCAATCACAGCTATTCGGTTCTCTTCATCCTACTCCATTTTAATATCACAAAATATTTTACAATGTACATATATTTTGTGATATAAAAAAAATGGAGGAGGGTTGTTATTGAATGGAATGAACTCTTTTATTTGTTAGTTAAATATTTAAAGTTTTATTTACATTTAAAACATATTTAGAAATCGTACTCGCGGAGATCGAACCCGGGCCTTTTGTTTACCGTCCAAGCGCTATGACTGCTAACCTATACGTTCTACATCCGGCTACATCGGAAGTCTTATACGCTTGTTACAACTTGTTTTTCTAAGTTTATTTTTGCTTAGTGGTCAGACCGCTTGGACGTAAAACGAGAGGCGCTGTTTCAAATCTCGCTATATACAAATTTTTATACGTGTTTTAAAACTATCAAACGTTTTTCATATCTTAAGTGTGTGATTAAATAACACTTTATAATATGTTCAAAACAATATTTACATTTCCAGGAGTCCTTGGATCCTCATTCTCCCCAAAAATCAGCAAAACTCCGACGACACAAGCATTCTAGAAGCGTTGGTAGTTATCATGAAGACCAAGTGAGTTTAAATTATTATATTAATTCCAGAAAATAATAGTTTTTTTTAATACTTTTAACTTTTGTGAAATGTATAAATTTTTGTTGCTTTTCTTTTATATTGACAAATATTAATATTAGAGCACATCGTGGTGCAGTGGGACAGCGTTTAACTGTAAACGTGATTGGTTGTGGGATTGGGTTCGATTCCCAATGGCGGTAATGATTAAACTTAAAATACTTTTATTTCTCCGCTCTAGTATCTAAAATAAAGCGCAGTGTTTAGTTTCGCTACTCACGTTTTGAATGTCGGAAGTTTTGACACTAGATTCTCTCTGACTACCCTACTATGCGGAAAAATCGCGAAGCTGCTTCTTTTATATTTTAAAGTGTAAGTAAATATATATTAATTAAGTGTTTTGTCAAGATATTCTAAGTAATATGGCATATAAAATATAAAAAAAATTATAAATTTCAGGATTCATCACTAAACGATTCTACAATATCGATAATGGGAAGCGAGTCGAACATATATAACATGAAATTAGCAGTTTCAGAACAAAATCAAAATTTAAAACCGCATAATTCCGATTCCGAGATATTGAAATTGTCGGACGGAAGAACGGACAAAGTGCATTTTACTTTAGGAGATTCGGAACAGTTAGTTCGAATATCGATTAACAACGACGATGAAGTCACGTGCTCCACGTGTCTTGATGAAAATGTCAAACGAATTTGTTCAGAAATAACCGATTTTTGCTCGAGTTCAAGTAAAAAAAGCTACGAAATTAAAAATAATATCGATATAGCCAAATATATGGAGAGGAAAGCAAGTATCGAAATCGAGAGTATCGATGTCTCGTGTGAATCGTGTGATAAGAACCGAAGTGGTCGATGTGACATCGAGTGCGCTAACAGTGTTAGGGACGTTATAGTGATACCGAGTGCGGAAGCCATCTTGGATACTGGACAGAATTTGAAAGTGGAACATGCGAGCTAGCTTTGAATTTTAAATCTGGAATTCGTTTCTTATTGAACATGAATTGTTTGTTATTTAAAATTATTTTCTTTTTTTACGCGTCTTTTCTATAGCAGAGCAGGGTAGGCAGAAAGTACTGAATATACAGTCACACTTCTGAATTGCACGACTAGTTTTCCATTTATTATTTATTTACATTTGTTAATTTAAAATTCAAATTCATTCTTTTGGAAGGATAAGCAGCATTATAGTTGCATAATTCACAATAGATACATTTATTATATTATATTTGATCAAACCGTTACAGAGTAATTTATTTAATATGTATTTTTGTAGAATTCCATTGTATGTGCAATATTTTTTTTAAGTATATCTTCTAACTTGGTCAATGCATTCGAATTTCAAATTTGAATTACCTGATTGTTGAATTTCGAAACGCCAACACTAGCCCTTGAATTTGAGATTGTTTTTTTTTATAAAAAGCAGAAATGATAGTGACAAATCTGTTTTCCTCCTAAAATTTAATTTAATTTACTTACTACTAATATTTATTTAGCTTGTAAATAAAAGAAATATGGCAAACAACATTTCGTTGCTGGTTTTTTTTAAATTTTAAATGAATTTAGAATTTAAATGCTCTTATATAATCAATATAGCTAAAATATATTCACATTTCCTATCAATAAATAAAATGCATAACCTCAATAGACATATATCCTGTAAATTTAAAAATAAATAAACTTTTGGCTGTGTTTGTGTATTAATTTATTTAAATGGATGTAAATAATTGAAATAAATTTAAAAATATTACTATATTGATTTTAACTTATTAAAGAAAAATTATAGTTAATAAGTTAGTTTCATTTTATTCAATATATTTTTTTAATGAATATGGAATGGTTATTTTTTACTTTTTCATTTGGCTTAATTTAATGAATCTATAACTCATCGATTTTATTTTCTGTCTTGAACAACCAAAAATCGATTTAAATCGATTATTGTTTTAGCAAAATAATAGATTATAGATTTAGTTTTGGGTAAATTAATATAAAATTAGACAAATTATTAGTTAAAAATATTTCATAAATTAGTTTATTGTTTATATGAGATACATGTGAAAGTTAAATGATATTTTGAAATTGCCTTAAGTATTCTTTTTAGTGTACTTAAAAAAAACATCCTATATTTATATTAATAATCGAGAAATAAATATCGTCGTTGTGCGTGCAAGTCACTATGTTATCTTAGATTTTTTGCTATTTTGATTCAGTTTGAATCGTTATTTCAATACGCAGCAAAAGTGGTCCAGATATTCCAGAGATTAGAAGGAACAAACCGACAGACAGTTTTGATATATGTACCGCATATACATACATATGCATTTAGTAAAAAGGGGTTAATTTAATATTACAAACTAACACTCCAATTTTATTTATTTGTATAGTTTTAAAAACTTTTATAACATAGCTATGTGACATGGTGAAAGTTCCATAAAAAAACATAAAGTATTGCTATTAACATAGCTTTAATATGTGCAAATTTAGAGTTATTAATAATATTTTCTCCGAAAGTAATTTTAGACGTAAAAATAAGAATTTGCGTTTCCTCCAAAGTATATGAAAAAAAAACCAGCGGTAATGGAAAGCGCAGCGACGATTTAAATTTATTTTTTATATATTTTTTAAGTGTTATTCACTCACTTAGGAAATTGAAAAACATTATTAGAAAATGTAAAACAATGTTTTTTTTTGTATATCATTTTATTTAATTAGATGTTTTGGGATTTCGTATAGGATAAGATTTTTTCGATTATTTAACGTTGTAATGTAAATACTTTTCAAGTAATGCATAATGACCATTTTGAATGTTCAAATTAAAGTTGAGAAAATTTTGTGTTTTTTTTCTACTGTTTCACTTAATGTGTCGAGAGCTGACAATGGAAGTAATAATGTATTAAGCATAGTTTTGTTGTGAAATAAAAGCTTTTATTTTATAAAGCAATAACATAATGACCAAATTATATTTATCAATTAAAATGCAGGTTTTCATCAATTTCATAAAATTATCCAATAATGTATAGATTACTGTACATTTCTATAAGATAGAAAAATTGTTCATATGTATATTATGTATGAAATAATAACAATGTTGTTTAGCCTTAGAAATATTCGTAGTATCATTTATATCGTAGAATTAAATACATTTTTTGATGCAGTACTTGGCTACAAATTATATTGGATATAAAAAAAAAACGATTTTTTGCCAATTAATCGATTAAAATATTGTTATTATATTGTGGAAACAATTCATGCAGGTTTATTGTGATTCAATAATATCATTTTTTTAATAGTAATTATCAATTCTTATGTGAAATAAACGAAAACTACTAGTTGTTAGAATTGAATAAACTATGATTATTATATATTTATTTATATATTATGTAATACTTTATATATATACAAATATAAATAAAATTAAATATTATTTAAATTGGTTTTATTTTCTTAATTTTGCTGATGCTCTTAAGGTGAGGGTCTCCACAGAACAAATATTGTCAACACATATTGGCTAAATGTTTCTGTAATAAGCTTGTTTTTGGAAAAAGTTACCAACAATTTCAGTGGAAATGCACCTTTATGAGAACTTTATATTCATATCACATATTGTAACTTAAAGTGTCTTTGATATTATTGAAATTATTTGCATAATAATAAAACGGCTTGCAAAAATATTGGTTATTTCCGATTCTGAATACATTTTTAATAGCGTTACTTGTCTTCCAATGTGAGAAATCCCATTCTTACATTGGAAGAAATCTTGCAAAGCCATCTCAACCCACTTTTCACTGTCCGGTTTACTTCAAAATCATTCTTCTACTTCATTTTAGTATCCCTTGCAGTTTCTTTTTTTTAGACTAATTTTGTTATTGTATTATTTTTTATAGAGACCGTATAATTAATTAGCTTTGCTTATCGTTGCCTTAATTTTTAAAAGTCAATTTTCTATTGATATGTTAGTAAAAATAAATTTGTACACTGAATTATATTTTACTTTAAATTTATGATTTTAATCAGTATTTTTGTTAATGGTCGGTTGTTTGGTCCGCAAATTTGAGTGAAGTTTTCGAAAAATTGGCATGACATTGTCTAGGGCTAAAGCTGACGAATTTGTTTTTTTTGACCAACCTCGTAAACCAAAAACCGAGGTTTTGATTTAGTAATTAATTTTTCTTTTATAATCGACAACTGTTTTAATCATTTTGTAAGTGATATGTATTAGTGTTAAAAAAGTATTTAAAGACCAAACACGAATCAGAATGAAACTTCATATAAAGTTTGTTCGAAGTAGAAGGCACGTGGAAGATACCCAATGCGTTGGACTTGACAGGTAAAGTCACTGGTTAGCGGACTTGCACATGACTGTACCACAGTAAGTACAAGCAGTGAGATTGAAACAGCATGTTGACCACGACCACTAGGCTCAAAAGCAGCGGGATTTGAACCCGCACCGCTCTGACGACCAAACCACGCGTACGGCTAAGTCGATACGCTAGCAACTAGCGGACCGCACGCGGTTTTGCCTGCGTGAACTACAGCTTTGGTATTTTCGGCGCCGTTTTCATAAAACAATTAAATACCAATTGCAAAAACTTAAAGAATGATAAAAAAAATATATGCCTATGTTCATACAAAGACCCTCAAGTATCGCTATATAAAATTTCATCATAATCTGTTCAGCGGTTGACTTGATGACGTCACAGACAGACAGTTACTTCCGCATTTATAACATTCAATATGGATTACAACTTATTTATGTTATTAGCATCTCTGTAAAGAAGAAGCATGACCTAAAAACTCCAATAAAAAAATTAATATAAATAAAAGTCATGTTAATTTTGCTTAAATATATTTTGAAACATATCTCGATTAAAAGCGTAAAACAAGTCCTAGCCTCCCCAAATCCATTTTTCTCTATCCGAAAGAAAATTTGTGTTTGTAAATTGCAAGGAAATAATAATTTCGCCAAAATTAATATATTACAAAAGATCCTTCATACAAATCCACCATAAATAAATAAAATATAGAAAAGTGTTGCCGTTTTAAAGCTATTGGTTGTGAATTTTTAATACATATAATAAATTTATGTAGTTCAATTATTAATTTTTCTTAACATCCCTTTATTTTATTAAAAAAGTGCCATTAAATTCTTTGCAAAGTTACCTTAAAAATGAAAACTACTTTAAATATTAAAAAATCACAAACCAAAGTCATAATATAAAACAATATTTTTCAAATTCATTTCTCATATTTTACCAAAAAAATTTATACAAATAATATACAATATAGACCATAATCGAAATTTCAAAACCAATAATAATAATATTGCACAATTATGTTAAAGAATATACACTGGCAACACAACTTTCTTTAAATAAGGCTCAAAGTAATAGTACCCAGAGCCATTTTCAATATATATATATAAAATGAGATAAAAAAAATACTCCATACTTACAAATCGAGAAATCGTTTACGTGTTTAAATATAGATTTTACTGTTATACAAATGTGCATATGAAATTATAAAGATGTTCCAGATTCAATTATATTATTATAATTATTAATAGTTCATTATAATTGCTATAATTTTGAGCCTATAACAGTTACTTCAATACGCTAATTGTCTTATATTTCATGTCTTTTCTATCGTATATCAAATTAGTTGCCAGATTTGCTTGAAATAAAAAAAACCTTACAATTACAAATAAAAAATCACAAAAAATATTGAGTTTTAAGACAATTAGCCTAAAAGAAGTATTCATCTTAACCAAGTTATCACTTTTATATAATTATGTAGTTCCATCTCGTCCTCTCTTCAACTGTTTATTCGCTGTCTCGCTCGTTTACCCGAAGAGAGCAAAAGCTAGAACATCTATAAGTGAGTAAGCTTAATATTTTATATATTAAGAACATATTTTGACTAGTAACTTGGTGGATATGTAATACAATCTAAAGGCTCGTGGGTAACTACCACTACTTCTATACGCTGTAATTATATGAATAAGCGTTTGTGCGATTATTTCAAAGAGAAAAACAATTAAGGCCTTATTTTATTACTAAAGCTTGTACAGTATTGAGACTACATATTTTAATGCTTACAGTTAATTTGGACGCTTATCCATACAATTACATCGCTTTCTATTGTTAAATACAGGCGTTACATTACATCACTGCAAGAATAGACTAGCCGTACATTAAACCTAGGATTCAGTCAATTCACCATCCAATCATAAAAATGAACAATCGATTTTTATTTTTCTTTTTTTTAATTTTTCAATTAGTAATAATTATTAGAAAAATATCAAGAAGATCGAATATAAAAAGTTTCTGATTTAAGCTCATCGGTAAAAATATTCATGGAGGTAATATATAAAGTAGGCAAAATTACAGTTTAATGTCACCACGCACGTCATAGTGACATTGACATTGTCAAAAACAATAGTTTAGCATTTTTTATCTGTTTCTAGCATTAAAAAATTGCCACGTACAATATATTAAATCCACGATAATCACTTAAACGATTGAACCGAATTCATTTGGAAATATTTACATACATAAGCTAAGTTATTGCGATATCATAATTAGTGTCTAGTCGACACGTATATGAAAAATATATTTATTTAAAGACAGCGTTCTAAGAAAATATTGTGAATTATATAATATTGTATATACATAGTGTTTATTGAATCGAATACTGACAGCGGAAACACTGGAAATCATTAACGCGAATAAATATATAAGACGTTCTATGTTAATATTTTATTTAAGCCACTTGCAATCTTTTGTATTTCTTGAGTAGGAAAAGAAAGAGAGTGTTTAATTTTATATTGATAAACGAATATTTAGAATCTTAATACAATTGGCATTAAATATACACGTCATTGATAGTTATTTGTTTTTTTTTTTAATTATAATTTTTTTAACTTCGTGCGAAGGCGTAACCCATTAACACAGAACATCAAAATTGAAAGCTAAAAGTAAACCTATAATACTATCAATAAACAGAAGATATGCCAAAATAGCGGCCATTTCACATTTCGAGAATCAAAACTCATATTTACAATTATCCTCATATAAATCCGGATAGATTTTGTCCGCAAGACGTTTATTCTTTAAAAAAAATTATTAAAAATTTACCTAAATTATTGTTCGACCATTCAATACAACTTTTTTATTGAAATAAAAGCGTGCAGTTATAGTTTCATCAAAATCAGCTAATTCGAACCACTGACTAAGAAGTTTAGATTTTCACTAAGTATAATTGTAACGCGGGTTTTTTAATGAGACTTTTGATAAAATATTGCTTCTTTTATTTTGACAATTTCACAAAATATATGTTCATGAAATGAAATGAAATGAAAAATTGTCAAAAAGGTCAAAAAATGTGTTTGATGTTTCACTGTTTTAAATAAATAAATGAATCTAGTTGAGGCTTTTTTTTTCGCTTAGAAAGTACATTTTTATTTCGCAAACATATTTCACGCGTCCTTTTAGCAAATGCCAAATTGTAAACAGAAATGAAACAGTAATATGAAAATATTTATTTTTAGATACACTTAGATACTTTAATTAGTTGTTAAGTGAATTTTAGTACCAATAAAAACAACAAATCTATATTTTTTTACATTTTTTTTTAAGTGTTAACCGCAGACTTTGGAAATTGACGATTACATATTTAGGATACTTATAAAAATTTGAGCGCAGCGGAATTTGAACCCGCTCCTCTTGAAAACCGTTCTAGCGCTCTGACCGCTAAGCCATGCGTTTTCTAAGTACGCGAATAACACTTTAAACAAATGTTTAAAATATTTAATAAATAGCATTCTCTCTTGTCAAACGATTGTTCGTAGAATAATCTTTGGGTAGCAGAAATTTGTAAAAATCTCTCTACAGAGATGCTAACAACAAATATAAGTTGTAATAAGCGTATAAGAATTTCAACGTAGCTGGAGGTGGGACGCATGGCTTAGCGGTCAGAGCGCTTGAACGGTTTTCAAGAGGCATGGGTTCAAATCCCGCTGCGTTCAAATTGTTATACGTTTTTTTTATTGATTTAATGTCAAATAACACTAACTAAAATTTCCGAGTGCGTCTTAATTAATTATTATAATAAAAATACTGACAGTTTTAACACCTTCGATGTCTAAAACTGTCAATTTGAAAAGTCGACATTATCTAATTCAATTCGATAATCGATCAATCGAATCAACAGAACAAAGTCAACCCAATTCAATTAGCAATCCCAATTGAATTGCAACTAAAAAACCCACATTACGTTGTCTGAAGCTAACACTTGTGTTGTACTTTCGAACCGAACTCGTGTAGAATATCGCACGCCATCTCCAGGTCGTTCCTGGTGATGCCCAACGCCCGCACCACTATGTCCTTCGGGTATCCCTCGCTAACTAAACGCGCAATGTAGTCTAAGTTTATGTTTTCATAAGATACGTTATCGCCGTATTTCCGGCCGTGCTTGTCGTGGGTGAGCGGGTTTATTTTTTTAGCTGAAAATAATAATTAAATGTTATTTTACGTCTTTGAACATGTACATTTTTGGGGAGAGTTTATTCTGAGAGCTTTATTAACAGATCACGCAGTCGCAATAGACCAGCGGTTGACTGCACACGCAAATGGTTCAGGATTCGATCCCTACTCAGCACGCGATGCGGGAAAAAGCGTGAAGGAGCGAAAAATATTTTTATTCAGTTCTCTTAATTGACTTTTCGTCTATTTTAAGCACATAGATTGTTATGTGATAGAGTTGTTAACCAATATAACTACTTTATGTAACTAAATTGGGAAGACAAAAATATTTAAAATATATTAACACACACACACACACACAGTCCGGGTGTGGTGTGGAGGGTACAAGTATTTACTAATTTGGATAAAAACTCGTTAACTTACGGGCAACCGCCAGCTCATTCTCCACCGCCACATTCTCGTACGGCGGGTCCTTCCCCTCCTCCGACGGGAACTTCGGCATCGTCGTGGACTTCGTCGGTTGGTCCAAACTCCCGCTACTTGTTATCGGCAAGGACCTTTGTCGCGGAGGCGCTTTCGTCTCTTTCGTGTCCCTGTCGAAACTAGTCCTGTCTCTTTCCGAATTGCGTTCCGGTTTGTCGGGTCTTTCCGGTGGATTCCGGAAATCATGTCTGTCTTGCATGTGTCGGTCCAGATTCCTGTTTTCGGAGCTAGCTCTGTCCTGGTCCGGGAGCAGTCGGGGAGGCGCGGGGAGGGGGCGGCTGTTGGTCTGCGGAGTGCACGCGCGTCGCGGCTTCTCGAAGGCGCGAGGGTCGGGCGGTACCTGAAACACGCGTAGCTAATCTAATTTGGAGTTTTTTTTCTTTTCTATATGTATTATATATATGGCAGTTATAATAAAAAGACAATGTAGTTTTCACTCACTCAAGGTTAATATTTACTTTAAATATGATATTTTAAAACACAATTCGTTTGAATAATTTTAAGGGAAAGAGGGTTGGAATCCCATTCTGTGTAACGAACAAATTTAAAAAACTATATAATTAAAATGAAATAATTAACGTCTATTTAAACTATACCTCATGATTTCTAGTATCAATCAGTCCCGTAATAGTTTCCGTGGATCCCGTTATGACGGATGTGAGACGATGTCTCGAGTCAGGCTCTGGTTCTAACGAAGACCGTCGACGAGGTTCTAGAAATAAAGAAAAACAACTATATTTTAAGTTTTTCACATCAACATTGTAATTAAAAAAATTAATGGCCAAATATAAAAATACAAAAATTGTATTTAATCAGCTCAACGCTTTTTTCTGCATACTAGGGAAGGCAGAGAAAACCCAGTATAAAGACACTCCTTTATCCACTCTCCACACGAATCTGAGATATTGCGTGCTGAGTGGCGGGACCATAAATGAGAAGTAAAAATAATTTAAATATAATCAATCCCTGGGGAAGAATCAAACCCACAACCAGATGCTTCAAACGTTGTCTGAATACGCCACGAATCACGATGGTCTTTATTTTACTTTAGTGTCTTCCCAAAACGACTGCAATTTTACTAAATTAATTACAATACTAACCCATGATACTAGCAGATGCTATATCCTGGACGCTAGAGGCAGTGGCAATAGTCTCCGCCGGAGAGAGGCTTTTCCTAGGCGGTAGTGGCGGCGCTCGTAACTCTCCGTAAGCATTCTCTGTGGGTGCTGGTACTCTACGCGTGGCTCGTGGAGAGTGGCGAGGTGACGCACCAGCAGACCTGACACCGGGACGGAGTGCGTCGATTGTTGATGTCGCAGCGTTAAACTCCGCCCAGTCCTTTTGCGAGGGAAGTATTCATTTTAAAACACGATAACAAATCATTTTGTTTGATATAAGATATTGCTGTATCTGCTATCATTTTTTAAAACCAAATTATTTACCACCGGTTCCCTTAGGAAGAACGAGTGCAAGAATCTCTTCTCGACTTTGTTTTTTTTTTCATAGTAACAAAATGTAGATATGTATATTGAAATTGAGTAGTAATTGTAATCTACTATATTCAAAAATATAAGAATTATACAGCTTTACGCTATTTGGCCCATGGCAGTGTATTCAGAGAGGACCTAGTGTTATGGACACTCCGTTCTCCACTTTCCACCTAAAATAAACACATTGCGTATTAAGTGGTGGAAATCAACACCACGCTTAGGTACCAGAGCTGAGAATTCCCCGAGTGAAAATCGAACCCACAGCCAATCGCTTTAAATTAGATTTATAATAAATGAAATTTATGAGATTCCGCTATTTGTCGGATAGGCAGAGTCACACCGTTCGTTCGTTCGTTCCGATTTACTAATTATATAAACGTACAGTAGGAATAGCTGAACTTAACGCCGCGTTTGGTCACACCAGTGGGGCAATGTGAGCAATGCTGCGTTTAAAGATAAACGCGGTAGTTATATTCATTTTCCCGCTTTGATAAGACAATGCGGCGTCGAGTTCCGCCAACACGCAATGTTTAAATTCAGGTGGAAAGTGGAGAACAAAGTGTCTTGACTTCACTGTTCAGAGGTTCACCCTGCTATATTTTCTTTAGGTGATTTTCAAATCTAAAGTTCTGTCAAGACACTAATACTTTATGAACCTAATAAAAATCTTTATAGACAACTATAATGAGTCATCTACACAAACTTTATTGAATTATTTTATTATAATGTACAAAAAAAAATCTAAATCAACGTTCATTCTTTCAAAATTCGTACAACCTCAAAATTTTATTTATTTTAAATACCCACAATTGCTTTACTTCTGAGTAATCATCAATTAGTACCAAAAAAATTAATATAAATATTAGAATTTACATAAAAATTATAATTACAAATCTCAATAACTCATATATTCTTTTTTTATTCGGTAATCTACTAAACATAAAGGCATTCTTCAGTACAAAATTAATTTAGGTCAGTTCTTTCATATGGCGCTTCGAAGTTCAATTGAGCACTTATCACTTGGCCAATGTCAATTCAATGAGAATAAACGAAGAGATTGATCGTTAAAAAACCAAAAAGTGTATCCATGCTACGTGCATAAAAAAAAAACTGATATAAAACGAAACAAAAAGCAAAAATGGTTGCAAACGCAAAAGAAAACACAAAAAGCACATTCATACAAGCATATATTGTCAACATTTAATTACACTTACAAATAAATAATCATTAATAGACAAAAAATAATAATTAAACACTAATAATATAATAATTAACTTAGTAATTTTAAATTCATGATTCAATGGACATGCACTTTGAAGAGTTGATTTTTTTATATATATATAGCTGCTGTTATGTTCAAAAATGTAATATTTCTTAAAATAATCACAATTTTTTTTTATTCATCACTGAGAATTATTCAAAAAATAATGCAATAAGTTAATAATATATTTTAATTGTATAAATGATTAATTAATTAACAACTAAAGGTACAATCATTCAAGCTGTTGCTATGAATACCGTCATATTTTCCAAAGGAATCATAAAATAAAAACTAAAAATAATTTATCTGTATTATTTTGACGTTATATGTCAAAATAAAATTAATTTAACAAGTCCATTCGTAATAATAAAGTCTAACTTAAAAATCACTGATCTATATAAATACTATCTATAATATAATCTATCTATATTATAATCTATCTAATCTATTTAGTATTGAAATGTAAATGATTCATACCAGAATAATAAAGGTATAAACATATCGATAAAATAATTAGAAATTAAAAAAAAACAAAATTGTGAACAAACATATTAAAAAAAATGTTAAAAAATTGGAACATAGTAGAACTCGAACCCGCACTTCTTGTATACCGTCCAAGCGCTCTAACCGCTTAGCCATACGTTGTACCCACGTACGTCAAAATTGTAAGATTAGCATCTCTGTAGAGAGATTCTTACAAATTTCTGCTACCCAAAGATTATTACTAAGAACAATAATTTAGGCAAATGAGAATGTTTTTTTATTAAATATCTTAAAGTGTTTTTCACACACTTACTATAATTTCATTTGAATAAAAAAAATTAAACAACGAGAATTTACTTTGAATATAATAAGTACCAAATTAATATCAATTAAATGTAAATTGGTGGCACCTGAGTACATAACATATGTATAGAAAACACTACTTAAAAAAAATTCAATGGTTTGTCTTTATAATATACGGATTAATTTCTAGATTTTCAATGACAGAAATATGTGAATTATATTAATTTTTAAGAATAAAATATTTTTATACCTTTAGTATTCAACAATTATTACTATTAGTGTGATATTGTAATTTAAAAATATTTTAGTATTCAGTCCGATGTTTTAGAAGGCGAGCGTATCTTTTATTTTAAAAGAACAATCTACAAAATTACAACAATATAACACAAATTATTTAAAAAAATTAAAAATTAAAATAGATCCACCTTTATAATAAAGAGAATAACGTACATTCAATAACAAAAGTGAATTACACAACAAAAGTATTAATACACGAACGTATGTATAAGTGGCAAGAGAGACGTTTCTATTTTTAAAAAAACACTTAAAAGAAAAAAGAAACGCAAAAAATATATATTTAGATAGGTGCTTACGAGTTTAATGAAAATTAATAGAAATATGTTCGAATAAAGTTAGTTGCTCTTGCGACGATATATAAAAATAAGCAAAAATAAATGATATAATTAACACTTATTGAATGTACATTGATTAATATGAAATAAAAAATATTTTTATTTACTAACATAATCATAATATATTATATATACGAGTGTACTGTGATTTTAATTATATATGAATAAATTTAGCTTTCCCAGAGCAGGGCAATGATAATAATTCAATTGTCATCAGAACCAGTAACTATCCCGTTTACAGTCAGACGCTGTCCCAATGCGCCACGAGGTCGTTAAGGTAAGAAAATAAAACAAAATCTGTTCATTCTCAATTTACATATAAAAATATTTATATATAGTCGAAATATAATATACAGACGCTAAAGTGTTTCAGGGGGACAGTGTTGTGGGTTCAATACTGACTCAATATGTATATTTAAAAATATTTCCATACCCCGCTCTGGCAAGGCAAAACGCGGCGTTGAGTTCCGCCATTTAACACTATGTTCTACATTTTCTCTGCTACAGACGGAAAATGGAGTTAACAACCATGTATATGTATACGTTATATGTATATATAGAAATAGTAATGTAATGCGTCCGTCGTGTAGTACTTTAAGAATGCGGCGATTTTCTCCGCCTCTGTGAAAACAATCAACAATCACATACTATGAACATGCTTTGTCGTTAATTCAATTTGCATTGCATATTATACAATAATGAAAATATAATAATTATTGTAAATTTAATATATATGTTTTTTTGAAAATTTTAAATCAATTAATTTTGCAATGTAATAAAATTGAATTGTAAAAACAAATGATATTTAAAAACGAACAAAACAATATGACACTATAAGTATACAGCCATTGGACAACCCACAAACAAACATACACATGCTCGACAATACACGAGTACATCAAAAATGGAAACATGCTGGAGTAATATAAAAAAATAATTAAAATAAAACTCTGGGAAAAAAAAAAAATAATGTAGTCAAATAATTGTATTATTTGTACATAACTGTCAAATTAACTAGAATTATATATTTAAAGAAAAAAAAAACTTCTTTTTCTTGCGTACTGAGCGGGGTAATGAATATTACAATTTAAATAGAATCATTCCCCGAGCGTGCATCGAACCCACAACCAAACGCGAAACAGTGAGAACTTACCTCCGCGTCGTCGACGTCGTCGGTGAGGCCGTTGAAAGTGGTGTTCCGAGAAGACCATCCGTTGGAGTTACTGGATATTGTCACATCAGAGCCTACGATTTCAATCAACTAACATGAATAAACCAGCCATCCCGTTCATTTACATACATTTCGTATAAAGACGATAAGTGAAAATTTCATTTTAAGTGTTACTAAGTGTTAACACACATTTTTAACATTTTTTTAAAGTGGTATTCGCACACTTAGGATATTGATAAATACATATTTAGAGAACGTATATAAGCGCGGGTCGAGTCCCGCTATGTGCAATATTTTTATACGTTTAGTAAAAATTTTAAGTAAATATATTAAACACTAAACAAACGGCTGCACTATCATTTTGATTACTCTCAAAAGTGGAGACTTGACCGCTCTTGCAAGTGTTGTGTTAAAATATAGCTACTAATTTAGAATAAATACGTAGAATAGTAGTGTCTTGGCAATGGGTTCTCCCTCTAACTTGCTAAGCGGGAAAAAGCTTAAATCTATATTAAATAATAAACTAAACTCACTAGATCCGTTACAAGCAGAGGAACCGGACGAACCAGACGAATTTGAGGAAACCGGTTTTACTGCAGTCTTTGTGTTTGCGACTCTGTAATTGTAAAACAAATAACACATATTACCCATCTATTTTATTTTTTTAAGATTCACAATAATCCATTGGAGTTTTTTCTTATTTTTAGACATTTTATATTCGACTATTATGTGTTATTGCTACATTGTTAGAAAATTTATATGTTGATATCAGTATTCATAAATAACCCTTTATCACACTCATTTGTTAAGTACTAGCTATAATCTTAAATTTACGGGGTTTTGAAATAAACTGACTTGACTTCGGAAGTAGTGTTGGGAGGCCGCGGAGGTACAAACGCGTCGACTACCACTTGCTCCGTCCCTTTGATTTCCGCCCTACAGAATGGGCAGCCTTGTCCTTCTGAATCCTGAAATTTAATTATATATTATTATGTATACTTATTCATTTTTGTATTTATTTGACAAGCTTTTTCCCACATAGCAGGGTAGGCTGAGGGAACCTAGTGTCAAAAGACTCCGTTCTTCACTTTCCGCTCGAGTGCGAGATATTGCGTGGTTTAGTGGCGGAGTTAAAGACCGGGAATTGTCACACCAGACAGGAGACATGAAAATCATTTTAATATGCATCCACATCACACCATATATCACTATACAATATAATACCATGTTCATAAACTAAAAACACCGTTAACAATACAAATATTTCCAATATTTGTCTAAAGTACAAAAGTGTAAAACGTAGTGACACTTCATGTGAAAATGAAAAGAAACACCCTTCAACTTACAATCTGCCACGCGGTGAGGCACGGCGTACACAACAAGTGCCCACACGGCTCTATTCTAATGTCCTTGTCGTTTTCCGCACATATCTTGCACAGTTGAAACGTACTGCCTGTAATGTAGAATAATAAGAAGAATAATTAAACACACTTAAAAAAATATCATTTCTCCGCTTTGGTGGAACAAGACGAAGCGCGGCGTCAATTTCCGCCACTTAGCACGCAATATCTCGAGTTCAGGCGAAAACTGGAGAGCGGAGGCTCTCTCTGACTACTCCCTGCTGTGCGGGAAAATGCGCTGCGGTGGAAATTGAAAAATACATAACCAGTACACTCCGTTCTCTACCCCAATTTAGATACATTGCGCGTTGAGTGGCGGAACTCAATGCAGCGGTTAGCCTTAGCCAGGGGAAAATTAAAATGTTTTTAGTAAATTCTCATCATCGAGTAGGGGATCGAACCCACAACCATTGCGTTTATAGTCATTGAGTTTATTAGTGTATACAGCTAGAGAGAGGAGTGTAGAAAAATGATAGATTAGTTTAAAGAAAAAAACTAAGAAAAACACACTTCAAATTATTTCCTAAGTACATGCAATTAAAACGTATTGACGACGGATAAGCAAAACGGGCGAAACAGGTGTTCCAAGATTTTGTAATATTCACAGTTAAAAAGAAAGGTGAAGTTGAAGCTAATAAAAATTAAGTGATAAAAAAGAATCAAATATAGCACTGCTTTTTGTAGATATGCATTAAAAAAATAAACGCCATTTCTTAAAATGTTTTAGAATGCCGCCGCAGTTTTAAAATGGTTGAAACTTTATATTTCTATCTCTGTGGTACTGATTGGTGGCAAAGCAAAGCCTCGGCTTGGTACGTTTTGCAAACAAGCTGCCATTGGCAAGCGCGATGCGTACCAAGCCTGGGCCGAGGCACTGGTCACTAAAGATCCGAAGGCAATAAGTAAGACCAGAGGAAAATTAGACAAATTAAGACCCTCCTATACATAAAATGAACTGGAAAATGTATAAAACCGAGTGTCATAATACTCAATAGCTTCTAGCATATCAGACAAAAAACTATCTTACCCATTTCGCAATACAACTCGTACTGTTCCTGTGTAACCGTTATGTGGTCTTCGGCCGGTGATATTATCGCTGAGCTTAAATCTGGATTGATATCACGACCGTCTGGATAGAGGTAGCTGTAATATTTAATATAAATAATATATTTATATGAATTAATAAATTTTAAATGTTACATATTAAAATAACATTTTGTTGTTTTGTTACATAATTTCGTGGAAAGTTTAGAACGTAGTGTCTTGACACTATGTCATGTCTTATTACCCTGCAATGCGGGAAAAAGTGTGCAGCATGTAATTAAAATTTTCTTTAAATAATTAAACTGAACTTATATTCAATTCTTGTAAAGATTGCAATTATTTTCATATCAAATGATAATATTAATAATGTTAATATTGATAATATTATTTTCATATCTAATGACAATATTTAAAAGTTTTAAAATTTTTGGCAAACAACTTTATACTAGATTTTTTGAGGCCATCATGGTTCAGTGTGACGTCCGAATGTATATTCGATGGTAGCGGGGTTCGATTCCCACTCTGAGAATTGATTATATGTAAATGTGAAGCTTAAGTAAATTTTCTTAAAATTCAAATTATGCAACAAATCAACTTTATACCTTTAAAATAGGTTTATATATTCAGAGTTTTGAGTCTGACACCATTGTAACTTACTTGCATCAACGTGATGGTTTAAATTTTAAGTTATATTGAATATTTATTAGACAAATTAAGTCACCTTTCTGGTTTGAAAAAAATCGTAGTTCCAATATAATATATGATCCAATATTTGTTATTAGTACCTTTGTAATGAGATTTTTCCAAAGCTCCAATTACACTATTCTAAACATAATAAATTTCGCAAAAAAGTTTTAACCAAAAATGAAATATTAAACTAAAAATTCGAATGCACTTACAATCCCTCTCTGTAGCCGTCCAACAAAGCTTGCACTAAGCTTTTATTTTGCGGTATAGTTTGTAATATTTCACCGTCGACCGTAACGTAACCTATTGCCCATTGCCCGAGTCTCGTACACGATAACCTGTAAAGTAAAGAAATAAGAATGCGAGTTAATTTTTTATGTTAACACATAGGCGGCGTTTAGTTCCGCCACTCAACACGCAATGTCTTGATTCCAAGTGGCAAGTGTAGAAAAGAGTAGCTCTGGAGCGCTCTGGTAGTCTTGTCATGTGGAAAAAGCGTGAAGCTGCTTTTTAAAAGTTTTATAACGTAATGTGTCAGTAAAACATGAAAACGTAATAAATAAAAAAATCTGTCAGTTATTTGAACCAGTTCAAAAATAAGTTTTATATCAAGCTATGAATTTTATTTAAATCGGCGGTAAAACTGACGGAATTGACAGTTCGACAATCAGCTCGTCAATTTTAGTATTTTTTTCTTCACGTATCTTTTAATCTTTATGGTCTTTTTCTTATACAGAGACTATTGTATATTTAAATCTTTTCGCTTGCCGTGACAAAAATCGTACCTAAATTTTATTTAAAAAACAGACGATAAACCTTACAAATAAATGATCATAATTCATAAAAACAGGTACAAAATATTTCAATTCCAAGTAAAAGCTCTTAGAATTAACTTAATGCCCGCATATGAGTTGCAAATACGAGATGCATTTCGAGTATTGTTTGAATTTGCATATTCTAAGTGCTCTATAAAGCAAATACGGTTAAAGCGTTTGAGATGTTATTCAATTGCTTATATAAATAATCCTTGTATAGCAGTAGTATAAAAATTATTCTATATTTCATTAAGAAACCTTTCAAGTGTATTAAGAGTGTATATTGTGTATACAAGAACTGTATATTGTAATTATTTTATAGTAACGACCCGCTCGCGGCTTCGCCCGTGAATTATAGCTGTTACGTATTTACGTATGCCTTTTCATAAAACAATGAATTTGAATTGAATTTCCAGAAAAAGCAGAAAAAAATTGCAAAAAAAAGCCTATGTTCAACCCAAGACCATCAAATATCACCATATGAAATGTTATCACAATCGGTTCAGCGGTTTGGCCGTGATGACATCACATACAGACATACTGAGTTAATTAGCATTTATAATTTTAAGTTTGGATGTCGTTAGATGGACTACAGTATAGAGATAGGGGGTAGGTGTTGGTCCTCTCATGGGAATGATAATATTTAAACATATTTTTATTTCGTCCATTACTGCTAGTCTTATTTTGCGACCATTTTTACAAGGAAAAATATTTTTTTATTTCTATGAAGATGAACAGAGTTAAAGCAAACAAACTGTTTTAAATAGACGTTTAAAATTAAGTCAGTGTAACCTTTTAATACCCTACTAAACAAATAATTAAAAGGAATAAAAGCTTTTACAGGTGCATATATATATATACCTTTCTACCATATGTGTACACATTGTTAGTTAATATGTTACTACTATCAAACATAAATTCTACATCAAACAAGATCAAATCTACACTCACCTAAATACATAACTGCCAGCCTTATGAATATATTTCTGTAGGCGTGCCTTCACTTCGTCGTAAGTAAGGAACGCGACGTAACCGGGATGTGTGACCGCCAGTAGCTGCCAATTACGTAGTAAAGTGCTCCAGGGTTGAAATAATCTGAAATTAATGTAATTTAATATTATTATTGTACACATATTTTTGTAAGTTGCATATTTTTGTCTTTTATTATACATAGCAGGGTAATTGGAGAGAACCTTTTGTGAAGACAATCCGTTCTCCGCTTTCCACTCGAATTCCAGATAATCGCATTTTGTGCGGCTTAACTCAACTTTCACTTACCAGAGCCAATATAAACCAAAATAATTCCTTCGAGTGGGGATCGAACCCACAACCGTCGTTTACAGAAAGATGTTGTCGCACTGCGCTATTACCTCTAAATTATTATCAATTATACATGTACACTATTTCATATATTTTATAGTTTTATTGTTTTTATTGCCCTATTATTGTCGGGTAAATTGGGTCGTTAATATATTCTTTTTTCCACACAGTAGGGACAGAGTCAGACAGTAAACGCGATTGGTCATAGGTTCGATTTACATTCGGATGAATTATTTAAATTTCTCTGCTCTGGTACAAGAGAAATGTCTCAAATTCGGGCGGAGAGTGGAACACAGAGAGTCTCGACAATAGATTCTCTCTGAGTATCCGCTATATTGCAAAAGGCGTGTAGCTGAAAACAAAATAGAAAAAATCTAAATAGCCGATACCTAACATTTTTTAATCATCAATAATAATATCAGTATTGCGAGTCCTGGCGGAAGACAGTTCTACTGAAAAGCGCCGGCGAGATTCTCAATTTATTATTAGGCAAAGCCGATAAAGCTCCACGAGATTAGAACTAGACAAACAACTCAAACAACAAAATTGAACAAAATCAATATACAAGTACGTATTTGTTGAAAAAACAATTACTCTACTCCACGCGATCTGCCCCGTGGGTAACCTACTGTAGAAATTAAAAAAGCTCGCAGCGAAACTTTTCAACTTATCGTATTGAAATATACGTTAAAAATGTTTTTATTTTTATGGAACAAATGTTCAGTGAAGTTAATTTAACTTTTAGATACAACATAAGAGAGCTTCGACGGTTTTCAACAGGCGCGGGTTCAAATTCCGCTGCATTCAAATTTTTATACGTTTTCTAAAAAAATATATATTTAATTAAATGAGAAAAATATATATAATAAATTACAAAGAGCGCTTATTAAAATCCTTAAATCTTAACAGTTTAAGCACCAATTAATAAAATATTCGATCGATTACAATTGTACTTTCTAAGAAGTGATCTTCAAAATGTCTGTCGTCGAGAAACTGATCTTATACATCGAACGAAGATAATAGGTTTGAATTCCATTTGTAGCAACTTTATATGTAAGATATATACATAGTGCGGAAGTGTAACTAAATATACTAGAATACAAAATTAGATTTTGGCATGTAAGTTTCTCGGGGGCGTGTATGAAAGAATTTCCGAAAATTCGACCGGAAATGGACAGAAAAACCCTATAAATATTTTACGTTTTACTACTTCAAGCGTGCAAAAGTTCATGCTGACAAAGTTACGGGCGACAACTAGTTAAAATTAAAATATCTTATATAGAAAATGTATAAAAAAATTCAAAAAATGCTTTTCAATTGCCTGAGTGAGTGATTAACACTTTCAAATGTAAAAAAATATTTAAAATAGCTGCTGACGTGAATTATTGTTGGAAATAAATGCATAATTTTATATTTTACTAAATAAATTATATTTTTACTATATTTTACATTAAGAATAAAGATCTGAATTAGAAATTACAAAGCTTAAATCAGATAACTTGAAGCCACGTCCAAGTGCGGTTAGCCAAATAAGGTATGAGTACAAAGACATGCGTTCACATTCCAACATGACGAAAATTTATACTTAGTTAAGAATTCTCCGCATAAAAATCACGTATTTTAAAACTAAATGTATAAATTATTTAACTTAATGGAGCCTCATACGGAGAAATTATAATATTGAAATTATTTTAATTTTGCGCTGTGATAAGTCTTAATGCGACGTTATATTCCGCCATACGCATCATGAATGCGGAGAAAAGAGTCTTGGCAGAAAAATGGGCGAAGCAGCCAATAACTTTTACTACGCCACCCCACAACTACTACCTGTCTTAAAAATATAAAAAAATCCTAATATCCATTACTTATAGACCACTGAACATCAAATCCATTGCTTTATACAATAGCGATTTCTTTTTATAAATTTTCACGCATTCCTTTGTAACAGCTCAGTTTAAATGGCTGCGCAGTTTTGATAATATCTGAATAGAATTCACCCAACCGACTAAGGATTATTCTTAGAGGCTCTACAATACGCCAGACGGAAAATGCTTGCTATACTCGTACAATAAATGTATAAGGTTGTAACTGCACTATATATATTTTTATTTCTATTTTTTATGCCAACTTTACAGAAAATATCACTAGATAAGGCACTATGCTCTCCGCCTATAAAAACAAATAGTGCGTGAGGTGGCAGTTTTGCCACCACACCAAGTCTATACAAGATTTGCCTTAAGATAAAATTCGTGATTTGTCTATAATAACATAATATATAAACAATTGTACAAGGCTGATTCAAAAGGGACCTAGTAAATCAAGTTGAACAAGGACTATATCAATTGTAACAGCGTCATTACCTACATTAAATAATTATTAAAAAAAACTTATATTTAGAAAACTTATTAATATCTATGACACGTAATGTATATATCATTCACATAAAAAATCTACATTTTTAAATTTCAGATACGTACATAGCCTAAGGTATGGCATGGCAAATTATTAAAAGCTTTCATTTAGTTCTTTTGCGTCGTACGTTTCACTAATGCAGGGAGCTTTTTGATTATAATATTTTATGTTGAATGATACTAAGATATGTAGAAGTATAAAAGCTCAGTAAAAATACTGTAAAACATAAAACGGCTGAAACTCTTTAGATACATTTGATTAATTATTATTTTGGATTTTTTTCCTTATAGTGTATACGGTGCATATTAACTCGGTAAATGTTTTGTAAAATTTTTTCCAGTTTGACGCTTTTTTCTACATAACACTTTTTTTATTACAAGTAATTCTCTTCAGCTGCTAGTTAACATGGCATAGAAAATATAGTGACTCAATAGTTTGTTGTATTCTTTTTTTTAGTTATTGTCATTTGACAAAACCCTCGATAAACTTGGTATTACAGAGTATATCATTATATTTTCCCGAGCATGAGTCCAATATTGTCGCGTACAGTAAATTTTGGTACATTATTGTAGGGCACAATCATACAGATATAGTGTTATACTCAAGGAGCCACTGACAGCCAAAACTGTTGATGCTGAAATTTACTCTATTCCTATTACGTGTACAGGAGCACTAAAAGAGATTTTCCAAAAACGTTTTACAGACGGAACTAAAAAAGACAGCAAAGAATTGTTTAGCAGGCTATAAAGTCTACACAAACAAAATTGCAGGCGACCACTAGTATAGTGTACACGACACTTCACAGCGACAGTAGGTTTAAATGCCTATTGGAAGAATGTTGTATTTAAAATACTCCGTATCACTGTCCTGGTTTGTTTCTGTCTGTTTCGCCACGTCGGAAAAGGTTGACATTATTCATTAAACTCACCTAGTAAATACGTCAAATTCGAAGTTAGAAATAAAATCGTTGCACGTCAAATCTATTGTAGTCTTCAGCGCCATCGTCTCCAAGCCTGAGGATATGGGATGCACGTTGTTCAATTCTTCACGAAAATGTTTCCAGGGGACTAGCGTGCTGTAAACAAAAGACAAATATATTTAAATTAAAAGGAACTTGCTCGAACAACAGAGAACATGGAAAATATGGTACTGTCATCAAATCCGCAAATTTTCTAGCAAATCTGTTGACACATTGATTGATACATATAGATACAATATACCTACTTTAGTAACTGAACTATTAAACTTAAATCAAAATATTTCTTATTCAAATAGTAGTAGGTATAGCATTTGAACTTACAGAGCACTTTCTATTCAACAATTGTGATAACAAGTCAATATTGTCAGTCTACAGGAAATCGCAGAATGGATATATCTAGGTACCTTAATTCTGCTTCGTAATAAATTGCAGCTTAACCATTTCAAGAATATAAGTATCCTTGTCAGATAATGTAGCAGTTTTGTTCATTAAGGAAAAAATGTTTGAAAATCACAAAACAGACAAGAGAAAGAGAGTGACAATTTATAAAACATTATACGTCCTTTATAGAGACAGGTTTATATTTTAAAGTTTAGTAACCGAAAACTATGAAGATTCATATAAATTCTATTCTATTCTACTAAGCTAAACGACATCTTGGCGCAGTGGGACAGCGTCTTACTGAAACAGCGCTCAATTGTGGGTTCGATCCCCAAAAAAAGGAATAATTGTTCTTCGCTTTCGTACACGAAGAAGCGCGGTGTTGAGCCACTGTAGTATGCACCTTCCCGGATTTGGGCGGAAATTAAAAAACGGAGTGTCTTGACACTAGGTTCTAACTACTCTGCATGAAGCTATGAAGAGAAAATCGTGAAATATTCCTTTTAATTCAAATAACTTTGATTTTAAAACAAGCTTGTTAACTGTTTAAAATACAGAAACGCAATAAGTATCTAATCGATACTACAATCAAATCACGGATAGTCCATTTATAAATAATTAATATAAGTACATATGTGTGTTATTAGCACCGACTCGTCACATCGCTCGGGTCTAAAACTCGTCCCACGCGTATTATGATGCGATTGTATTTGCACATCTTGGAAAATCCACACAATATCATTTGTTTATATATCCCACGGGAAACCAACTGAAGGAGGCAATACATACGAGTAGTTTATATTTCTTTACAGTTTCACGCAGAGTAGAGCTCTGCTCTATTCTGCGTGGAAGTGTCTTGCCACTAGGTTCTATCTTTCTACTCTGTTATTCGAAAAATTTGATGGAAAAGCGTGAAGTTGGAGAAGAAGATGAAAGTCTCATATACGTCATAAACCCTAATGTACCTATTAGAATAAAAGTTAAAAAATAACCACAAAACAAATCGTATACACATTATTTTTTTGCATGAATGCTCAAAGAGTTGATAAGTTTATATTTTGATTAATAATTTAAATTGATCCGCTGATGCTTATCCTACTAATAAGCATAACGCCGTAATGATGACCGTAGCTGTGCGTGCGTACTTCAAATTAATGAAAATTGAGGCTTCATTACGGTTAAAAATGTACCAATAATTATTCAGGCAACACGTCCAAGAGCCAAAACAGATAATGGTAAAAATAACAAATTAGTTTAACACAAGAACAACTAAAAGGAATTTGAAAATTATTTTGTTCTTGTTATATCCTAGTAAGGATATTCATAGAAATATTGTTTTATCGAATCCGGACACGTGTGCATATTTAATACAATTTTATATATATATATATATATATATATATACACGAGTATTTTTTTATGTGTACATATATTAGATTGTTTGATTATAATTGATTGTGGGATGTGTTTAGGGCTATCGTGGCACAGTCGGCCCCTGTAAACGATGATTTTTACCCATAGGTCTCAAACTCATTACTCTGCTTGGCACTGTCAACGCGGCGTTGAGTGATAATAGTTTTAAGCATAGTCAGATTTAAAAATAAAGTCATAATATCAGTCAATTCTCATCTAAAGTTTGGCTTTGTAATCATTTTTAAAGAAAGTCGAAGGTACGCAATAGGAGCGACTACCATTGAACGTAAAACAAAACCACCAATCAGAGTCGATTGCTTAACGTAAAAAATAAGTTAAAAGAAAATTCATCTATATTACTGAACCGACGCAGCCAACTAATAACATTATAATAAGATATCGTTAAAAATATCCTTTTTGCCCGAGACGAGGGGTAGCTAGAGATAACCCAGTGACATGACACTCCGTTCTCTACATTCCGCCAGAATTAAAGATATGACGTGTTGAGTGGCCTAACTCAACTGCGCTTTGTTTGACCAGTGCGAAGAATAGTTCTTTTTTATAATTTAAATTATTCCACCGAGTGGGAATCCAACCCACAACCAACATGTTTACAGACAGACAACAGTCAATAATGGAGTTTATTTATAGTCGTACATATATATAAATTTTATAATTACAGTACACTCTGTCTACATTTAATTGTGAAGCAAGTCATTAAAACAAGTACTTATATTGTAAAGCACTGAATGTAAAGTTAATATCTCAATCTCAGACAAAGGCCCGTAAATAAAAGAGCTAACCGCGGTATACTACTTTGAATTGTTGTTATTGCGCTTTTTTACCCATCTTCAATAAGTGGAAGCACATTTTTGTATATATACCTAATACAGCTCCACGCTTTTCCCCGCATAGCAGCGTAGTCCACCTCCACTTTCCGCCCGAAATCGACAAATTGCATTTTGAGTGGCGGAGCTGAACGCCTCACTCTGTCCTCTTACCAGAGCGAATGAATGAAAGTAATTTAAAATTAATAATTCCACCGAACGGAAATCGAACCCACAACCGATCGCGTTTACAGTCAGACGCTGTCCCACTGAGCCACGAAGGCCTCAACTGAAAATGTAACTGTTTATACCCAAAATCACTTGAGCTTATTTTATAATATTTTAAAATAAATTTAGAATTATTTACGGACATAATTACAAAAATAGTGTATAAATATTATGACGTTTACGGTCGTTGTCGGATATAATAGGATGCAAAGGATATCACAATTTGCAAGATCTCTTGTAGTTACAGTATTTGTAAGTCCATCTATCTTCAAACGTACAATGATCGACAATTACCTAAATTGTTTGTGTATGTCACTCAGGCAAATGTTTATATACTTGAAACTTTTGTATTAGTAAAAGCTATGGATTTTGGTAATTTCCTATGCAAAAATTGAGTACTAAGTGATTTAGATTATTACTACTAATAAGGATCTTTGGTTTTCGAGATTTTGACACATTTTGAAATGGAAGCTATTTTCAACGGATTAATCGCGTATATTTTTCATAATAGACAATACATTTTAGAAACGCCGACTATTCGAACACTTTGCAGTAGTCAGTCACCTGTGAAAACGGACTACTGTAAAGTGTTCGAAACGTCGGGTTCGAATACGAAAAATATACGCGATTAATCTGGTTAAAATAGTTTCATTTCTCTTTATTATTTCCATATATGATTACATTCTGATGTTCGAATTTACTGACTTATTGTCAAAAAAAAGCAAAAGTAATCATATAATTACGGCCTTGAATTGATCAAAACGGAAACACATATCCCCTTCACGTTTGTTTATCGATAGATATAATCCAAGTGAATTGTGATAAATTGTACTGACTCACATCCTTTCGCATAACAAACCGCCCACTTATTTGGCCTCAAAGGATGCTATCTGTACTAATCAAGCATTTCAGCGAAATCTCAAATGACATATTAATTTAAAGACAATAGAAATTTTGCCATGTCAATGTTTTTAAAAAAAAAGGATCCGCCCGAATCTTATGCTAGACTATTTGTTGACCAATGCGTAAACATATAAAATTTATTGCAATGAAATGTGATGGCATTTAATTCACAACTAGACTTATATCTGGTAATAAAGTAATAACGCATATCTTAGCGTAGTTGGCTAGTGTTTGCCTATACCTGAAATACCTACTAAGAGTTATAAATATAAATACCTAATATAAATACCTAATATTTATATTTCTGGATAAAATTTAATCAATTCAATTTCGTAAAGGGAAAAAATACTCTTTAAAGCAAGCAATCTACCACAATATTGGGTTTTATATTTCTAGCTAAAATATAAAACCCAATAGTGTGGTCGTCCAGACAAGAACATCAGGGTCGTTCTATCAAATATTGTAGTATCATCGGATACAGATACATGTGCAACTTATCAAGCAAATCGGACATCAAAAGTTGGATCAAACGTTGTATCAAATAAGTGTTGCAATATTTTATATTTATAACATTGAGTGAGTGAACAGGTCTCTGTAGTGGTTGATCGGTGTCAAGAGATTTTGGAACGGACGAATTATCTCTAACGGCGTCTGTCAGCTGCAATGGTAGCGAGTGTCTCCTTCACACTTATGTGAATACTTTGGTGAAAAAGACATATTTAGAAAACGGATTTTGAACGGTTTTCAAGAAGCGCGGGATCAAATCCCGCTGCTTTCAATATTTTTATACGTTTTCTAAATATGTCTTTTTCAATTTCCTTAGTGTGGGAATAACACTTGAAGAAAATGTTAAAAAAATATACTTTGGTGAAGCACATGCTTAAAAGTATGATTCAAATTGTGTACATATTTTTCATATATAATATTGTGGCTGTGAATCACTGTGGCGTTTTATCATCACACACCTACAACAATGACTGGAGCGTAGTGACAGGTCACTACAGTTTGGTCATACATTTGAAGTAATTAGAAAATACTCTATTAACAGAAAAGAGGAAAGTTATTTCTAATTCAATAATTATTATAAAGTCAGAAAACGTGTTAAGCAAACGTGAAGCCGTAGGTTATATAGAGTATGGCTTCGGTGATGTTTTAAGGTACTTAATGGTGACACTTCAATGTGACGTCAAAATTTTTATTCTGATTTATTAGCGTTCCCATACATTGTACATGTATTTATACTATGCTGATCTTGGAACAGTAAGTATATATTATCTTAATACAATTGTTTTATGCTTATAGGTTTTCAAAATATCAGTGCTTTTTATCATAATCTAACAATAGTTAACGTTGACAAAACTAAATTTAATTGTAAAATAATAATAAAAAGTACCTTTCAAGGTACATGTGATTTTCACAATTATGAAATAATGTGCATTTTATTGGTAGACCTTATAAACACATATTACATTCAGAGAAATCTTTATCTTTCATTGAGGCACTGTCTGTATCACATACAGTCAAGCAACACTTAACAAAAAGATCAACAAAGTATTACTAATCATATAAAAAGTGAACAAACAAAATAATTTACAAATTATATAGTATTAAATAAAGTAGTAATTAACTTGAAAAAAAAAATTAAATTAAATTGTCATATTTATTTAATAGAGCCACATATGGCTCTATGAACCGTATGAATAAAAATACTTATGACATTAATCTCCTGTCAATTCCCCCTAATCTGTCAGAGGGAGTGGCACGAGATATTTCTATCCAAGACTGAGTTCGATTGTGTCACAGTTGCAATGGGTATTGTAGGTTTAAATCCTATATATGGAAATATTTATGTTTCAGAACGTAGTGCATGATGTCAAGATTCTCTATTCTTTTTTTGTTTCTCATCTTCACACCTTTTACCGCAGTGTTATGACACTTTCTATTCTACTCAGCCTGGCCATAAATACTGTTATAATTAAAACTAAACAAAATATTACATTTGATTTTGGAATCTGTAATTTTTATAACAACGGTCAATGTGTTTTCTTATTTTCACGCCAATATATTGTTATATATTTTGTGATATTAATATGGAATGGGGTGATAAAGAGAACCGAAAGAAAATAGAAAGAATGCGGGCTAGTATTGATAACTGGCCACAACGTTTAAAGGACTGTATTGCAGCCAATGGAGACCACTTCGAATAAGCTTTATATATTTTTAATGGATTTATATTTAACTAACACACTGTAATAGTTACAAATATTACGTACAAAAACAATTTTTTTTTCTGTGTAACAATATTTATGACTAGACTACTTATGATATTTGGAAAACGATGTTATTTATTTAAGACGTAAGGCTTAAATTGTATGCTCCAAAAAATATTTCTATATATCTGTTGCGTCTTTTTCACATGTTCGTTCGTTACCAGCGCTAAGGTAATATATAATCACGAGAATTTTCTTATAAACACCATACAACATAAACGTTTCGAGTCCAGACTATTTTTATAAACATTTTTGCAGATATAAACCGGAATGATTATCAATTTTCAAAATACCGCCCCTAAATTATGAAAAATTATATTTTATTTTAAAATTTATAATTTATTTTTAATAAAATGAATGAATGCTCATTATGTTTTAAACTTAGCAGACATCAACATACTAAGTAATTATTTTGAGTTGATGTAAAAAATATTACATTAAAACTAAAAAACGAGTCGTCTTTTCATAGAAAATATACAACTATAAATTTACAAATTCAAGCGAGACGTCGTTTCGATTTACACGTGACGTTTATAAATTCGCTCACCATTTGCAGGAAAGGTTATATATATTTAAATTATTTTCATATCCCAGCTCTGATTAGACATACAGCAACGTGGAGTTACACCACTCGACGTTGTTATATTTCGAAATTTGGCGGAAATTGAAGTACGAAGGTAGTGTCACACTACAATAACACACAATTTTTTTCCATTTTTTCCCCGTCATACGTAGAAGATGTGCGAAAATAAAAGAAAGGCTACAAATTTAAATTTAATACACGCAAAGTATGCATACAAAATAAACAATTCAACAGTATTTGTAAATATATAAAGTTCATCTGTAACCGCAAAATCAGATGATAGTCAATGAATAATTTAAAAGCCGTTACGGTAGCGTCGATTGTGAGATATTATAGTGTTTTTGATTGCATTTCAAATACACTATTAATATTTAATGTTATATATACGGGATTGCTATAATCATAAATTTACAGAATTTTTTACATACTTTCTCTTTGCGACATACAAATAAATGAAGTCAAAAAAAGCACCCTGCTATGACAGAGAGAATCAATATGAAGACACACTATTTTCCACTTTCCATCCGAATCCGAGACATTGCATGTCGAGTCGCGGTCCGCAACGCTTCGCTTTGTCCTTTCACCAGAGTGGGAATTGAACTCACGATCATCGCCTATACAGCCAGATGCTCACACTGCGCCACGGTGGCCTTTAAAGGCAGTGCAAAGTCACTAACTACGCACTAATAAATTTAGTTTGTTTTTTTTATCACTTTTTTAAAGTGTTATTCGCACACTAAGGAAATTGAAAATGACATATTTTTTTACAAATATCTTATTCCGTACAAATTTAGTTACAAAGTACATTATTTATATCGTAGCCACGTCTAATATATCCACGACATATCCATAGTGTTTATTTTATGCAGATTTTGATTTTTTTAAAGTGTAATATGTTATTGAGCGTACGACAATCTTGTTCACATATGTTTCTCCTTAACAATCATGTTATCAGTTGACATTAAAATACTTTTTAAAAATAATATTACAAGCAATACAAACAATGCAAGGAATAAAGACTGAATACTCAAAACAATGTATTTTACCTTTAGTATGAGTATTGAGTATTATTGATTCATCATCTGTTGGTCAGTGTCCAGATTTTTATTAATTTAAATTATAAATAGTCTAAATTAACTTAAAGCTATACCGCATTTTACAAATATTTATTATTACTATCGAAATGAAAACCGATAAAACATACAAAACGATTAGACGAAAAATTAATATGAAGCATAGATACTTAGTTATAAAAATAAGAATAAAACAGCAAGTGAAACCGGATACAACAACTAGGTTATCTCTTACATATTTGCAAAACGTGTAGTGTGGGAGCACTTGCGATAAAGTAGTGAATATCGATTGGCCTGAGCGTTGCAATTGACTGGTACTCGAACGCGAACAAAGCGGTCACCGGCTGACAATGGCGACGATCAAACAAAATGTGATGGGTAATTTAAGGATACGACTTAAGTGCTCTTTATCATTTTTCCCCATTTATATGTGGGGGATACCTTAATAGCGTAGTGGTGAACGTGACTTTTATTAAGCGGTGATTACGAGATCAAGGTTTAAATTAATTAGATCAAGCGACTAATTTTGTAACATTATTTTTCAGCTTCACGCTTTTTTGCCGCAAAGCTACCCTCACAGAGACATTAGTGTCAAGACACTCCGTTTTCCACTTTCCGCACGAAATTGCTTGTTGAGTGGCGGAAATCAATCTTAGGTATCAGTGCGGATAAATGAAAATATTTAAAATATAATAATTCCGCCGAGTGGGAATCGAACCTACAATAAATCGCGTTTACAAAATGCGTAACAATATTAGATTCACGTTTTTTCCCGCATAGAAGAGTACTCAGAAAACACCTAATATCAAGAGACTCCGTTCTCCACTTGTGAAGTTTTAAAAGCATTTTTGTTATCACAGGTAAGATTATCTACAAACGAAATTTCTCAATAATCTACAAAAATATCGCGGCCTATCTAGAATTAATATCAGTTAATAATTTCCAGCACGTACTTGAAGAAAGGTTGCATTAGTAGGATCGTTTCAAATTTGCTTAGTTAGAGATAGGAGCCCGGACAGTAGAGGTGAGCGGTAATGCGCATTTTAAAGGGGTCTCTTAAGCCTATACTTGGGTCGCAATTCACAGGACAGTCGTATTACTCCAAGCGACTCTCTCTGCAACGCGACAGACGCGGCAAATGATAAATCTATAGTCTCTTATCTATATATCAAATCCTTTTTTGCTTAAAGACAACTTTAGTCTCTATTAATATTTTTAATATAGACAAAAGGTATAAAATTTATACACCAGCATGCGACAATTCATTATAAATTACAAAATAATATGAATAACAAAAACCATTCAAATCTGCATAGAAAACAAAGTGCGTTCATCCACAGTCCGCGTAGCACTCAACGTGATTGACAGATTAACGGATCAATCAAATAAATTCTTCTTTATATACAAAACATACATACTTGCGTTGTCTTTATAATATTAGTAACTCGCCATACTAACTAAAGTATAAAATTGCTTATATAAGTAGGTATGTGTAATCTAGCTATTATCGTAAGATGCCATAATGATATTCCATAGTTTGAAATGAATAAATATTATTATTATTTTCATTTAAGCGCTCCGGTGACAAGACAAAGTACTCAACGCGGAATGTCTCGATTTCGGGCGGAAAGTGGAGAACGGGACGTCTTTACACCAGATTTTCTCTGCCTTGGTAGGTTGCGCTGTGCGGGAAAAAGCGTATTAAATTAACTAGTAATTGTATAATAATTTCCGTCAGTCATAAACAAATCTGTGTGCAATTCAAAGTTGTTATCAAGACGTATTAATGTACAATCTAAGATTATCCTTAAGCGATTTTGCTGCTCATTTGTCAAAACTTAATTAATCTCGATTCATCTCGAGATCTACAGAACTGAAGATGCTTGGAAACACGATTAGTGAATTAAAGTGCTTGATTTAAAATTAGTTGAAACCGTCGTGGCACAGTGAAACAGAGCCTGTGTATACGTTGATTGGGTGTGGGTTCGACACCCACCGGGGGAATTATTATAATATTTATATAATTTTCATTTAGCACGCAATCTGCAAATTACACGAAAAGTTAACAAGTATTAACACTAGGTTACTACCTTGCCGCACGCGAGATTTGCGTGAAGCAATAAAAATTAGTTCAAGTTAGAATAATCTTCTATTTCCTTTATATAATAACTCAATAAACACACACTGTTAGATAATAATCTAATATGAGCAAATTAGTTATAATTACTGTTGTACAGTTTATCCTGTTCTTTAATACATTAGCTCGATGAAGCGTAGATTAAGTTCACGTTATTTTGTTCAATTTGCTTCATCATTTACCTTATTTGCAAATTATATTAAACAAAACCACCATGTTTCTCTTTCATTGTTTTTTTTCAACCGATACCGATTTTAATTGTGTTTTATATAAATGAATTTCATAATCTAATCAGTTTATTATGAGCATCACCCTTTTTCAGTTAAAGAGAACTTAGCGTTTTTTAGGTACATTGAAATATATTTCAATGATATTTTGACTTCAGGGAAAACGCTAATAATTTTAAATTCTTAGACCTTTTTACTTGTATAATTAAAAAATAAGAAAGCAGCTTCACCCTTTTACCCGCAAAGCAAGATGTCAGATAGAAATATTTATGGAAAATGTATAAAAATTTTAAGGTGGCGGGATTCGAACCCACCTCTATTGAACCGTCTAAGCACTCTGACCGCTAAGCCATACGTTTACGTTAGGTTAGGTTTACTTATTCCATTATTACAACTCATTTTTCTTGTTACCATTGCCACGTAGCCGCATGTAGAACGCATGGCTTAGCGGTCAGAACGCTTGTACAGTTTCCAATAGGAGCGGGTTCGTACGCCGTTGCGTTTCAATTTGTATACGCTTACTAAAAATATTGAAAGTGTGTAAATAACACAAATTTGTTTTTAAATATTACTCAGAGAGAAAAACAAAAATAAATATTCACATAAAGTTTTTTAACAAATTGAGTCGCTGAGTCTTCCCAGTAAGTAATCTAGGATACTATGTATATGTAATTGTACCTAGTATCAAGACACTCCGTTCTCCACTTTCGTCCAAAATCGAAACATTGCAAGTTGAATGGCAAAACTCTACGCTGCGCTATATGCGGGTTCAAATCCAGCAGCGTTCAAATTTTTATACGTTTTCTAAATATGTCTTATATAAATTTATCTATCAAAATTGAATAAGACATAAAACCGTTGTTAAGAGACTCGTAAATATAAACAAACAATTACATACCATAATTTAAGTGTAACATACACTTGTTAGAAAGCTTAGGTCAAGTGGGTCGTGAATCAACTTTTACACCACGATGTTTACTTACAAATTAGCCACTCAACAGGCAAGTAGGGCAAACGTCGCATCATTAACCTAAAACAGCAAATGGACTTGCTATCTGACTGTGTGTGGCTTTCCAATCGGATTTAGATTAAATAATAAAATCTATACATATATACAAATAAAATTGGAATGTCTTTTTGTAATATTTAAATTACACACGGTACATGTACTAAAATATTTTTTTACACCATTTTTATACGTTCTATTTGTTCTGGTTAATCTCTAGGACGGCTAGACAGATTTTGACGGGTATTTCACTGCTAGATAGCTGATGTAATAAGGAGTAACTTTTATTTTAGAATTTCACGCTGACGAAGTCGCGGCCATAGTTATTAATAAACACAACTATTATTGAATGTTAGGCACTCAAAATAGAATTGATGAACAACGGCAAAAGCCTCAACTTTAATACGATCTATGATTTTCGCAATTTTTACACATTTTAAAACAAACTATTGTGACCGGATTAATCGCATATATTTTCAGACTACTGTACTGAACAATAGCGTATATTTAGCTATTAATTCGGTGTAAAAAGTTTCATTTAATATACTATTCTTATTGTTGCTATTGTTATTCTAGCTGTAGCTTAAAGTAAACGATTTGCGGAAAAAATGTAACAAATGTTCATGCCAATATTATTATAGCTAAATGAGGCGTTGACTTGATCTGAACAACACTCAATACTCTAAACTGATATTACCTAGTATCAAAAGAAACACGAATCAATGCTGCACAAAGTATCATTCATAATATTTCAAAAGATACGTGTGTAATACATCTGAGAACGACACCAGGTTCTCTCTGCCTATCAGAAATACCGCGAAAGAAGGCAGTTTGTAAATACCGAGTATATTTACATTTTTAGAATTTTATAAGAAGAAGGAAACACTACTAAAATTTGGTGACACGTGTAGTGTTCAGTGGTTTTTATTGAAATACGAGGGGTTCTTATTGATTATTTTAAAGAGTGTAAACAATAAGCGCATCAGCTTAGAATTTGTAACCGCAAAATTTTAACTATGGTTTTTTGCGACCTAAATATCTATACTTCAAAGTAATAAATGACAAATATGTCATGTGTTAATGAAATTAGAGCACACGCTACATATTTATGTTTAAAGCAATTAAAAAGCAATTAAGTTTATATGGCTACTTGAAACGAAAGGATATCGAACGAGTTATATGCCTTAAGAATGTACCTACGTCTTATGCCAATTTAATTGAGCTACAATGTGTTGGACCACGTGATGTCTTCACACTCCTAGAGGGGAAGCGGAGGAGTTGGTATCAGGGCGAAGCCCTATGACCAAGGAGATCTTCTCCACCTGCTAATACAGGTGTGTCCTTGGGGTAGCGGCCAATTGGCCTGGGGGTGTCAGTCCCGTGTTATCGGGAGATCGATCGGGCGATCAGCCCAGCCGGGTGAGACCCACATTCCTCGAGGGAGGCCCAGCTAGGCGATCAGCGGCCGCGACAGCAGCTTAGAAGTCTGGGGGAGGATGGAGATCCCTTGGGAAATGTTAGTTAGTTTTATTTCCGTCTCACTACTTCTCCTCCTCCTCCTCCGTACTACTACTATTATGTTGTTCATAGTATTAAAAAAAATTTTTTTGTAGTTTTTAGCTTCACGCATTGAACAGCACCTAGTGTACTAGCCAACCGTAGCCGCCAAACAATGGGGCTGTATAATAAGATCTTTGATTATCGCGATTATTACACATTTTAAAATGCAATTATTTTTAACCGGATTAATAGTGTATATTTTTGGTATTCGAAAATACAAAAAACTAGTAACATTTAACTTACTTTATATGAAACGTAACATAAAAAAGGCCGAACGTTTTACCTGCCTCGTCTAGTTTACCTCAACAATATCTAGATGTTTTTAATCTGTGTGAATAACACTTTAACAGTGTTATTCCCACACTTAGGAAATTGAATTATTTTTTAGAAAACGTTAAATTTGAACGCAATACCGTGCTATGCTAGTCCAAGCGCTCTGACCGCTAAGCCGTTCGTCCTACACCCGGCTACATTGAAACTCTTATAAGCATATTTTTGTTGTTAGCATCTCTGTGGAGAGATTTATCCAGATCCCATATATGCATTATAAATATTTACTTAAATATAACAACAGGGCAGCACAGTAGCTAACTGCAACTAACTGCAACTAACTGCAACTAACCTGCAAACTGATATTGCTCTAACACAACATATATTTTAGGCAAGATTTTAAAAATGAAATGGTATATATACAATTTATAAAAAACAATTTATATGTGATATGTGAATATACTATTTAAATAATATTTTTTATAATGCATCTGGCTGCAAACACAATTGGCTGTGGGTTCGATTCCCACTCGGTGGAATGATCATATTTTAATTTAAGATCAAATTCAATTTAATTCGGGAGGAAAGTGGAGACCGGAGAATTTTGACACTGAGGTTCTCCCTGCAATGCGGAATAATGCGTGAAAAGTTACATATTATTGTGTGTATTATTTTACAATAACTTCGAAGTTCGAATTTGCAACATATCACCTTTATTCATGCATGTATTCAAAGTTATATAATATGTATTTTGATTACATGAAAATAACCAGTGAAAATTAACCTAAGATCCAAACAATTGAAGATTTAAATTTGAATGAAATGTCAACAGCACGATACACAAATGTCCTAAGTTAATTTAAATACTAATCACTCTGCTATTCTTAATACGTTCTTAACAAAAAAACCGTTTTGTGATTTTCCACTAGCGGAAATAAATTTCTAATCTAAACTTGAGTGTTACATTTCCTTTTGTAAATAATTATTTCTATAAAACTACTAGAGTAGAAGACCAGTGCAGACGGAAATTAAACAATAGTTAAAATATTAAATGACGTATAGTATAGTTTATAAAAAATGTTGCTTACATAAAAATTGGTGACACTTTGCGCGCTATGGTACGGGTTCGACATCGACACAGAAAAATGATAATATTTCAATTACTATAATTTTCTCAATCTTGTAGGGCAATGTGCGACGTTAAATGTCGCCACGCAACGTCTAATAAAATTGTGTGAGAAGTGAGAACGGATTATCTATCTCTCTCTAGGTTTTCTTTTTAAGATAAATAAAAATAATAAGTGGTTTTTTTTCAGCTTTAATTTATGTATTACAAGTAGTTTTCTATTGTTCTCTGTATTGTAACAATTGCCTTGGCAGACATGCCGCTGCCAATTAGTAGTATTTGGTTTGAGGGAGTATTTTTTAATAAGTTAAATAACAAGAAGAAGAAATTTTAATAGATTATTTGTCATGGAAATTTGACGTGAAAATTCTTTTGAAAATGTTTAGGAGCACTAGGAAAAGGCTTGAAAAATTCCTTTAGAAACTAGAAATAAGAAAATTTACTTTTGTAGAGCCGAATCTACGGAAGATAGATGATGATAGAACAGACATTTTGATTTTTTCTAAGAAAAAATAATAATCGAATCGCGAAACATTTGAACGATTTGAAAATTTTACACTAGTCTTATGACGATAGAAATGTATTAATTTTGAAAATGTATAGATAGAAACGTTTTTTTTTATTATAGACGATAAAATAGTTTAGTTTCTACGAAGTCAAAAATTGACCGTAAAATATTTCTTATTTTTCCACAACTGTTTCTGTTCCGAGAAGTCCTTTATAAACGCGCATAAATTGACAATAATTCCTAGTAGAAATTCGTCAACAATTACACCAATATTTATAATTTACGAACGTACACCGCACTATTTATATATATATATTAAAAATGCAGTTAATGTGTCAATGAGAATACCTTAGGTGAATCCTTAATCGTGTCCCACTTATCGCCGTCATACCGCAAGGAGTGTGCAGCGTTTAATATTAATACATAAGAATAGAGATAGTATTGCAGTTAGAAGCTGACAGACAACAGCAGTGGGTTATCTATCCTAATTTGTAACATAAATGTATATTATTTTAAAGTATGTGTATTATTTCTAACACAAGTGTTTATTATTGTTCATGCAGTTATCGTGTCGTAGTGCGATTATGGATTCGAACTCCACTCGTAAGAATGATCTCGATTCCGAGTGGAGGTGAAGAACGGAGCGGCTTTGTCTAGAAAAAAGTTTGAAGCTGCTACATAATACCTTCCCTTTATTAAGCTTTATCTAGACTTGCATTTACCTTTTACTCAGCCAAATTAAATCATCTACCGGAAAGCAAACCTCAGACTGAAATTAATTATAAATATATAACTGCAACGAAACAGTAAATTTGAATTCAATTCAAATAATATAATACATTTACTCTAAAAGTTAAATCCTACATCACAAAGTTATTTCTGTATAGAGTTACACAACTTTAAAATACGATGAACTAGAACAATAATGTCGCATAGTATTATATTAAACGTGAGTTTTAATAACAAAGCCTTCGAAACTTATGTCTGCGGTAACAGTCATATAGAGCCGTGTACCAAAATGGCATAATCACCAAAACAAAATTCTTGAGTATTGTACGTACGTAAGTACTTCTGTCACATATAGCTTTTAAATTCCAAATTGAGGCCATCGTGGCGCAGTGTTATAGCGTCTGGCGATATACATGATTGTTGTAGGTTTGATTTTCACTGTGAGGAAATGACTATATCATGGTGATAAGACAAAGCGCAACGTTGAGTAACGCCACTAAACACGCAATGTTTTGGATACGGGTGGAAAGTGGATAAAAGAGTGTCTTGGTTCACACTAGGTTCTCTACCTGTATTGCGGGAAAAGTGTGAAGCTTAAAAAATCTAGATTCATTCGTTTACGAATCAAGTTTAGGTTTTACACTTTAAATTTATCTCTTTGCATTCCTTTGTTTCATTAATTTAATATCATCCTTTCAGTTTTTTGCAATTACATTTTATGAAAGGATGAATAGCTTGAAGTTTTAAATAACAATTTCAAAAGTTAATTTCGTACTCAAATAAAGCAGTTCCCAATCAATAAATAGCCTGATGGTACGGCAACGTTACATTAGAAGAATATGCTTTGATATATCTGTTCCTAGATGTAGACTTCCCGGATGCTCACGATGTCAAAGATCGTGGAAAGTGGAGGAGAGTTTAGCGCCAGGAAAAAGACGAACCAATAATTCGTTTAATATTATTAATATATAGTGGCCAGTAAAAACACTATTGACATTAACATTCTAGGCGAAAAGAGGAAAAAAATATACGTTACGCCATTTACCGAGTGCCGAGAGTATGATTTTAAAGACTTGATAAATAAAATAAAAATATAACAAAATTTTGAGTTAACTCATTTTAATTCTACCATACAATTGTTGACTACAATATTCTCACACCCATTGTTTAGTTTGCACAACGCTTTGTTCATACGTTGGTGCTAAGTATATAAATTTATATCACGCCTAATACATTTAAGGTGGTGGTGGGTGGTTTCATATTGCATTCAATTCGCATTGTAAGCATGAATCATATAAATGTTAAGCTAAATATTTATAGAGTATTGCTTTTCATTCTAGAGCCTATATACATATTGAAAATAATTGAAAGGATTACTAAATTATAGGTTATTAAGTTAAGTTAAATGAACTGGCATTTGTAAAATTACAAATTACACAACTTTTACACAATATTATGTAACCTAAATAAACTTAGTTTGAAAAAATAATACGAAACAGATTATTATCTTTTCTTTATATATTACTAGTTACTACACACTGCATATAACATTTGAATGACTCAATAATAATATGGAATTGGAAAGTAAAATAGTTAGTACTAAATTTGACTTATTTTTTTGTTAGCATTAAATTAGGTTTATAATTTATATTTTTAGACTATACAAACAACAAGAACAAAACCACATTTTTATATACATTTACAACCGTTTACATATATTTACTTTCAATTTTCACAAGCATTTAATGAAAATAATGTTCAATGAAATTCTATCATACATTTTTATACACACTTACTTAAGGACCTGACAACAAACGCCTCAATCCCCGATGAATGAACTGTATTAATGAATGAACTAGATTGATGCCATCCGATTTACGACGCAATAAACTGAATGAACGATCTGAGACAAATTTTGTTTACTGAGTACTTTACGATGTCGAGATCTTAAGATTATGTTGATCGATTCATTGATACCTTCTCCTTAGACCTATCACGCTGTCGTCCTTTTCAAATTAATTTGTCGTGATTTTAATGAATTTGACTCGTTTATGAGATAGGTTAAAAAAAAAGAGTCTACGTGGCGCAATTATGATATGACATATTACAGAATGCAAGCTGTGGTTGTGAGTTCGAATTTTACTCTAGGCTAACTTAGACGAACAGTGACGGTCTGACGAGATGACTAGATGGAAAGCTTAGGAAAATGGAAATCTGCGTAACAAGCGACCACTAAGCCAAACTTTCTATATCTTATTTATTATTATTCTTTGGATGGTTGAAAATGGTTGAAATTGGTTGATAGAGAGGAGCGGGTTCGAGTCACGCTCCGTTCAAGATTTTATACGTTTCCTAAAAATGTTTTTATATCCTATGCGTAGAAGTAACACTTTAAAATTTTTAAATATATACTACTAACCCTTGTCTAACGATTGTTCTTAGAAATATATTTTTTTAAAAGATAATTACCCAAAAATAAAATTATCCAATTGATCGCGTGACCCAATTCTCTAAATTAAGTGGGACTCTTCAACGTCCATTATAACAGGAAGTTTATCATGTCAATTTATATATTTTTGAAGCGAAATAATACGCTCTATTATATTTTATTTAACATTTTTATACTTACTATTTAAAAAAAATCGAAGTTAGTATTATCTTTTATTAACTTAACCTGTATGTAATGTAAGAAAATCATGGAAACACTATCTAAGCACACCTCCTCCATATATTTTTTGAACATTTTTTTTAAAGTGTTATTCCCACAGTAAGGAAATTGAAAACGATATATGTAGAAAACGTATAAAAATTTGAACGCAGCGGGATTTGAACCCGCGTCTCTTGAATACCGTTCAAGCGCTTCTACGATACAATTCTACGATTGTTCGTAGAATAATCTGTGGGTAGCAGAAATTTGTAAAAATCTCTCTACAGAGATGCTAACAACAAATATAAGGTGTAATTAGCGTATAAGAATTTCAACGTAGCTGGATGTAGAACGCATGGCTTAGCGGTCAGAGCGCTTGAACGGTTTCCAAGAGGCGCGGGTTAAAATCCCGCTGCGTTAAAAATTTTATAATTTTTCTAAATATGTCCTTTTTTACACCTCCTCCAGTTTAAGAATTTACATATGTATCCGATCCGATTACAATATAAATTGTCACAACATGAACTTACGCCACTGCGAGGACGACCATATAAAAATAATTTCAAAAGAATTAATTTTAAGCTAATGTGATATTTTATGCATATTGCAACGGATGTAACTTACTACCAATATGGTGGCTCTGAAATAAAATATCCAAAATTCATTTAATTATATACTACTACAACGCCTCCATGGACGGTACACCTATTGCGGGCCACTGTCGCCTTCAGGGTGCTCCGGGGTTCCTTCCAGAGCACCCGCAGCCTCGAATACTTGCAGGACCGTCCTGCAGTAGCTCATCTAGGGCAGGGGGAGTTGGAGATCGGCATAGCGCCTTCTCCTCTTCCCTGGCCTTCGCGCACCCGCCGCGCAGCCTTCTTCAATGCGACAACTGATTCGCAGAAGGAGACCTACGCAGACTAGTTCTTTTTACTATCCAGCATAGCCCCCACCACACTGGTTAATGAAGGTCCCTACACACTACCCACTACAGCCATCAAGGCATCAAGCCATCAAGGTGACATCGCATGCGTATGCAAACGCGATTGGTTGTAGATGTCGATCACATTAGGAGGTTTGATTATATGTAATTTACATTTCTTTTCTCGGTACAAGTAAAAGCGCGGCGTTGAGTTCCGCCACTCAACACGCAATGTGTCAATAAGAACAGAATTTTGTTGTATAAGTAGTTTTTTGTTGTATAGCTTTTAACACTGAGCAGAACTTAGGGTATAATAAGTTCCGAAGAGTGGACCACCTAATGTAGAATCATAATGGAACAGGTATTAAACAAAAAAAAATAAGTAAAAGCCCCAATTTGTTCAGCGTGATGCGTACTCTCTCTGACAACGTATAAATATTAAATATCCGGTGCAAGTGAAGCAGAATCGTAATGGTCTTAGCTAAACTATAAGAAATAAGTAAATGCTTCATTAGTAACAGTTGTTCAGTATGAGGGGCGGTTTTCGTTAACAGAAACGAAAACATGGAACTTTTCGACCATAGCGGCGCAGTGGGATACTGCCTTACACTAAACGCGATGTTGCGAAAACGCTAGCAAGTCACTAGTGATAAAAAATAAATTTTAAAGCAAAGAGAATTAGCCTACCAGATTAATGCCAAATATCCATAGATGGAGAGGCTATTATGTTAAATACACAATTGTTTAATTGAATACTTATAAGAAATAGATAAGCTAATATGAATAAAATATAATACACGATCTAGAAGTAAAGTGAAGACAAAGTCCGCCACTCAAAATAATGTCTCGCATTCGGGCGTGATTCGGCAGTGTCTTGACACTAGGTTCTCTCTAACTGTCCTGCTACAACTTTGAAAAACAAAAACCGACTAACAGTTTCACCTACCGCACCGCCCTAGCTATTGTTTAGTAGACAATATTTCCTCAACGATAAATTCGCAGTCGTAAACATTAAACGCATTAAAAGCCTTATAAAATTCCTAGAGATAAAGGAAGCAGTAAATATAGCTCGTTAAACAGAGAACACATTAAATGAGAAGTTTTTATTTTTATTACAAGAAAAAATATATAAGTTTAGAAATATAAACTTATATATTTTTAAATAAGTATATAAAATAAGTACTTTATTTTAATTTTTACGTAAATAAGTAACTTCAACTTTCACGTAAGATAAGTAGATAGAACCTAGTGTTGGGACTCTCCGTTTTCCACTTTCCCACTAATTTGCAGACTGCGCGTTGACTGAGGCGCATTAAGGCTGTACTTTGTTTTACCAGAGTGGGAAAATACTCTCCCTCGCCAAGCAAGGGGTCCTTGGGGATAGAGTATGCCAAATTGCAGACGCCTAATTTCGGCTGTGAGTTGTCTGTCAGTCACTCGATGAATGACTGAAGAGTTTCATTTACATTGATTAGTACACCTCTATATTTATCAAACTTTTCAAAAAAAATCAAGGATTTGGCAAAAAAAAATAGACCTCGTATCATTTGATCTCAATTTTTTAAAAAAGTACAAATTATAACATCAATTTAGTCATTCCAAATAAGAAAAACAGCCTTTTAAAATTAGGAATATCTTAGGAGCAAATGTGCCACTTTGAGATTATTTTAAGTATACAATTACAAAATAAATTAAATTAATAAAAAATATATTTTATATTACGACCAACCCCGCTACACTGGCTCTGAATATATGTGATTGAACGCATGGTAGTTTTATGTCCTATTCTATATAATGCATAAAAAGCATTTTCATTCATGCATTTTCACGCATACCAGGCTAGGCACTGAACCAAGAAGAATTTATTTTTTTACTATCTTTGCCCAACCCGCAAAGTGCGGGAATGCGTCTGAATAAAAATCTTGAATAATAAAACTAAGCAAACTTACAATTATGCAAGAAAAGGAATATTGCAACCGCGGAGTTTTTTAACACTTCGTAATTGACTAGGATGAGGGCCATATTCCGCGAAAGAAAACCTCTGAACTATAATTTGAAAAGGAGAGTGCCTTCTTGCTTCGTAGCTTATTTTGTATAACGTATAATTCAGAAAAGTAAGTATGTGAGACTAGAAATTAAAAAATACCTATATATGGTTTATATGAAAAGTACAAAAATTTCACGGCGTCCAAAAAGGAACCCTAAAATTACTTAATTAGGCGTTTTATTACTACTAGTCACTATTTCTATTCTACATTGTAGTTGCAAGAGGGACCTTTATGAATTTTTGATATAATACGTCTAGGTCGTTGCAATCTGACCTAGTTGTACAAGTGCGGCACAACAACTTCATATTAAATATATAGCACCTAATGAAATGGCAAGTATAGTATCTTGATAAATAACTAAATATTTTTTAACATTTGTTTTCAAAGTGTTATTCACAAACGTATAAAAATTTGAACGCAGCGCGATTTGAACCCGCGCCTATTTGAAACCGTTCAAGCGCTCTGACCGCTAAGGCATGCGGTCTACGTCCGGCTACGTCGAAATTCTAAAAGGATGGAGGCGCAAAGAGAAGAAGGAAGAGGCGTCAAATTTTTATACGTTTTCTAAACATATGTTTTTCAAATAACTAAATATGTTTTCTTTACCTTTTACTAGAAGCCCCCTTTGCCAAGTAAAATACGCGTTGTCTTAGCAATATGTTTATAAATTTTAAGTTTGCCAAATATCCAACTCACTAACCGCATAATTTTTGTTAAAAGGAGTCATAATTCACATATTTATATTTACAGTATATCAATAAAGACAACTATTCTCTATAAAGTTTCCGCCATATAAGAAATATAGTGTGTTGTATAACAAAACTAAAAGTCGCACTGTGTATAACCAAATCAAGAAAATTAAAATATCCTGTGTAATCATATTAAACTTTAAATAACTTTTTCTTAAATATTTTATACAGAAAAATTATATAATAATTCATGTGGAATGGCGCAGTGGGAGAGCGAGTGACTGTAATCGCTATTCGTTAGGCTCGATTTCTAGTCGGAGAAAGGAAATCAACTTTTATTTCTTTGATCTAATGTTCAAGACAAAGCACGGCGTTGAGGTCCGCAACTCAACGCACAATGTCTTGACTTCGGACGGAAAAGTGGAGAACAGAGTATCTTGACATTAGGTTCTCTCTGACTGTTGACCCTGCTGTGTCGGAAAAAGCCGTGATGCTAAAAATATAATGCATTTTCTTATATATTTTACTGGAAAATTCTATTAAAGAAAATATAAATCAATCATTAGATTATGTCTAAACATAAATAATTCCGTAAGGCATCCATCATCGGAATGATTCGGCAAACATGACTAAATAGACGTGGGCACGTACCAAGAATTTTACACTGTCATTATGCGTTCAAAGTATTAGGAAATGCGTAGGTCCTTAACAGTAGGTACTCACGTCCTGTGCAATACGGGTATAATTTAAAAATGAGTTCAAGCTGAATTTTAAAGAGCTTCACGCTTTATACCTAGCGGGGGTAGTCAAGAGAGAACAGAGCGCCATCGCTACGGTTCTTTTGCCTCATCCACTGTCATCAAGCTCTCCTCCTCCAAGGGGTCCTCATGCTTTTACATGACCTTCCTCCAGTATCACCTGTGTTTTCAAAAATCAATCAAAGTCTCCTCATACGTCTCATACCGCTACAAAAATTCCTTTTTTATGTGTAATGTTATTATTGTACTGAATGTACTCTAAATTCGTAGGAAGCAATATATACAACAGGAAATATGTCTGTGTATATTACATGTGAATGTGAAATGGAGAACCAAACGTGGCAAATGGTACTTAAACTTTATATAGAGAAAGAGTATGTAAATTGACTCCATCACTTCTATACTTACTCACTAGCTATACTTACCTACAGCTCACATAATAAGCAACCCAACATGCTAATTTAGGATAGAAAATCTCTTTTTTCAGTCTCATATTTTTTCCCGCATAGCAGGGTAGTCAGAGAGTACCTAGTGTCAAGACACTTCGTTTTCCACTTTTCGCCCGAAATCAAGACATTGTGTCAAGTTGAGCGACGCTCAACGCCGTGCTTTGTGTTTTGATATCAGAACGTAAAAATGAAAATAATTTAAATATAATCATTGCCCCGAGTGAGAATCGAACTCACGATGCCACAATTGCCTCTATCTCTCTATAAAATTATATTGGCAGCAATTATATGTAAACAAAAAAAAATAAACAAACAGTGGCGTGGAATTTCGAATACAGGTGGTAAGTGTAGAACAATGTTCTAACACTATATTTTCTTTATCTAAAGTTAGGGGTACTTTGCGTTAAAAAAGGGTCAAGCTGCAAAAAAGCGTAAATGTAAAAACAAAGGAAATATCTACAAGCATATATGAATTCTGCAATATTTTTTAATAAAGTCTGTAAAAAATATCTATAACGCCAGATACAGCACGAAGGATAGTCATTAAAGGAATCGTATTAAAACAAAATATTCTATTAAACATTATATAAGGCTATGATACAAAATCTTTTATATGTCAAAGCATAATAAAACAAACGCTAAGTAATTCTCATTTTCAGGCATGAGTACAAGTATTTGGCTTCTACAAACAAATTTTAATGAGCAAGAGAAGAAGATTGATTTTATAGCAAATTCCAACAACAAAGCGATCGATCAATCAATATGCCAAACTATGTTTAGGCAATTTCAATATTCCCATCCTGTCACTGTCCGTTATAATTTAAGACTTTACAAATTAACGTTACGCAACAGGTAGGTATCCATTTTGTTATTAATTTCCAGTGGGATTATGAGATGGAATTGGAAATTCTCAAACTTCAAGGTAATAAGCCAGTGTTGATGAGCCAACATCGTTATATATTTCTGTAAAATCGATTTATTTTATTAACAGAAATTATATACTTAGACTTACACTTACTTAACGATGGCCATCTATGTTAGTTCCAAGAAAAGAAGTGGGATAGTAACTTAAATTTATAGCTGATCACTTGAAAATCGATAGGTAATCTTAAATCCATCCCCGTAAGAGTTCAAAGGTGTTCAAAGTTTAAAACTCCAATGCAACGGAGTCGTGACCTAGTTTTATCTACACTAGTGCGCTACACTACAGCAATTTTACTTAGCTAACCGCATTTCCTTCATTCCTAAAATTTCTAGAATTGTAAAATCCTGAAATAGAAACAATAAAACCTTCTAGGAATTGAGTACAAGTAAAGTGTATAAGATTTAATTGTTAAATGATTTAATAATCTCAATCTCATTTTAATATTTTTAATAATCTTGGTTTAATATAAATTTCATTCCTTTCTTAAAACGTAAGAATAATAAGCTTTTTTTAAGTTATTTGTTATATAATTAAGGTATTAGAAAATCACTGAACCATAATCAATAAAACTTTCCATCTACTTCCCTGTATCAATAGTAACGAATTGAAAAACTTGTATAACGAGCACTAATCGACTTAACTTTTATTATTACCAAATCACTGTTACCATCCTAACTGAGATATAAGAAATCATTATTTGAAATATGAAATCTGATGAAGCATCGCGTACGCTACTTGCCTGTCATTAATGAGGATTTAATTACATTTGGCGACACATTGAGGTCGACCACTCGTCAGAGTGTAGTATATTATACTGTTGGTATGTATATTTTACGGTGGGTTCGCTTCGAGCTTTAAAAATTTAGGGAAGTTGGCTCCTGTTGACATCTGACCTTTAAAGAATTACAAGGGTATATATATTTTTATGCGTTTCCCCAAAAAATGATTTTCTTGTCCACGTGTGTAATTAAAAAAAATTACAGTATACGCTTTTTTCAGGTGACATTTTTATATATTTATATTGTTTATTACATAAACATCCCGTACTAGGCGAAATAAGTATAGGAGTTTTCGACCTTTGCCTTCTCTGATCCGACTATGGGAATAAAAATTATAAGAAAAACACCATGGCCCCATTAAGGCAATCGTGGCGCAGTGTGACAGCGTTTGACTGCATATGTGATGGTTGTGGATTCGATTCCCACTGTGGGAAACGATTAAATTTAAATTATTTTCATTTCTCTATCCTGGTGAAAAACGAAAGGGCGGTGTTAAGTTCTGCCACTTACGCTTTGCAATTAGCTGTACGATACGTTTTGTGTCCATATACAAATTTGTTTATCAAAAACGTATTATTACGTAAAGTATTCGGAGGATTTTCGTATGCTATAAAAAAAACCACGGAAAAATATAATCACAACACCATCTCATCTTGCAATAGCTTCTTAGAAATTGGAAATGTAAGAACTACTAGGACCAACTTTTATGAACATTCGCCTTTGGTTGAATGATATTAGGTCAACGTGAACTTTCATTTGGACTTTAAGACTTTTAATTAAACGTCTAAGCTTTTCCACAACATCTTATCAATTAAGGCTTCCAATCCCGCAGTCTGTGTTCAATCTCGGTATTTGCGGGACTAGGAGGTTTTAATTCCGCGGGATACCGCAACTACTATTTATTTAACCAGAAAAGAACCATAAGTTAAATAAAGCTAACTCCACATTTATTTAAGTACAATTAATATATGGTCAGTCAAATTATCCCGTTTATCACAGAAAAGAAACAAATATAGAAAAAAAAAATTAAAAAATGATAATAATAAATTATTTTTAGTAACTTAACTTTTAAACATAAGTCAATTATCCGAATCCTGTTGATCTTTTAAATTAGATATCACTTCTCCTTTCTTCTCTGAATCCACCATCTTTAGACTATTCAGTCAGTCGTATTTGCTCTATTTAATTTAGCCTCAAAACCGTCAATCAACGAGCGATTGCGTTCACGCAAGCTGAGTGCATGTTACTTTCTAGTCCCGTAAAACCCGCAATACCGAGATCTCCTATTGGAAACCCTATTATCAATATATATAGGGCCGATGTTTTCTTTTTAATATATTAATTTCAATTCAGTAATTTTCATCATGTAGACTCATTTTTTGAAGACTTAGCGCAGAGTCACTAGGTTAGTGACGGATCACTATTGTTTTCTATCAATATTTGTCTGTTTTCAAGGGAAGGAATATCAAGAACATCATGGAGAAAATGTAGTTATTATAAACAAAAACATTTTCCCTTGTAGAGAACATAATCCCATGCAGTTAAGAATATCACAATTGCTACGACACGGCGGAATGATTGTTGTTATTTAATATTTAACTTTACCCGTTTTCCCGTATAACCGGATAGGCGAATATAATTTAATGTCAAGACAAGCGACATAGCTTTTTGTATGGCCGAACTCACCGCCAAGAACCAGAACGAAGAAATTAATCTCATTTAAATATAATACGGCCCCCGACTGGGTATCAACCCATAACCATCGTGCTTACAGATAAACTCTGTCCTACTGTGCCACACTGGCCTAAATTGTATATAATATATTCTTGTTAATCATAGACAGTTAATTAATACGAATCATTAATATTATAATGATTAATTATTATTAAAAAAAAACTATGAAAATAATAGGTATCTCTTAATTATATTGAACAAGTTACAGTTGTTGCCGTACAGTTAGGATGTATCTACTGATGTATAAAACACGTATAAAATATCTACTCGGATACACAGACAGACCGATGGAAATTTTAAATATAGAAATTTAAATATAAAATCTAAAAAGAAATATTCAACACATTGAGTTTTATAAAGCACATTCTAATGCACTCAACTTGCCATATCATATTTTGCAGTTCCTTTGTAAAATGCACTATATAAATTTAAATGGTGGAGTTTCGTGTGACGCGCCATTAGAATACTAAGAGATGTTCGACCTAGTTTCAGTAGTGTCATAAGAGATTGAGCGATATTATATACAGCTTCCAAGCGACCCGATGAGCACGTAGTTCTCAAATATAACGAAGTTAACTTCTACTCTGATTATGATGGCGTGAAATACGTATTTTTCGAGGCCATCGTGGCGCAGTAGTACAGCGTCCGATTGCAAATGCGATTGGTCGTGGGTTCGATCTCCACTCGGGGTAATAATTATATTTAAATTATTTCCCTTTTATAACAGAGTGTCTTGATACTAGGTTCTCTTTGACTACCATGATATGCGAGAAAAGCTCTTATTTATTATATTAAATTCCATAGTGAAAAAAACTGTATTTTAATGACATGAATGTGAAATAAAATTTCTCTGAAACTGGTTTGTTGCTTTATTTTAGGTAATATTATTTTGGTTTTCCCACATAGCATGCCTCATCCCTACTTAAAGAGAATATGAGACAAAGAGAGATGCAGTTGAGTGGCGGAACTCAACGCCGCGCTTTATCTTGTAATCGGAGCGGAGAAATAAAATAAATTAAATATAATAATTGTCCCGAGTAGGAATCCAACCCACAACCATCGCGTATACAATTACACGTTCTCACACTGCGCCACGATACATGATTATTATTTACACATATTATGTAAAAAATATATATATATATATTATACGCCATAATTTTTTATATATTCATATTATAATTTAACTAAAACATTCCGCACCTGTATATCGATCAATAATTCTTTCACCGAACAATGTGTACACATTTACAATAAGATCCCAGAGAAAACGTCCGAAAATGTTCTATATCACAATTTAAAAAGTAATGAAAGGACTATTTATATGATAACACGCCATGGGAATGAAATGCTCGATCCAGTCTATTGCGAAGGTATTGTTGTCACTAAAAAAAAAATAATTGACTTAGAAAGAGCCCCGCTGAGTTTCTTGCGCTGGCTCTTCTCAAGTTTCAGGCATTATCTATTGTGTACCGATGGTAAACTATTTGACATTCAAAAAATTAAGCATGTAACTTATTATTTTGAATAAAATTTGACATTTACGTCGACTATACAATATATTATACGTTTCATTTAACACTGTAATATTTTACAAGCTTTATTATATTTTTTTTACATAACTTATTACATCAAACAAAACTTACGCGAAATAAAAACATTTCACTTGTATCACACAATAATATGCACTAAGAAAAAACTAAAGAGAAAATCAGAAAATAACAAATTTAACGTCACCCTACTTACTACACTACAGGCGCCCAACATCTAATGCACATTCCTCGCCTAATTAGGACAATATCAAAGAGAATTTGCATACTTAACTAAGACGATACCAATTAGAAGAAGGAGCGTATCGTGGACGTATCAGTGGGGCGAGGAGGGAGGGGGGGGGGAATATTCATAAGGGTAGCGATTAGTTTAAGGCAACGATTTTGATATATACTCAGTTATGCCAATCGAAAATTCTTTCAATTCAAACGACTACGAGCTTTTCAGTCAGTCGACTTCAGCGTTTAGAGTACGTATACGCCTAATCTTTAAAAAAAAAATAGTATTTCGAAAATGTCTAAACGTTTAGGTTCAATATGATAATACCTGGGCGCGGCTGAGTGAGAGTCGAGTGTTCTCGAAAACTGGCAACACGGCAAATGGGATTTTTTAGAGGTTAACGCGCAAACTTATATCTACTGAAGGTTGCATTGAACCAACAAGGCTTGTACAAGGTACTGTACTGTACTCACTTAAATAACAAAACAATTATAATACAGAACCCTTCCATTCCACACAAATAGTTCTCGCACTTGGCCGATATCCACATACATCTAGTTATCCATATACAGTTGTTCAGCATTCGCAGTTACCTTACTTCGACTTTTACAATGTTTCACACCACTTTGATTTTGCAACAACTAATTGAGCATCGTTTGCCGAAGTCTTATTTCCGCAATAATCACACTGCCCCAGTTTCCAACAAAGGGGGCCCAAAATATGTATCTCTATTTTGAAAACAGCTTTTCAGACGTGAAAAGCACTATTAAGCTACGAATGCGCGACTCTGGCTGATTACGATTTTTTCATGAATTCAGGTTAAATGAGACGCAATGGAGCTTTGTATATTTAAATGAGGTTTAACGAGTTTGTTATTAAGATTAATAAACAATAAGTACATGAAGCCATTGTAGCGTCTTTGGGAAGTGTCTGACTCCAAGCGCAATGGTTTCGGGGTTTGAATCTCGCTGAGGGAATATTAAATTTAAAATAATGTTTTGCGTATTTGTTTTCATTTAAAGTTCAACTTTAACTTGTCTTGACTTGTCCAATTAAGTGTATCCCATTTTTGTAGCAGGAGTGATATACCAATAACCTCAATTGCAACGTGCAACCTACGAGAAATACAGAATGAGAATAAACCTAAATAGTAATACTGTCGAAACAATTTTAAATACAAGAAAGATTAAAAAGTTCACACGCAAAAAAGACCTTGAAATTCAGTCATTATGATGTTACTCAAAGAGCGTACAAACAAGCATTACAAATATGATAATTAAAAAAAAAACAAACACTAGAATATTCTACTGCTGTTGGTAGTTGGTAACCCGTTAGACGAGCCGGATCAATTAATAGCTTAAACCGTTAAGTCGTTGGCGCGGTTGCATTGAACCGCTAAACGTTTGTATTTTATGGTGTTCCGTTGTATTTAAATGGGGTATTGCAATTTATGGCTTTGGAACGGTAAGTTCTAGTATTTAGAAACTGAGATCATCAATATTGTTTACTGAAACAAAACGTATGTATGTATAATATGTATGAATACATAAACTTATCAATAGAATGTAAAATCCCATTTCTTCACATTTAATGGGGAATTTCGTATACAGTCCCCAAGGAACATACATATACAATTTCGTTATATTAAGAAAGAGTTTTGAAATAGCACAACATTTATGGGTTATGTAATTTTTGAAAGTGAGAGTAAGAGGTATCTGCTTTATTCACTGCGGAATTTCAAAATCAAAATATTAATTATGTTCATGTAAAATTCGAAAAAATCAACTTCCGATGCCATTTATTTAATTTATCAATCATGCACAAGCACGTACAAAGTCCACACGTTAATACAAAAAGAAAACCACTATATATATATATATATATATATATATATTTACCAGCCTACAGTTGCGCTTGACCTTTGTTGGAAGTGAAGTGATCGAATCGAATTCTATCCACTATAGCCATTTTCATTCTACTATTAATTCATGGGAGGGCGTTATGAGTCAGCTAATATACCCTGTTGCCACTAACACAGAAATGCTTTTAGATAAAAATAAAATTGGAAAAGATATGCAGAAAAATGAATAGTATGCTGTTTGTTGATAAGCATAACGGTATATTGGCAATATCAATATAGTATATTAAAAGAAGTAATAATTAATTTAACAATATTCTTGTAAAACTTGAAGCTAATGTAATAACTAAGATATTTTATTTAAATTTCACCACGTCATATGGCCTACCAAAAGCTTAACAATGAAACTCAATATTCATATTCTCTTAAATAAAATTTTGCCAAACCTAAGATTACAAACAAACATGTTATTTTATAATAAAGGTCACGTGATCACATAATCAAAATACAGATAGCCAGAAATATAATACCTAAATAATTATTACAAAAAAATTAAGTATCTCCATACCAAATAAAAGTGAAATAGAAACTCATGGTAAACTACAAATGGATACTTTACTCTGTCTAAATCGTATACAAAGCTCACCGCAGTATTACAAAGCCGGCTCGAGTTGCCACTAATATAATTCTTGCGAAATGCCGAGAAAGCTTTTAAAACACTTAAATATGTAAATGGAAGCGTTTGGAATATATAATTTTATGCTAAGACAAATGCATCAAAAATATGTATAGCTAGACTTATTTTCAGAGACTTTTTACAGCTCTACCCTCTTTTCTGTATAGCCGGTTAATCAGAGAGTACCTCGCGTGAATAGCAATAAAATTCTGATTTAGAAGACACAATAATTCTAAAAAGTAATTAAACAAAATATTACACCACTTAATTCTATATGCCTTATCTGCAAAATTAGTAGAATCACATATAAGAATATAGAACATCTATGTGGCAAGCAGTTCACATAAAAAGTAAAACAGTTCACGTAAAAGCAGACCGAGTATAGAAACTCATTGTTTTACAAAAGTATGTCGACAATTACTTGTGTTATAATGGTAATAGTTACTTAAAAAAGACATATTTAGAAAACGTATAAAAATTAGAACGCAGCGGGACTTGAACCTGCGTCTCTTGAAAACCGTTCAAGCGCTCTGACTACTAAGCCATGCGTTTCCTAAGTGTGCGAATAACCCTTAAAAAAAATGTTTGTTTTCCTGCATATCAGTTCTTGCCGAAGATAACCTAGTGTCAATACACTCCGTTCTCCGCTTTCCGGGCGAAAATCCCAAACGAAGAACGAAGAACCAAGAAGAGCTGAACGCCGCGCTTTGTCTACCGAGGTACCAGAGCAGAGAAATGAAAATATTGTTTTAAACAATAATTTCCCCGAGTGGAATCGAATTCACAACCATTCGTGTTTTCAGTCAGACGCTGTCCCATTGCGCCACGATAGCCTCACTATTATATAATTTAATAAGAAAATTCTAATTATATTTTTAAAGTTATGACTTGCAATGTAATTTTTCTTTAAAATTTTGACAAACTCACAAGGTGAAAAAAAGAACCCAGCGATTTGTCAGTACACATATGAAGGCGAGTATAAAACCATAATTCTACATAGAATTTAAAAACCATCATAAACGAAAACAGCTACAGAGGTAAAAGTAATAAAAAAGCAAAGGAGCTATAATTTAGATCATTAAAAAAATTGTAATAAAATGTCATTGTAAACTAACGGTAAAGAGACAGTTAAATATTGCATTCAAGAACTGGCAGTGCAGGTCGTATCCAATTCATTAATAATTCCGCTGTATACAATCTAAATGCGAATATTATATTGAGATTGTTACTTTCCAAAATTTCGCCTCAATATTTTAACGGTGACTATCAATTTTACTTAACGAAACACTTTTAAATCTAATATGAACAATATAAATAAGCTAGTAGACTTGTGACCGCGTAAAATAAGCGATACCTTAACAACGTGTTAGTTCAGTGTATATAACATGTATAAAACAAAATTCGTGTGTAATATAATTGAATAATTTCTTATTTATATATTTAATTGCCAAACTTCATACACAAATAAAAGTGTGTTAAATGTAAAAAAATAAAAAAGGTTATCGTTTTACAAAAACAATAAGTATTAAACTTATATAGTCACTTGTCACTGTCAAATTAAACCATATGTATTTATTAATTACCGCATTTACTTTGTTTTAGGAAAAACATGTTATAAATATATAAATAATAATTAGAAATAAATTTTACTTAAAATGTATACTATCATATTTGCAAATTAATATTTGGTATCTCGTTGTCGACAAAGCTGAACTATAGGTAAGAAAAGTAAGTTCAGTAAGCTCGATAAAAATAAAATTCAAATTGGTTGCGATGTACACTTTTGTTTTACAATTTCCATTTTACTTTTTACCCTTTTATCTGTCTGTTTTTTGTCATTAAAGTTAGATTAGTAAGTTCACATTTTGAAACACTTTTACGTGCATATGTTACAAAAGTAAATTAAGTATTCAATATTCTTTCCGCTAGATTCTGAACATTTACTTGACCACACATTATCATATATTAATTTATACATTCCGCCCATTTAGAAATAAAACAACACAGTATTTCAAAAAACCAAACTAAGGATTGATACACTTGCGTTAAAAACATACATATTCCACGAGTAAAAATCAAGTCTACAATTTATCATATCAAAGTCAAATGCGGGACTGAGACAATAGCGGCGCAGTGGGAAAGTTGTTATGGGTTCGACCCCAACCAGGAACAAGATTATATTTAAATTAATTTCATCTGATAAAAGCACACCAACACCACAACCAATCTCAGATCATACTCACTAATTAAGACGTCACTGAAGCAAATTTGCAACTACGAGTGAAGCTGAGCCGGTCATCGAGATAACATGTTACGAAATGTGTTTTATCCGATTGATTAGAAAAGAGGGTCTTTTTGTGATAAAGTATTTTTTTAGTTTTTCAGCTTAACGCTTAGTAGAGAGTTTCAAGACCCACCGTTTTCTACTTCTTATTTTATTATTTCATATAAGAACTAAGCAAACAAAATTTGCAGAACTCATATTTTAGCTTCACAATTTTTTTCCCGCATAGCAAGGCAGACAGAGTTAGCCTAGTGTCAAGATACTGTGTTTCCACTTTCCATCCGAATGCGAGACATTATCCGGTGAGGCGGAACTTGAGTTTTGACGACGCGCTTCGTCTCGATACTAGAGAGAAGAAATGAAAATAATTTAAATATAATCATTCCATGATCTCTTACATCTATCGCGCATACAGTCAGACCCTGTCACACTGCGCCACGATGGCTTTAACGATAGGCAGGATCAATTGTTAATTTGTTATCAAGATTTGATATAATAAGATATATAAACCCGTTGACGCATTAAATACGTGTAGCTCTAGGCAACGTGTATGCCACTCTACTGTCATACAGAAGTGTAAATCAAACGTATGGTTATGTTTTTTAACATTTTTTAAAGTGTTATCGCACACTTAAGGAAATTGAAAAAATTATATTTAGAAAAAGTAAAAAAAAATTGAACGCAGCGGAATTTGAACCCGCGACACTTGAAAACCGTTCAAGCGCTCTGACCGCTAAGCCATGCGTTTCCTAAGTACATACTAAAAATGTTAAAAATATTTAATAAATAGCATTCTCTCTTGACAAACGATTGATTGTAGAATAATCTGTGGGCAGCTTAAATTTGTAAAAATCTCTCTACAGAGATGCTAACAACAATTATAAGTTGTAATAAGAGTATAAGAATTTCGATGAAGCTATGTAGAAGGCATGGCTTAGCAGTCAGAGCGCTTGAACGGTTTCCAAGAGCCGCGGGTATGAACCCGGGATATGAATCCCGCTGCGTTCAAATTTTTATAAGTTTTCTAAATATGTCTTTTTTAATATGGTTATGTATTAAGCATTTATTTTAATGGATAATGCATTCCTAATGCATTAATATAAAACTTTAGTGTACTGCACCTCTTCTCCATATAAATAACTATGCTAAATTACAATTTCTTGCGCCTGCAAGATTATCGTAAAACGATGTCCTTACATTTTACTTCATGTTTTAATATTTGAATAGTGCAATAGCTTACAATAAAAGCAGAATTTATTTTGAATAAATCATAAGTGTCTGTAAAGGGTGCTTACTATACTGTAACAAAACTTAGTACAAACATATATATAACATACGTATACATACATACATACTGAAATTCTTGTTTGTGGCATTACTCATCATTCCGTAATGGAATGCTTAGGATGCTATAACTAACAATAATAGGACGCTGTGTGTGTGTTTTAAAAGTTGTAGATTTTTATTGTTACACTAAACATGTAAGAAAACAAACACGCAATGCGCTGAATTGGAATTGAATTGGAATGGTGGGATTCGGGCGGAAAATGCAGAACGGAGTGCCTTGACACTAGGTTCTGTGTGCCTACCCAGCTGTGCGGTATAAAACGTGAAGCTGAAACAAAATCAGTAGTTAAAAAATATATATTTGAGTAATACGAAAAAAACAATGAATCAGTATTAATTGATATCTCTCATAAGTAGTCTTAGGAAATTTAGCTAAACAGCAACAGATAGAATGAATAATCACAAAATAATTTAAAAGTAATCACGCTTTATTTAAATATATTTTTTCGCTGTGTTGGTATTCCTTCCTTCCTTCTCCTCCTCCTTACAAAGCTATCCAGTTAATATTGTATTATAGTCAGATGGGGACACCTGTGCACATTTTCAAGCAAATTTGACATCTAAACGTGGGTCGAAATAACGTCCAAAGATTTTCTAACATAGCGTTAAAAAACACTGTTGTTAAAAAGACTTAACTTTTTAATATTATACTAATATTCTTAATTGTAATTTAAGCTATAAAAGATCTAAACAATTTAGAATATTCATAACGCTACAGTTAAAAACCTAATCAAAGTAAGTAAACCGCTAGTAGAGTTTTGCGGTTTAGAATTTTCCAATTCAATACGATGGCTCGTAAATCAACTTTGTCAATCAATCATTTCTTTGTATATGGGTTTTAGATATAAGAACCATTACGTTGAAACTACATACATACACATTCGTTTACTTATTTCTAATATGTCATTGACAACTATTGATGTGTTGATAAAAATAGTATTTTTATATAAAATGAAATGGGATTACAATGTAATGTAGAGAGTAACGAGTAACGACTACGACCACAATTAACTTTAATGTCCCATCTTCCCTTGATTTCTTTTTTAATTTAATAAATTAACTAAAAAACGTTATATATTTTAGTCTTATATTCGAACAATTTCTTCACTCGTGATGAAATTTTCAAATATGGTCGCAGAAATAAGTGAAAAGCCATTTTTTTTAAAATAAACATCCAAAGAATGTATGTGTTATATTTTTATTTATTTCCAAATACAAACTCAGTTACTTTAAAATAAAACGAAACACAACTGTTTTCACCATCTTTCAACATTCATAGACGGTTATTTTACCATGAAGTTATACTTAATACTTAACCTTACCTACTGGTACTAATGAGACTTAATTAGGTTTTAATTACTAAAGACTGTGAACTGTTTAGGAAGACTTCATATGGGGCATGTTAAAATTAAAACCGAAAATGTCAAAAGTTTCATCTTAGGACATAATTTTTTCATCAAATGACAATAGCTTTTCCTATGTACGATTGTGATAATTATAGAAAGGTTTATAATTAGAATATTTTTATTTTCCCGCTTTGGTTAAGCAAAGCGCGGCGTTAAATTCCTCCAATAAACAAGAAACAACTCTAATTCTTTATCAAAATATTTTTTTTCAGCTTCACGCTCTTTCCCGCAATGCAGGGTAGTCACATAGAACCTAGTGTCAAGACACTCCGATCTCCATTTTCCCCCCGAAATCAAGACATTGCGTGTTAAGTGGCGGAACTCAGCGCCGCACTTTGTCCTAGGTACCGGAGCGAAACTATGCAAATATTTAAAATAATATTCGTTTCCCCGAGTTGGAATCGAAGCCACAACCAATCGCGTTAAAGTCAGACGCTACCTCACTGCGCGAAGCTGAAATAATAACAAAAAAAATGAATAACGAACGCTTAACAAAACGTTGGACACAAAATTGAACGTATGTATTATACAGTAAGCGCCTACTGTACTACAAAGACCGTCTAAGCGACAAACGGCTGTAATTAAACTAGCGGCACTAGTACGTTTGCACGAGACAATTTGTTTTGTGGGAACTAATGTCTTGAAATGAGATTGGATGCTCTAAGGCAATTTTCACGGCAATCTCAGTATAATTTCTCATTTGTGGTGAGCACCAATTACTTAGCTATGAAGTCATTATAAATGTATATATAACTTTTAATGGAACAAATTTTCTATACGCTGCCACATACGATGGAGTTAAAACTTAAGTTACATTGAAGTTGGCTTTAAAAGATTTAACCGAAGCGATCATGTCTAATATTTAAGATTATGTCCTTTCATATCCTTAAATCAGTTTCCTCCGACGTCTCCTCAAATACCAACTCTCTATTACTATTGAATGTACCTGTTTCAATAGTATTGTATGTTTATGTTATGTGTATAATTCAGTTAGTTATTTAGTTTTCTATGCAATCCTTAGGTCATGTATAGCATACCGGAGGCGTCTAAGCAATATATTAAATATAATTATCCATTATCTACTTTCCCTAGGTAATGTTTAAATTTCCTGGGGATTATATAGGTATGTATGTGTAAAATAAATAGATTTAGAGCTTTATCTATCAAGTTTTATGTAACTTACCGGACCTATATAAAATAGTGGACTAACAAAACACGTTATATTTCTTTTAAAAAAATTATTAGAAAAATTACGATACTCATTAAATACTATCTATATTAAAAGGTATTTAAAGATTATTTTTATCTATCTATTATCTATCCTTTACTAAAAAAATCCTAACCTAACCTCCTACGCACGTCGCACGCAGCATAATGTAATGTACCGATTGTGATGAAATTTTGTATAAAGATACTTGAGGGTCCTGGAATGAGCATAGGCTATGCTATTTATTCTACCAATTTTTTTTATTTTTCCTGGAATTTCATTGTTTTATGAAAAGGCCGTAAATACGAAACCGCTATCTATACTTTATTACGAGGGCTAAGCCGCGAGAGGGTCGCTAGTATTCCATAAATAGTCAAGTTAAAAGGTAAAACTAATATTAAATAAACTTTGATTTCTAAGAAAGTTGGCAAGACGATTTGCTCACGGATAAACGAAATACATTACAAAACACAAGTACTATAATATATTTTACTCAACTATTGAAGTTGTTTCTTCTACGTTACATTACATTACGTGAATGTTTGTAATTTTGCAAAAGGAAAACAAACAGTAGCAACAAAGTAGCCTGGGGTGAAATTGCGATTGTAAATTTCTGGAAATTATATTAACCGAGTGAATACTACATTTCATAACGAAGGTTTTTCTAATTGAATTCTCTAGGATATTTCAGTAAAAGAAATACGCAAATGTAAATTGTTTTATATGGAAATTAATGTTAGTCTTTTTTTTTAAAGACGCCAAATTAAAAACTAAACTACTCGACAGTTTATTTAAGACTAGTAGCTGCACGCAATACAAATATAAGTTTTAATAAGCGTATAAGAATTTCAACGTATACGATGTAGAACGCATGGCTTAGCGGTCAGAGTACGGTTGTAGCTTGAACGGTTTTCAAGAGGCGCGGGTTCAAAATTTTTATAAATTTTCTAAATATGTCTTTTTCAATTTCCTTAGTGTGGGAATAACACTTTAAAAAATGTTAACAAAATATAGATGTTATGTCATGTTATAAGTCTTTTGTACGTAAATATGATGTACACTAGTCCTATAAACCACGTCACAAGCACATCGCTTGTCAATAAATAGAAACGAAAAAACAAACAGTAGAAAATCGCCTATTCGTTTACCATCAAAAATCTCTTCTTTAAGATCTTTCGCTCCTTACATACAATAAAAAAGTAAACTCAAAGTAATTCAATTTACAATCTCGTACCTGTGTCGTATAAAACTCGTATAGCAGCGAAAAGCTACTAAGTGGAATACAAGACAAATTCTCGACTTCGTCTACCGATTTAACGCTCCAACGGGCATTCCTCTTGACCTTTATCGTTTCATTCTTAACAAATTGGATTTTATCAAAGGGCGAGGTCCCCTCAGATGTGGCGGAGAGAAAACATAAGTTGTGGCCAATGATTATAATTTTATTAATTAAAGCTGACATATCCTGAGATTTTTATTGACTATCCCAAATTGCAACGACGAAGGTGTTATTCGATTTGAGGGTGTGCGACTTTCGTTAATGTCACGTGCACTTTTGAGACTAAATACCTCAAGGTATAAGTAATCAATCATAAATATATAAATCTCTTCCGTTACTCCCTGGATGGCTGACATATACCGGCTATTTGAAACTACTGGCCGTGGAAAGCTCAAATATGACGTGTAGGTTTCGTGGGAAGTGTAAATAGCACTAAGAGATGATTCTCTACGTTTTGTTTTTAAATCCGAAATCGAGACATTGCCTGTTGAGTGGCAGAACGATACCAGTTAGTGAAATATAAATATAATCATAACCACTAGGCAATAAAACGCACAACCAATAGGATTTACAGCCAGACGCTGCCCCCCACTGCACCACGATGGCCTCTAATTTGGATTTTTCGTCTTAAAGTCAAGACTACTAATGGTTTCTAATTGGAAAATATATAATGACAAGGGTCATAAAGTCGACCTAAACAAAGTTGCAGACCACAAATCGTATAATAATAGATACATATAATGTGCAAACAAGAAAACACTTGGCAAATTAATTCAATTCGCTTCTTCAATGTGTTATGCAATTTTGTTGGGCAAGACCGTTTGTGTACAAGGCGAGTCGTTTACGCGAAGGTAACCATTGCTTAAGTGTGTTGTTCGTTTTTATTAAACCAGCAATTTTTTTATTTTGACCACATTTTAGGCCACGGGATCCCCAATCTTCCGTGAACCCCGGCGGCGGGAGCCAGCAAGGCACATCACGGAGTCAAGTGTGGTGGGCACCCTCGACGGCCTCCTAAGAGTAGCAAGCGGGAGCGGCCAGCGCGCACCTACTCGGGCCAGGTGACTAGGCGATCAGCTTTCCCAAACTGACCACCCTTTCGCCGAATCCTGTGCCGCTCTCCGGCGCCCCGGTGGTTTGCGGCGGATGGCGATGTTGGCGGAGGCCTCCCTCGCTCGTTCCACCAGCCGGGACTCCCACGCTGCTACTGCGGCTACCCGCGCTTCGTCAAGTGGTGTTGGCTTTGCCAGGTCCCCGGACGCCAAGCCTCTACGCCGGTAATAGGCCGACTCTACGCTACGCGAAGCACGCACGCCGCCTCACCGGAGATGGTCCGGTACCTCCGAATCGGGTGATTCGGAGGTACATCGCCATCTACCGCTGCGCCCGTTGCAACAGGGTGACGTTTTGCCTGTCCAGGGCGTCTAGGGCTCTACACGAGATTTTCTTTTCTTTATCATCTATATACTAACAAGTGAATGAAGTCTCGAGCGTATTTTTCGAAAATTATTCAAAAACGGAAGATTACGGCTAGGAGAATACATTAGAAACACATATTAATTAAATTAATAATAATATGTTTGACAAACATTTTTGTATTAAGCGACAAGGCAACACGTATTTAACGCATCAATGGAACTATACTAGTAATACTTATAAATTATTTTCTCAGCTTGACGCTTTTTCCAGCATAGCAGGAAAGTCAGGGACAACTTAGGAGTGTCAAGAAACTCCGTTCTCCACTTTCCATCCGAAATCGACACATTGCGTGTTGGGTGACGGACGGTGGGTTAGGTCAACGCAGTGCTTTGCGTTGTTCACCTGAGCGGAGAAACGATATTAATTAAATTATGATCATTTCCCCGAGTGGGAATCGAAGGTGGACTAAAAGTCGGCTTACTATGTTAAACATATCCACATGTCCACGTTGGACGGTTTCCAAGAGGCGCGTGTTCGAATCTGTTCGTGCGTTCAATTTTTTATAAGTTTTCTAAAAATATGTTTTTAAATTTCCCAAGTGTGCTAATAACACTTTAAAAAATGCTAAAAACGTAGCTATGTTTCTTTGCCTACCTTGTTATATGCAAACAATGCGCATGCGCCATTAATACTATAGCAAATATCTTTTTTTCAACGTACACTGAACTGAGTACGTTTCACTAGATCAAGCCCACCCAGGAACATGCGGCAGATGGGAAAAAATAAAATGGCAAAAAAAGCAAAGAGCTGCATTAGGTTTCGAGCACGCAAAATCTATTTATCTGATAGCAGCAGCTTCATGTTTTTAACACATAGCAGAGTAATAAGAGAACCCAGTGTCAAGACACTCCGTTGAGTGGCGGAACTCAACGCCGCGACTTGTCTTGCACCAGAATGAAGAAATGAAAATAGTTTAAATACAACCATTCCTCCGAGTGGGGATCGAACCCACAGCCAATCGCGTTTGCAGTTCGACGTTATCCCACTACGCCACAATGGTTTAGTTTTGTAATTATATATAATCTCTTATTAATAAGAAAAAGAAGAGATTGCAACACATATGTATTGCATAAAAGCCTCATGCACTGCATTAGGCAGTCGCGCCTCTAGTACAAAATATACTTCCATTATTCATATATTTGCCATACGGTACGTGTTATCCAAAGATCAATTGCGTATATTTATGAGCATTTTAAGTTACAATCATGTTTTGCTCAAGGCGGTCTTCAGCGGTTTGAAAGTTTCGGATCGTCTTACAAGCCTTTGTTAAGAAATACTAACTTTGATCTTTATAAAGAAACTTGTTTACAATCATACAATAACGAATTCATGAAATGTTAGTTTATATATTTATTAATGTTGTATGAAATTTGTATATATGAAAAGAAAATCTTGCTTCTTATGCAAAAGTATGAGAAAGAAATTATTTTCTCTCATTCTTTTGGGAACGGAACGTATTACTAACTAGCGACCCGCTCACGGCATCGCCTGCGTAAACTACACGACTAAACTATTTAGTATTTTAGCCCGCTCGAGTTCACGTTAATCGCAAACTTTTCTTAAATTTATATTTATATAATTTAAATGGTTGTAAGATACAAGTATTGTTTATAAACCGATAACAATGAAATAAATACTTAATGTCAAGGGAAGCTTGCCCACAATACAATAATTAAAATGCATTTTAATCGGTTAAGCCGTTTCTGAGATTAGCGTGCACACGCAGAGACAACTTTGCAGCCTAAGAGAAAAAATAAATAAATAAAAATCATTGTTTTGAGTTCTATAACATTTATGTTAACTGCCCCTAATAATATATTTTTTCATATATCTTCAGTATGTACAGACAGCGATTAGTTACATGTTAATTCTATGTATACGAGTAGATAGAACACGTGTTGTGATTCGTTAGGTGTGCAATTTCCTTAAAAAAATATGAAGTCAGTCTAATGAAAATATCTACTATATATATTAGTTCTAAGATTTTTTTTATTCATTTACAATAATTCGTTCAAAACAAAAATTTAATAGGGTCCTTTTTTGTATAGTATTAGTATTATTAGCTGTATAACTCAAAAACATATAAGATTCCACTTTGATAATATGCAAAATGGAAATATATTTGAAAGTTTCCTAATATATTTACCACCTCACGTTACTCATATTCACATTAGCAGATACAAAAAAAATAATATCAAAAGCAACAAAATTTCATTTAAAACCAATTACCTTAAATATCTTCAAGTACCATTCAAGAACATCTTCACATTATTTCAGAACAACTTACCTGAAAAGGAAAAACAAAATGTTAAACGAATGTCTCAAACAAAAAAGGTACCGAAAAAAATAATACACAATCTACACTAATTTTATAAATGCGAAAGTAACTATGTCTGCCTGTATGTGACGTCATCACGGCCAAACCGCTGAACCGATTGTGATGAAATTTTATATAGAGATACTCGCGGGTCTTGGGATGAACATAGGCATACATTTTTCGTCTATTTTTTTGTGTTTTTCTTTCAGAAATTTCATTGTTTTACGAAAAAACCGCCAAAATTATAAAACAGCTAGTGGGCTAGTATGTATATAAAATTCACGGAGCCGCGTACAGTATAGGCACGTTTGTAATTGTTTCAATTAGAACGTTAATAAGAGATGAAGACAACAAAGGGAGCACCGATGTAGGGGGCACGCAACATTATAACCAACTTTATATATCAAAACCCATATTAGATACGTGTACATGTTGGTTAGGATTTATTATTTATGTATGTATATAAATATTTGTATTTTTTAATGAATGTATGTCTTAAATATTTGTATTTAAATTGATGATTGATGAAAGGGACTACCCTTTCGTTTTTTTTATAATTGTACAGTACCCGCTATATCGTTGTTCAACACTCATCCACGGTTTGACTGAAAGAGATATTCTAAAGATAAGTCGACTACTCCATTTCAGTGGGTGTAAGTACTTTACTTTTATTCGTTTTCATGTATTTTACGTGCAATAAAAAATATCTCAAGGTTCTCTTTTTTTAGCTTTGTGATTTATCGATTTATCGGATAGAAAAACAAGGTAAAATATTGCAAGAACCTCTCAAAGCAATATATTTATAAAATCTAGAAATAAACCCATCCGATTTCCATTTTCTTCCGAAATCCTAAATGATTTTAAGTTCATACAGTTGAGTGCACTGAAACTGCATAGCGGGTCTAGTAAGAAAAAAATTCAAGTAAGAAAAAACACTTGCTATATCAGACTTAGCCATATACACACAATACGTCTGAAAACAATAACATATAGCTAGAAAATTTTACGGTAAGGAAAGTGTCAAACAAATAAATAATATTCAACAACGTTTTATTTAAATACATACTATTATTTAAGAAAAAAACGAATACAAAATAACAAAGTTTTCACACATTATCACTTAGACATAATTTCATTCACAAATTCAATTGCAATTGAAAAATAAAAACATTGAATTCACAAACTCCCGTGGGAGCCGATGCCGAGCGCACCGACGGAGGTAAACAGTAGTTACTATAATAAAACAAAGTAATGGTCCTAATGAATCATTAAGCGGACAAGGTTGGGAGAACTTGATTGATTAAAGCGGTATAACTTTATGGAACTTCATTTTGAATGGCGCAGTGGAACAGCGTTTGACTGTATACGCTATGATTGCAGGTTCGATTTTCCTATTTTGTTTCTAATATTTAAATTATTTTGATTTCTCGCAGTATTTTATATTTTCCAAAGGGAAAAGAAAATGTTTATTGACATAACAGTGGCTATATCATAATAGCATCGACCGTGTTACTAAAAGTTTAACTAAATTTAATGACCATGTACCGAGAAATGAGATTAAATATTTAATAAAAATCAAGAATATGATACAAAGCTCGTATATTGTTCTTTAACAACTAAACCATCATGATGATATTTGTTAGTTAGGTTATACTTTTTATATTTATACTAACTTTAGAGCAGTTAAAAGTTTACAGTTATTTGATATAATAAAATCTATTATTATTATTTATATAATAAAATCTATAAATCTATAACTTATTTTTAACACTATAAAAATTTAAAATACTTTTCGCGGGGTCACTCTTGCCTCTTTATTTTATAGAACATTTCTTTTATATATATTTTTTCAGCTCCAAGCTATTTTCCCGCATAAAGATGTAGAGACATAGAGAACCTAGTGTGTAGACACCCCGTTCTTCACTTTCAGCCCGAATTTTTGTCGTGTCACCAGAGCGGAGAAATGAAAATAATTTATATTTAATCATTCCTCAGAATGGGAATCGAACCCACAACCATCGCGTATACAGCCAAGACGTTGTCATACTGCGCAACGATGGCCACTAAACATTTCATTGCGAAACAAGAACTTCGATTCAGTTTTTTGTATATAATACAAAGAAAATCAATTATAATCTAATTCCGCCCATATCATAACAATATCGAACAAATGAAGTCATCCCCTTTTAAAATTAAAACGTTAAATTAAACTTAATTATTTAAAAAATTGCCTTTAACTCACTACCTTCATCCATACATGCCTTAAAACAATACTAAAGTGTTGGGTATATTCACAGAGCACACATTGAGACAACACGTATGTGTATGTGTAAACTAGAAAATAACTAGCTTTTTAAACTGTAATTTGTCGTAACGGCCAGTAATAAAGCGACCATTGCTTTAAGCACGTCGTTTAAATACCCGGTACATAATATACAGTATACAAGTGCACTGTAATGCCAATGACATAAATGGCCCTAAGAAGACTGTATTCTATGGAGACATGTTAGAATTTGAATAATTTTGTGATTTTGGTAGAATATCAAGAACACTTGTATTATGATCACAATTAACAAGCTGTAATTACCTCTATATAACTGTACAACTGTTTTTTAACTGTTATGCATATAAAGTAGCTAGTTTAAGAGTATAGTTATAACTAACAACTGTTTAGCAGTTGATATTATAAATAAAATTGTGAAATTATTATATAAGAAGAAATTAAAACTATTTAAGTTTTCACTTTAGTATTAAGATATGAATATCCTCTAATACCGTGGAAGTCAAAACGGTTTTTACATCTATGAAGTAAAGAATACGAAGTGATATATCACTGTGTCAAAACACTAAGTCAAGCATAGTAGTTTCACAAATAAAAACTGTATAGCAATATGAAATTACGTTAAAAACAAATCTCGTAACTCGTAGACAGCTCGTATGATGTGTATATGTAAAGACTTATTTATAAAAAGATTATGCTCCAATAAGGCGATTAGTTTGACGGTGCTATGTATTTATGAATACGACGAGCATGGAGATACTAATAATTATAGCTTATTTTCTTGTTTAATAATTTATATTTTCTGTAGAATAATTTAATTACAAAATCAGGGAGAAAATAATCCCACTCTTTACTTAGGAGACTGAGAGTACTTACAACTTGACAAAATGCAGCGATAGATTTCGTCACCCAAAACTCAAACATGGTCAAGTCGGGTCCGAAAGGACTTTCCTCTCTTTTCGCAATGTATGAGATACGTTAATAATTATTTATTAATGACTTATAAACAAAAAGAACATATATTGACCATCTTGGCTGGCCTGTTAAAACGATTGTTTATGCCCTCGATCCCCACTCAGAGGAATATTTTTTTTATTATTTTCACGTCTACGCTCTGCTACTACTACTAAGACAAAGCGTGGCGTTGAATTTCGCCACTCAACACGCAATGTCTTAAATTCAGGCGGAAAATGGAGAACGGAGTATACAAACGCAACAAAAATATTGTATTATCATCGGGTCTGGGCGTGTGTGCAAATCGCACAGCAAAAAACAGCAAGATATTCTTACATATATACATTAATATGTATCAAACGTACTCCATTTATTCCTAAACGATAATTAAGAGTTTAAGAGTATCTACCAAGAAAATGTATTGCTAAATGTTCATTAAATAATAATTGAAATACCAACATCAAAAGAAAATAAAGTCATATTATATTATCTTGAGCAGACTTGAGCATCCAGGCTTTACAAATCGCTGCACTTAACACGAAAATAAAAGATAGAACCATAAATCTTACTGGAACGGAAACTCACATGGCCGGCGAGCAGATGACGTCATTACCGGTTGTTCGCCTTTTTGCTTTGGTAACCGTTGTGTTGATACTTATTTAAAGTTAAAGTAACCATGTTTGGAGAGCAGGTGCATTTAAAAATATTTGTCTCTTTAATTTTTATAGGGATTTTAACATTTTTTAGCCAGCCAGAGGCTATAGTGGCATGGTGAGACGTCTGATTGGAAACGCGATAGGTTTTGGGTTCGATTCCCATTTGATTACATTAAAAAAAACTTCGCTCTGATACAAGACAAAGCGCGGCGTTAAGTTCTGCCACTCAACACGTAATGTCTCGGGGTCGGACGGAAAGTGGACGGTGAACGGAGTGTCTTGCCATTAGGTTCTCTCTGATTACCGTGCTATGCGTTTTTTTAGCAAACAATTTTAAATAGTAAATATAAATAACAATACACATAAAAAAACTACCTGAAACTAAAATTAGAAACAATTTCACACCACAAACTTTATATGACTAACTGTTAGAAAATTTCAATCTTTTAAAACCTGGATATTCATCAATATAAAAATAATTTCCAACTTTCGTGCCGAATGCTAAGTATAAGCGGTCTTATTATCTCAATATATAACAAGCACACACGCGATTTATTTCACAAAATACCCTAATTATACGTCGAATAGGCGCGTCTCTGATTACGAACATGAAAAAACAAGGGCCATGCCCTTTTAAATCCTTATACAAAGTGGCTAGAACGCATTATAAATTCGCACTGCTTTAAATACCGTGGGAAACGACTATTTATTCTTCAGTTTCAAATTTGACATTACACATATACAGGTATATTTGAATTATTCATCTAGAATAATAGGTCATCGTGGTGCAGTGGAACTCAATGTAAATGTGATTGGTAATGGCTTCGGTTCTCACTTGAGAATGAATATATTTATTTCTCCGTTGTGGTGAGACAGAGCGCGGTGTTGAGTTCCGTTGTTTATCACGTTATATTTCTAATTCTTGATTAATGAATTAATATTGGGTTCTAATCACTGTTGGGGTCACATGTCACATGTGAAATATAATTAAGAACATTTTCGTTTGCTTGTTGACAAATAGTTACTGAATACTAAATATCTCATGTTTTAACGGAAAGTTAGCAGCTATTTATCATTGGATCTTCTTTGAATCCCTCGCAAGTTAAAACTTTATACAACTATTACGCGTCTAGAACTGTGACGGCTTAACATTTACTTTTAACGACATTTCTAGAGCAACTCAATTTTACGGCGTTAATAAAACAACTACTTTGTAACATGTGGAACTAACTAGAAAAGCCTGTATGTGATTTAATTAAATAATAAATAACAAAATTAAATAACCAATATTCAAGAAACTTAAGTTATTATCACAATAATAGAAAAAATCTAAAATAGAAAAAAAAAAGATTTACCTCAAATTATCCGTTACACATCATTATAAAGCATCGTAGTTTAATTTGTCTTCACTTATTTTCTATTCTTAAAATCCAAAAATACCTTTTTAACGAAGAAGTAGTTAGTCAAAGATCTAATGTCAGAACTCGCATAAAATTACCATTAAAAGGTCGTATGAGCTTAACGACCAACATTCCTCTTCAATTAATACTTTTTCCTTTTTATTTGCCCTTTACTTTCCTTGTTAGGTAACAACAAAGACGATGTACACATCAATTATAGAAAACGTTAAAAAGCTAAACTCTTTAAAAAAAAACAACACCTTTCCGCCATTTGCGAAACTAAAGAATGTATTCAACTGTAACCATGACATTTGCACGTCCGCCATTGTACAATGGAAAGGTAACGGATAAACGATTGTAATTAGCAAATTACTTGTACAACTCTCACGCTTCGTTCTCATATAGCAAGGGTAGTCGGGGAAAAACCTAGTGTTAAAATAATGATCTCAATTTTTAGCTTATTTCCAGACTGAAAAAAAGAAAACTATTTTTAATAAAAGATTCCATTGTTGCGCAGTGATACAGAGTATGTCTGTAAGCACTGAACTCACGGCCCTATGGCCCAATTTCCACTTGGAGAAATGATATTTAAATTATTCATCCGAGGGCAAATCGCAGTTGTAACTGTCACGTATGTATAGTGTCACGTATGTACTACAGAAATATACAGCTTCACTCTGTTTCCCTCATAGCAAAGTAAGCTGAGATAACCTACTGTTAAGACTCTAGTAGTACCCCACACTTTCCATCGGAATCCGAGACATGCCGTGTTGAGTGGCCGCCGAAACTTAAGTTGAGTGGCCCTAGTCCCGTCAATAAAGCGGCAAAATAAAAAATATAATCGTTCCCACAACCATCACATATACCAGTCAGACGCTGTCATATTGCGAGACGAAGGCGAATTTACCAAATGACACGCATAGATATGTTAATATTAATTAGTAATGACACGCTGAAAAGCCGTTAAGAATAGTTTAAGAGTGGAAGCGTACTTCAAGAAGCCTAACAAACCATTGAACCTAGTGAATTTATCTATCAAGGTTGTTCGATCAAAACAAAAGATTAGGCAACGATAAATTTCCAGCCATTGATAAATTTCATTCAACCTCGCGTATTGGCATTGACTAATTCGTACGTCACACGATAACCGTAACACCACGAGTGGTCAATTGATAAAGTGTAACAATAAATAAAAACAAAAAAACTTTGAATCAAAAGCATGGAAATGGAAATCAATATTTATAAGTAGAATAGTCACTGCGTTCTTCACTTTCAGCTCATTTAGAGATATGCAAGTTAGTTGGCGAAGTTAAACGCCGTTCTTTGCCTGACAACACCGAAGCAGACAATTCAAAAGGAATTCCTACCTCAACGAGGTAATCCCTAGTGATATTTGAACCTATAAATTATGCGTTCAGTCTAGACCACCTTATCTACGCCATTATAGCGTCCAAATAAATTGTATTTCATAATTATCATTTGGATTAATAACGATTTCTTTGAAACAAATAAATGAACGGATATTATGCCCAAAGTTTCAGAGAAACTCGAAATTACCAAAATGACAAACGAAAGACGGTAAATTTACAGTGAAGGATGTAGTATTTTTAGATATTAAATACGGTGTATAAACCTGAACGTAATTACGATGATCAGTCAAGACTTGGTAATATAAATACAAAAATATGTGGTATCCGTCTGTCCATCAATAAATTGAAATACATTCAATAAGGCATATAAAGTTAAAAGCAAGAGAGTGGAGAAAGATAATAATCTTATGATAATGCATACAATTCTTACAAAATATCACCCACACTATCACACAACAAATATATTGAATTAAAAACATAAAATCAAATCAACGTAGCACTACGAGTTTTCTAATATTTATTTACCAGAAAAAATATTAAACTTAACCTTGAAGTATACTGAAGTTCGATGTCGAATATTTTGTACATAATAAAGATCATTTAGATATTACTAGAATGTAGAGTCCAATCGCTCTAGACATTGTAACTTAAGTGAGTTTAAACAAAATTTATCTATAGATGAAGGTTTCTTAATGTTATAAGACCAACTATGACTTTTCTCAATTTTAAACTCAATCAAATTTTACAATTTGTCAATTCACCGTGTACTCACGTACTAAAATATGGATAATAATTGTATTAATAATGAAAATAAGTTATTACCAAAGGTATTTGATTTCATAAAAGCAAACATCCGGCTTTGTATACGGTGAAATTGAATCTAATTGAAACAGCTACCTCTTTGTGTATAAACTAATATAGTTACTTGTTTTTAAATTATGCTTACAATAATATTAATTAGCACTTTAACACTTTATTGCATTGTTTTAAGTTTTGTCAATTTAATTAACTAAAAGAAAAGAAAGTAGGCAAATGTATAAATTTTTTGTTTGATTGTTGGCTAGGTTAGTCGATAGGTTTTGTGACCATGATATAAATACGTGAAGGAAATTTTTTGGGCCTCTTACGAAAATTATGCAGATTAAGGTATATGATAAATGATCTAACATACACTTGTGTATAAAGTGTTTTGTATAATAAACACACGTTGCTAAAGCAAAACATATTTTACGCGTCAATTAGTCTACTAATAATAACACTTATGCATAGTCTCTTTAGATTATATACAACAAACGGAAATCGAATTGCAATAATTGATCAATATATCTTATATCCTGCACAGAGTACTTTATTATTAAAAAAACCTGTTTAGCAACTACTTGAGTTAAAATTTTCTTTAAACAAACTAGAATTTGTGTATAATAAACCATATACTTAGTCCTTTAGTCCTTTTTATTTATTTTCACGCATGTTAGCATTCATCGGAAAATGCAGAGAAACCTTCAGAAAGATTAAGCAATACATTCCAATTGGGTCATAATAAAGCCATCAGGTTTCAGGGGTAACAGTCCAGTTCATGACGGAAAATTCGCACATGTGTCCGGAACGATTTTTTATTAAATTACGTCTTTTTCTTTTTTAAAGCTATATTGTAATTTTAAATCTCATTTTCGTACAAAGAAATATTTTTATTTATATGCTTTCAGGTTGATTTTCAGCTTCACACTTCAACTTGTCCGCACAGCACCATTCCGCCCGAATCCGAGATATTTAGTGGCGGAACTCAACGCCGCCCTTTGTCTTATCACCATAACGGAAAAATGAAAATAATTCCCCGAGTGAGAATCTAATCCACAGCAGTCGCGAATACAGTCAGGCGCTGTCACACTACGTCATGATGATTAGCCCTTTTAAATTATATACTTGATCTATTACAAAAACATAATAACTTACTTATAACGGAATTTAGTACTTTAACATTTAAATCTAGATAGATAAAAACTATAAATGAGTTAGAACGTTTGATAAGCCTTATCTTAGAAAAGCCCCGGGAACGATAATCGTAGATCGATCAACAATTATAATGACGTAAATGGTATACCAAGTTAAGTCACCGGAAATGCAGTATATAGAAATAAATATTTTTTTCAACTCGTATTAAATTAAATCCATAACATAATAGATATATATATATATATATATATATAATAGCAAAAACAAATAGGTATTATATTAGGTGTATTTAATATTTTATAAATGCACGGGGACAGGAGGAAAATGAAATGTTTTATTATCTCACATGTATACGGACACACATACTAGACTATTTTTTTATACTATGAACAAGGCAAACAAGCGTTCGGGTGGTAAGTGGGCACCGCCGCCCACGACCCCGTGTAACCGGAAGTGTGACTAGAAGTGCCTACAGGGATATTGCCGATCTTTAAGGTTAGGAAATAGACGCGCTTTTTGAAGGTACCCACTAGACTGTAAATGGGGTAAGACAAATTTAATAATCATTATCCACTTTTAGTTTATATACTATGTGATAAGTGATAGCTGTCCACTGCTGAATCAGAAAAATATTATTAAAATCATAAAAAAATATCTATATAATAAATTTTACAGAGTTGTTAGTAGTAGTAGTTTCTGCAGAGTAGTTCGAGAACAGTCAGTGTAAAGATATTCGCCCGATTTTGAGATGAGTGGCGGAACTCAACTCCGCTCTTTGTCTTGCCTGAGCGGAAAAAGAATATAATTTAAATATAGGCAATCAGTGCCCCAAGGAGCGATCGAACATAAAACCAATCGCGTTTACAGCCACGAAAGAAATATCCAAATAATATTTTTTATTACAAGTGGGATTTGAAACTATTGCATGATGGTGTCAATTCAAAAAATATGCTTAAAATAGTCACTTTACTTTACACTTACACTGGACTAATATGTATGTACATTGATTAACTTTGATACCTATATAAAAAAAAGCACCAAAAATTTCACATAGATAAATTAATCAAATATTTGGTAAATATTCAATGGACTAATAAGGAACTAGTATTACGAGAATCTGCAGACAAAATACAATGAAACAAAATATAATAGCAAAAAACGTAATGCAGGATCTAATACCAGTAGAGGTTAACGACTGATTGAGATATTATCTTGAAAACATTTCCGACAGGTATATTATTATAAAGCTTATAGGATAAAGTTTTAAAGGAGCTTATTTTTTTTATCTTTTGGCATGTTCCGTTTCGAAGTGAACAAGAATATTATAACACTGGGTTCTCTCTGCTTTTTATGCTAAATGCGGGAGATATGTCGATAAAAAGAAAAAAAAATTTTTGCTTCATATCTCAGTCATAAAGCTAGGCCGCGTTGAGTTCCGCCACTTTATACGCAATGTCTCGAATTCGGGTGGAAAGTGAAGAACGGAGTGTCTTGACACTAAGTTCTCACTGAATAATAATGCTATTCTATAAAAAAGAACGAAGATGCTTTATTTTATTCTAATAAAGTTGATTGGTTGTTAATTTAACAATTTGAATGTACTGTATAAACGTGTATGTCAAACACATGGTAATATACGAAAAGTAGTGTAGTGGTAGTGGAATTAAAAATCAGTGAAATGGAGATTGCATTATATATTTAAACTAACTAGTAAACCCAATATGCGTTATATAAACGTTGCCTTAGCAACGTTTACGCTACTTTATACAAAATGTGTTTTTAATGCATTATTAAAATATGTTAGTTTCCAGCACTTTTCCATAGAAACTTTAACTATGCTAAAATGCATAATTTCATATTCCTACGTCCGCATAAATTTAACAAAAAGGAGTTCTAAGTTTTTCCTTCACATACTTATATATAATACCTATACATTAAGACCCTATCTGATAGAAGTCGATCAGGTTAGGTCAGGCGAGTTGCAAGCTTGAATCGAACTGAAGGAAAAAACTGTAAATATACCTAGGTGTTTTCCTATTGCTGATCGACAAGGTGTTTGCCTATTGCAGGTAGACAAGTGCAGCGTGCGGTTCCACCATCCACCTTTCACCACTTTTGACTATCCCGTAGATATTTACCGTCATGCTCAGTGGGACAGCTTTTTACTATAAACGCGATTGGTTGTGGGTTTTCACGCAATCTTTCGAATTCAGACGGAAGTGGCCAACGGAGCGTCTTGACTTTAGGTTCTATCTGACTAGCATATGCCAAAATATATATATATATATATATATATAAGCAACCAGTTCACAGAAGCACACTTAGCAAGTGTATATCATACGATACTGCCAACATTTCATTGTCAGAAAGTTAATAACTTTTACTTCGTGTGGTTTCGATTGACACATCTGTCTAACCAAATGCGAACACGAGCATTGAGTAAGGCGAGCTGTTTCTGCGGTTAAAACAGAAATCCTATATGAATTTCTTTCACGGTAACACTGTAGGTGAAACGAGTATCGCATTCCTAGCTTTTGATTTCGTAGTATGATTTGAGACTATCGTGGCGAAGTGTGACTGCGTCTGACTGTATACGCGACGTAAGTGGGTTCGATTCCCAATCGGGGGAATGATTAGGTTTAATTTATTTTGATTTTCCTGTTCTAGTAACATAAAGCGCAACGTTGAGTTCGCCATTCAATACGTAATGTCTTCAATTCGGGCCGAAACCGGGAACTGAGTGTCATGACATTAGGTTCTCACTGCACATCCCGCTATACAGCATGCTTTGTATAAAACAAACAGCTTATACTGCTAATTCTCTTTGGATAACGGTTTTTTTTTAATAATCAACAATCGTCTGAATGAGAAGTAAATTTAAAGAAATTGTACGAAACGTACTTAGTTATTTTGAAAGTTTCTATTAAAAAGATATATTTAGAAAACGTATAAAAATTTGAACGCAGCGGGATTTGAATCCGCACCTCTTGAAAACCATTCAAGCGCTCTGACCGCTAAGCCATGCGTTCTATATCCAGCTACGTCGAAATTCTTATACGCTTATTACAACTTATATTTGTTGTCAGCTTCTCTGTAGAGATTTTTACAAATTTCTACTACCCAAAGATTATTCTACCAACAATCGTTTGGCAAGAAGAATACTATTTATTAAACATTTTTTAACATTTCTTAAAGTGTTAATCGCACACTTAGGCAATAGTAGCTGAATGTAGAACGCATAGCTTAGAGGTCAGAGAGCTTAAACGGTTTTTAAAGAGGCGCGAATTCAAATCCCGCTGCGTTAAAATTTTTATACCTTTTCTAAATATGTATTTTTAAATTTCCTAAGTGTGCGATTAACACTTTAAAAAATATTAAAAAAAAACATTCTATTAATTTTAATTGCATAATATACATATTATTAATCAAACGATTATTCTGATTTATTTATACAAAGGTCACAACAATATTTACAGGCAATGTCAAATTTTATATTGTCTATCAAAAAGTTTATCACGTCGCGTCGCTCACATGGACCGCGTCCAATAAGATCTATAAATACGTTAGGCACGCCCCTCGGCTACGTATCTATGAAACTGCGTACCATTCATAAATTTAAAGTGTGCGTACAACTAACACAAATGTCGCTCCAAGGGCATAGGCCTGTAGCCTCGCCGCTTCTTAACGATCAACAAATTGTAATTAAATTACATTTTAATACTATTTTCTTTTTGCCCAGTGAGTTTTAAATTGCTCAATGAGCTCTGTAAGTTTTATAATAATTATGTAGACAAATAAAAAAATCAGATGATATTTAAAAAAGCCATAATATGCAAATATTCCGAATTCTTTACGAATGGTGAGAATGGAGTGCTCTTAACACTAGGTTCACTCTGGCTACCGTGATTTATATTAGGAGAATAAAAAAATATGTACTTTTAAATGTGTATAAATTTATTAAAATTGAAGTGCAAAAAAAACGAAACGAAACGAAAAAACTAACTAACTAACTAACTAAATAGTATAAATATAAAAATACGATAAATAAGAAATATTCCATGTAAAAAGATATAGAAAATAGCAATTTGCTAAATTACACAATGTATGCTTCTACGTTAAACCGTTCAGGCTCACGCAACGGCAGGTCCAAATAAGTTATTATTTTTAGAACTACGTTTTTAGCCAACTTAGCAAGCCTTAGCTACATTTAAGTATAGTTTTATTTACGAAGATTTTTCTCGCATAGCAGTCAGAGAGAATCTAGTGTCAAGACCACACTCAGTTTCCGCTCGAAATCCGAGAAATTTCATTGTTGAGTGGCGTAAGTCAACGTTTCACCAGAGCGGAGAAATGAAGACAATTTAAATGCAATCATTACCCCTGGTGGCGATCGAAATTACGACCAATCGTGTTTACAGTCACACGCCGTCCCACTGCGCCACGTATCATTCATAAAATAAAAACATGCTTATTAAAATAAATAATATATTTTTTTAACATTTTTTAAAGTGTTATTCGCACACTAAGGACATTATGAAAATTACTAAATATTTATTTTTAAATAATATATTACTTGTAATTGTGCGTCATTGTGGTTAGGTTAGGCACGTCTAACTGGACGTTAAAAATTTTAGTTCAAATTATGAGAATGTTTGTTTTTGTTGAATATTTTCGATTCAGCGTTACACTTTGGCAAAACGAGACAGGGTTTCATAACAAAACATTTGTAAATGGGTCCAAAGATAAAGACCAAAGTGACTTATGACTAGGATATCTCAACCTAACCCCACAATAAAGATAATAAAAAAAAATAACATAATATAGCAGTCTGTCGTCGAGATTTCCAAATAAAACGAGACAAAATTGAAAAAAAGTAAGCGTATAAATTGTATCATTGTTGAATAACCAAAAATCTCTTGGCAGATATCCAGCTCTGTACATGTGAAAGTGCCCACAAAGGGAACAAAAATAAATACATTCAAGAAAGCGGCACGATGAATGAGAATATATTGGTAGCTAGGTTTCGATGAAAACGAGACTTTATACTAGCGAACTGAAGACTGATATCACACTTCGGTTATATTAGATGGCTATAACCATATTTTCATTCAGCAGTAGTGTAAGGGAAAATAAACTTTAGTTGTAGTATAGAATAGAATTGAATGTCGATTGATATTGAGAAAGTGAGAAACGAGTCAATGAAGATAGGTACGTGGGGCTCAAGTCTGAAATAAGGTTGGGTAATAACAAACTCAGGTATTTGAAGATAAATTTATTGGCGGAGGCGATTTTATTATCATGTAGTCGTTTTATATGCATTCGCGGAGTTATATAACTCCACTATCTGCACAAATATTTTGGATAAAAAACAACCGATAAAATATTAAAGTACTTTGTCGAAAAATAAACATTCTATTTGAAATAAAATTAACATTTTCGTATTACTGCAAGGAAGCAATAATTTTATGACTAAGTACCATTATATTAAATATATATACTTATACATTTTATTTCCTTATAAGTTTTAAATCTAATTATGTAAAATGTTCTTATAATTTCTGCGATAACAACTTGTATCGCTGTTAATTGGATTATAAAACTATATTACAAATGCATCAGCTTGAGATTCTTTCAATATACATTTTATAATACATTACTTTACATGCATTCCTTGCTATTCGAAACGGTGTACTTTAATTATTTTTGTTAGAAAATAAATTATTTTCTTATTCCAAACATAAAAACGTACTTTAATAATATAAAAAAAATGTTGAAGAAGCAAAAATCCAAGCGCCAATAAAAACCTGATACCCTCATTTTATCTTAATTTGCTAAAACGAAGACGTAATGAAGTTTCGACAGGAAATGGAGCTCATTTTGTCAAAGCTCAAAACGATAAAATTCTCTGTGTATCGAGTCTCGTGCTCGAACTCACCTTGAAAGTTTATTGATCTCAGATATTATGTGAAGTACCTGCCATGTCCTTTTATTGACGTGGAACGCAACGCTGAACGTTCTATAATGCTAAAAATGGTACGTTTTCTAAAAAAGTGCATTGATTATTGACAAGTTTAATTTGAACTTTTAAAGAGAATACTTAAAAGTATATTTCTTATTTTAAAGATTAGGCATTTCAATGAAATTAGCACTTATTTATGCTTAAATAACTTATCATTTGCAATAACAGCCCCCCCACTCAGGGTTATAAATAATTTTACACAAATTATTTTCATTTCCCCGCTCTGATAGGACAGCGTTGAAAGCGCAGCGTTGAGCTCCGCCATTAAACACGCAATTTAGGCGAAAAGCGGAGTATCTTGACACTATGTTCTCTCCACCTTGCTATGCGGAGTAAAGCGAGGAGCTCAAAAAAATTACATAAAGTTATATTATAAACACGCACTGATCTAAAGTATTCATAAAAACGATTTAAATTCCTATTCAATATTAAAGTAACTGTGAAAATGTTCCTGATACTATACCATATGTTCAGGATACAAACGTAAATCAGCTTTAACATTACAGTGACACAAATCCTACACAATATTATAATTCAAATACCCTACTAGCGCTACCTTATTCAAATTGTATTTGACTGGACGCTCCATTCAAATGTCAGCTGCACTACTTGACATTTAACCGATCACGAAACAGAAATAATTCTCAACATTGAACGGACTTATAGTATTTTGTCCGAATATAATTCGATCATTTTCATGGCACAGTAAATTGGATAGTGATTTAGAACTTTCTGCTCACAATCCGAGAATAAAGTTAAAATTTCAAATGAAGACAGTCTCACTGTGACCACGGCAGTGGTCGGGTAAAACACATTTGCGAATGCCAAAAAATACGCGATTAATCCATTTAAAGTAGTTTAATTTTAAAGTTAGTTGTAAAAATCGCGAAAACTAAAGATCTCATTAACATAGTATAACATTTTGTTATTTATTTTGCAATGTGATCACGGCTTAATTAAGACATACTGAACATGATAATTAAATAGTTTTACTAATCTCCATTGTATAATTTAACCGCACTAATAAGAAGAATAAAGCACCTATAGTTAATCCAATGTACTAAATGTGTGTAACACGTGTAAAATGCACAAAAATCCAATAATCAAGATTTAAGCACATAATTCTATGAAGTGTGAAGGTGCTAAGGATTAACGTACCAAGAAGAATTTAGCTTGATCCCACTTCAGAAATATTTAGACGTTGCTATCTCGAAATTCTCTGAAGCTAATCACCACAAGAACCGGTGTGATATGATAAAAATGTCTATCTTAAATCCACTTTTAACTTTACTGACATGGATTCGACATATTTTTAAGCCATTCTAGTACTTTTATTTTATAATATTTGTGTTACTAATTTACATTAGTATTAAGAAATAAAAATTGAGTAATTTGATATGCACAGCGGCACCAGCAGGGATAATCAATAGAGTGCTAAGGAGTTTATTATCTTAGTGTAAAACCTGTAGTGTGACCACATCTTTATAATGACAGTCAATCAGGTATAGTCTAAAAGCAAAAAGTTACTAACGGAAATCTCAAATGGTATTTAACTTATAGGCCTAGATGAAATTTACCATAAAATTATGCCAGTGAGAAAAGCAGCTACAACAGTTTTCATAAAACTCATTTACATTATTTGTGGTTTAAAAGGGAAATAGTTTGTATCAAAATTAATTTCATCTAATTTTTCTGAGATTTCGAATTTAGCCTTACATGATCATACATGTATCAAGATGTTACAATTTTGTATGGAAGTAAAAAATTCCATTTTTGCTATTTACTGATTTTTAATTTATTGTATACTTTTATTTTTTGAAATATAAATAATAAAATGTACCTTCCTTTACATTTTTTAAAATAACGAAATCAGATTTTACAACGCAATAAAAATCGGTTTTGAACAATACAAATTTTAATAATCTTTGGTTTTCCAATTATTTTTAAAAAATAAATTATAGGTACGAAATTGCGTATTACATATTGTGTGAACTCTTTCATCACGTGGGGTAGAGAGTCCCCTCATTACGCTTATATTAAAAACATTGCATACTAACTATCAGAGCTCAGTGAAACTGACAACAAACTAGCATTCTTAAAAACTTAGCATTCGTGCGAATCGCATTACAGCAAAAGGAACTCAAAGCCGTGCCTTGGACTTGGAACCCAACTGCTGGCTTGATGCCCCTTTAAAATGTGCATTATAACGCACGCTGCCACTGTCCAAGTTCCCCTCTCCACCTAATACGTATATGAATTTCGTTTGATCAGACCAAAATTAAATTTGAAATAGAAACGTTTTCCTGAATGGGAATCTAAAACTGCCAAACGCTTCCCATCAGCGCCACTGTGGCGTCTCAACGTTTTATTTTTAAAGCTATAAATAAGACTTGTTATAAAATTAAAACTGGTCAGTTATAAAACGAGTACAAAGCTGTTTAGGACAAAAAATATCAATTTATCTGGTTACTTTTTATCCCAGGAAACGCATTTACAAGACGATATCGTACTTTTATGAATTAAACATACGCTATAGCTGCTAACGAGAAATATCTAATTACTTTTTGAAATATTTTATGCACTAATGAACCGACTTATGTAAAGTTGGTCCTTGGTGAATAATTAAAATTTATAGGACAAAAATAGTTTTTGTGGCTTGAAAGACTTACTTCTAACTACTACACCCGTTCAGTTAAGGAAAGCAAGAGAAAGTTAAATTAGATATTCGTAAACATTTTGTGGAATATGTGTATTCTGAATATAAAATAATGTTCATAATTTCCAGTATTTTTTCACTTTTAAATTCGTTTATTGTTGGTTATATCTTTGTCCTAAAAAAAAATATATTCAGCTCCAAATTAAACTCGTTTATAACATTGCTTGAAGCAAGAACGTACGATGTATTTACAGCCTTGTTTTTGAACTTACCCCAGTACTTGCTTTAGAAGGATACAAACGAGGTTTGAAAATTTAAATAAAATTAATAAAACATATTAACAAACTTTAAAAGAAAATATTTCTTACTATAAAATATCTTGACACATGACTAAAATATTTTGGCAAGTGACACATGGCTTCTAATCCTCAAAAAGGCAAAGATAAAGTGGCTAGCGTTTTGTTCAGATGACTGATAAGCATGCGAATATTTGAAATATATACATAAATACCTAAATTGACGCCATCATCACGAACAATCTGATGTTTATAATTATATTTAGTCTGGGCATAAATGCTGTTATAATTAAAAATAAACAAAATATTACTTATGAATTTGGAATTTGCTATTTTTATATGGTTGTTCATGGTGTTTTCATATTTTCGCGCCAATATATTGTAAAATATTTTGTTATATTAAAATTGAGTGGGGTTATAAATAACGTAATCGCTGTGATTGTATTATATAAAGTAGGTATGGTGCCAAATACAATATTTAAAATCCTCCATACGCTTGATATTACCCAAGTGTACCGAACTATTGATAGGTATAATGAAACCTCCTCTGTTTGTGAAAAAGATCTGGCCATCCACGTAGTGTTCGTACAAAAAGGCGATCAAAGTAATAAGGGAAAGAATTAAAAGAAATCCTGTCAAATGAAATGTCTAATCCACCGAAAAACATTTTGGTCCTCTGCGACTTTAATGCCAAGTCCCGGGCGTGGGTACCCCGTCTCCTTTACTTTGCTACCTCGTCTGTCGAACGCAACGTGTTCAATTGGATAGAAGAGGAGGAGGTGGAGACCTTGTTTGACCATTTATACGTCAGGTTCGAAGTCTCTACTCAGCCGGTTTCAGTAGTTCAGTCTACAGGGTTCCTATCTAAAAGGTTCCCAAGATGGGCTATTAGCCGACTCAATATAGACTTGACTAAAGAGGCAGCAATTGTGGCTAAATGGTGTGCCCAAAAGAGGGTGGTGGTTGCCAGCCCCAACATCGAGAAGTTGGCAGTCCAGATGCGAGATACAACGTCGAATGTAAAAGAAGCTTCCCAATTAGACAGATTGCAACGTGGGCTAATGCAATAATTATCCGACTTCAGTGATGGTTTGGTGGAGTGTTAGCTATGGTGGGGTGATTAAGTCATATTTTTGTCAAACAGATATCAAAAAACGGCACAAGTGTATCAAGATAGTTAAGGTACTTGAGAAGGTAGTTAAGCCCCTTTAAAACATCGTGTTCAATAACCAAGAATGGTTCTTTCAGCAAGACTCGACACCGATTCATAAAGCTCGTTCCAACCAATCTTGGTTAGAAACGAACGCTCCGGACTTCATCAGAGCTGAAAACTGGCCTCCTCACCTAGTCCTGATCTTAATAATTATTTGTAGTCTCTAAAACAATCCATATGATTAGCAGTGAAGAATTTTCCCACCTAAAGACTTTTGGCTTAGCATTCAGGATCACTAATCAATAGACCAAGGCTAGATAAGAGAACCTAAATAAGGTGAAAAACAACTTGTAAAGAATTTGCATTACACTAAGCTGTATATAAACTCTTTAATAAAATATAACCACTAAAGTAGGAAATAGATACTCAACTAAGCATGACACTATCATTGCTAATCGGACGTAATGGAGGTAAAAATCTAAAAACAACTAACCTAACTATCGGGAACTCCATCCGCCGCTCTAAACATCCGGCAGACTTAACGACCCCATATGCACTTACGTCATTGCGATGTGATGTTGGAAGTTGGAACATTAATAAAAATTGTGTAGAACCAAGTTGTGGTTAAATCTTTTCTTAATTAATTGTTGATAATTGCGAATATATAGTGTACATATTCACAACCAAATATAAACAACGAAGATTTATCACCATCGTGGCGCGGCGGGGTAGGTCTAGCTGTAGTTATGGGTTTGATTATCACTCAGAGATCATTTCTCCGCTACGTTGACTTTGACTTCCACCGTTCAACATGTCATCTCTCGAGTTGACACTAGGTTCCTCTACCTAGCTTGCATCCGCAGCATATATAGGCAGTCTCAGACAGAATTACTTTCGAACTATCAGAGTATGCGTGGATATTTTTGCTGATAGTTATTGATTCAAATAAAACTTTAGAGAAACTAAATATTTTTTATCGTTTCATCCTGGACTAGAAAGGCAAAGCGCTACGTTAGATTGTGATATTATATAACACGCTATGCTTTATGAAAGAAAACGGCGAAGAAGTTTCTTTCACAAGGAAAATAAATCTTACACTACTATAATGCAGGAAGTAAAGAGAAGAAAGAAGTCTACTATTCAAAGACAGAAATGTTTTTTTATTTATTATTCTTGACACACTACAGACATTCCGTAAATTATTGTAAAATTATTTGTTTTAAATATTATTACTTCTTTTTCGTTTCCATTACTTAAAACGAAAAATGGAGGCGTTTATTTTATCATTAATTATAAAATAAACAAAATAATAATTCGTATATTTTTACTTTTTGAGTACTTAAAAACACTGTAACCTACAAACCAGTAAATAATAACGAAACATGAAATAAAAAACTATTTTTCTACATATACTTAAGGTTCAGTCTTTAATGTAATAACTAAAGACATTATAGATGCCATCTTGGCGCTGTGAGACAGCGTTCGCCTATAAACGCAATTGGTTGTGGGTTCGATTCCCACTCGGAGAAATGATTTATTTAAAATATTTAAATTTTTCCACTTTGGTTTTTATTAAGATAAATCGCGGCGCTGTGTTCCACACCACTGAACACGCAATGACGCCTGGAAAGTGGAGAACGGAGCGTATTAAAATTACATTTTCTCTGACTTCCCTGCTGCGGATGCGGACGAAATCGTGAAGCTGTAAAAAAGTAACAGCTAAAGTTTGTGTGGTCTTGATTTAAAATTTGCAAAAAGACACAAACAAGTAGATTTAAAAACAATACATACATAGATATGAAAACTAGACTTAAAATATGAAAAATAAGCTAAGTTATTTGATTTCAAAGCTGAAGAATTCTATTTTACGTTTAAAAATAGAGAGCTCTTGGTAAAAGTTGTCAAAGGTGTCGGTTTAATCCATCCTATGTCATTGGATGTCTTATCCTATCGGATTTCCATGATAGAGGAATTGTTTGTGTACACGTGCGCTGCACTTTTTTATTTCCTTCAACGCCATATCTTTATATTGAAATATACCTACATTATATGTAGCACATATAAATCGAAATGAACGAAACAATATACCTAATATACTTAAATCTTAAAAATGCAGATATATTAGTGCACCAGTAATAAAATAATAAATTGTTAGGTATGTAATTAAATCAATAATACAAAAGAAATAAAAACAAAAGAATAATAATTTATATATCATATAGTATAGATTATTCTTATTAATAATACTGTAGAGTAAAATAGAAAAAAAATTTTGCTTAAAGATAACCTAGTTTAATTATGAATTTAATGATTGTGAAAACAAATAATAATAAGGGTACGTACCAAGTGTATGTAATGTTTTATGTTTGAATAAACAGAAAATAATAAGTAAATCAACAATGTAACATTAAAAACAGCGAGAACAAAAACTTGAGAGCTTTATATATAAAATACGTGTACATAAATCTATAGAGAAATACTTAGCTACTTCGTTACCTCGATGAGCTTTTAAAGCTTTTGGTAGTGAGAATTTCAGCGGAATTTTTACTTTGAACGGCTAACGATTCTCGGCTTGCATTTTAGAAACTATTCTCTAGAAGACCTAACATAGCTGTATTAATTTCAAAATCATAAGTACATAAGTATATAATACTATTAAAAATTTTCGTACAAAATATGGTCGGATGGATCAATTAGTGATCTTAAACAGTCTCGCCGCCCTTCAACACAAAACACTGAAGCAGTTCGAGAGTGTTGCTGAGAGTCCAGGGACATCAATTCAGTGTCGTGGTCAAGAATTGGACATTTCGAGAAGCTCTCATTAGCGTATTCAAATGAAAGATTTGCATCTTCATGTTTATAAAATTCAATTGACTCAAGGACTGAAGCCTACTGACCACGCACAGCGAAGAGGGTTTGTTGAATGGATTATGAACAACAAAAGGTGGATGCTGATTTATCGCACAAAATCATTTTCAGCGATGAGGCTCATTTTCATCTTATTGGCTTTGTTGACCGACAAAATTGCCGCATTTGGAATTCAGTAAATCCACAAGTGATTGTTGAGAAACAAATGCATCCACAACGTGTAACTGTTTGGTGTGGATTTTGCATCATCGGGCCATTCTTATCATCATGGTGCTCGCTATCGCGACATGGTAATCTGGATTTTTGTGCCAAAATTGCAAGATATGGATGTGGACGGTTTGTGGTTTCAATAAGACGGTGACACATGCCATACAGCCAGAGAAATTATTCAATTACGAGTCTGCATGAGTCATTTTCTGGTCGTGTAATTTCCTGTTTTGGTGATGAGAATTGGCCACCCAGATCATGCGATTTAACGCCGTTGAATTTTTTTCTTTTGAGTTTTTTGAAGTCTAAGGTTTGTCAGCAAGGCCACGATCACCCACGTCTTGAAGGAGTAAATTGTGCGAAACTAACTGTATCCACGAAATTCAGCCACATTTATGCAAAACAATCATGGTAAATTTCAACAAAAGAGTGCGATACGATGTGTCAACAAAGTCGTGGAGGCCATTTACCCAATATGCTATTCCATACATAACCCTATACTGTATACTACATAGATCAATAAAAGTTTTACAATTTTTAATTATAAACCTGTGTTTTCCATCAAAATTACTTCTTGCGTGAATTTTTGGACACTTATATTATAGCTTCACGTTTTTACCGCATAGTAGGGTAATCAAAGAGAACAATGTCTTAAGATAATCTATTATCCACTTTCCGCTCGACATCGAGACCTTGCGTGTTAAGTGGCCAAAACTCTACGTCGTCTTGTGAAAATAATTTTAATATAATAATCAAACCGATCGGGGATCGAACGCACAACAAATCGCAGTCAGACGCTGTCTCACTGCGTCGCGAAAGCCTCTTACTAATATAAGGTCTAAAAACATCAAAAACAATAATTTTCATATTACAACATAGTATTCGTAAACACAAAGACATTAGAAATTCTCTTGACAACAACAAAAACATTTCGTAACTAGAGTGAAATGAGAACGCTATGAAAATTCTTCTTTAGAGGGTTTGCGACCTTTGTCCTTCGGCTAAACAAACAGTATGCAACGTATAATTATGTTACCTAAACAATTTTGTACAAGGAAATTTTTAATATAATATGTATGTCATAGACTATTTGTTCAGACTTTAGCTGCATCCTATCGACATAGAAGGGTCCAGAGAGCACCTAGTGTCACGACACAATATTCTCCACTTTCCGCCCAACTTCAAGACATTCGAGTGGTGATTGGTGGAACTCAATGCGGCGTATACAATCAGGCGCTATCAAACTGGAGCCAATGATAACTAATAAAATATGCATATAACTTTACGCATATTTTGATGTAATTTTTCAATTGACTAAAAAACAAAACAAAATAAGAATCTCAAAGAGTACCTAATTTTCCCATCAAATTCTTCATAATTTCCACATAAGAACAATTCATCTGTCATTTTAACTGGCTCCCTTCATTTACCATCTGTCACACTATTCAATAACAGGAAGGAAACTAACATGTGCTGGAGCTCGTTTTAATTTGCATCCGTCGTGACTCAGGCATACCATGCACTTTAGGTCTAGGTATATTATGTATTGTAATGCAATTTGTAACGTTTATAGATTGTTTTATCAAAATCTGATAAAGAAAATCCATACATCTATACTTATATTATAAATGCGAAAGTAACTCTGTCCGTCTGTCGATGAAACCATCACGGTCTAACAGCTGAACCGGTTGTGATGACATTTTATATAGAGATACTTGAGGGTCTTGACATGAACACAAGCTACTTGTTCTCCCATTTTTTAAGTTTTTCTAGGAATTTCATTGTTTTACGAAAAAGCCGCTAAATACACGAAACATCTAGTTTATGCGGGTGAAGACACGAGCGGATCGCCCGTAAATTATATTTGACTGATAAAATTATAATATTAAACTTATTAAACTCACTATATAGTGAGTAAAATAAAAATAAAAAAAAAGTTAATTTCTAAAATACTACAACCCGTTTACGCGTAAAATACGAGTTACCCCAGCAACGTGCATATCACTTTATAACTGTTTGCAATAATGCATTATTACGAAAAATATTAGCTGTCATCACTTCTTCTCTATACAAACTTTTACTATGCCATTTCATTCTCCTTTGTCTGCATAAGTTTCGTAAAAAGTGCTCTCAAGTTTTTATATAATTTAACGTAACGTAATTCACCACTGCATATGCATTAGAAAACCAGTTATATTGTGCGATTAATCAAGAAGCAGTTAATAAAAATTGATAATTAAGTTTATACATAGATATTTATTAAGCTACACGATTTTTCCTGCATAGCAGGGTAGCCATAGAGAACGTAATATCAAGACACTCAGTTCTCAGTGTCTTGATATTACACTCAGTGGTCAGCCTGAATTTTTACTTATATCTTTGTCTAGTCTTATATAGTTCACTTATCTAAAACTTAAAACAATTGTAGAATCCTATTACAAAAATAAAAAAAGCAACAATAACTCGTATTTACAAGCATTTATCTACCCGGAAATGAACAAATGAGAAGAGAGCTTAACGGGACGTATATAAAACGTCCATTGGAGTGAATTACGGACTTACTATAGGAAGCGCATCGGTTAGACAATCAAACTAATCATAACCGTCGCATTTCCGCCGCCATTTTTGATTATTGTTATTACTTATATTACTTTTTGATCTAGATTTTAAATAACAACTACAATATTATTTTTATCTTCACACATTTCTAGTATCATCATCGTATTAGATGGGCGTTTTCTCTTTTCGTTTAACACTGAATTCAGCGTTGGATGACGAAACCTAACCCCGCTTTTTGTATTAATTTATTATGATTTTGACTATAGTTAGATATTGTTCTCTTCTTACTTAAAGACATGCATACTCGTACATGACGGCGGTATGTTGTTGTTTTCGGATTTTTGCCGTTCCATGCTAAATAATTTTTTTAAGTGATTATATATTTTTTGCTATTTTATTAACAAGTTGGTTTTAAAATTAATCTTTAAATAATCCGAAATTCAATTCGAAATTTTATTATTTAATTTAAAAAAATATATTCATTTAACTTTTTTTTTTCTATAAAATATAGAAAAAAACGTTAAGTATAGTAATTTAATTCGTTAGAAAAATATATTTACCAGTATACTTTAGTTATATCACCTAACATCCATTCAAAAACTTTGACGAAAATTTTGCGCTCAATTTTCTCAAAATTCGAATTTAGCAAAAATCCCCTATCCATGCGTGTCTTCATGTATTATTTACTACGTGTCCAGTCTATTTCGATTCAGATGGCTGCAGCTATTCACAACAAGTGACTTATCTGACCGGTAAAAACCTCAACCAATTACAAAATTCACACATTTATATGTCCATTGTAAAAAATACTCGAATGGGAATCGAACACCAATGCCAAAAGCCAGACTCACCAATTAATTGCACTACAATGGCGTCAATACCTAATATAAGACAATTTATGTATGAACCAACAAATTGTCAAGTGCCTTTTTTATCACTATCTCGATTAGCGCTATCGCGCTAGTGACGCATAATATGTGGTACTTCCTGTTTAAACTAATAAAATACCTATTTCTTATTATGAAAAATAAAAAAACACTGCGGATATTTCAGTGACTTATTATTGTAAAAAAATATACAGTGACAAAGCGCGGCGGAGCTTAACGCCGCGCTTTGTCATAACAGAGCGGGGGGAAATATTAAATATTTAAATGCAATCATTTTGAAGAATGGGGCTTGAGCCCACAACCAATCGTGTTTTGCAGTGAGGTTAAATATGACACTTCGAATGGCCTTGGATGACAATATATTCTCTACTTGTTTTCATATTTCGAGACATTCTGTGTTGAGTGGCAGATTACCAACACAGCATTTAGTCTCACTGAATAGGAAACTGTAAATTTATTTTTCAGCTTTATGCTTTTTCCCACACATCAGGGTAGCCAGAGATAACCTAGTGACAAGTCATTTCAGAGACATTTTGAGTTGGGAAGCGGAAGTCAACGCCGTCTTTTGTCTAAGGTACCAGAGCGGAGAAAGTACAGTAAGTGTAAATAATTTAGATATCACCATTCCCAACAACCAACTACATTTTCATTCAGTCCATCAATATGTACTCGTAAGTAGGTACATAAAAACATTGAATGACAGTACCGGATCTACCATATCTGTATCTATGAATGGAAACAAAATATCAATAGAGATAATGTTAACAAAATTATCACAACAGTTTACTTATGTTTATCACATTCACTAGATAAGATTTACTTTAGAAAATTTATGAATGAATGTATCAGGAATATGTTAGTAAAGAAAATTTTATATGGACAAATTTTCTGACAATTTTGGAAAACGTAAAACAGCACTCAGCCAACTACAGGGGCCCACTGACAAAACATCCAAATCCTGTAACTAATGTACTCTTGCAGAAAAATTGCATTAGAACAATCAAGAGAGCTAATTTGCTGACCCATTGAGGGGAGGTGGAGTGAAGGTTCCACCTTGACAAAACCACTACCTCCCACAACTCACCTGCTCATAGTTTTACTACTGATTGCTGGTGTCCAATGTGGAAGAAAAATAAATTGAACAGGTCAAATTATATTTCTATTGGAGGTTTCATTATTCTATGTTGTGAAAGAAAGGTTATTTCGATACATATTAATATGCTAGTAGAATAAATTATTACAGAAAATTACAGGAAGCTCTGAATTCCAGAATTGATTGTATCGGTATTTTATATTAACTTAGAATATCAAATATAATATTTAGTATTTGTGATAAACATATCTTATATGAATTATGTTATAAATAAAAGTAAGTATAAAAGTAAATAGTAGATAACTAAAAACAATTAAGAATTATCTTTTCAATATATATGAGAAGGTATACATTTATAAATAATTTTAAAGTAATAAAAATAAAATATCATTTAAAATTTTCATTCAATAAAAAATTATGAACATTTTAAATCCATTTTATTAGTACTATCTAATACATTAGATAATAAAAATATTACTGTAGGTATATAGGCAGATGTTGGGCACAGTGAGACAGCATCTGACTATAATTGTGATTGGTTGTGTTCAACCCTTCTTGGTGAAATGCTCTTAATTCAATTATTTGCATATCTTTGCTCTGGCAAACAAGACAACACTGAACATGCAACTGCCAAAAACCATTTTTTTACAAATACCTTCATAAAATTTAAAAAAAATGTAACAAAACTACAAACTTTTAAATGAATATGTAAAACATTTAAAGAAATAAAAGAAGCTAACCCATACTAAAAAGCAACATACCAGTCTTTATTCTCACATATTTTAAGTCTATACAAATGTAGGAAGTAGAATCAACATAGAAATGTGTGAGAAATCAATACACCTTTTGTATAATAGATATTGTTTATAGATAAAATGATAAAAAACTGAACTGTTGTAATGTAACTGTTTAATTATGCTGGGAATATATTTTTGTTTAAAATGTACAAACGGTATAATTATTTACTGCGAATATAATTATTTATTAATAAGATTGTAAAACAAGTGGTAATTAATAGAATTAACTGTTATTCATTAATAAAATAGACTCAAGTTATTGGTTTTACAAATATAAAATGATTTAATTGTTTCAAATTCTAGATAGCCATACAATTCACCCTTATAACCACAATTTCCTTTATGATGCAGATATTGTAATATAAATATTACAACATGTGTTTGCAATGCAAATAAGATTAATATGCTTTATTTCTCAAGATTAAAGGGTATTTTAATTGACTATGAAAGTTACTATTAAGTATTTGACATGCAATATGACTTTTATTGAATTTTATTTATATTTCCAATTTTATGAAAATAAAATACCTACATGTTAGAAAATGAAAGAATGATATTACATAGAAAATTATTTATAACCTTACCTGTTACCGAAGTTGGTTCTCCAAAATTCCGCGGCGTCACTCTTCGTTATACGAAACTGGTCGCCAGCAAAGGTTCCATTCGGGAACATTGCCTTTAATTCGCTTAGCATATGACTAAAAACGAGGCTAAGCTTCGTCAAATTACGTCGGTAATGTGAGTTTTCATCAAACATCTTCTCTTTGCCATCCTTGAACAATTTTATAGCCTGTTTACATTTTCTTATCAAATTTATTATAAATATGTTAAAATGTTCATTATTATTCAATTCTTGCATATTATCCTCGTACTTTGAGTAAATAATACGCAACCTCTGATATGTATCGGGCAAAATATCTAGAATAAACGGTGGACTATTCTTCAAATTCATTTTATGATGCTGACATAATTTAACAACTTTGTCCATTAATTTCCAAGTTTTGTCAAGAGTCCGTTTATCCGTGGCCAGCTTCGTCTGGCACACGGCATCAGAGAAAGCACCGTGCAACTTCGAAAATATCGAAGATATATTTTTCTGTTGTGATTTGTGACGGGGAGCCGCCATATTGAAGAGTCCGATGACATACAAAAGAAAATAACTTTTATAACAAGACACTGAACTTATATCACTGTCATCACTTTATAATTAAGTAATCTAATATGTGTTTTCTCATTATCACATGAACGCGCCACATTTACGATATAACACACAAGCGGCATACGATCGCTCACTGACACATCTCGAACGCGTATGACAAGTTTGTTTGACAATTTTACATAATGACAACTTTATCGCGCTTGGTATTCGACGTTTAACTTAATGTTGCCTTACAAAATATTACTTACGTGTAATTTAACATAAACAGCTTATTAAATTATCATTTTTTATTCAATGTACATATAAGATACAAAATTGTCTTTTTTTAAAAGTCATCAATTTAAAATAATAGCAGAATATCAATTATACAACTAATAAGTTATATAAGAAATTTCCGTATAGCTCTATTAACTTGATAATTATTAGGAAAAACGGCTGCTTTTGTTAAACTTAAAGGATTTTTTTTTTTTAAATTCAGTGTCCAAGATAATAAAGACGATTAAATCCAACTGCTCTGAGTGCCATCTAGTTGCTAAAAATGAAACAAAGCATGTGTTTCCAATACAAAAAAATAAAAAACCTCTTAGAAAACAATTTTTATTGTATATTTTCGGTCACACTTGAAATATTTCTTTAAATTATTAGTTCACTTTTTTTATTATTAAATAATAATAAAAATAAAAAGTTCCTAAATATAATATGATTGCAGAGTAACGTTTCTTAAAGATTAAAATAATATTCAATAGAGAGCGCTATATTAGTATTTAAGGTGGAAGAGCGCTATAGAGAGCGCTATATTAGTATTTAAGGTCACTTAGTTTCTAAATATATAGCTAGATGGCGCACTAAAAATAGTAACTCTGGCATGAAAACTCATATTATATATATATATATATTATATTATGTTATATATATTAAATTGCATTTCAAAATTAAAATCATGGCTAATACTTATGATTAATGTTATTCTTCGTAATATTCGTCGTTAGATTCGGTCGTGGATGTAGTAGTGGTGGGCCGGCGCTTACGGTGTTTGCTGTGCCGTTTCCCAACTTTGTTTCGCCTTTGTGAAAAAAAGTTTCTTTTATTATTCAATAGAATTTAAAAAAAAAATAAAAACCTTTGTTACCTTACCTTTTACCACTAAATTATTAGTTATAGTTTTAAACTTAGTATACTTTTTATATAAACGTTGAGTACATTTACATATTTTTTATTTAAAATTACAATTTGAATTTGAACTACCAAAAAGCATGAAAATTTGTTTACATATGTTTCAGTAAAAAAATCCTTTTTATTTATTTACTTTACTTTATTTTATCTATTGATTGTACTAACTTATATTAGTATGTAGTGTCTGGAATATTCTTTTGAGAAATATTGAGAAAAGCGTCATGTCAATTTGTTTTGAGCCAAATGATAGTAGTTAATTATTAATATAAAGATCTCTTAGAATGGAAATGATCTAACTTAAAATTTCTGTTATTTTCTAAGTTTGTCACAAATAAATGCAAAATTTTCTGTTTAGTCATTTTGAAACTAAAATGATTTATTTTTAGTTTTATTAGTAGTATTATTACAACGTAATTAAGATAACAAGTTAGTAAGTTATGTTAGCAAGAAAAAAAACAGAATTTTTAAAAAAAGCAACTTACTTGATTTTGAAATAATACATTAATCAACACAAAATAAATAGAAAAACATTAGTTCACAAAATGACAAAATTAAAATTACTTTTCGAGATTGCTGCACGGGTTGTCCTCGTACGCCGTGAATTTCATAATACGTCCTTTTACGCCAATAAGAATATTATCAGATGAGTCCATTCCGAATGTATTCGCTCCAGTTACATTGAAAGTACCCAAATGCTTTGCGCTCGCATTTTCAGCGTCTACACTGTACAGGTTTCCAGTTTCATCCATTACGTAAATTTCATCTGACCGACTGACAAACACGTTAGTCATCCTCTCGTCTGGCAAACCCTTTATTTTTATAGGAATATTCTGACCATTCTTTAGGACATACGACGTTTTTGTTGCCGCGAAAAATATATTATTCCGTGTATCCATTGTAAGACCGTGGCCGTTAGGGATATAGGAAAAAGATTCTTGCTTTTGACCATCGCTTGTAACTTTTTGCACGCGATTTTGTGGCCATGTCGCTATGAACATGGTGTTGCCATCATTAGACACCGTTAAATACATTACATCTTCGCCCAAAGCTGTATACAGTTCTATTGAACCGTCATCTTTGTATTTATAAACGCCGTTATCAGTGGCAAGATACACAATATCGTTGAGGTTATCAACAGTCGTTGATTGACCTAATCCAGAAACTTTTAATATCTCTATTTCTCCGCTCGGATGTAAGACTTGGAGGCTCATTTTCATTTCGTCGCTTATTAACGTGTAGAACACATTGCCGGTCTTCCAATGTACGCTCATGTCAGCTGGTGTTCCGGGAACGTATATTGGCTCGTCTTTAGAATAGTAGAAATTGTTAAAATATATCAAATTGGAACAAAACTGCGTCTCGTGTGCCTGTTTCATTAAGCCCTGTCGTGTCATCACTGGGCTCGATAGTGTTTTTGTGATTGTCAATAATGCAAATAAAATGGTTTTTAGCGTCTGAAATAGCGAATAAGGTATTTTTAAATGTTACAAGTTAAAGTGACTTTATAATTCTTATAGTAGTTGATTGATTAAGAACAGTTGATTGGGTACGATTCCCAATTTCTTGGTTTGTGGGTATGATTATGTTGTATTTCTCCACTCTAGTAAGGTATTATATAGACTTTAAGTTCTCGAATATGTACGGAAAGTAGAGAATAGAATGTCTTTACTCTAGGTCCTCTCTGCCTACCCTGCTATGCAGGAAGCTTTGCAGCTGTAGTAAGATCAGTTTAATTTAAATAAATAAAACTATTTTTAACCGGATTAATCGCGTATATTATTGGTATTCGAATATACATTTTAGAACCCGACGTTTCGAATACTTTACAGTAGTCCGTGGTCACAGGTATACTGAGGTTGTGGGTGAGGTGGGAGGATACCCTCGGACATCCGGTTAAAAATAGTTTCACTTCAAAATGTGTAGTAATCGTGGAAAACAAAGATCTTATTAATTTAAATAAGTTATATTTTTAATATTTAACAATTATTGTTATAAGTTCTAAAACATAATAAACACGTACCATATTTAATGTGGCCAAGTCCTGTTTTTCAATACTAAATGGTTACAATTGTAATAGAAGCTTTCGCTCTAACTTCTCTCACAGCACATTATCACTTCATATGTTATTCCCTAATGACATTGTTTATTATAACATAGCACTTAAATACATGGAAGTACAGTGAGCTGCAAATATTATTGCGTTTAATTTCCTTTTTATTATTGCAAAGAAAAATGTATTAATTAAGAAAGACGTGATATGGAAAAAGGATATGTGGGATTTATTATTAGTTGTATATATTAATAGCTATTAAAAAAATGTTTTATACATAAATACTTTCATTTTAATTAAATATAAACAATAATATAATTTTATTCTCGAATTTAAGCGGAAAGTGGCAAACAGAGTGTATTCATATAGTTATCTCTGATTACACTGCTATACGGTATAAAGCCACCCAACTGTTTAAAATAACCTTACAAGTTATTTTAAATTAATGGGATACGTATTGCAAAATGAAAAATATATAATTGGAGAAGGGAGTGTCTTGACACTAGGTTCTTTCTGTCTAGCCTGCCTACAGGATACGGGGAAAAGAATGGAGCAGTAGAAAAAAAATTGTGTATCTGAAAATGTTGCTGTATGTACAAATTTGTTGATACTACATATTTGTTTCATTGTGCACGTTATTTACAAATCAGAATCGATTCTTATAAATATCGTATACAAAATATGTAAATACTATGAATGATTCTTATCGCCATCGTGGCGCAGTGGGACAGTGACTGTGTATGCGATTGGTTATGGTTTTGATTCCTACTCGGGGGAATGGTTATATTTAAATTATTATCATTGACTCCGCTCTGGTAAGAAGACAAAGCGCGGCGTTGCGTTCCGCCACTAACACGCAATGTCTCCATTTCGGGTCAAAAGTGAACAGTAGGTCCTTAGCGTGAAGATAAAAAAAATATCTCATAATTAAATAATATTGAATGAAAATAGATATTTTTGTATATAATTTTGTAAGTATGTACTTACGCATCTTTTTGAATGTGACTTAGGCTGGAAGTTTTGTAGCAGCATAAGTTTTCTAAAAAAAAATTGCCACTAAATGTACCTAATAATTTGAAGACCAGCGGTTCTCCAATTTCGGGGTCAGCTAGTAACGTAATAAATGTCTAATGAGTTATTTAAAAAAATGGGTTTGGCTTTTTTTATCCGTATAAATTTTTCTATACCAAATGTTATACTCCTGGATCCACATAATGTTCGTAAAACGAAGTTTAAAGTTCACGTGTTTATGTAATTGTTATACTAAAAAAGACATATCCCATGCCTCTTGAAAACCGTTCAAGAGGCGCGGGTTCAAATCCCGCTGTGTTCAAATTTCTATACGTCTTTTAAATATGTCTTATTCAATTTCCTAATTGTACGAATAACACTTTAAAACTTTATAAAAAAAAATTGCTATACTAATTAGTTGTGAGTACTAATAAAAATTATAAAGCATTCGTGCTTTAGATTTTGATATTATTAATATATAGTATTTTGTATATTCTAAAATAATTATTACAATTTCAAGCTTTTTCATAATTATTTATAAGATGCTTTCATTTTCTAGAACGATTATATTATAGTTTTTTATAGAAATAAGTAAGAGAAAACGAATTATCTAATATTTTAAAAGTTTCATCTTTATATCGATACCATTCTAAATATTTTCTATAATACATTTCTAAACTATGTAAAAGGTAATAAAATTCAAATTTATAGTATCAATTTGATTTCAATTTTAGTTTAAAAAACTATATGTCGCTGACAGCTATAAAAGTGTTATATGCGCACATAGAAAGAGTATTATGCCGTAAATTGTACCGTTTCAAATCTATTACTCCGGTTGAAAATTATACCACAGTGTAAGATTTTCTGCACTTTACTAGGTACATTTTTATTAAGATCAATATATTATTTTTCAAAGACAGAATCGATTTATAGAGCTTTTAGCGATATTTCTAAAAGCTAAAACCTTATTGAGAACTTTTAGTATACAGCTGGCTGTGTCTGCGACTTCGTCGGCGTGGAATTCTAAAATAAAAGTATCCTAACTTACTCTTTATTACATCAGCTATCTCAAAATAAAAGTCCCGTCAAAATTGGTCCAGTCGTTCCAGATTTTAGCGGGAATAATCAGACATATACAATTGTAAAAAATGATATTTTGTTATATCCATATACCATGTATATTGTATAGTGTATACACATATGCATTTAGTAAAAAGCGGTTGTTTTAATATTACAAACAGACAGTCCATCTTCATTTATTTGTATAGATTATTAATTGTTAGTTCTTATCTGTGCTAAAGCGGATATCAGATACTTTCTGATATTAATAACATTTCATTTTTATATAATTGACAGTTCAAAATTTAACAATTATTTTAACTAGAGGTCCTGTTGATGCGTAAACAACGCTTTGCTTTCGCAACGTGTATGTCATATGTGTGAGTGTGTTTAAGTTTATTTTAGTAATTTACTCTAAACTTTAAAAAAATATTAGCAATCTGCACTCATATGTAAACCATAGCTCTGCCAAGACTTTCCTTTTCTGTTTTTCCTTTACCTGTTATTAAACTATAGATTTTGAATGTTTAATTTGAATAAAATGAAGGTAATAAATAAAAAAAAATGGTACTTCATAAGGATAATTAAAAAACACTGTGTTGTGTAGTTATCTACATTCCAAAAAATTTAAATCAAAAAACTCCAAATGTCCACATTCATATTTTATTTAAAATGCATTATTAATTGCATTCTTTTTATATTTTCATGGATATCATGCACGGAGAATTTATTGTTACAACACTCCGTTTTTCTCTTTCTGTGCATTATATATTGTGAGTGACTTAACCTCGGGCTTTATCGACCAAGACCGGGTTATTAAAATATTTTTGAATATGTATGTATAAGAGTTCTAGATTATTATTTATAATTAAACCTACTTTCCAACTGCGCTATGATGACTTCAAAATAAATTTTGCAAATAAAATATATCAATCTACTTATATAATTTCAAATAACCTCAATCTTCATTTTATACCTATATTCATATAATTAATTTTAAATTAGACTTCTCTTCTAGGCGTTTGTAAAAACAAGTTTTAGTTATTTTTATAGTTTATTCTGTTATTCACACACTAAGGGAGTAAAAAACATTTTAAGAAAACTTATAAAATTTTGAACGCAGTGGGAATCGAACCTGCGACTAATGGTGTCCAAGAGGTGCGGTTTCGAAACCGGCTACGTCCAAATTGTTAGAGCTTTTCTAAATATGTGTTTTAACTTACAGTTATCCCATTTACTATTTGCATACTAAAAATATTTTAATTTACTAGTCTACAATTTAGTAGTGAATGGCCTACACATTTTCTTAAATGACTCAGTGACTTATTTAACCCCGATTACATATACAAAGAAGTGATATAGAGCAAGTCTTTAGCATATATTAGAAAAGTTTGAGGTTTAGTACCCATATTTAACACTAGTCTATTCATAGATTGAGTAAGGACGACATCATTTTTCACCGACCTGAGTCACCGTACGTAATGAATGAAACCGCCTTATCCTTCAAATTCAAAATACACTGTCAAGAAACTAAATAGCACCTTAGTTCCTTATAACAAAGTGCCTTTTAATACATCCTCCTGCAGAACAAAGCTGGCAAAAATGTATAAGACGTCTAAATTAAGTTGGACCTAGTTGTTCTTATAACAAGATACGATAAAAGGCGTTTGAAAGCTCAACTTAAATTGGCCACTCTAATTTGACTATTATGGAAATTCTTAAGGTAAGTTGGAGCGGTCGACGGATAGTTGCAATTTCCCCACTTTTCAAAGATTTTAATCCTTTTGTATAAATCGTGTTACTAATTTGAAAGATTGTCATTCGAGTCAAGAAGAAAGTTTTAAATCTTTGTCAATTCCTTCAATTCAATTGTAATTTTACTTAAGATGCAAGGTGGTACTAGCTCACAGCTTTACATCTGATAATACCTATTAATAAATTTATATTCGAAGCCATGTATGTACAATTTTGCAGCTTTACACTTTTTCCTGCGTAGCACGGTAGTCAGAGAGAACCTAGTGTCAAGACACTTCGTTCTTCACTTTCCGCAAGAATTTAAGACAATGCGTGTTGAGTGGCGGAGCTCAATGGCGCGCTTCGTTTTGTTTACAGGAGTAGAGAAATAAAAATAAAAAAATACGATCATTCCACCGAGTGGGAATTAAACCCACAACCAATCACGTTTGCATTCAGACGCTGTCCCTGCGCTACCATAAACTCAATGTACAATGTACTTATGTATAACAAAGTACTTTAATTTACCGATAAAGATGAAATATATTTATTATAAAGTAAGTTTATTTTATTGAATTGCCAAGAATTGCTAACTAGCTTACTCGTATATTATAAAACAATTTTTTTTCTCAGCTGAATTGAGATAGCAATAACTTCCTGGAGGAGTGACAGTTCTGACAAGCTATACTAATTGATGATTATTTATTTTTTTCAAATGGCCGACTTATGTATAATAACTATCAACATCCTTTCATTTTAGTTTAATTTATTAAAATTGTTAAAACAAACAGCATTTACAATAAGTTCATACATTGGAACACATACAAATAATACATTAGCTAATTAGTTGTCAAGGGCATTAATAAATTTCATTATTATTATATGCTACGAAATAAATATGCCATGTCGGATGATCGGACTCAACATTGGTCACGTGATTCAAAACCTAAGAAAGTATCGAATCCTAGATAATTAAATACCTTTAAAAGATACGACGGATGGAAGCCTAAAAGTACTAACATAAAGAGTCGCTAGTATTTTAAAATCTTCAGGGCACGTTGATGAAACCACAAAAAATTAAAAAACAAACTTTTTTAATAAGAGTTTTAAAAGTTTTTACGGTAAAGTAGATTAATTTGCAATTGTAGATGGCTCTCGATCACTTGACCGTTTTTTTTTCTTGAAGTATCTAGAACGATTCGCTGCCGAAGTCCGATGAAATGAAGAAACTTTGTTTTTACTTTATTGAGGCTTAAAAAAGTAAATATTTTTATTACTAACTAATAGTGTAAAATTAATCAAGTTCATATATATATATATATATAACATACCCATATTAAATGAGAATTATAAATATAACGATATAAAATGCTTCTAAATCGGATTCGATTCACACAACCATCGAGTTACAAAAAAAAATCAATATCGTCACTATAGCTTGTATAGTAAAAACTACAAATTGTGTAGTAAAAATATTTATAATTCCGGCCATAATTTATGTATAAATATTCAATTATAACGGTTTGTTCGCAAACCCGGCGAGCGACTGAGAGGCGCCGGCGCAGTGTCACCTGGTTTGTTGGAATTATGTGGATATGACAGTGAAAGCTTCATGAAGCTTAGAAAATTTTACTAAACGTAAGCTCTGTGTTTTATCAAAATTTTAACTTATTATTCATACTAATTCAATAATAATATTATAAATGCGAAAGTAACTCTGTCTGTATGTGACGTCATCACGGCCGTATAGACATACTTGAGGGTCTTGGAATGTACATGGCTACTTTTTTCTCCTACATCTTTAGTTTTTTTACGAAAAGGCAGCGGAAAATATAAAAGGCAACAGGTCAGAACTAGGTTTTCTCTGCTTATTTATATGGGAAAAGGTTTGAAGCTGTAATAGATGAAAGTATTGATTATAAAATATGTATTTTATACAAAAATACGTTACGGGGGTTTGTTATAAAAAACATACTGACTAGAAAAACAAAAGAGCAGGACGCAAAATATATTATTAATATATAAGTATATATTATAAATACAAAAAAAACGATATAAATACATAAATTTGTTAACAAAATACAGTATATCCATATTAAACTACATACATTTTACATACAATTATCGATAACTGCGTAGGAGTCCTCAAATAAGGTCAAGTCGTAAGAATTTCGTCAAAGCTTCAAACACGTTTATTAATATTGCCGTTGAATAGTAAATTTATAAATATATCAAAACTTTTTGACCATTATCCAGCCATCTGACGAACTTATGTGCTATGGTATATAGTTCAATTTAATTTTCATACACTCAACATATGTATGTTTTTTATTTTATATAATATTATAAAAAAAAATCCTTTGAAAGACTATAGTGAAGAAAGAAAAGAGATTTCGCTGAGTTCCTAGTGTCAAGACATTATTAGCTCTCCATTCTCCGCCAACCATAAATACCTTATAGGTAGAGGTAATATAATTTTTTGAAGTGCTATTCACACATTTACAAAAGTGAAAAGCATTTGAACGCAGCGGGATTCGCACCCGCGCCTCTTGGAAACTGTCCAATCACGCTGCGTTCAAATTTATATTTATTTTTATACGTTTTCTAAAAATGGTTTTTGGAGTGTCTATAACTTTTTTAAATGTTACTCTATAGTTGTGGCTTCAAATACTATTCATATTTTCTATATAACTTTGTTTGGTTCTCTATAAGTATGTTTTTATAAGAGCGTTTTACTCTATACGCGATGGTTGTGGGGTCGACCCCACTCGCGGGTTATATTTATTTATTGGTTACATTTATTTATAGTTGTATTTATTTGTTTTCATTTCCCACCTCTAGTTACAAATAAACACAAGCAGAAAATGGAGAACGAAGTGATTTCATACTAGGCTTTCTCTGTATATCCTGTTGTACGGGAAAAGGTAAATAAAAAATTATTTTAATTTACTTGTACTGTGTATTTTTTCATTGTCTACAATGAAGACTTTAAATCATTTCTTAGTCTACGATAATAACAAAAAAAGAGATATAAACAAAATATAAGCTGTCAAAATTAACACTTGTAAAGGACCGACTCAAGCGTCCTCCAAAAGAGCATATAGAGAGGATGTAATGTTGAGATACTCCAATCTTCATATGCCACAAAATTCCAGAATCTTGTAGTCTTAACAAACTGTATAGTAAAAATAATTTAAATTTAAATTACGCCGAATAGAGATCGAACCTACATTCTTTACGTTCCCAGTCGAACAGTTCTCTATGTCACGATGTCTTTACTTCAAACATAATACTAATAAAAACTACCATTATATGAAACGAGAAAAATAAAACCATGAAATATAATATTACATAATTATAAAAAGGCATCGCAGTGTAGTCAGAGAGAACTTCGTGTCTAGGCACTTTTTTCTCCACTTCCTATCTAAAATCGAAACATTGCGAGTGGCGGAACTCAACGCCGTGCTTTATTCAAAGTACCAAAGCGAAGAAATGATAAACTAACTTAAATATAATATTCCCTCGAGCGGGAATCGAGCCTACAACCAATCGCGTTTACACTCAGACGCTTCCACTTCGCCACGATGGCCTCAAAAGCAAACGAATTCATTATGTGTTTATAAAATTTAAATAAATAATAACAATTAATTATATTTATATAAGAGCTTGAAACACTTTTAGTAAATGATAATAGTATTGTGATAACATTCAGTAGTTAAAACGGACTTATTCCGGACCGACATTATGGAGCGGTACTTTAGTTGCAATATTATTAAGTACATATAACTGTTAGGGTTAGCAAATAGATTATTATAATTTATTTTTAATTTAATTTATCTGTTGTATTTTTATTATAGAGCATGTTAAATGGTATTTTTAGCTTAAAAATTGATAAGATATAAATTGTAGATTATGCTATTAAAATGGTCTGTACACTTTTTCTACTATACACCATTTCTGAGATATAAAAAGGTCTCCAAGGATTCATAAAAACACTCAAGGACACACCAGTACCAGTGCTCCCACTATTTGGTTTACCAGAGAAACCATGTAAAGATTAAGACCATTAACATTCAAAAGTTCATATTGTTATATAAAATTGTATAATATAGTATTGTTTGAACTATTTTGATGAAAAAACGTATTATTTGGCGACATACAAAATAGGGGTCTATCGGGAGAACTAGTAAATAAGCGGTGGACTTATAATTTTTAATTTATTTAATTGCGCGTCTCCTCGGTGATACTTTGGCTATCTAAGCCAAAGTGGGTGCAGTCGCGAACGCGCGCACCGTCCGCCTTTCTCCCGTGGCCGCTCCTGCCGATATTTGCCGGTGCCGCTGGATGTTCGAGGTTCGAACAGTTGTGTCATTCCTATCAATCAATATTGATTATTATTTCTCATATAAAAAAAATTATCGCCTTGAATTTTGTAATTAAACTTTAATATAAAAAATCTTGTTTTCCGTTGATTTGACTTTTTTTTACTTAGTGTCAAGACACTCCGTTCTCCACTTTTCGCCCACTTTATTTCAAATGCAATCCGAAGCTAGATAACTTTCATGACCATATACGGAGACTGTGACTGTGCGTGATGACTATTATTTATTTTATTAAATTATCAAAATTTTTTTTTCGAAAATTAACAATTTTCATGTGTCAAGTGGACCTAGAAGTAACTTACAAATGAGTGACGTGTCACTAAACTTAAAATAAATAAATATTATATATTTTGTATATATGCAACCCTGATTCAAGCCAATTCGGCTAATTGATGTATGTTTGCAATAATAGGGTTTAATATTTTCCACTGATTTTAGCTATGATTGTTAGCTTCGGTTGGTTTATTCGTATTAGTCAAATTAATTGCCATCACGACGGTATTTCGTTGATTACCTTACTACTACTATTCGTCGCGGTAATTCCCCTTAATTTAATATTGAGGCCGTCTTGGCGCAGTGGTACAGCATTTGACTGTAAAAGCGATTAGTTGTGGGTTAGATTCTGTAGGGGGATGATTATAATTATTTAAACTATCTTAATTTCTCCACTCTGGTAGTTAAAAAAAAACGCTGCATTGAGTTCTGCCAATCAACACGCAATGTCTTGATTTCGAACGGAGAACGGAGTGTCTTGACACCAGGTTCTTTTTGACTGTCCTGCCATATGGGAAAAAGCGTGTCAATTGTTTTAAATAATAATTACTTTTATTAACTAATATTATATATGTTAAGTCAAAAGTTTAGTTATATTTAAGAAAACTGATTAGTAAAAGATTTATTAAATTTTATTCACTTATTAATAGCAAATTCATTGGAAAAAGATATTGAAAGGAAGTCGCTTAAAATTACTGTTTTGTTATCCTCCTTGTTATGTCATCAGATTTGGCAAACGTCTGGTTTTTACAAGATACAAATGTGTATTTGAAAAACCCAAATAAATACTGAGGCCTTCGCCCTGTGTTCGATGATATATAACGACTGTCATTTTGCTGTTCTGGTTGGTGAACAAAGTGCGGCGTTGAGTTCCGCCATTTAACTAGCAATGACTGGAATTCGGGCGAAAACAGAGTGTCTTGACAGTTGGTTCTCTCTATCTGGTATGCTAAGCGGAATTGCTAAGCGGCATTTTAGAAAAATATATAAAATTTTAAAGTAGCGATACTGGAAGCCGCGCTAGCAACAAAAATAAGTTGTAACATACGTTTAAGAATTTCGACATATGTCTCAGCAATCAGAGCGCTTGGACGGTCCACGAGGCGCGGGTTCGAATGGCGCTATGTGTAAATTTTTATTCGTTTTCAAAATATTTTTTTAAATACTAAATGAAAATGATGATAATGAACAATTACGAAGTAGCTATTCATTAAAAAGCTGTATCGAAGAGCTTTTTACAACCTCGATTATATTATTTATTAATTGAATTAATAAACCAACGATCGTTTTCATAAAAGCTTATCGCGGCTCTTCTGTGATATTATTATATAATATAAGGTTTTTTTTATATTCATTATTTTTACGTGAAAGTGACAGTTTGTTATTGGCTTTTGAGAGGAAACTTTAGTCCTAATAATTTAGATAGTTTTTTAATATCAAGAAATCTTTATATGTTTGCTTTAGAAAATATCTAAAAAATAAGAATAAATTATTATAGTCCATAGTGGCGCGGTGTGAATCACGATTGGCTGTGGGTTCGAATCCTACTCGGTGGAATAACCAAAATTTACTAATTTGCCTTTTCCACTCTGGTGAAAAAGACAAAGCGAGGCATTGAGTTCCGACACTGCAATGTCTCAGATTCGGGCAGAAAGTGGAGAACGGAGTTTTTTGACACTAGTTTCTCTCTGACTACCCTTAAAAAGCAACAAGGTTAAAAATAAGTTATTAAGAACAAGAAAATCGAAGCGATGACCTCTAACCTTACAGACTGACTCTACCAAAAGCACCGCTTTATCCCTCCGGTTGTCCGTATTAATAATGCACTTAGAAAACCCTTTTTTTCGAAGTCGGTTATAAATTGTCGGTCATATACGTGCCTTATCAAGTTGAAGGCGAACCAAAAATTTGGTTTAATAATTCAAAGGTAACAACCGGACGTGTGTAGAGCTTTTCGTTTTTGATGTTTTTGCTCTACTGTTTTTAAACTTAGCCCTATAATTTCGTATAAAGTGGCTGGTTTGTGTGGAAGGAGCTTTGCTTAATTTAAAAAATGAAACTTATGCTTCACAGTTTTGCCGCCTTATCTTAGGTACTAAGTAAATAAAAATATTTTATTTATAATCATTCCCCGGTGTGGGTGCAGAACCCACGACCAATCGCATTCAGTCAGACGTTGTTACACTGCGCCACGATGACCTCTATGAAACTCAAGCTTAGTTTTCAACTTGCTCGTAATAACTTAGATCCCAATTAGAATTAAAGAGAAAATTATCAAAGAATTATTTTCTACAATTTTGTTTTAAATTTATTACTATTACTGACGCTTAGATTTTTAATTATTGGCTTCCAAGATGGACAGCTCTCCCTGGAGGTACTGGGCCGATGCACACATTAATTTTAATACAAACAAAGTTAAGAAGTTTTATTACTAACAAAATAGGTTATATATCTTAACTCAATGAAAACTCAATTAAATTAAACTTAAACAAAACATGCATCACTTCGAAATTGAGATCTCCAGCCATACAACAAAAAGACAGAATACAGTTTTAGGGTATATTTGTATAATTGTGTGCCGCATTTGCAATGAAATGAGAAGCGTTGGCGGTTGGAAGCCAAGATTCTTGGGTGGCAATTACGAGCTGACGGACAACGCTTAGAATACTGACCAGGTGGACTGACAATGTAGTCAAAGTTTTGGTGACTCAGTAAAAAGGCAGCGCAGGAACGGAAGTCGTGGAGATTTTTGAATGAGGCTTTTAGACAGCAATGAGCGTTGCACAGCTAAAATAATATGTTTCGAAATTAATTTCACTAATATAGATATTAGCAGATGAGTAATGTCCGATTATACACTCGACATGGGCCTGAATTTGATTCTTTTATTTAAATAATAACATTTCTCCCATCTCATGGAGAACGGAGTGAAATAAAAATGAATAAAAATAACCATTTTAAATGGAGCTATTTTAAACCGGACTAATCACATATAGATATTTTGGTATTCAAAAATACATTTTAGAACACTTGACCTTTCAAACACTTTACAGTAACCACGTTTGCCTGTAACCACGATAATTTCATTTATAATGTCTACAATCACATCTTAACAATAACAATTTCAACCAAAATGTTGTTTAAAACGTACTGGAAAATAAAATAGAAATTTTTAAAAGTATATTCCACATTAGGCGATCTCGTGTAACTAACGACTCTAGATTCGGCCCAGCATCCGGTCATTAAATGCATCTGCCGTTAACAAATACGAACCTTTGAGACGCATTGTCTCTGAAATTACGCTATTATCTAAGTAAAGTTTGATATTGTGACGTTTATGATTATTATGTAATCCATTTACTTTGTTATAACCAAACCTTTCTGAGGCTGTATAAGAATTATATTTATATAGAGTGTTGCATAATAAAATAAGACAAAGAAATTTTCGATAAGGTACTCTACTCCGCTCTCCATTGTGTTACTTATAACTAGGCATAGTATTACCTGGCTAAAAATATAGTATTGATATATTTATATCAATACTATATTTTTAGCCAGATAACCCAATGTCATGATACCTTGTTCTCTGCCCGAAGAATGAGTTGAGTCTTGAATGATGGTGGCGGCTTTGTCTTATGTACCAGAGCGGAGAACCCCCCTGGTAAGAATCGAACCCACAACCAATCTCATATACAGTCAGACGCTATCCCATTGCGCCACAATGGCTTTAGAAATTTTCATCTAAAATAATTAAATTTTTGTCAAAATTAAACAGGTGTATTGATTAAATTCACTCGTAGTTGTAAAATTTAATTCGTTAAAGCAGTATCGATAGCTACGCTCTTCATTTCAATATGTACATCAAAATTTACGAGGGCTATTCTGACCGGGCTCCTATTAATACACGTTCGCAGTAAGGTAGTATTTTGAAAGGTAAATTTCGAGTTCCAGTTTTTATATCGTTAACTGGAATAGTTAAATGTGCCTGACTGGATATGTTTGTCGTGAGTTCAAATACGGTTCGGTGGACTATTGAATTATACGTGAAGGAAAACTTTTGGACATATTATTTTAGAAAAAAATGTGGACGGAGGAGTATGAGATTAGGTACAGTTAAACTTTATGTGGAGATGGTGCAGAAAGCGCGTATTTTTTTATGATAATATATTAGAAATAAAAAAATGAAGTGTATTTACACGTATTTAAGACAATCTAGACACCAGAGTGGTCTGGTGTCAAGGATACACTCCTAGATTGCCATAAAATGAAAATAATCCAACATAATCATTCCCCCGAATGGAATCGAACCCACAACCACCAATCGCGAATACACTCAGACGTTGTCACACCAGTAGTTATTCCATATAATTTAATTTTAATCAAAACTTTGAACAAAGTGAGCACGTACATAAAGTACCGGTGCTAAAATACGGTCCGCATTTAAAAGTGAAAACAAATATTGTTCCACGAGCTCGTATGTAATAGTGAATTACGTGTTCCATGTTTATACACCTTATTACTTGCACCTGAACGGATCGTTCTGCGAATTACGAACACAGCTTTCATATAGAAAATCTAGTTTTTAATTTATTTAGAGTAGTTATCTAATATCCATATATAAAATATATTTATAAAATACAAATAAATAGTGTGAATCTTAAAAATAAATAATAACTGGTGACGTTATCACTAACTAGCGACCCGCTCGCGGTTCTGCTCGCATGCAGTATACTTGTTTCGTATTTTTACGGCCTTTTCTTAAAACAATGAATTAACGAAGACGAAGAAAAATGGAACCTATGTTCATTCCAAGATCCTCTCGTAACTTTATATAAAATTTCACATCACAATTGGTTCAGCGGATTGGCCGTGGTGACGACACAGACTGATAGACAGAGTTACTTTCTTTTTTGAAGTATGGTATGGATAGCGATCTCTTCCAACCAATCGACTTGTTAGGATAAATAGACAAGAGCGGGCACAGTGCGTTCTAAAAACAACATATACAGTGATATTCATTTTTAAACCTACACACTATTTCATAAAGTTTTTTTTTGGCTTCACCTGCATACCTGTGGCTTACAGCAGGTTAGGCGGAGATAAGGCTAGTCTAAACTCGAGTCTAGTTCCATTTATTCTAGAAACAGAAAGAACACAATAGTTTAAACATAATAAATTCACTCGATTGGGAATCGTACCCAAAACATTCGCGTGTGTTATAACCGTTTTATAGCGCCACAACTCCATTAAATATAGTTTCCGAATGCATGCGTGATTATATTTTTTTGTAATAGATTGTAAAATATAGCTTTTTTTTTATTTTGCAGTTTCACGCTTTTTCCCGAATAGTCCGAGTTTCGAGCGGGAAGTGGAGCACGGAGTGTCTTGACACTAGATTCTCTTTGACGACTCTGGTATGCGGGTAGTTAAGCGTGAAGTTAAATTATTAAACTGATATAATATAAACTATTCTTGAAGTGGGATTCGACCTGACAACCACTTGTGCTGCAGTAACTAATTTTACTAAGATATACAAGCTTAATTAAATATATAGGAATTAGCTGTGCCCGCGACTTAGTTTAATTCTAAGATACTACGAGTAGAATTCTAAAATAAAAGTAGCCTTCTTATTACATCAACTATCTGCCAGTGAAAGTCCAGTAAAAATCGGTCCAGCCGTTCCAGAGATTAGCCAGAACCAACAGACAGACAGATAGAAATAAAAAAAAATGCATATATTATAAAAGCGGTTATACAAATAGACGCTCCAACATTATTTATTTGTATAGATAATAAATATGAAAAGTAATTATACTAATACAAATAACTTTAATATTTCTAACTTAACTAAATGAAATATAAGTGAAAATAGCTCACAGCTTAATTAGAAATAGAAGTAAGTTTGTAATAGAATTGGACCTCCACATTCCCAGCAAAATACACAGAGCATTACGTATCCCGAACAATTATAGTTCAATTGAACAGTTCTCAATAGATTTAAAGAGATTCGCAAAATCATTTGCAAATTGAATCGATGGTACAATAGTGAGCTGGTTTCTTATTTGCCTGTACGCTACGGTACGGTTTGAAATAGAACTGATTTTTTTTTAAATGTGAGATTCGTATTACGGTAGCTAGTTTATTTTTATTATTAGAAAAATTAGTTAGTTTTTAATAAAAAAAACGTATATTTAGAAACCGTTCCAACGCTCTGAACGCATGGCTTCGCGGTCAGAGCGCTTGAACGGTTTTCAAGAGGCGCGGGTTCAAATCCCGCTGTGTTCAAATTTTTATACGTTTACTAAATATACGTTTTTCAATTTCCTAAGTGTGTGAATAACACTTTAAAAACAAATGTTAAAAACATAGTTTTTATTATTAGAAAATTAGTTATGATGTTATAATATTAGAACAGCGCAGTTTATAAGTGCCTGAATGATTGTGGATTCAATCTTCATTTGTAGGAAGGCTTTTATTTAAATTACTTTCATTACCGTTATTTTTTTTTTCGTAGAATGGTATCCTACTAGGTCAGAGGGAATCTAGTATCAAGACAATTCGTCCTCCATTTTCCGCCGTAGTTCGAATCATTACGTGTTGAGTGGCGGAATAGTATCAGAGCAGTGAAATGAAATCATTTAAACATGATAATTTCCCCAATCTCTTTCTTCAATATTATTCTTAAATAAATAGCATCAAGCGTTTCTAAATAAACAACAAAGATTTGCCATCTACCTACAGGTACAGCTTCTGACTGTAAACTCGATTGGTTGTGGGTTCGATTTCCATTCGGGGAATTGATTTTCTTAAAAATATGTTTACTTGCTCCGCTCTGGTACCTAAGACGCAGCGGCAGGGCAGCGTTCAGTTCCGTCACTCAACACGCATGTTTTGATTTTGGGTGGAAAGTGGAGAGCGGAGTGCAAAGACAAGAAGAAGATAAAGACGGAGAAAAGACAAAGACGGAGTGCAAAGAGAACCTATACTCTCTGAGTACCCTAATATGCGGTTAAAACTGTGAACCTGTTGAAAATGAGAAGTGCTTCTTTGACCAATTATTGTATAATGATGTGTAACGGATAAACAAAATTTAGTTGTTCTGCCTAATTTTTCAAGCTCAATTTCGTCAAGCGACGATAAACCTTTTAAGCACTAGCGTTCTACTTTAGGTGAAATCCAGTTTTTTCTAATCTAAATTAAATCTAATATTATAAGACAAACTAATAGCTTTATACTAATAGGTTATTTCAGGTACTAATAATGATATGTCTAAATTTTTAAATGAAATGCCACTATACCACAAAATGTTACCTCTAATGAATATCCGAGCTATTTTCCACGCGTTGTTTGAATCTTGACGGCATATTGAATAAAATTTGGTGCATGCAGGTGGGTGAAGAATCGGTCTATTGTAATGGGACGCCTATCTAGGCGCCATTTTGCTGGCATCAAAATGTAGTTGTAGGGACCGCAAAATAATATTCAGTGTGTATCTATATATTAAATATACTCTTTCGTCACTGACTGACAGACAAAGCATGCCTAAAAATATTGGGAAATAAGAGATTTTACGTTTCATAGTACACGCAAACGTAGTTGAATGCAATAGCTATAGTATTTTATATAAATGATTAAATAAATTTATTGTTCAGTAACTTACCATATATAAGTATAATTGCAGGTTTACATTATAATTTCTTTCTGAATATCTAAACTGCCATCGAGCAATTAGTCTGAAAAGTCCCGTTATAATTATCAGCTACATCAGATACTGTCCTTTTCTATTTAAAATGGATAGAAAGAGATGAATGTATTATGAAATGAATATTATATCTATAAATGAAGGTTTTTGCTAACGCTTCACTCAGTTATATAGAATAAAAAAGTAGTGCAGGAAGAAAAGTGGGTGCTTTCCTGTATTTTCTACAAGAACTTGCACGAGAGTTTAATCATGCGCCAGATAATACTGTTAGGGCTGACACAAAATGTGAATGATTCATACAACAATACCTTTTGTTTTCCAAGTCTATTCGTGTATATTTGCAGCCCTGTTGACGAGTATAAAACGCGTTGCCTTAGCAACGTATATCTCACTTTATATAAAACATGTTAAGCAAAGTCAAGTAGTGTGTCTAATATTTATTTGATTATATTAGTTTCTGCACATTTTTTTCATATGAACTTTAACTGTGCTATATAATATATAATTGAATGCTCCTCCGTCCTTATACTTATCGTAAAATTTTAAAGCTTTTTTAGTTCAATTAACAATATGCTTATATATATGTTAATAATCAATCGCTGCTACTATCGTGTAACATTTATCGGAACAAGACGGCCGGATGCGACGGGAGAGACACGTCCGAAAAATGGAAAAAAAAATAAAATGTAAAAAAAATGTTTCAAAATTATTTAGCATTTGATTCGTAAATTCTGTTTATTATTTTAATTATTATATTATAATTCTGTTTAAGCTTTTTAGTACTTTTCAGAGCAGTTTAGCCTGAGTGAATCTAGTGTAAGGCCCTCCTTTCTCCCCTTCGAGACATTACGAGTTGAGTAGCGGAACTCAACGCACTTAGTCTTGTTGACCAGAGCGAAGAAATAAAAAACAATTAAATCATAATCATTTCTATGAGTAGGAATCGAACCCACAACCAATCGTAACACAGTCAGTCACTGTTCCACTGCGCCACGATGGCCCAATTTCAATCATTTATTATGTTGTCTAATTTATATTTATATAATTGTCTATAATTTATAGTAAAGCTCTTTATTGAAAAACATTTTTAGAAAACGTACAAAAATTTGAACGCAGCGGGCTTTGAAACCAAGACCGTTGGTTTCTTTTCATACGTTTTCTAAAAATGTGATATAAATTATTAATAAATATAAAAAATTAATTAATCTAATACAACCACTATAAAAATTTATTTTACTTGACTTGTCTCGTATACAACGTAAAATTAAAGGAATATTCATATTATCAGGCCTGTTTATTTATATTTATTAACGCCGGCTTTCCTCTACAACACAAAATTTATAAGATTTCTCCATAAAAATAACACATTTCCCATATTACATTAGTAAACATGCGTAGATTTCCATCGCAAACATCCCAAGAAAACTCTATATACTAAAATAAAAACGCTCAACCCTATATTTTCGGTGGTCCCGTCATCCTTTTGTCCTGTAGCAATTCAATTTCGTGATAAGGGGTGGAAGGACTTATCCATGGACACAAAACAAATAAAGTGGCTATCGATAGAAATGAGAAGCTAGCCATAGCTTATGTGAGACGCGGTCACTACGTGGTCTGAATTGATAACATATCTTAATGTATTATTCGTATATGGGATTTACTTTTAAAGAACTTATATTATAAGTACAAGTTGGACCTTTGTTTATGGTAAATTGTAAAACTGTTCGTGTTTTGGATGTTACGAGTCCTTTTTATTTATAACGGTTACTTTTTATAAATATTTATATAAATAATATATCGTTCGTCGTATCGTAAATATATCGTTATATTAATGCACTAAAATATATATATTCAATTGTTTTTATTAATATATTAAGTTTAAAAGTTAATATGCAAGTGTTTAACAAGCCTAAGAAGTTCTTTTTCCAAGGAAATACTTTAAATATACTCGTATAATTTAGGTGCTGCATAATTTGTATTGACGCAGAAGTATAAATTCTAGTACACACTCTCCCATTACGAAACGTACCGACTAGCAATGATTCCAATATATTACATACAATATTAGACAAAGTAATTGGTTGGCCAGCTATACCAGATAGGATTATTACCTATTGATATATCCGGTCAATATGAACAGTGTTTGTTAGAAATGCGCGTGGTTTACGTTATAAGATGGAAGCGATAAATGAAATTGTGAATTTGAATATATAATATTTAGTTAATTATATGGCATAGAACACACAACCATATTCGCGTATTTTTAAATTTATTTCATTTTCCTTAGTATAGGTAATGTGCCATAAGTTACGCTACTCAACATGCTATATATGAAAGAAAGGTGGAAAGAAGGAAAATGTATAAATAAAACTAATAAATTTGCAGTTGTATGTTTATTTAAAAACAAGTTTCTCATTACTAACTAAGCTTCCTATAATTAAGTATTTATTTCCTTCTAGAAGACGATTCACAAGTCTGTCCCTAGCATTGCTCTTTTAAAAATCTTAATTAATTAGTTACACTACACTATTTTTGAGTGACACTCAAAAATTTTGAATAATTTAAGTCAGCTTTAAGCTTTTTCCCGCATAGCACGGCAGTCAGAGAGAACCTTGTGTCATGACACTCCGTTCTAAAAAAAAAAAAAAAAAAAAAAAAAAAAAAAAAAAAAAAAAAAAAAAAAAAAAAAAAAAAAAAAAAAAAAAAAAAAAAAAAAAAAAAAAAAAAAAAAAAACATAGCACGGCAGTCAGAGAGAACCTTGTGTCATGACACTCCGTTCTCCGAGGCGGGTCAAGTGGCGGAGCTCAATGCCGCATTTTGTTTTAGGCACTAGACCAAAAAAAGAAGAACGGAGTGTTATGACACAAGGTTCTCTCTGACTGCCGTGCTATGCGGGAAAAAGCTTAAAGCTGACTAAAATTATTCAAAATTTTTGAGTGTCACTCAAAAATAATATTTAATATGTATATAATTTTCGAAATTCAAAATCGTTTTTATTTATTTATATAATTTGATATATAATACTTAAATATATAAAACAATACGAAAATACCACTCCTCCCGTCACAACCACTTGTGACTTATTACAAATCTTTAATAACCCTTTACAAACCAACATTTTGAAACGTCAGTGGTATTTTTAATGCTTTAATTCAATCTTAAAATTGAAAGGCAATTTATTACTTTAATCATTTTTAACGATATTACATAATTCACTTAGTGTTTGAGTTTACAATGGTTCGATAGACTTAAGCTTAATAAGTATATAATTAATTGTATTATTCTAATAATATAATAATGCAAAAAAAACAGCTTTACGCTTTTTCCCGCATTTAAGGGTCATAGAGAAAAACTATTCTCAATGACTGAAATCAGGAAAACAATGCATGCTGATTTGCGGAACTCATTTTTTCTCGTTTTTTATATTATATATCTTCGACTAGAAATCGAATCTAGAACTGAAACGTCTTTAAAACTGTGTTACGATGGTCTACTGGAGTAGATTAGTTTATGAAATTCTTGGTACCAATATCAAGACCCCATCTTATTACCCCTTAAAAATCATTGATAGCCATTTGATTTAAAAAATATTAATTTTTTAATAATACAACAAAGCTATGGATACTTATATTTAGTATTTGTTTCGTTGGTCCGGTGTGGCAGCAAGCGCGACTACGGTGTAAGGTGTCTCGGGCTAGAATAGTTCTTTACGCGTACAAGGCAACTTAGCCGCCGCCTTTACGCAAACTATATCGCGTACCAAAGCCATGACTCAATGGCGTACTCTTTACTTTGCGGTACGTGTACCCTACTTTGAGACACCCTGGTCTACTCGTATAGTCATCTATGAAATGTAATAAATAAATATATATATAATATATATTATAGATAAAACCTAATTAATCTGCCTACAAAACAAATATATAATAATAGATTTATTAAAACAAATAAAAAATTAACATACGTTATTTTAAATTGATTAACTTTTGATATTTCAAAAAAAATATTTTACTTCGCCATAAATTATTTTTGCCTCAACTTTCTCTTGATCCTGCACTCCTACAAGAAGCAATTTACTTCTAATTCTACACGTTTACTAGACCAGTAGATTTCATATAATACCTTTATAGATATACGTTTACTATAATCCTGTTAGGTTTTTGGTAGCTCGCCAACTACTGAGCGCTTATGTTTAACTTAGGTCGTAGGATCAACTGTATTTGAATATGCATATTGCGTTACGACTAGCTTTGCTTTGTGTGTTTGTTCGTGTAATATATTATGTTATATTATATAATTGGCTTTTATTTTAATAACTTTTCCTTGAGGTGCTTTAGTCATGACTGTACATGTCCCATTTTCATCAGGGGTTACGGGTTCGATCCCGTCCTCCGGGACGGCTTAAATTTTATCTCCACTGGTCTAGTAGAGAAAAAAATATTTATAGCCATGAAGTTTTTAGCAACTAAAGTCATCAGTCAATCAGATTTAAAATAAAATGTATTGGCTCAGTGTGCCAGCGGCGGCTGTAGGGTCGGTCAACTCGGCGGAATGATCCTTATTTTAATTAATTTTCAATTCTTCGCTCTGGTGAAAAGGGCAAACGCGCGGCGTTGAGCTCCGGTTCTCAACACGAAAAATCTCGACTTCAATGAGAAAGTGGCAAATATGGTGTCAAGAACACACTAACACCACTATATGACTACTCACAGGCAGCTGCGGCAAACAATCTTGAAGCTGCTTTTTATTACAGCTTTGAGCTTTTTCCGGTATTTCGGTGGCCGTGGATTGTGCACAGTGACAAGGTCTCCTCATTTTTTTAAGCTCCGTTTCTCTTTAAAGTTATGCTGAGAACGCTACTTTAAAAGACTTTCTTCGTCTGTTAAATTTATTAGCGGACCCAGTGGCCGAAGATAAGAAAAGGAACTGGTCCTGATTCCAGCATGATGAAATCCGCCAGGCAGGTAGTGTATAATTAGTAGATGTCCGCTAAAACCGGATTTTCATACAGGGTTAGATTACGGAAGTCTCTCGTAAGCTTATAGGAAAGTTTTTCATTTTTGATCTATGAAATTTGGCAGAGAGCTGTTTTTTCATTATTACAGGGAAGTCGCGTAAATAATATCTTTTTTATAAATCTGTGTAAGCATGCGTTTTTTTTGCGACTGTGCCTTTTTGTATTTTTTTTTTGTAGGTTATCTGTCTAGAGATAAGAAACAGAACCGTATTTAAGTCATTTGTAGGACATTAATATGGTAAATTTAGTGCTATACCACTTCCTGTTGAACTTTTAAATTAATGTGTTGTGGGACAAAACCTAACTTTCTAAATAAGGGACTCCATCTTTATATCTTGAAAATGTTAACGCAAAACTTTAAAATTTATTGTGATGGTAATGATTCAGTCTAGACCGAAAAAACATTTATAATTTATATATAAATAATCTTTTTGGTAAAATTTTTTAGAAGGTTATTTAGTAAAAAATTAAGCTATCCTGGGGTTGTTGGACATCGTCTGACTTTTGCGTGTACAAACAATAGTTGCGAGTTCGATGCAAACTCGAAGGATATATATACTATAATAAGACAGTACAAAAGTTATGTCTGTACATTGAATATATTTTCAAAAAAACAATTTGGGGGGATAAGTTAAGCCTGATCAGGCGTTAGGGTATAATTGGTTTCGAAGAGTGGAACACCTGATGTCAAACAATAATGGACCAGCTAAACTATAAAATTGTTCTCCGTGATGAACGTTTTCTGTAGACACATAAAAATAAAAAATCTGGAACATCTGATGAAGAAACTATAAGAAATAACAAAATGTCACCTTAGCAAAAACAAATAAAAAATCAAGACACGGAACAGCTGCTGAAGGACCATGATAGCCTAGCTAAACTATTAGAAAAAATAAACGCCCCCGTAAAAAAAGCTGTTTATCGTGGTAGGCATAACATAACATAACAATTAATGATCTTGTAAATCTGACTACGAACCTTGATAGACCAGAAAAAAAATCTTTGGTCCAAGTTAAAATTTCAACATTCATTTGTTGTATAATTATTTTTTTGTTGTATAGCTTTTATGCACCGATGCTTCAATTTTTTTACCGCATAGCAGAGTAGGCAGAGAGAACCTAGAGTCCTTGACTCTAGTACTCTGAATGTCTTGACATTCAGTTCTCCATTTTCCGTCCAAATCCGAGACATGCGTTGAGTGATGGAAATCAACGCCACACTTTGTCTTATAATTTAAATATAATTATTCCAGCAAGTGAGAATCGAACCCACTGCTACTCTACTCGCGTTTCGCGGCGCCACGATGGCTTCTGATGCGCTGGTGGTGTTGTAATATTTTATAGCACATTCCGTTCTCTATTATCCACCTCTTTTAAGTGCACTATATTTGGCCAAACGCAACGCTGCACTATGGCTTTTCCGATCTGATAAATTCAGAGAAATGAAATAATTTAAGTATAATAATTTCAGCGTACAGAATGTCTTGATTTTAGGACGGAAAATGAGGAAAGGAGTGCCTTGACACTGGGTACTCTCTGACCACTGTTTTCTGCTGGACTGTAAAAAAATGTACAATGTGTGTAATCGAACCCATAACCATTGCATACACTAGAACCTTTTGAAAATAAAAAAAATTGTAATATTTTTGTTTCTACGTTTTGTTACTTCATATGTGTATGTTTGCGAGTCGAATTGTAAAATTTAATTTTGCACTGTGAAACTATTGGCAAAAAAACCTCTGAAAAGTCTGCTTGATTTTTATATTGTATGAAAGTAAATATTTTTTTGTAAAACCAAAGCCGTATTAAATAAAATTTGTGAATTTTATGTGTTTTTGTTGAAACAAGCCCTTTTTGGATACTTAATACATATATTTGTAATAAAGTCACTTGTGGGTTTTTTTTTGTTTAACGTAAGTTCACGTTATCTCCGCCAAATTAGATCAAACGTGGTTTTAAATTCCACCACCGATGCTGTCCTTAAATGCCTTGCAAGTCATGTAAAGAATGATTTATCACTATTCCACCCTGCGATAAAGTAATGTAAATACAAAGTGCTTTTTTAAAGCCAGCAAAATAAAACACTCATAACAATTTAATTAAAATTAATTTGATATTTTTAAATATATATTTAAAAAAAAACAAATTCAACAGCCTAACAGCGTCTTAATGCAAATGCGGTGGTTAAAGGTTCAATCCTCACTCGACGGAATGATTGTACACTACTAAAATGGCTTTCATCCTCGCTACTTGCTTTTAATGTTGCTAGAATAACTCTTCGTCTTGACACTAGATTCTCTTTCATTACCCTGCTATGCTGAAAACTCAAAAAAATTCTACATATATACTTTGAATTCTTAAACAAACATTTTCATACAGTTCTAGTTTAAGAACACCTAGTTACTAGTAGCTGTAAGCAGTTATATAAAAGTGGCAGTTCAGACGAAACCGCAGGCATATTCATATAAAATGTATATTTTCATTCCTGCCAGCAACATTCACAAGGCAGAATTCTCAAGGATTATAACCGTGATTGTAGGTACCGGCCAGTACGCTGGGGGCCTATAGTCTTTTATGCGACCTCGCTATTGCTATAGCATTAGTTTTACACATACGGCTAGATTATGTGTAAATTTATTTAAGTCAATGTATTTGTAGACATTATATTTTTCATCTCTACGCTCTTTCTTTTCTGTACAACATAGTAGTGGCAAGCTTTTCCGTTCTCCATTTTCTGGCCCACACGAAACGATAACCGAAATTCCTAGCGTAGAAATGACATTAATTTAAATGTAATTGTTTCCTCCAATGGGAATCGAACCCACAACCATAGCTTATACAGTTACTAGTACACCGCGCTACGATTACTTCTATTTTATTAATTTAATATATTTCAATGCATTATTATAAGAAATATTGGCTTTCCACACATATTCTTCATTTATATGAAACTATTTTAATAATGGCAAATTTTCATATAACAGATTTTGTAAAAAGGGGTAACTAATATATATATATATATATATTATATAGATTAGTCAAACAGCCTTCAACTGCACGCACTTTAAAATATCTAAAAACCAAATAAAAGCTTAGTGCTTTCATTAGCTTAAAACTAAAAAAATGTGAGGTTGTCACATTCACATAATCATGAAAAATATTTAATATGTAACATCCTATTTATATTCATTTGCAATCAAAATGTACCATTTCCGTGTCCTCGAGTGTAATATTGTGAGCTGCCTGTTTATGTCTCCTTATAGGCAATTTGCTTAAGTGTATTAGGTCGTGTTAGCTCTACAATAGTAGATTTGGTGTATTTTTTTTTCTGAAGGTAATGCTTGTATTTTTTTAAATGTTTTTAAGATTTATATGTTATGGTTTGAGGTTCGAATCTTTGTAATTTGGGAATTTTTTTGTTGGAGATTGTTTTATATTTTGAATATACTTAATGTTTTTCTAGTTCGATTTTCACTGTTACTGAATTTATACTTGTCATATAGAAGTAATATAGTTTGTTGATTTTTTACCCGTTTTTTTTTCACTATTTTAGTATACCATTTCTATATAATTCTACTTAAAAATACTCATAACATAGAGTAGAGAACATCTTGGAATTGTGGAGCAGGTTTGGGCTGTAAACGGGATGGTTGGGGGTTCGATTCTCATCAGTGAAATGATTATAAGTAAATCATTTTTTGTCATTTCCCGCTCTGGTGGCTCAATATACAATATATGGTATTTCATCGAAAAGCACTGTTTTGACACTAAGTTCTATTAGTTTATCTTACTAGAGTAAATCGACTAAAAAATCATTATTTACATTAAAATATATGAATATGAACCTGGGATCGACAACACTAGAACAATTATTGAACACTAAGCCATAGTGACATAATCAATGCCGTTTAATCCTTTAATTCTAGTACCCCAGACTTCAATTCTACTGTAGTTCCAAGAGACCGAATATTCATCTAGCTTTCACAAGGACTTGGTCAATATGAATTTCCTTTATAGTTAATGCAAGTTACTGTAAAGTTGGCGGTGCAGAATATAGACAACATATACATTCCTATATAGAAATATAATCCATATGGACTTACGACTCTTAAGTGCCCTTTTGTTTGACATATCTTTACAAATGTTCTGCAATTTGCGGTGAAATAAAAATAAAGAGGGCTTACAGACACGTCACTCTGTATTTCATTTATATTCAATTTACTGGTTAATGGGACACTAAGCTTTGTCATCTTAGATTTTGTAGGCACCTGTAAATTTAATGGTTTTTTTAAAAAAAATAACAACAAGAACGAAAAAGACATATTATAATGCAGCGGGACTTGAACCCGTGCCTCTTGAAAACCGTTCAAGCGTTCTGATCATTAAACCATGCGTTCTACATCCAGCTTCGTTGAAATTCTTTTACGGTCATTGCAACTTATATTTGTTGTTAGTATATCTGTAGAGAGATTTTACAAATTTCTACTACCCAAAGATTATTCTACGAACAATGGTTTTCACAAGAGAGAAAGCTTTTTATTAAATATATATTTTTTTTAAATTTTTAAAGTGTTATTCGCACACTTAGGATCAAATTCACACACCTCAGAGCGCTTGAACAGTTTTCAAAAGGCGCGGTTTCAAACACCGCTGCGTTAAAAATTGTATACGTTTTCTAAATATGTCTTTTTCAATTTCCTAAGTGAGCGAATAACACTTTAAAAAATGTTAAAAAAAATAATAACTAGATCGAATTTAACAGATAACTATAATTTCAAAAACAAATTATTTTTATATTTATAATTGGCTTGGAATCCAACGGTTTAGTTAGACAAAGCGCGGCGTTGAATTCCATCATAGATGGCTAGCCGAGAGCACAGCGACTTGCCGCAAAACTATTTTTATTGAACCTACAGAACACAAAAGATATAAGAAAATTCCAAGAAAAAAGCAAAATATATCAAGCAAAGACGTAAGAGAGAACATGTACTCGTATATGGTTTATTAACACGTTAAACCAGCGCAGTATGAAAAGACGGCTAATTTACAAACGGCCAGCCCGTTCCATAAATTAACGAATTCCTTTTAGTTTTAAAAGTATTTCTGTGTAATTTGTTTTAACTTGAAATTCTCAACTGAGTTACTATTGTAAATACAATTAAGTTAGCTACAGAGTGCGTACTATAAAATAAATAAAGCGACGCGCTAGTAAAACTTTGCACATTCAAAAAATTCTGTCATAAATAGAGTTACCTATAAATGTCTCTTTTTCCATTTAAAAACGTTTCTGGAAATCATTCAACATTTATATTAATATCTATCTATCTGTCGATACTATAATGAATCAGTAAAATTAGAATGTTTGTATATGCACATCTTAGGAACTACTGAACGGATTCGAATAAAACCTTTTTTGTTGTATACCATTTAAGTTGACTTGTTGTAACTGATTTTAAAGAATGGAACATCTCATGTAGAAATATAATAGAGCAGCTATACTATAAGATATAAGGAAATATAGGGCTTAATAAAAGCAATTCAATGTGTAGGGTATTTTGTTGGAAAGAGTCATTAAGTTCAACCGCAATCGAAGTTGCGGGCAGCTACTAGTTTTAAATATACTATAAACCTTTTCCTAGGCATTGGATTTTTGATAAAAAGCCTTCAGTAATCTTGTTTCGTTAGGTAGTCTTAACTACGCCATGATTATTTGAGCTGTTAAATTATATCTATATATGTATGTAAAGATTTCATTATGGTGCAGTGGGGCAGCATCTGACTGTAAATGGAATCGTTGTGGGTTCGATTCCCAGTAGGGGGAAAATGTTTATAAATAAATTGTTTTCATTGCTACGCTCTAGCAAGAAGACTAAGCGCGGCGTTGAGTTTCACCGCCACTCAACACGCAATGACACTAGGTTCTCTCTAATTACCCTGCCATGGGGGATACGTATAGAGGACAGCTTCTGATTGTAAACGCTATGGTTGTGAGTTCGACTCCCACTTAGAGAAATGATCATATTTATTTATTGTCATTTCCTCGCTCTGGTTAGACAAAAGACAATTTTTTTTTTCTATATAGATAAAAATCTTGGCAATGTTACAATTTCGGGCGGTAAGTAGACAACGGAGTGTCTTCACACTTGGAGCTTTCCAGCCCGTCGCTTGTATTCGCAGCAGTATTTAGAGGCTTATTGAGTAGTTATGGATTTTTACATTGTAAAACATCTATATTTTCAAAATAAATTTCCGTATATTTATCTACTAATTATTTATATTATTAAACACATAATCAATATACAAAATGTATAGCATAACAATATTTTCAAAGTCAAATGTTTCTCTTGCAGCAACTAAAAAGAAGTATTACACGAACAACACTTAGCGAAGCGTAACTGTAAACCCATTCGAGCTTACTAAACAAATTGATTAGTGATTATCGCTTAAAACGTCGCGGCATTTACCAAGCTTTTAATCAAGTATTTATTTAACTGCAATTAAATTTTAAATTTAATTATTTAATGGAAACTTGGGTTACATTTTATCCATACTAATATTATAATTGCCAAATTAATTCTGTCTGTCATCATGGCCAAACCACTAAACCGATTATGATGAGATACCAGAGGGTTGTCTCATCGAGGCTTGGGACGAACCTAGGCTACTTTTTTCTCTTATCTTTTTAGGTTTTTCAGAAATTTCATATTTTTACGAAAAGGCCGTCAATAATACGAAACAGCTATAGTTCACGCGGGCGAAGCCGCGAGCGAGTCGCTAGTAATATTATACGATTTTAGGTCGTTGTCGTGATATTTCTAATGTTTCTGAATATACTTGTAGAAAGAGCATTATTAATAATATAAAATTCTGGCAATAACATTTCAGTCGTCGGATCCGGACACCTGTGTTTTGATTTTTATTCAAATTCGACAGCAAGCAAGCGATTCAAAATAGCGTTTAAAGGTTTTTTTTTACCCTGACAAATTTGTTGACAAAAGTGTATCAGAAGTTATAGACTTTTCTTTTACGTATATAAATTTCTTAGATACATATAATAAACTTCTTTACGAAAAGAAATAGACGTACGAACGGACGGGATATAATGTCATTTTGTATAGGAACACACCATTACCGCGTAGAATATCTGACGTTGATTAGGTAAGTTTGCATATCTTATTTAAAATAGATCGATGTTCAACCAAAATATATAACGGTGCTAAATAATATTGAATAAAATTACTTTAAAGAACTTTGTATAGATTTTTAGGATTTTTATTAGATTAATTGTGGGCTTTATTATATTTATTATAATATAGCTGTTACAAAATTAATGAAACTTTAACTACTTAATAAGTTCAGTTTCATACTTTTCCACGCTTAGCAGTATATAGTAGTCAGGGATAACTTGACTCTAGTCAAGATACTTTGTTCTCCATATCCACCTAAAATCGGGACACTGCATAAGTGGAGGAACTCAGCACCTCGTTTTGTGTAGTTTTGGAGATTACTTTAAAAAACTTTGTGGAGTTTTGGAGATTACTTTAACGAATTTTGTGTAGTTTTGGAGATTACTTCAAAGAACTTTGTGTAGTTTAAGAGATTACTTTAAAGAACTTTGCGTAGTTTAAGAGATTACTTTAAAGAACTTTGTGTAGTTTTGGAGAATAAAGAACTTTGTGTAGTTTTGGAGAATACTTTAAAGAACTGTATGATGTTTTGGAGAATACTTTAAAGAACTGTATGATGTTTTGGAGATTACTTTAAAGAACTTTTTGTAGTTTAAGAGATTACTTTAATGAACTTTGTGCAGTTTTTTTAATGTAATTATTCATATATATTGTTTAATCAAAATTAATAAAAGTTAATGTGTGACGTTAAACTTCAACGGCTTCATCTTTTGTACCGCATAGTAGTAGAGTAGCCACAGAAAACCTAGTGGCACGACACTCTTTTATTGCGTATTTAATAAGGAATTTTAACATTGGGATTTTTCTTACCAGAGCGGGAAAATAAATATAATCATTCCCTCGAGTGGGAATCGAACCCACAACCACCGCATTTACAGTTAGACGCTGTCCTGCGCCACACAATGAGCTTTATTTATTTCTAAATTTAATTCAGTTAATTGAGTAAAATTTTTATTATAAAATGAAAATGTAGGTTGTCAATTGTTGCAGTTGTTACTTTATATAGTTCCGTGTGCTATTGAGTAGGTACATGCAATATTTCTTAATTATTACACACGATGGTTTACATTTTACACTCAGATGCCTTTTTAATTTAAATTAAAAAAAAAATCCATATATCTCGTGTCTCGCAGTGGAGAATGGAGAGATGTTACATTACGATTTCACACTTGTACATCGAAAATTTCTAAGTTTAGATACGCATAAAAATTCTAAAGTAATTTTACTGTACTTGTGAAATGAAAATATGTATATTTAATAAATAAAATACATTTATTACTTGGAAAAGTATTATACTGCTTTATCATTTTATTCAACGGCCTTAAACTTTTCGAAGTTGTTGCAAGAGGCAATTTCATTTGGCACAAACAAAAGAAATATGTTAAGCAAGCAATATGTAAAACATAGTTCAAGTATTACGAATTCAAATAGGAATGATTACGTACCCATTGCCTAGCGCCAGTTTTTCATCACACTCACGTTATGAAAGTAATGATGGCAAAAAAATATTTACGCACTTTTTTTATTCCATTAAATCTCGTTTTGGTAACAGTACAGAGAATATTTGAAAATATTATTTATTTATAAGTTAATATAATGGTAATAAAAAAACATCTATCTACAGAGATGATAGATATAGATCGTATGGCTTAGCGGTCAGAGTGCTTGAACGGTTTCAAACATTTTGTTTTTTTATTCAAGTATAAAAAATATCATATTGAAAGAAGGTATCAAAGTGAAATGTGTAAATATCATAAAATATTAATACTTCTGTATAAAGTGACACTTTCCCTCAGCAATGTGTACTTTGTATAAAAGTGAATGCCAAACAAACGATAGTGTGTGTAATTTATATTCTATTGCTTTAGTACTATAGACTGTGCAGTAGAATATTTTACATACTTTATATGATTTACTCCATCCAAAACAGTTTCCAACAATTTAATATGATATGCGCAAATCTAAAAGTCAGATTGTTAACAAACAATATCTGTACAAAGGTAATTGTAACATAGTCCCCACTTATGGGACTGTTTATTTTTAGATATCGTAATTTTCCAGCTTGAAGTGACAAAATACGACATTAAAGTTTCATTCATCACAAAGTGTTCGTGAAATTGCTAGAAAGTGGAGGATGAGTTTTGAGTTAATGAAAACGAAATTATCCATGGCCGTTGTGGCGGAGTAGGATAGTGCCTAGCAAAGACGGCTGGTTGTGGGTTCGATGTCACTCAGAGGCATGATTATATTATAATTTTTTTATTACTCCACTCTGGTAAATTAAAATGCGGTGTTTAGTTCCACTACTCAACACGTAATGTTATGATTTCGGATGGGAAGTGGAGAACAGAGTGTCTCGACACTAGGTTCTCTTTGACCACATATGCTAAACGGGAAAAAGCTTAAAACTGTAAAACAAATTTTTTTGCTATCACTACCTCCATCGTGCTAGTGCCTAGGCATTCAGCATAACAAGTGACGGGCAAATTGCGTTCCTATGTTTATCCACTTACCATTTACCATCTATACTTGCTGCTTAAGATGAATTTGAGTTCGCTTTTCCACCTTTCTTAAGCATTTTCTTAAAAATTTACATAGTCTAAGCTAAAAGCTCTCTTATAGCTTTCAATAATAATTTAGCACCACTACGTCACCATGGCATTGTGCTTAGCATCGGACATTACATGTCATGTTGGTGAATTCTATCCCCTCTCAGAAAAATATTATATATATGTACAGAGTTTTAAAACTTTACATTAAAAAAAAGAATACAGCCATCTATTTAAACACGTGGGAATTGAACCCATGTTAATCGAATACACTGTCAAATATTCTGTTTGCGCTACAAAGCCCTCGTTATTGAATAGTGAGACATAAAATGTAATTACTACAAAGTTATAGCATGTATTATATTATAATAATAGTGTAAGAAAACCACGTAGCAAATATTTAGTAAAACAATAGAAGTTGTTTTTATAAGGCTAATACACTTAGGCAAATGGCCTATAAGCAGGCATAAACAGGCAGTTAACTTCATTACACCGTCGGACACGATAACAGCGCCTTTTGACTTTTAATTTATATATATTTTGTCAACTTCACGTTTTTCCCCTTATAGTGGGGTAGTCAGAGAGAATTTAGCGTCAAGACACTCCGTTCTCTGCAATCGAGATATTATGTGTTGAATGGCTAAAAATAACTATATATAAAATAACCTGAAAATAACTTGGTCTTACCAGAGCGGTGAAATGAAAATAATTCAAATATTGAAACACATATTTAAAGAAAACGTATAGAAATTTGAACATAGAGGGAAATAAAAAAAAACAATTTCTTACACGTTTACTAAATATATGTTTTTCAATTTCGTAAGTGCGAGAATAACACTTTAAAATGCTAAAAAAATAATTCTAATATTATCATTCACCCGAGTGGTAAACCACAATCAATTTCGGTTAAAGTCAGACGCGGTCTCACAGCACCGCGAGTGTCTCATCAAGCATCATGGATATTTTGTACGTGCTTTTTTCTTAACTTTTATAGTAAATGCAGAAAATACATTTTGCACGAATAAAAAATAATATTTGATATTTTTATCATGTAATATGTACATTGTACAATTTTGTTTATTTTTTCTACATTTCTGTATAGTAAACAGACGAAAAATTCAGCAATTAATTATTTTTTAAAATTTCTTTACGTAGTTTTTCTATATATGTAATTGATATGAAAGTTTCGATTATTTGGTTATTGGTTATCGAATACTGCATCTAACTGATACAAAAGTGATAATCGAGGCCACAGTGTAATAGCGTCCGACTAGATTCGATGCTTTATGGTTGAATCTCCACTAGATGGAATGGTAAAATAAAAAAATATATAATGATATTTTTTTTAATTTAAAAGAGGCAATATTTTGCCTCTCTGGGAAGACAATACGTGGATTTCGCCATTAAATACTCAATATGTGTTGTGACATCAATCGAGTAGTACAAGCTAAATTATTAACACTGAATATTTATTAAATTTAATGGGAAATATCATTTAATATATTGTATACACTCGTATTGTCCTTAAGTGTACCATGTTGGTAGTGTTACAGTAATCGCCATTGTACAGGTCACATAAAAGACTATTGCCCCCTAGTGCATGCTGGTTATCTGATATATCCATAGCTGTAATCTTTGAGAATTGCAACTATTTTCTTGGCAAAGCACAGACAATTCCTGTCTGTGCCAAACAATTTAAACAATATTAAAAAAATAAATTCTGTATAGGTTTGTTTACGAGAAATTATATGATAGTATGGAACGGAAAATTATAGAAAAAATATTTTATATAGGTATATAATATTTTTATTGATTTCAAAATATTCTATACTATATGCAAGCACGGGTATAACAGCTGAATTAGTCATATATTAGTAGATTCTCTTCATATAGCATCTATTTTTATTCAACATAAACACCAAAATATCAAATTAAACGCGCAATGTGATTGACCCACGACGAACGTTTGTTGCAATTTTAAATGTTACAAAATCGATATAATTTTAGTTTAATATATAAACTGCACCCTAATCGGACTAGTAGTTTGCTTTTGCACAAGCAAATATATACTCTTGAGTTGTCATGGTAATACATATCTTATTACTTGCACCAACTACACCAAAACCTATAACTGAAAACCGCATCAAAATCTGATTAGTAGTTATGGCGATAAATGTCAACCAACCTCTCACTCTAAACGCATATTACTTTCACTGTATCGTCGCGGCTAAAACCTACAACAGTTATAATAAAATTTTAAAAGCGAAAAAATATATTAAATACCTTACCAACTTAAAGAATTAATGTTACAAAAGATAATAAATATAAATAGCTTTTATAAGTAGATTTGTTTTTTTTTCCCTATTCACCTATTTGGTTCTCATCTTCGAGACAGATGAAGATGTGTCTCGAAGATGTAGAACTTCCTATCTGCATTGGGTGAGCTAGTGGCAAAATTGTACAAGGCAAAATTATATTTTTAGTTTTTTATTTTCATATTTTTTTTTCAGGCATCTCCTATATTTTACTCTGTTTTGCATTTTCCGCCAATTGCATGAAAATAATTCGTGTTGTATGGCCGAAACTAATGCGGAACTTTTTACTTTTTCAAAGGATTCACTTGAAACTACATACGATCTTCAAGTGATATGAATGAACACTAAGAAAGAATATTCGGAAACTCTCACCCTATTGAGGTAGAAAGTGGGGTTAGAGTTTGTATGAAACTTTTCATTTCTTCAATGGTCACTTGAAACTTTCAACTTTGTACATGTACAAAGTACAAACCCATGGGTTCAAAAGATATTGAAGTTTATTTGACAAATTTTTTTTGGTAATTGAACAATCCTGCGCTCTTTACGTAGTGTAAGTACACTCAGTAGTCTCCAGTCACATTTTAGATTTTCACAACAGCTTCCATTTAACAGTATTCAGTTTCAGTTTTAGTGTCAGTCTCAGCATCAGCTTCAGTTGCAGGTTAATTTTCTTTTGCAGTTCTAGTTTTACATCACATTCTTTAACGTGACTCTGATCACATTACAAATTTAAAGATTTTTATTATAAATTTTAAAATTCGAATGTTTAAATCAATAACTACTTTCAATATGCAGAGAGACAGCGTCTGATGGAACACGATGATTGTGGGTTTCATCCTCACTCGAGTCTTGGGAAATAAGTAATTTAAACATATTTTTATTTTGGCTACTTGGGTAAGATGAGTACGGCGTTTAGCTCCGCATTGGCTAGTAGGTTCTCTATGCTGACTATTCGCAACGTTCTTTCAGCAAATGCAGCTGTGTAAAGGAAAAATAGTGATGATATTTTTTTATGTCTTTGTAATATTTGAACTTGCTCATACTGCCACTATATCCACACCAATGACGACGTGATTAAATATTTTATTTCTTTTTCTTTTTTCTTATTATATTAAGACAACCAGACACTACAGACACTTCGTTTTCGGCCTATGCTATTACAAAATCATTTATTGCGTTAATATGCTGAACTACATATATGGTACATTAGCTTTTATTTTAGTAATATGATAGTATATTTTATAGCTGATATAACAGTATATAAAATATAGAATAAAACTCGTAATTGCTTATTTGTTACTGGCTTCTGCGAACGACCTTATTTGTGGGTTTCTATTCAATGTCATTTAAAAAAAAAACGATATTCCATTTATGTTAAAGGTGAAATTTTTAAATAAAATCTGTATGTGTAGGAGACGCATCATTATAATGGGGTCTTGGTGGATATACGAGATATCCATCCGGCGTACCGTCAGGTAATCGAGTAAAAGACTGATGGCTACAGTTATCTTCCTTTTATTTGTTAGCATAGTTTTCAACGTTCAAGTAAAGACCAAAATAAGAACCTAAGGAATGTTGGAAGGAAGGAAGGAAATGAAACTTGGTATACGAAAAGTCAAACATATGATAGATCCAATCTCAAGATAACTTAAGATATCAAAATAAGATAAATGAGATAGACCAGAATATTACCAGTATGAATCGCAGCTCAAATGTTATCCAAATAAGACTCCTGTGCACGAACAAATGTTTACTACAGCGCTCCTTGGTGAGTTGGTACGGTAACACATATAGAAGAACATGCACCAATTAAACCCGAACTTAGCACTAAAAATCGCATCTAAATCAGACTACTATTTTGGATACAAATGGTTTGTATACAAAAATATACTGCAGCGCCCCCTGGTTGCAGAGCCCCCTGAGTTGCCCGCTAGACACATATCTAAACAAACATGCACCAATTTCGGGCTTAACGCGAACCTATCACATCAGAACGGCACTAGTAATTTTGCATACAAATAATTTGTTTAAACCGTCTCCGTACGTAGAAAACTAATTGAAATCACGCGTAATGGACTACTCGTCCAAGTGTTCATGAAGACTAGTCCATTATTAAAGTATCTATGTGTTCCCATTTCGCCACGTCACATTTTCTTACCAGAATAACTTACGTGGTTAGCACCTGTTTCACAAATATTTTCATTAAGCTGTAACTGTCTAAAGGTAAATCCATATATATAATAAAAATGTAACTGATCGCTGTCTGTACATGGAAGAAATATGAAAAATTCTATTATCAATGTAATAGAACACAAAACAATGATTTTAAATATTCTTTTCTGATTGTCTGTTTGTTTGTGCTAGCTAATCTCTTAAACGGCTTAACCTATTTAAATGTCATAAAAAAATAATAATTGTATTGTGGTCCATTAACATTTAGTGCTTATTTAATTTCAATGGGTTCTCAAAAAAAAATTACAGCCATTTAAATTGTAAATTTCAGCATAGTTTTTGATTTAAGTGAAAACGCGGGCGGGCGAAATATCCAAATAGTTTAGTCGTGTAGTTTACGCAGGCGAAGACGCGAGTGGGCCGCTAGTAAAGAATATAATTTGGCTACAGAGAGTGCTATTTACTAATTTTATATTGTAAATTGTTATTCAATGGACCCATGGATTTCACTTTGCATGTGTCATATATGAGGTGCGGTTTCAAATTCCTACGTTTTTGATATTTTTTATTCTTTTCAGCTTCACGCTTGTTCCCATATAGCAGCCAAAATCAGAGAAAAACTGATATCTAGTACACTCTGGTAGTCCTTTTCGGTCAGAAATCGAGACAGTTCGTATTGTGTGGCATATTTCAACGCCGTCCTTTGCCTTGTCAGAGCAAGAATATTAAAAATGAAACATAATCTTTCCAGCGAACTGAGATTGAATCCCCACCAATTGTATTAACAGTCCCTAAATGTCGCATTACATTATTATGTGAACAATTTTTTGTATACTTTATCTTATTATTACATTATATATAATACAAAAACACTATGTCCCCAAGGACTGTAAAGCAAGAGAAATACAGTGCAGAGTTTTCAAAATAACTATGAAAATATAATGAGAACATTGCAGCTACTAATAAAAATATACAACACAACTAATTTGTAGTGATAATACAGTGGATTTATTAAAGTATCCATTAGAATATTAAAAAAATATTTTTTTTCATTCACACTCAAAGGCCTGCCTTAAAAGTTGATTGACCCAAATAACGCTTACACCTATAGCTAATCTGTAATTAATTATATCATGGACCTGTACATCCAAACTGTAGCTTAAAAGCATATCCATATAACATATACATAAATTAACTTTGATCAAACTAATATAAACTGAGTCGTGTATACACAGTCGGCCTAATTATTTTCGCAAAGGAATATAATCCCCAAGTCAATATTATAATAATCCGCAAATCTATTTGCAGTATCTATCTTAGCGGATTTGACATCTCATTATGTATGTTACAGTTAGGCGCGAAATGCGACATATTACGAAGTAGCTATAAAAAATTAACTTGTTAGATTTAAAAGTCTGAAGTAAATGGGTTCTTATAATGTTTTTAGGTTCCTTAGGGCCCTGATTTAAGTGAACTAAAATCATTTAAAAATCTGGTTTCCTATCAAGAAATCTGTTTTAAGGACCGGCAGTAGATTTAAGTAATAATGTGTACTTAATCATTATTGCAGAATTAAAATACAAACGGAGTAATAAGAAGCTAGCCTTAGTAGAAAAGTGAAAACATCTTTAAAATTTTCTACACAAACGCTTATAAACGTAAAATTTGAAAATACCTATATCTTAATTATTATTTAAATACTGAATAGCTAGTATCAATTGTTTTTGCTATTACACGCGTTAAGTTTTTATTGGATTCATATAATTGTAACTTTAACAGTAACATGACAAATTTGTGGCCGGATGACATTTTACGTATTCACGGAGCGTATCGATCTCAGTTAATGATGATAATGACTGACACACTGCACTACAGAGACTGACGTAGCGACCAAGGCATTGAGTGGTATTGTTCTATTATACACTTCAGTGCAAAATAAGTGCCCACTTATTATATCTTTTTAATACAATAGCTAGACTTACTAGGTCTATTCGTACTAGTCTAGGACGTGTTAAAGTGCTGTGTTATGGTGTTAAATAGTAAAAATTTCCTCTATGAAAACGAAAATGAAAGTATTATTTTTTCAGATATTTCACAGATTTTGTCAACTAACTCACATTGTCTTTAAAAAAACCAAGAACAAGTTATGAAGAGACAAATCTATATACTCTTTGTGATAACTTTGCATGACTTGCATGAGGTGCATGAAGAAAATAAAAATTAAATACCTTAACCGTATACCAAAGTATATGTCCAAATATCACTTTTTCTTTATCTATAGAAAAAAATCAATAACCATTAAAATACATTCAGCTATCATTTGTCATTTTTATGAAAATTGAAAATTGATGTAGCTGACGTTTTTAAAGCATAACTTTGATTATATAAATGGCCAAGTTACTTTGTAGATTGCGGTGTGTTATCTCTAAACAAATTCAACTACTAAATTCAGTTCAATAGATACTAAAATATTTTGCTGAACGAGAATAATTCATTTTTAGATATTGTATAAACATTTCAACGTAGCTGGACTCGAATCTGCAACTCTTAGGAACTGTCTAAGCGTTCTGAGCACTAAGCAATACGTTATAATTAGCTACGTCAAAAATTTTATTGATGTAGATATAACTTATTTTTGTTAGTATTTCATTATTAATATTAATATTATTTCAGAGAAACTATCGTTTGGCAAAAGAGATTACTATTTATTAAATGTTTTTAATATTTTAAAGTATTATTTACTCACTTAGAAAATAAAAAACATTGGCAAAAACATAGGCGCAGGTTTGAGTCTAGCTTACTTCTAAATTTTCATACGGCGGTAACCTACAAATATATACCTTAAACACACGTGTGTTCAATATTCTTTTCTTCTTTCGAAATAAAATATTTAAATTATAAAAATAAAATAAATTACTCTGAAAATCAATTCTGTACCTTTTCAAAGCTCACGCTTTCTCACCAACGAGACGATTCAGTTACAACTAATAACGTAATGTCTCTAAAGACTACTCACTAATTGAACATTAGTACTCTATTTTCGTAAATTATTTAGCTTTTATTAATTGAACTGAAATTGTTAAAATAAAAATCTCTTCAGGGAGTCCTGGTTTGGGTAAAATATATCCTTCGTATGTTCTAATAGAAGTTATTTCAGTAATTAATTTTGTAAATGTTGATGAAAAATATATACGAACTAATTACATATTCTATATAAACATTTAAATGTTTAAGATTTGAATCTGTGCCTCTTAAAGTCCTCCAAGCATTCGGGGTCAAGACAGATACGACCTTATAAATTCAAAACTTAGAACTTAAAAAAAAATAACGTAGCAGTAATAAAATATGAATAAGACTTTAAAATATCATCGACTATTATTATAATATTACTTTAACAATATTGTCAAATTCATTTTCAAGTTTCTAAAGCCATTGCATACTTCGTGATAGCACGACCGATAATGGCCCTTCTGTCCATTGATATTCATAACATTTTTCCATGAAAGGTATTAGTAATAAATTTGTATTCCTCCGTTGAGTTGTTCCTAAGGACTGATGCACATTTCAATGCTCGAAATGCATTTCCTTCCAATCCATTACCGCTTTGTCGATTAGAATTTGGTTTATCGTTTTCTTTGGAAATATTGCTTTACAATCGTAGAGTTCATTTGTTGGGTGATTTGTGAAATTGTATTTCAATGTATGGTAATATGTTGTATGTATTTATCACTGCTCTATTTGATATAGCATTGTAGTATTCAGTGTAATATGTAGTATTTATTTAAAACAAGTATTTTCTAGGTCATACTTTAAATCTTTCAAATTTTCTGAACATTTAGCGACCTTGTGAGTTAGGTTGAGAAACTGAACGCTGCGCAACAATTCAAGGCTCTGCGTTTTCAAGTTAATAACACATTTATGAACTGTTTTATTTTTTACATTTTAAATTTTAAAGGATAACACACTTATTATTCGAAATATAATGAAATAAATTAATAATGTACAAAAAAATATAATTACACATAGAAGTTTAGTTGATGCACTGCTAAATAGATTTAGAAGAAAACATGCTGATATTTCTCTGGATAATATTGATAGACCTAATAAACTCACAAAAAAAAATAATGATTTAGGAAAAAAAATAAAACAGACACAAACACTTAGAAATAGGTTATGATTAATACGCCAAAACACAAATATAGATAAGATAGAAGATAGGCAAAAGAAAAAGGAAACAATGGGTAAGATTAAGCTTGACGATTCAACACAAACAAAGCTATTCCTTGCGTTGAACGCTGGCTTAGCGGTCAGAGAGCTTAGACGGTTTCAAAGAGGCGCAGTTCAATTTCCGCTGCGTTCAAATTTTTATACATTTTCTAAACATACGTTTTTCAATAAAACATAAATGTCAATATATTTTAAATTCAACGAAAATTTCTAATACACATATATAGGTAGAAAAAGCGTTTTAAATAAATAAAAAAGAATCAAATATATTGCGTATTAGGTACTTGACGCCCATTCCCCTTGTCTGCCCTTAGGTAACGTGTAATTCTCGAATGTAAAACCAATATTACAATGTTGTTTTACATCCGTCTAATCACCCTTTCTTTATTCATTAGCAATTTAAATTTGTTTGTTTATTTTGTTTTGTAAAATATCAATTCCATATTATTTTTTTATATAATGTGTATAGAAAATGTAAATTTAAGTTTTTATATTCATACATTTTCAAGCCGTTTTCGAGACATAAGAAGATGCGTGGTGGAGCTCGACACCGCGCTTTGTGTATAATATAATTTTAGCCACAAAATGGGGCCAGTTTGAGAGTCGACCCCACAATCATATGCACAAGATACTTTATAACAAGAATTTCCAACTATATCAAAAGAGCGATACTCACAATGGCCTGCACTGTACTAGCTAGTCAATTTGTCGAGATTAGTGGCATATACCTGTCAATACAGTATACACCTGTAACGTATGAACGCCCAGGGATCATATGCGGTTAATTACGACGACACTGTGTAGTTCAATGTCTTGCTGTATGTATTGCTGTATATATAGAATAAGTATATATTCAGATTTTAGATATATTTTTTTTGTCTTTAGGACAAGGAACTAAAAAATACTTGAAAGGAAATAAAATATTTGCCCAAGTGTAGATCAAACCCACAACAAATGAGTTTGCAGTCAGTCGCTATACCACTGCGACAACACGCAATGTGTTCTTCATATTCAAGATATTTATGTAAAATATTTCATTTATACGCACGAGCCAAGCTCTACTATTATTATACTGTTTACACTCGATGTGCGATTTTCATGGAAAACATTTTTCTAATATATATTTGTATCTATATAATTGAGTGGTTAGCCTAGGCGTTGGTCACTAACTATTTGAGTAATGACTGACTATTTTCGAATCCTACATAGATATAGCTGGGTGGAGAACGGGATATCTCTGATGTCTTCTAACCTCAGATATATTCAGTCCTCCAGTTCCAAAATTCATGATTCATTGCTCCAATACAAGACACTGGGTGGTGGAACTTATTATAGTAGGGAAATAAGAATTATTTTTATATTATCAGACCGTACAGATAGAAACTGTCCAAATAAGCGATATGTTAAAATCATAGCAATTAAAAATATGCCGTCTCTTACCCAAAATTCATGGCTATAGTCCGATTGTATCATTTGTCTTTCATGAAATATTGAAGTGAAATTTTCAATACTAGGAAGTAAAACAAAGGGAATATGAGAATAGTCGCAGCATTCACGGTCGGATAGAGGACCCGTATCACATCACACGAGATGAGGGTCGGATGGCGAATTAAAATGGTTTTTAGAAAAACGTAAATTGGGTAGTTTTATAGCGAATACAAGTTGGAAATGGAGATCCTTGTATAATAGAAGAAAAGTTTGGCTGAACTTGAAGACTGAAACACAACACTTAAGCACAAGCTATTCATATACGAAGTCTGCAGCCTATACACAGTATTTTGGATAGAAAGCTGACATTTTGTATGGGGGAAGCACCTAACTGAGGATTTCTCCAAATCCCTAGAGGATCCCAAAAAACAGAATTTTTCCTTCTGTAGTCGATGTGAAGGAAGTTGTGGGCGACAACTAATAATTTATAATAAGATACTGATAAACGGGGAGTCTGTGAGGTCTTCTTAAACGGCTATATTAGATCTACGCTTCCGCATGGTAGGGCTCCGTTCTCCGCTTTCCGCTCGAAATCGAGTCTATACGTGTTGAGAGGGGAAACTTAACGCCGCGCTTTGTCATAGGTACTGGAGCATAGAAATTAAATTAGTTTAAATATAATCGTTTCTCCGAGTGAGAATCGAACCAATAACCAATCTTACTTTCGGACGCTGTACCACTGCACCACGATGGTCTATATTAGTCTTTGTATAAATGATAAAGCTATTGTTATTCTGTTCAATGTTTTTCTATTTATCATGATCATTTGAAGCTACGCTTTGTATAGTATTCTAGCGCTAAGCGCTCCGTGTTATAGTTATCGAAACAGATTTTACAATTTCTGTTAGTACTACTTACATTTATATACAGTTATACAATTAATTTCCGATAAATGATTAACAAAAAAAATATATATAGTTCTTAATTTATTTTTACATCTCCGCTCTGAAAAGATAAGGCACAGTGTTGAGTTGCGCCTGCCGAGCCGAAGAATGGGATGTCTTGACTCTATATTCGGTCTGGCTACTCTGTTATGCGGGGACAGACTGGGAAAAAAATAAATCTATTTTTAAATATTAATAAAAATTATAATAACTTAAATATGAACCTGCTACTACCATTAACTGTAACAGATATCTATTTAAATATAAAAGTGGTATAAAAATACGCTAAGCTAGCTTGCAGTCGGACTCAGGTCACCTACAAACTAGGCTGAAAGGTATATGTGAAAAGGCGCTTTTGAAATTACTTATAAAAGAAAGAGGTTATCATTTGCGTGCGTGTTTTTTATTTGTTCTTTTCTGTAGATGTTATGCTAGAGTTAATGTGTATTTAACCTGACATTACTTAGTCTTCTCATACGCTAAGTTGACTACCGAAAGGAAATACTTATTATTATAACTGTAAAATTTAAAAAATAGTAACACAGGCGTTGTTTTTAGTGTACATGGGAAAGCTTTAGGGCTTATGTAGACCTAATGAGATCTAATAGGCCATCGTGGCGCAGTAAGCTGATTGTAATCCCGATTGGTTGCAGGTTCGATTCCTACTCGGTACGATTATCATAATTTAATTATTTTCATTTCTCCGCACTGGGGAACACGACGTAGCGTCGATGTGAAAATGTTGAATTTATGAAAAAAAATATATTATATCTACTACTACTAATACTACGGCAAAGCTTGTATATCTTTTGAATAATATAGTCCAGTTTCTATAGAAATATATATAGATATATAGATAATGTTTCTTATAAGATCTAATCATCATGTAATAGTCTTAATCACTTACAAAATATATGTGTAAAAGGTAGAAATGCATTTATAACACAACAAAAAAAAAGTTCAATAAAAATAGCAACCCTTTTAAATTTTAAACGTCTGTATGTATGTACCTTACTAAATATAGATACGAATAAAGGGTGGTACAGATGTACTGCAAATTCCCTTGTATGCGTGTTAAATTCCTGCGGTAAAGCTTTTATCGGGATTCCTCAAACCCACTAAATACTATGTACTTTTGTAAAAGTAATACAAAGGAACAAATTATAAAAAATAAATATTTTAAATTAGCTTCTATGATTCACAGAATTTAAAAGTTAATTTTTTTGATATTTTCCTAATTTACCTGCTTTTATTACAATCTAGGCCGTAGTGGCGCAGTGTGACAGCGTCTGACTTTAAACGGTATTATTCGTGGATTCGATTCCAACTCGGACGACCGATTATATTATATATATAAAATATTTTCATTATATTATATTTTCATTTTCCGCTATTATATCTAAGAAAAAGTGCGGAGTTGAGTTGCAGCTCTAAACTTGCAACGTCTCGATTTCGGGTTGAAAATGGAGGACGTAGAGTCTTGAAGATGACGCTAGGTCTAAATAAACTGCCATGCAAAAAAGCGTAAAGCTAAAAAAAAGGAAAAAAACTATAATCTAGATAAAAAATTGTGATATCTAATTTCGTTTTATATTAATGGTCAAACTTCAAAACAACTGTTCACTAATGTTAAATTCAAGTCTTTTTACGCATATCAGCGTAGTCAGAGAGAGTCTAGTGTCAACACACTACTTGAGACATTGCGTGTTGAGTGGCGGAGCTCAACGGCGCAGTTTGTATTGTTCACTAGAGCGGAGAATTGAAAACAACTACATATATTTAGAATACATATAAAAATTTGAAATTTCATTCCCATTCTAATTAAAAATAATTAAATTATGATCATTTCATCAATTCGGAATCGAAGCCACAACCAATTGCGTTTACAGTCCCACTGCGACACGATGAAATATGTTAATAGTAGATCAGTTACGTGTAAAATACAAGTGGCCATATATATATATATATATATTTATTCACATATTGTTGGGGCAACAAAAACTCTATGATAGCTTCAATATGCACTATTACATATACTGTACAAATAAACCCAGTATTTACAATTAATCCAAGCCAAGGAGGTGGGAGTACGTAAATCTTATGCAGATGTTAAATATTGCTTTGCATTGCAGATAAGGAATTGTTTTGCTTCATTTTGTTTTGTTAAATTTCTTTATAAGAGAAAATATTTAAGTAAATTAATAGCAATAACAAGTATAAAAGAACTTAGATGAAAATTGTTTTTTTTTATAATATAATATGTAAAAGAAAATCTCCCACCAAAAGCAAAAATGTGAAAATTATAGCCAAGTTCAATATCAATTATGTGTGTGGTTTTCGACTTCGCCTTCAATATAATAGAGTTATAAATGGGTGCCAAGTTCAGTAAATAATACTGTATTTAATTATTGTGATATGCAACACATCACATATATGTAAAAGTATTGCTCATTAATTTACTGTCTGTACTTTTTTATGCGTTTTCTGTTCATGATTAAATTGTCGAAGTTAGTTCGGTTTAATAATTACAGGTCATAGTATTTTTACTACAACATTTTGAAATTTCAATTTCAATTTCAAAAAATCTGATTCAATTATTGTTTAGTAACCATCATAAAGATAGTGTCCGCAAAGTAAAAAAAACATTTTCTCGTTTTCTGTTTATGTGCTAGCTTCGCACCAGCACCAGCCCAATTTCATTTTGTTATATATACCTTAGTCATTTAGTGTATAAAATACCGAAATTTAGGATATTTAGAATTGTAGTTAATCTCAAGAAAATGATTATTCTATGAGCAATCAATAGTGGTTCGAAATAGTTCAAGTAATTCCACCCCACTAGGAAGCTCACCAGTTCTTCCTTGAACTTGGCGTGGAACCACGTTTCTAAATTTTTCCAAAAACCAAATGTCTCTATGATTAGCTTAAATTAATTTATGGCGATTTAAAGCGGAATAATTTGTCAATAAATTTTGTTTGCCTTCTTGATTAAACGCTATGCGCTGAATACAGTAATTTATGGTTTATTTATCTAGAAATCAGATAGTAATTTGGTACGTAGGTATGTGGAATTTACCCAAGACAAGTTGTCCGCAACATAATTTACGTGGACTTTATAACCTTTATCATTTTACCCTGTCTTGACTAGTAAACCACAAAATATATATTCTTTCTCTTTCCCGTAACATTTCTAGGAAATTCTCCTTTAGTGCTCGAATACATTTCCCAAGGAACAATGTCAAAATGTCAGCTTTCTACGAGCAGTCGTTTCTCTATGAAAAACTTTTATATATATATATACTTATTTTGAAACCCCCAACAGTGGTTTGCCATAATTGAACCACGATTTAATATTTTAATATCTATCATCTTAATATAATATAATTTATTATTTCAATCCTCCCTAAATTATTCTTTTAGATACTTTATCATACCCACCTGTGAGAATAAATACCGAAATCTCGTAAGCGTTTTAATAAAGTAATTTCGAGATAAGGTGTCATCGCAAATAGCAATCGAGCTAAATGGCGGTATCTGTTTGATGAGGACTACCATGGTTTGTCATTATTGAGGATTTGGTAAGTTTTTTTACAGCTGCACGCTTTTTCCCGTATAGCAGATTAGTCAGAAAGAAACTAGAGTCAAGACACTCCGTTCACCACTTCCTATCCGAAATCAAGGCATTGCGTGTTGAAGTGAAATTTGAATGAAGTTCAAATTTCGCCCGAAACCCGATTTTTACCAATCACCTAACTGCTTATATATAAAATTTCCTCAGTCATGTTATGTCAAAATAATTGCAGCGTTGGGTTGCGTTTAGTTTTGGCATAAGGCAAGTAATTTCTCTATAAAAGCTGAAAGTTACTTATGACTAGTGATCAGGTGTTCTCTTTTGAAATAGAATCAACATTTCATATGAATAATATGGTCCAATCTAATATTTATTGAAAGAAATAATAAAACTATATAACCTTTTTTCGATATTTAATGTGTTCTTACATAGCACATAGATTAATTCTGCGTTCATACTAAATTCATATTATCTACTTCTTATTTATTTTATATTTTCCTCTTCACGCTTTTTGAAGCAATTCAGGGAAAACATATTATTAGAAAACGTATAAAAATTTGAAGACAGAGGAATTCGAACCCGCGCTTTAAATTATTATACCTTTTCTAAAAATATATTTTTCAATTACCTAAGTGGTACCTAATTTAAACTCAAAGTCAAAGAGAGCTTAGTGTTAAGACGCTCCGTTGTCCACTTTCCGTTCGAATTTGCCCGAAGCCAACCCCACGCCTTGCCTCCTACATAAGAGCGGCAAAATAAAAAAAAATTAAAGAATGATCATTTCACCGATCAGGAATCGAACTCACAACCAATCGTGATTACAGGGATATACTGTCCCACTGCTCCACGATTGATACTATCTACTTATAACGATTATTTTTGGTACGTACAATATGAACAGGAATAAAAGCTTGCATTTAAAATATTGGACATGTTTTTAATTTAATTTACTAAACATTCAAAACTTGCTTAATATATTACTAGTACTATTACTTCGTACTTCGGAACAATTTTAAGCGAAGCTTTTCTAAGCTTTACTTAAAATTGTGGAGAATCTTGACACTAGGTTTTCTCTGACTACCTTGCTATACGATATAGAGCGTAAAATTAAATTCATTGTTACATGTTAATAAATAATTATAACAGTCCCAATAATCTTAAATTCTTGGCCACCCTGTATTTGAGAGATGTTCGGCAAAGATTTCTCAATTTGCCAAAACGTGGATTTAAATTTCAAATGTTCTCTTTAAGCTTTAAGCACGTAGCAATGTGAAGGGCGACATGGAGACTATTTATAAGGTATACTACGTCCTTAGGTATACATATTATGGGTATGGGAATTCGCAAGCTTTTGAAATTTGTTATTGTATTTGTTCCTTTTTTCTAATATTGCCACCTTTATTATATTAAACTAGTGATCTGCGCGCGGCCTTGCCTTTTCGTAAAGCTATGATATTCCTAGAAATACTGAAAAAAAATTTTGAAAAAAAAATATTCCATGTTCATCCCAAGACCCTCAAGTCTCTATATAAAATTTCATTAGTTAGCTCAGCTTACCAGATTGGTATGGATTAATAATACTTTTATTATATTTAGTTTTAATGCAAGTGCAAAGGAACATAAAAAAAATCAAAATAAATATTTATTTTTTTTTAACATTTTTAAAAAGTCATTGACATGCTTTAGATATCAAAAACATTTCTAGAAAATATATAAACGCACCTAAAAGTTTCCCAAAAAGTGCGGATTCAGGTCCCGCTACGTTAAATTTATTATACATTTTTTCAAAATGTCTTTTTTAGAATCTCGCATATAAAAATCAAAGATAAAATCAAAAAGAAGCTGGTGTCAAAACAGTCTTTTGTCCATTTTCAACACAATTACGAGTTTTATAGCTTTTTACTTCATGCGAGTAGAAATTACTAAATGCCATCTTTAAGATTTAAGATTTAAATTGCAGATTGTCAGTTCTTATCAAAGTCAAAGTGAAATATTTTTATTCAAAATAAGAAGTTACATGATTTATTTTTTGAGCGTCAAACAATTTACCACCGGTTCATTTAAGTTAATGCCTCAGACTTGAGAAGAACCGGCGCAAGAAACTCAACGGAACTTCCATTTTTTTCCTTAATTTTTCTTGTTCTTCATCAGTAACCTTTACCTAGTGTCAAGTAACTCCGTTATGCACTTTGCGCCATAAAAGATATTGTGTTTTCATTGGCGGAACTCAACACCACACATTATTTTACTAGGGTGGGGAAATAATTTATATATTTTCTCCACTACAAATAGAACCCACAATCAACGCGTTTAAAATTAAACACAGTACCACTACGCCACGACGGTCTCATATACATTACAGAAATACAAGACAACAATTTTGTATTCAAATGATAATTGAATTCGAAGATATATTTAGTCGTAATAGACATTTCGAGGATACCTTCATTTAAAACGGTGTTTAACTAAATCCTTTATGATATTTGGATTTTGAAATTTATTTAAAAAAAAATGTCTAGTAATTTAAATTTTAAAACATCGCAGCGTATTTAAATATAGTATGACTGACTGTATGTGTTTTCGGTTGAGAGGTTGTTTGTTTGTACAAACGAATGTTGCCATTTATCCCCAAACCCACTGGTTGATTTTCATGCGATTTTCAGTGATAGGTTCAGGTTTGATTATTGCATGTATATATGTGTTCTATATATGTGTTACCGTAACAACGTTACAGGGGGCGCTGCAGTAAACATTTGTTTGTGCAAATCCAAAACTATTAGTCAGATTTGGATGTAGTTTTCAGCGATAGGTACGGGATTCATTTCAATTATATTCTAACCGACGTTGGTTTTTACAAAATTTTTCATTTCACTTTTAATTGTATGCAAAAATGTTTAATTTTAATATTTATTAGTCAATGTATTATTTATAGTATTTATTCAAATAGTAACTAAATTATTTATCGTGTACTATGTTTTGATTGTTTATTTACTTAAACCGCCTACCTGTTTATATATATAAAAATTTGATTGCAGTGGGATTCAAACCCACGCTTCTAGGAAACCGTCGAAACGCTCAACGTTTGTTAGTAGGTATAATTTTTGGGATGGCAGTAATTTGTAAAAATCTCTCTACGGAGGCTTAGCGCGCTTGGGAGATTTCCAAGAGGTCCGGGTTCGAGTCATATAATGAAGAAATTTGAAACGATTTCTTAAAAATGTTTTTAAATAAAGTATTAATAATATTTATATAATTTCTTTAGTCTTATCGAGTAAATGTTTTTGTTCTAAATTCTGCTTCTTAAGTAAACGTATTACGATAAATTGTACGTGAAAATAGAAAATTATTCATTTTTACACAATTATATGAATACCTGAAGGATAAACCTTTTTACATAAAATATGTGGACGGTGGCGTATCCACTCACCATTGGCTGTTCAGAAGATGTGTTTTGTGATTGGATAAATGAAATGAATTTAAATATAATCATTTCCCCGAGTAAGACTCGAACTCACAACCATCACGCTTACAGACACTGTTCCACTTAGCTATCGTCGCTTAACCTTTATAGATAATATTCTATAATAAATTAACAAAGGTAAAAAAGAAGGTCTAGACAGACAGACACAGCGCTTTATTATTTCACGAGACCTTGAAATGGGGGTGGGCAGATTATAATTAACATTGTTTTTTTAATGAAAATGCTTGTTGAATAATAAATTATCTTAGTTTCTTTGATGTAAATTTTATTATTCTCTAGCCTTGTAATTTTTCCAGGTGATAGATTATTAGCAGTGGCCGGCGTTTGCCTGGAAGCGCGACGGTTTTGTATTTAACTCACACAATAGAAATGGTTTAATATAATTTAAATATATTAATAAAATAATATTTTGATAAAATTTTTTAATATTTTACTTTATTAAGTAGTTTAATTTTTGGTAAGATAAAGCGCGACCCTGAGTAACAGAAAACAGGGGCTTGAATGTCTTCAATTGAGTGTTTGTTATCTCTATAAGATCTATCTCTCTAAGATAGATTGTATAGGTAATAAGGGAATCTCAAATCAATATTGTATATTATATTATATTGAGTTTCTATAAGTTCCTTCAATACTCTAAGTGGTTAATATATTAATAATTATTTTTTCTTTACTCTATTATGGTCGCGATCGTGTTAATGTATTTAGATTATAATTTAAATCAGAAAATGTCTTAATTATATAAGACTTGAATAAAAAACTGAAACAAAAAAAAAAAACTAATATTTTCACAATGATCTGTCATATAACCCGTAATACTCGTAGAGCGCACTTAGAGAATTTGCCAGAAGCATATCATTGCACATTTTTACTTCATTTACAAGTAAAACTTATATATTTTTTAACATTTTTTTAAAGTATTATTCACACACTAAGGAAATTGAAAAATAAATATTTAGAAAACGTATAAAAATCCCGGTGTATTTTATAACAGAGCGCGGCATTGAGTTGCGTCACTTAAAACGTTATAATTCGATTTCGTGCGGAAAGTGTAAAATGTACTGTCATTATTGATTATATTCTCAGCTTTGGTATTTGGGGAAAGGCGTGTATCTATTCTGGTATGAAATATAATTTTGTATGAGCAGTACATTTATAGTTCTACATATATAGTATCTACAAATTTAGTTGTAAATGTACTCCAAGAACAACGCTAGCCTTAGCGCACACAAGATTCGTTGGAAAATAAAATTTCTTTTGCACACGGCGAGAGATTCCAATACGTCTTGCTTCGCGACGGTTCCGCTTCGCACACTCTAGTGTGAGATAAGGCCGCTTCAGACTATCTACGTTTAGTTTAACTTAAGAAAGGTTTAAGGAAAGCTTTTTATTTCTATATTTTTACATATAGCCGCATAGCAGGGTATTAAGAGAAAATTTAGCGTCGAAACACTCTATCGCTCCCCTGAGTGGGAATCTAACCCAAAACCAATCAAGTTTAATCACGTTCAAACCCAAAACCAGTCAGCCTGTTTTACTGCGCCATGATGACCTCATATTACTAACTTGCAAGTGTGTGAATCGAGAATCGTTTAGAATTAAATAGTTTGGTACAAAATTATTTTACACTAATTTGAAGATTAAGCAGGCTTTGTCCGCGAGCTTCTGAAGACAGAAAATAATGTTAGTTTTTGGAAATTGTATTAAGGTTTATGTCTACGGATTGACAACCTTACCTTCATTTAAAAAAAAAACAAAAGTTATTCATTTGACTTATTCATTTGGTTAAGTTGAATAAGAAAAACTCTGTTTAATAATACGGGAGATTATTAGATTTTCAGATTATTAGATAACAACTAACAACAAAAATAAGTTGTTATAAACGTATAAGTATTTCGACTTTATTTAAACTTTATTTAAATCGGAATAATTATATTTAACAAAAAAACACTCAATGAGATGCAAATATTGCAATTAGCGTAATTAATGCGTGTAATCAGGTCTCGTCCAAATCTATACTAATAAATAATTGGAATTTCTGTTTGCAATACTGCTACATACTCGTATGTAAATTTTTTTTTGTCTGCTTGCCTGTTTGTTCCGCCCAATCTCCGATAATCAAAGTCATTTATCACAAGTATTTAATTTTGAACGGAGTTGCCTTATATATTATTTTATATCAATGAATATCTTCAGAGATATCATTAAAATAGCTTTAAAATAGCTCCGCAACAAAATTATGATCAAGAATGTGCAAGGTGAGCGGGGGGTCATGAGTGCGGGCCGGTAGTAATTTTTTGCGAAGCTTACTGAACCCACCACCATGGTATTAGTCTATCAAAATAGAAACTATTAAAGTGGTATTTAAAGTATGGCTTAGATAATTGTAGTAATTAGGTCTAGACTATATAGTTCGGTAGTAGAATTCTGAAATTAAAAGCACTTGCACTTGGCAAGCGAGCAATATTTAAATAATTATATAAAATATATAATTCGATAAAATTTGAGTAATGTTTGTGAGTTAAGCGAGAACGCGGGCCGATGAAAACACAAAATAACTATATATTTTAAGCCGTTGTATAGTCAACGCGAGTGAAGCCGCGAGCGGGTCGCTAGTGAGTGTCAAATATAAATTTTAAACTAAATATCAAATATATTATGAAAATATATATAAACTATATATAAGAAAGTGTATATAAATGGTTTTATAATTACTGTAATATGAGATAAGTATAAATTATAAATTAAACGCTACTAATAGGTGTTAGAAATGGAAAAAATCATAAGTTTAAAAAGGCATGCAATACGCCAAGCGTAGCAACACTTCCGCTAAGTTGAAGTGGTATAAACGGTTTTCAGATTCACAGCGTGCTAAATTAATATTTATTTTAATATGTTTTAATTATATACGTCTTAATAGCGCAGTGGTATAGCGTTTGATCGTAAGACAGAGGGTGTGGGTTCGGCGTTAAGTTGCACCAGTCTACATGGAATGCGGTGCATAGCCTGAGTGATACGATATAGAATTTAAATAAAAACATAGAATGGAGTGTATTTTTTATTTATTATTAGTTTTCTATAAATGTTATATGATGATGTGTTAATTGTACCGAAAAAAATACCATTACGGATTTCTCGCATCGTGCAAGATTAAGGCATCAAGATTAGTGTTGGAGAAAGTACCTAATGAGGTAGGGGCAACTAACTACCTACCGCTGGTGTTTAAGATAAAAGAGTAGTCTGTATTATAGGTACTTATATTGAACGATGATTACAGAGAGTTAATAAGCAGCTGATTTTCACTTCTAAACCCTTTTGGAAGCATTCGCCCAGCCGATTTGATCAACACAATTTGTCTTTCGAAAATTTTGTTTTAATGTTAAATTATTTATATATGGGTATGAATGAATATATTTGAATAATTTAAAATTTTTAAAGTGTAAAAAATATAACGTATATATTTATAGGTTTTCAAAAAAATATTTTTTTATTACCACTTACCAAAGTGTGAATGAATAACACTTTAAAAATGTTAAAATATTTATTAAATAGCTTTTTCTCTTTTGCCAAAAGATTGTTCTTAGAATAATCCTTGTGTAGCAGAAATTTGGATAAGTCTCTCTACAGAGATGCTAACAATGAAAATAAGTTGCAATAAGCTAATAAGAATGTCGATGTACCCGGATGTAGAACGTAGCGCTAAGCGGCTATAGCGCTTGGACGGTTTCCAAAAGGCGCCGGTTCAAATCCTGTTGCGTTCAAATTTGTATACGTCTTCTAAAAATTATTTTTACCCACTTTTAAAACGTTTGTACCAATTGTCCAACTGCTATCCGTATGGCAACGCCACGTACAACTATATTTAGTGAGAATTTATATTTCAAAAGAATATTTTAAATTGCTCGAATTGAGTCTGCAAGAGCCGTCTAGTGTTTGGCGCTAATGATGTGTTAGTTTGTATTTTAAATATGCCATATGAAAATGTAATCTACTGGGTTTTGGACATATTTCAGTTTTAAATTTAATTCACAAAATATATGTATATATTTAATAAACTTATGTAATATCAAATGTTTTAACATTTTTAAAGTAAAAAAAACACATAAAATTGAAAAACATTTGATTCGTTCAGATTCGAACCTGCGCCTTTTGGAGACTATGCGTTACAAATGTTAAAATATTTAATAAATATCATTCTCTCTTGCCAAACGATTGTTCGTAGCAGACTTTTGTAAAAATCAATACTGAGATGCTAGCAACAAAAATAAGTTATATTAAGCGTATTGGAATATTTAATCTAAATGGCTATCGTGGCGGAGTGGGACAGCACCTGACCGTAAGCGCTATGATAGTGGATACGATTACTCCAGGCAATGATTTCATTCAAACTATGTTTGTTTCCCAGCTTTGGTGCAACATGCAAGGTCTCGAAACGGATTGTCTTGACTTTCTTGCTTTCACCATGTCCGTAGAATAGAAAGAAGGATGGTTTTTTGGAATTTTCTCAACTGCCGGTGTAAAAAAAGCTTCAAGGCAGGTAAACACTGTACTATACCAAAATGCATTTGTAATATATATATATATGTATGTGAAAAGCAAAAATAAAATCTAAACGTATGGTAATTTAGACGTAGCGCGACCAGAGCGTGTGTACGTGATACGTGAGAACCTAGTGTCAAGACACTCCGTTCTACACTTTCTACCCGACATCAAGACATTGCGTGTTGACTGACGGAACTGGACGCCGCATTTTCACTTTTTGTTTTATATATTTGTTACCACATCGGGGAAATGAAAATAATATAGATTTTAATATCCCTAGAGTGTGAATTGAACCCTATGGCCGTCCATTGCCTTCACAGCCAGTTTAAAGTGGTTGGGCCACGTTAGACTCAAGAAATACTTATTATTTGCTCGTAAAGTAAATACAACGTAAATTTTAAACTGTTTTGTTATACAAAATAAATAAATTTAAACTGTTTAAGTTTAAATTTATGACAAAGTTAAAAACACACAAGTTGGCACGCCACGCTTTGTTGTTCGCACGCGAATTTTTTAATAATGCACAAATTGCCACTTTAATATGCTTTTTGGGAGTAATATTTAATATTCTCGCAATTAACAACCTAGATACTGAAAATCAGGTAATATATTAGGTACTATCATTTTGTATTTACAACTTTATTTTGCTTCTGCTTTGGATTTGTATAATTTCACTTTAGAGAAATGAAATATGTTTTGTTTCGTCGTAGCATTGTGGGACAGTATACGATGGTAGGTTATATTAGGTTCAATTCCTACTCAGCAATATTATTATATTTAAATTAGTGAACACGGGTGGGCATACAAAGCACTGTGTTGGGCCCACTGTCCGTAGGGCATGTATAAGTGTGGGAAGCCAACAATTTGTGAATGTGAATTTAAGTGTTGTTATTATGAAATATTGTTTTTTTGAAGCTTAAATGGTAAAATACAATATAATTTATAAAAAGAACACCTTAGTACTTTCATTACTACTCGTGTTGTCACCTGGTCTATTTATGAAGAACGACTCGTAGCTGGCAACTTCGTTTGTGTGGATTATCAAATGTAAAATTTATTTCTTTCCCGTTTCCACAGGAGTTTCGGAAAATCTTCTTTTAGTGCTTGCCTTTATTCTTTAACAAGCCTACATGATGATGAAATTACCAATTTTAGCTTTTTAAACGCAGCAATTTCGTCTATGCATTGCCTGTCAATCAGTTCCGTACGAGTTTTATTTTATTTTAATAATTTATTACACCAATAATAATTATTGATAAGCACAAGAAAAAAGGGAGTGCAATTTTGGTGTAAAGGCCTTCTCACCACAGATGATATCTTTCAGACAACCCCTACCATAGAAGTGAAAAAAAGAATTAACAGTACGCCAGGATATGTGCTGGTGTACAAATAATTTATATATTTTGTTACATCATATACATACTTCAAAATACATTAAATACATTCTATATATTATATACCAAATTAAATTTATAAAGAGTTATTTATATATTGATGAATAGTTTTTATAAAGAAAAATATATCTTAAAAAAGGTTATATTTGTCAGCTTTATTTTCAGTATGTCAGAGACACTAGGTCCGTGTTAAGATATTTCGTACACCAATTTCCTCACAATTGCGTGTAAAGTGGCGAAATTTAAAATAGCGTTTGCGAAGATATAAAAATAATGAAATAATGATCAATCCTCCGTGTGGGAATCGAACCCAGAACCAATAGAAAGAACTAAATAACATAAAGGACATTGATAAAAACACTTGCGTCAATTCTTTTGGAAACCTGAATATTATGTATACTTTTCTAAATTAACATTTAAAAGGTAACCAATTAAAAAGTATAATAAAAAATGTATGGCATCATTAGAAGAAGAAAAAAATCGACCACTTACGTAACGGCTAACCGCACGCTTAAAATAAGATCAACACTTAATTTAGGGTCATGAGTACGGATAGCAAAAAATATATTATTTTAAATTTAAATATTTTTTTATATAACATATCGTCGTCGGCTTAGAGTGTGCTTAGAGCCTGCTTAATGTATTTTTTTCACAATTTCAAAGTGTAACAAAATACAATTAATAAACACAGGAAAAAAAAATCTTTTAAAAAAATGTTTCCCGCATAGCAGGATAGTTAAAGAGACCCAATGTCAAGACACTTCGTTCTCCACACTCCACCCAAAATCGAGACATTGCATGTTCAATGGCGGAGCTCAACGCTACGCTTTGTCTTGAGTTCCAGAGTGGAGATATATAAAAGTGTTTTAATTATAATTATTCCTCCGAGTGGGAATCGAACCCACAACCAATAGTGTTTATAATCAGACACTGTCCCTCTGCGCTACTATGGCATCTTCTCTCAAAAAAATGGTCATGACCTAAAAAAGCATCTAATTCTGAAATAAAATATATAAAGTGTATTGTTCCTTCTCATAAAATGTATTTAATATTGAGCTGTTAAAAAGTTTTGACTCTAAACCGATTTATTGTTTAAAAACTGCGTTTTTAAATATCTAAAATTATAAATATAGACTTTCCTTATTTCTTCGATAGGTAGAATAATAATTGTATACTATTATAATTTTAATGATGGGTATGAACATATAAATTATTAATTGTTACACGTTTTGTACTTAAAACACATATCTTTTTTGGCTAAAGCAAAAACGACATTGAATTTCGTCACTAAAAATGGAAGAAGAATTAACTAAGTTCTGTACACCCGGATATACATCCAAAAACGATGCAAAAATATGGAAAATTAAAAACAAATTTAATTTAAAAATACAACATTTGGTTCGTACTTTTGCCTACAGTACGTATGAATGTAAAAAAAAAATAAAAAATAAGGAATCATTTACATGCCAACTGTATACAGGTAGAAATACGTTTTAATATGCTAATGGAGGAGAATAAATTCCGCATAGGCGTTTTATCGCGAATGAGTAGAAGATTCAATTCTCATTTGAATATTGAGAATGTTTCAGCCTTTTTTACAGGAAAGACTGGAACCCTAATAAGTTAGGCAATTTTAAAGGTTCCATTTTCTTTACTTTCCAAATCGTATTTTCTTTTCTTGTTTTTTTTCATTTTACATCTCTGATACTATTCTAGAAGTGCATAATATGGAGTTCCATAGTGATCATTTTATTTAGAAGCACTACGTGTTTAGTACGTTACTAAGAATTATATGCAATTTATTCAAAGATTCTTTAATTCAGATTAAAGAAATATTTGTAACTATTATTATGAAAAATATAATTACTTTTTTAATAATTAAATAATTTACGTTTCAGATTTGAACCTACAACGATCGCATTTACTCATTTAATTATTTATTCATTACGGAAAACATCAGCATTATATAATTAAAATACATAAAAAACTTTTACAAAAACAAGACCAATAACAGTTTTCCTCTTACATACTGATTTTAGGTAAATGAATATTGTAACAATTGTATAGTAGCAATAATGCAAAAAAATAAAGTTAAAACACATGAAAAGAAGGAACATTAGTGTTAGAGTGAGACAAAACAGTTTCTATCACCCAAAAAAGATTTTCTAGAAATAAATTGTAGTAAATTTAGGTGAGTTAGTTAATCTCAGCACTGTTCTCTTCACAGTCGGTTGGAACATGTATTGTTCTAGTAGCACAGTGGGAACTTTGACGTCGCCTAACAGGTTATCGTTCACAAAGTTAGCGCTGTACGCTGTGTACATACGTATGTAAGTTTCAAAGGGAAATGTTGCGTTTTTTTTGTAGCGTTGTTGTTTGAAAAGGACGCAAGCTTATATGATGTTAAAAAAATGTTAACAAAATATATATTTAATAAATAGCATTCTCTCTCGCCAGACGATTGTTCGTAGAATAATCTTTGGGTAGCAGAAATTTGTATTTTTTTTTTTTTTTTTTTTTTTTTTTTTTTTTTTTTTTTTTTTTTTTTTTTTTTTTTTTTTTTTTTTTTTTTTTTTTTTTTTTTTTTTTTTTTTTTTTTTATATGTTATTCTTTTTTATTACTACATCTAATACAATGTAATAAGCTAACAAATTAATAAAATAAAATTATTTAATAAAATGAACACTATATATATAACTAAGTTGTATATAGAAAAGATAAATATACCAATTCTTCTCAAATACATTTAGCGTTTCTTCGACTCACGCTGTCATAATTTCCGGTACACGGAAAAGTGAATTCCCTAACATTTTTAAGCCAATTCTACACGTTTCTATTTTAAAACTACGGGTTGAATAGACAACTCGAATGACATATCATATCGCGTTGGTAAGTGCCTGGGTACAAGCAATGGTCGTAGGTTGAAATCTTATTTAGATGAAAAAAAATATTTATGTATACAGAAGTTTTGATAAGATTAAGCATGGCGTTAAGTTCGCTCTCGAATTCGAGCGGAAAGTGAAGTACCGGAGTGTATTGACACTGGCTTCTCTCTGCCTACATAACAGGCTATGAGAGAGAATGCATAAAGCTGTTTTTTTATAATGTTGAATTTCTACGAAGAAATTAAGACAAAGCACGTTGGTTTCCGTCTATAACACATAATGTTAAAGACGCTGCGTTCAAATTTTTATACGTTTTCTGAAAATGTATTTTTCAATTTTCTAAGTGTGCGAATAACACTTTGAAATAATGTTAAAAAAAAACAACGTTTATTAATTACTTTTTTCTTCTATTTCTAATACACAAACGAGAAAAACATATATATTGACATGCGTTGATAAACCGTTTGCACTCTGTTATTTATCGACTGTTGGCCCTAGTGGCGTCACGTTTGGGCTCCCCCAAAGCGGCGGAAGGCCGAGCTAACACTAATAAATATAATTAGAACCATAGTGTAGTGAGTGACTTTGCTTCGCTCAGGCCGAGCTAGGCATACTGGCCAAAGCCCTTGATGCACTGTACGAACTTAACGGCGTCGGGCCGTTGGATATGAACCACTTGCTGCAGTTGGTCCGCATAAATTCATTAATTAATTAACTTAGTCAAGTTAGTTCTTATTTTACTATCAAGTCACTTTCCTTATTTATTGTGAGTAACATTAATTTCATAAATAACTACATACAAATGTATGTAAGTGACGAAAAAATTAAAATTCTCATAAGACAAAGTTCCCTCGTCAAACCGTCGTCGTTACTAAATATTAATATAAGCAATAATCTAATTTCAACTAAATGTACCGAAATAACTGTAGTATATAAATTTCATAGTTTGTTTTCTTAAAATGTATTTTCGAATGCTAACAATATACACAATTAATCCATTTAAAAATAGTTTTAATTCAAAATTGTTTTCTTTTGTCACTATATACTATATATATTTTATTTTATTGATCCTTTATTGCATACAATTTAATAATATATATGTACAAAAGCCATCCTTTTCATGTGGGAAGTCATTAGATGTGCAAAAGTATATACTAGAGCTTAGTAAGTAATAAAAACAAATATATATAAACACATACAAAAAAATTTACTATTTAAAAAATACATTTAAATATTAATATTTAATAAGTACTAATATCCAAATGAAATATTTCTAAATAAATATAGAAATAACTATATACCAAGGTAAGATAAATATTATTAAACTAATTTTGAAATTACAAGTTATTGAAAAATAATTCTTTAAAAAATATTTCTAGAAAGTGTATAATTTTTTTGAACGGTGCGTGATTCGAACCTGTCTCTCTTGGAAACCGTCCCGAATCTTACTGGGAAAATGATACCTCAAAATTTTTATACATTTTCTAAAACTGTTTCTCAATGTTCTATGTGTGTATATAACACTTTAAAATGTTAAAAAAATACTTTAAAATTCTTTGACTTGACGCTTAAAATTTATATACTGGGATTCGAACCCACGCCTCGTAAAACCCAAGCGCTCTAACCGATAAGCCATGCGTTCTGATGTTGAATTTTAAAAAGTTTAGCAAATTCCTAAATGTGTGAAATTTAAATTTAAAAAAATATTACTAATATATATATATATATATATATATATTATTTTGAGAGGCCATCGGGTCGCAGTCTGACAGCGTCATCGTCAGAAGTCCACCAATCAGTCAATCAATATAAAAAATATGCTTGAATATTTGCATTATTTGCATTTTGCGCATTAAATGATAAAAATCTATAATATTTTTTTATATGATAATACTAAAAAGCCTTTTTATAATTCAGAAATGAGATATTCAATAACGTCTTATACTACTGCACTATTACAGAAATATAATATACTGACAGCTACACATACCCAATACTCATACAATATATACAATTGCTTTAAATAAATATAAATTTTAAGTGTGTTTTGAACTATTTTTAGACTGTAAAAGATAGTAGCTGTGACCGCGACTTCGTCCTCGTGAAATTCTAAAATAAAAGTGGACTAAGTACAACTAACTCCTTACTACATTAGCTATGCCAGTGAAATTCCCATCAAAATCGGTGCAGTCGTTCCAGAGATTAGCCAGAACAAACAGACAGACAGAAAAATTGTAGAAGAATGTTATTTTTGCACATCAAACGTGTCTATCGTGAGTGAAATAAACTTTAATTTCAATTATTATTAGAAAGTGTAAAATATACTTGGTAAACTTCTATCGTGACGTGGTAAAGTACTATGTCAAATTTTGCATTTAACAAAACAAATAGCAGCATATGAACTAGCCACTAGAACCGACGGAGCAACTATAATGTAATGCAACTATAATATACATGTTTCTAGGTACATATAATAATAATGTTATATTAATATAGCTTTACTTATCTCCCAACTAATCACAGTCAGCCATTGGGCTATTGCGCCACGGTAAGCTCTAAAATTATTATTCTTGGCTAAATCCGCCAAAGGATGCCGATTCGATTCTCACGGAGGACATAAATAACTATACATGTTAGTTTCTAAAGCAAAACATCCCATATTTGAGTGTGAATCTGTTTATAAATGTATGTATTTTCAGGGTTTACCTAGTTTGGTATCACATATGCGTGCCTGAATTGTCAGAATATTTTCAACTACATTTTCTATATACGTAAGATGTTTTAAAATCTTTATATTACTTCACAGTGACGACCAAGACATGTTTTATTTAAAAAAAAATAACATTTTAAAGTATATGTACACAAAGAGGAAATAGAAATAAATTTTTAAAAAACGTATAATGTATCGCGCATTATACGTTTTCTTTAGGGCTTAGCGGTCAGAGCGTTTGGACGGTTTCCAGGAGGCACGGGTTTTGAATCCTGCTGCGTTTAATATTTTTATACGTTTTCTAAAACTGTTATATTTAATTTATATCAATTCATTTCATACGCGACAGTCCCGTTTATTCTTGGCATATGAATACAAAAAATTACACATTTTTAGAAAACGTATAGAAATTGATGTTGATGACGCACACACAAACAGACTACCAGAATAATTAATAAAAAAACATTATTTTAGGTTCTATTATATTGACAAATGCCCTAACAAACAACATTTCTTATATGTCTTCCATGTACAGACAATGATTTACATTTTTATTATATGTATAGAATGTAGTAAAAGGCAAAATTAAATATAGTATTATTTAAAATATTTCCGCGAAATTTCTGATCACCTCAATATTTTAACCACATTGCGATCCGGTACTTTAATTAACTGACCAATTTCAAAAATTTGTTATATTAAATCGTAAACAAACTTTTTACAATAATTTCATTGAACATTTGATATTATTTAATAACTAGAAAGGTGTGATTTATTTAATTGTTGACCAGAGTTTATTTAGACGCGAAGGAAATACTTTCGTTCGTATTTTATGAAATCTATGCGGAGGGAGGGGTTTGAAATTTGGCAACTATGTAGGAAAAAAAGTGCTAATTGACTATATGCAAATATTTTTTACAATAATGCATGCATAGACTCCATCGTGGCGCAGTGGTACAGCGTCTGACTTTAAACGCGATTGGTTGCGGGTTCCATACTCGCTTGAGGAAACTATTAGTATATTAACTTTCCGTTCCGCCACAAGTAGCGTGTTGAGATTCACAGTGTCTCGCCTTCGGACGGAAAGTTGAGAGCGGAGTATTTCGACACTAAGTTCTCTATGACTAACCTGCTATGCGGGTAAAAGCGTGAAGCAAAAATAAAATATTTTCCACATTTAACTGCATGTATAATTTAAATTGCATATGCAATTTAAAACATTTGTCAGTATAAAGTGTGGTTGCAGGACACATTAGCGGCGGCTATCGAGCGCGTATTGGTACATTTGGTACGTTTTTGGTGTTTAGTGACGTACCAATTTATTATTCATTAAATTTTGTTTACCTATTGCTATATAATCGTTTTTGTAAAAATTCTAAATTATAACTGTCAATTTGATGTTTTGTGGTTACAAGGTTGTTAGATTTTAATGTAACATGGCAAGAAAAAAGGCGCTACGGTGAATGAAAATGTGTAAAATTAGGAAAACCTATCGTTAGTATAAAAATCTAGTACGAAAAATTGAAGAGAAACGAAGTTTTCAAGAAAAATATTTTTTTCTTTAAATAAAATCTATATCTTTCGGCTTCCTATAAGTGTCTTTATAAATATTTATATTACCATATACCTAGGGTTATCAATTATAGTCGAAAGGCTGTAGAGGCTCTCTAAAAACACATACATTGATGCTTTACGATCTATGAATCCGTACTAATATTATAATCACGGCCAACCGCCGAACCGATTGTGTGAAATTTTATATATAGATACTTAAGGGTCTTCAGATAAGCAACACTACTTTTCCTCCCATTTCTCTTTAGTTTTTACAGGAATTACATTGTTTTACGAAAAAGCCGCAGAAAATACGAAACAGCTATAGTATACGCGACACTATGAACTACGAATATATGACCTTGCGGAACACCAACCATATGGTATCGACTCAGAACAACACTATTGTAAATATTTACAAGATGAATATTCAAACGCTTATAAACTTTTATTAACAATAGATATATGATCATACATTAAGCTTTAGTAAAGGCATACCGTCCTGGCTAGTTGCTGAAGGAAACAAAGTTACTGTGTCCGGTGACAGTGTAACTCAATACAATTGTAAAGTAATTTGCAACTGTTGCTGGCCGACAACTTTCAGATTTCAGTTACCTACATCGACCAGTTTTTGGTTAGCTCCGAGTATGTGTCAAGTGGAAGTAACATATGAGATACAAAAATGCCCACATTAGCGCTTTAGAGTGTCTTTCTTTATTTTATTTCTTTTTAGGTTATTTACTAATTATCTGATCAAGGCGTGGAACTACGCGCGTATAAGCGATATTTCTAGCACTTATTTCAAAAATTAGTAGGATTTTTTTAAATTTTGTTGGGTTAGAGGAATTCTGATAGTAGAGGTGAGTGTTGATGCACATTTTAAAGGCACTGCTCCGAGCTCTACTCTTTGCTTTTTTCTTATATAAAAATTCCATGTATATATTTTTGGATTTAGATATATATTAAAGCTTTTCTTGTATAGATATTTACTTTGGCCACACACGTGCTTAAATCATTTATCATGTGAAATAAGAGAAATATACCACCAAGCTTGTTCACCGTCTTTTTAATGTAAAAAAATTGTAAATTTTATCAAAGTTCTAGTAATATTAAACAAGATATAGTATTTTTTTTTAATATTTTTATACACTTGCGTAAGCTACTGTTGACCCGATTGTTATAAGTATCACTAATTTGGTAATGATTATTTTATAAATTATTATTATTTCTATGCTCTGGCAAGACAAAGTGCAGTGTTAAGCTCCATCACTTCGCCCAGAATATCTCGAATTTGGGTGAAAAGTGTACAACAGAGTGCTTTTGCACTAGGTTTTCTGTGACAACCCTACTTTCTAAGAAAGAGTGAATGTACTATATTATATCTATTTATGTATAATTTAAAAAAATAGTCTATTTATAAAGAAATATTGTTCAATGAGTAACAAAAAGCGCAATTACCATCACGCACTTCCCACGAAGTACAGACAGTTGCGTCCATATGTTTACACGTAATTTACTGTTGAACGATAAAAAAAAAACCATTATTTCATTGAAACATTCGTATATCTTTTATGTTAATTACTTTTTATTATTCCGCCATTTTAGATATTTTACTTGTTATGAAGGCTAATAGGAAATAATGGATATTTTTAAAATAAACATTCCCCCGAACAGACATCGAACTCCGAACTCCGAATTGTAAATAATCTTATACGATTCATACGATCTGTCTTGTATAACCTTGTAATAAACTGTACAATAAGGGAGTCAAATATCTATTCAAACAATTTCAAAAAGCTGCACTAAAGCCGCTTACGAAATACGTGCTAGAAATTATCTGACTATAGTTCTGGATAGGCCAAGATTCTTTAATTGATGATAGAAGGAGAACTTTGGTACTTTCGCGTGTACTTCTACGGCGTTCAAATTAACTCTATACGTATGCCTGGTTAGTTCTGCATCTAAGTAAGTAGTAGTACTGATTTCAAGTAATTTTTAGGAATATTAGTTTCCAAAGGGACTGGAAATTCTACCCGTACTACTTCTAGGGTAACGGAAATTGTCCAGTCTGGATGACGAGATGCCATCATCATCATCATCAGGGATTTTGTACTGTTTCTCATATGTATTTATTACGAGTGTTCAATCAGAAACCCATTCTAAAATTAAGTATGGCTTTTGTATGTTTTTTTTAAGACGAGCCTACTTTCACAAGCTCTATTATTTTTTTTGGTTGTTATATATTTATATGTTTTTTTGTAGAAATCTTTCAATTTGTACTAAAAGTATAAATATATATTTTTGTTAAATATATATTAAATACATTTTAATAATTTATATATATTTTTTCTTTTTAGCTCAATACTTTCTCGCTAATCTTAGTAATCTTACTAATGAATTGTCTATAATATCGATGGAAAGCGGAGAGCGGTGTGTATTAACGATCTGCTTGAACTTGCCAACAATTCTAAAGCAATTTCGTAACATCGATAACAGAAAAGAACACTAACAATTGACATGTGAATGTAAAACCTATTTAAAATAATGACGAGGCATTGCAGTTATAAAAATATTATTAAAGCAAATAATTTCAATGCTTACATAGTTATATACTTATAGTCTGATATATCATTATATGAAAGTGATTCGTTGCAATTTGAGAGAACGATTTATTTTTGTATTATGCAAATACAGGTGATGCCATAGTGACGCAGTGGGACAGCGTCTGTGTGCGGTTCGATTCCCAGTCTAAGAATTAATAATATTTGAATCAATTTAATTTTGGGTTTTCGTAAGATATATAGTAGCGTGGAATTCTGCCATTGATTGGACGCAATGTCTCGATTTCGGACGGAAAGATGAGATCCGAGTGTCTTGACACTCCATGCTATGTGGAAAGCCGTGAAAAGCCGAGAAAGTGTGAAGCCGAATCTAAATTGTAATGTTTTTTTTACTGCTGAATTGTCAAACGTTTCTTTGAAATAATAGTGCATTTAACTTGCGCACTAAGTAGCGGGGGATATATAAAATAACGTTGATTTTAGATTTCTTACATGCATTTGCTAAATTTTGCTAGAAAACTATAATTAGATATCAATAATTTTTTACATTTTTAAAGTGTTATTCACACACTTAGGAAATTGAAAAACACATATTTAGAAAACGTATAAAAATTGAACGCAGATGGATTTGAATGCGCGTCGCGCCGCGCGTTGAACGCATAACTTAGCGGTCAGAACGCTTGAAAGGTTTTCTAAAGGTGCGGGTTCAAATCCCGCTGCGTTCAAATTTTTTATACGTTTTCTAAATATATGTTTCTCTTATATTTGTTTATTTGCTACATTATAACCTTATATTCAGTATGGGCGCATACCTATTTTAAGCACTTTGTGCGTGTGGGAACCTAGCGACTGATACTGATGGCTGGATACAAGATGATAGCTTAGTACAGACGTCAGTCACATAATTTTAATTAATTTGCTATGTGCCTAAATATAGGTCTAATGTTTGTTAATGTTAATTTACGTTGAGTTGAGAAATAAAGATATCTTATTATTTTTATTATATTAGGGGAAAATGGGGAATTAAAGAGTGAATTATCACTTCAATCACTTATCGATGCGATATTTTAAATTTGTTAATAAATAAATAAAAAGTAACAAGCTTTTTCCGAATTATTCTCAACCAGCTTATCATTTGATATCCACATTGTAGGACAGCATTAAAAATAACACATCCGCCATCTTGGGAGGTCCGCCATATTGGGTTTTGCATAATCTAACACAGCCATGCATTATCATCCAAACTAAACATGTAAGCAAAATTTCAACTTAATCGGTTAAGGTCAAGTTCAAAATTAAGTTGCAAGATTCCACCTGAACTAATACATACATACATTAAAAATTAAAAAAAAACTAGTAAAAAAAGACTTGTTATTTATTAATAAATAACATAATACCATAAAGCTTCACGTACAAAACTAAACTGGATTTACAGACAGACAAAAACCGTATCTCACACACATTGGTTGAGAAGGGCAGGTGTGCTACTGCTTCGTAATCGACTTTATATTGAATAGTTTTGTTATAACACTTTTATGATAACAAATTTGACGTCAGTAAAATAGTTTTTGTATTGCTTTAAGAATATTTTGCTATTTATGTTGCCTACTTTTTGTGGTCTTTTTCCAGCATAGCATGGGTAAATAGAAACATTCCTTTTGAGAACATATTCTGTCAAAATATCTATTTATTATAAAAGCTTCTATTGTTTTATTACTGTTTGAAGCAATACTTGCGTTGTTAAGAAATGGATTTAAATAGAAAGTTTTACAAAATAATACATTACGATTACGATCGTCTTAAGAAAATACGACACTATAAGGAAATATAAATTTGCGATTATCATGAAAAAATAATTTAAAGATAATTGTCGTTATTATAAGTGCAGCTTACTGCGTCGTAGGGCGCCGTTATTTCACTATTTCTAATGATGTCTTTTGTCCAGATTCTCTCCATCTGTCTTCATTTCCATATTATAGTTAGATAATTAATAAATAAAGCAAATATACTTACAGCTAGCAACCCGTTCACTGCTTCGCCTGCGTAAACTACACGACTAGACTACTTAGTTTTTTCGCCTGCCTGCATTTTTACTTAAATTTATTATTAAAATGGTTGAAACTTTTTTATTTATAAAGCGATTGAAATAAAATAAACACTAAATGTTAAGGGAAGTTTACCAAAATACAATAGACAAAACTGCATTTAAATCGGTTCAGTTGTTTCTGAGATCAATATGGACAAATACAAAAAAAAACATTGTTTTGGGTTCTATTACATTGATAAAAACTCCTAATAATATATTTATATTTTTCATATATCTTCCATGTACAGACTGTGATCAGTTATATTTTTATTATATGTGTAGTATCATGAGTACAGGCGTCGAGTACTTAACGCGACATATTTAGCGAAAATTAGCGAAGTAAGCGAAGCAACTGTAATCCTTCATAATCCCAGATCAGGAGTTGTCTGTGTGTTGAGAATAATTTCCATACATTTGTAACCGGTATTGTATTTAGTCGTGTAAGCCTGTAACGCTATGGGTCAGAGACGAAATTAAATACACTGAGTTTTCTGCTATTTTCAGTTTAGGTCATCGTGGTGCAGTGGTACAGTAACTGACTGTAATAGCGATTGGGGTGTCGGTTCGATTCTCACTCAGTGAATTATCGTAATTTATTATATTTTATAATTTATCATCGTGGCCCAATGTTACAGCGCCTGACTATATACGCGATGGTTGCGGAGTCAGCTACCATTTGGGGAAAAGTTTATATTTAAAATATTTTCCTTTGTTCGCTATGATGAATAAGACAAAGCGCAGCGTTGAGTTCCGTCACTCAATATGCAATGTCCCGGATTCAGAAAGTGGATAAAGATCAGACGGAAAGTAAATAACGGAGTGTCTTGACACTAGATTCTCTCTCTCTCTCTGGCTATGCTAAGAAAAGCATGAAACTGAATAAAATACAAATTTAAAAAAGTGACACACACGTTGCTAAGGCACCTTGTATATTACTCGTCAACGGGTCTAATAGTTAAAACAATTACACTAAGAAAATTGAACTTAGTGTATATATTACTAAATTCAGTTTTAAGCTTTTCATTGAGCGGCTTAACCCTATTTACAATAAAGTTTATATGCTTCTATATCGCGTTAGATAGTTTGCTGTGGGTATCCTGCTGACTTAAGAAAGTGTCGCCTAATCTATTGGAGTTAGCCAAGCTCCGTATTATATTGTTTGAGTGTAATAGAAACGGAAAATTGAGCGAAATTTTGATTTGTAACTAGTGTTTAAGCGAAATTTCGCTTAATATTCTCTATAATTTCTTTCTCCGTGTATTTCGGAAAAAAATATAAGTTATAAAAGAACGCTGTATATTTTGGTGTAGCTAGATTAGCTTCTATAATATGATAATGATCAATCTGTATCTGTAAGTGAATATCATAGGCATATTCCTGAAAATAGGCTTTTGACCGATTCCACTTGAAAAATACAAAATTTCAACCATTTTTAACATTTTTTAAAGTGTTATTCACATACTTAGAAATATAGGTGTATTATAAACCAGCGACCGGCTCGTGGCATCGCTCGCGTGAACTAGCTGCTTAGTATTTTATACATAATAAAACAATGAACTTCCTGACAAAAGATAAAAAAAAATTAAAGTAAAAAATAAAGCCTATATTCAGCCCAAGACCATCAAGTATCTTTATATAAAATTTCGTCACAATCGGTTCAGTGGTTTGGCCGTGATGATGTCACAGACAGACAGTTACTTTCTCATTTGCAATATTAGTATGGAGTATAGATTTAATCAAATCTGGAAAAGTAGCTTACAAGATGTAATTTGTAATTTATATGTGCAAGTCAAGTCATAGCTTGTATAAAATAGTATTTAAAATTTAATAACATTATATTTATTATTATTTCTCCGCTCTGGTGGCAAGATTAATCGCGGTGTTGAGTCTAGCCAATCAACATGCAATGTCTCGAATTCAGGGGGAAAGTGGAAAATAGAGTGTCTCGATTCTCTCCGACTACCCTGCTATGCGGGAAAAAACGTGATATTTTATATCAACACTTTCTGCCTGACTGGGAAACATTGCGTGTTTATCGGCGAAACTCAACGTTACACTATTTTCTTTTTCTTATATAAATAAAACAAAATGACTATTGTATAGAAGTAAAACGTTTATTTTTTAGTAAGACAGTACAGTAGTTTCAAAGTAACGCATCGCCCGGACGTGTACAAGGCCCAGGTGCACTGGTTGTATGTAGGAGTAATGCTTTCTTAATTTATTATTAGGTACGTATGTGTTTTAGATACCTTACATTACACATTTAGAATATCCATTTTTATTTTTATTTGAATAGTGCTTCTTGAAATAATATTATATAATAATAAAACTCTTAACAAACGCCATCGTGGCGCAGTGGGACAGACTCTGATTTAAAAGTGGGTTCGATTCCCACTGGGGGGAATGATTATACTTCTCTGACTATCCTGATGTTTTTGAAAAGCGTGGGAACTATCAGAGAGTTACTGTTCATCTCATTGTTGTAAACAATATATACTTTAAAAATCTAAATCAAAATATTTTTTATTCAAATAAGAACTTTCAAATTGTCAATTAAAATGAAATGTCAGTATTGTCAGCCCTAGCGGCAGCTACCACCAGCTCGGAAGGCAGTTCTGCTGAGAAGAGCCGGCCAGAAACTCGACAGTTGCTTTTTTTTCAAATATAGTTTTACAATAAGTAGCCTTCCGAGTAGGCATCAATGGCATTTAATTCCACACATCAGGAAAGTATTCCTGGACTTTCCTCAATAATATATTTTTAATCTTAATTTGAAAGACAGGCAATATCTTAGATAATGAAGATTTATACAGTTTTGAATAAAATATCAAAAATGTCTCACACTTTTCTCTCAATAATAGTAGTATACATAATAAAATCTAATAATAAAATCTATATACATAATAAAAACGTAACTGATCGCTGTCTATACATGAAAGATATATGAGAAAAAATATTATTGGGAGCAGTTATTAATCTAATATAACCCAAAACAATGGTTTTTATTATTACTTTCTGTTTGTCTGTGCGTTTGTGCACGCTAATCTCAGAAACGGCTTAACCGATTTGTTTTATGGTATTGTGGTAAAGTTACCATTAAAATTAAGTGTTTATTTCATTGTAGTCGCTTCAAAAACAAAAAAATTATACCATTTAAATTATAATTTAAGCAACGAACACTGGCGGGCGGTAAAACTAAATAGTTTAGTCGAGTAGTGTACGCAGGCGAATCCGCGAGCGGCTCGCTAGTCTTCAATATGTGTCTCTTAAGAATGTTAGTACTCTGTATGTAACAAGACAATTTATTAAACAATTCGACTCTCGACTGAGATGTGTCACAATTCACAAACTATACAACCGAGTATATAAATTATGCATACACACATACATACATTATATCTCAACTTTATTCATTTTATATACGTATCTAAATTTGTTATTTGATAAAAATTGAGGCGCAATTGTTTATTTGTAAATGCGAATGTCGAGACATTTCTCCGTTCTAAGAAGGTAAGCGCGGTGTTGAGTTCCGCTACTCAAAATGCAATATGTCAGAGTGTCTTGACACTAGGTTCTTTCTGTTTAGACTGCTGTGTAAGAAAAAGTAAGAAAAAAATATTTCGAACAGAATTTATATTGAGGACGTTTTGATAAGTAAATGCTTAGCACAAATCAACTTGTTTTATTCAGGTCCTAAAACAAATTCTACTTTCTTGTTTTTTTAATCAACTTTAGCAATGTACACTATATTATAATATGTCCATATTAATATATTCACATTTAGCGAAAGTTACTCTGTCTGTCTGTCTGTGACGTCATCACGGCCAAGCCACTGAACAGATTATACTGAAATTTTATATAAAGATACTTGAGGGTCTTGGGATGAAGAAATGCTACTTTTTTCTCCCAATCCTTTTAGTTTTTCCAGGAATTTAATTGTTTTACGACGAGGCCGGTGAAACTCCGAAACAGTTATAGTTCACGAGGGCGAAGCCGCAAGCAGGTAGCTAGTATTTCCATATATATATATATATATATATATTTATAAAACTGTTGTGTTATTCATTAAGTGACTGACAGACAACGAACAACCTAAGGAAATTCTCATTTAGTTTTTAACGAAGCTGTGGGCAACTAGATCTTCATATCGATATAATCGTTTTAATTTAATATCAAATAATTTAATCGATTTTTCGAAGAAATTCGAAGCTACTACAAGTGAAGTAATACAGGACGACGTTAAATATAACAATTAAAACTATTCACTACTGATTTGAATTTTATTATAAATAAACAAATTTGTCTATTTTTTTCAGCTTCACGCTGTTTTCCGCATAGCAGGGTAGTCAGAGAGGACTTAGTGTCAAGGCACTCCGTTCTCCACTTTATGCCCGAAATCAAGACATTGCGTCGACTGGCAGAAATCAACTCTTAGATAAGTGAGCGAAGAAATAAAAATAATTTAAATATAGTCATTTCTCCGAACGGGATTCGAACACACAATCAATCGCGCTTACAATCTATCTTTTTTTATCTTATTTCTGGTATTAAAAAAATCTATATTGATACATCATTCTTGTTTAAAATCATTAAGAATAATTATGTATTGAATTATAAAACTAAACTCTTAATTTTTCCTAATTAGACTGAAGTAACAAACAATGTATTTTTTGTAAGCTTTTAAAAACTACACATAAAAGATTAGATCTGAAATTATAATTCAAAAAAGGTCCTTACTAAATAGATTGGAAACCAATTCGCAATATACCAAAAGCCATCTGGCAGTTAAAAACAGGTTAAAGAATGTATTCCATTGCACCTGTCTTGGCTTAACTTGTTCTTAGCGGATGTACGGTGCGTTCACCCAGAGTGAAAGAGATGGGTAATAAGCGTGCCGGTAGAACGAGATACATATATCCAATATATTTGAATGTAAGAGAGACGGGTGTAGGGTCGCGTGGCGGGAGACAGGGATGAACGATTGGTTCATACAAGAAAGTTTTCAAGAGTTGATTTTTACGTATAGAAGTAAACAATGCAGGTATGACCTTATATGGTATTGCACAATAAGTTCTTAAGATGGTATTTTTTTTTAATTAAGCTCTTAGTTTTCGGTTCTCATTAAATTGGTGTTTTCTAATGTTAAGATTCTTATCTAGAAGAAATCGCCAATTCCATACAAGACTGTTCTTTGTGAGATTTTTTGTTGAAATCAAAAAAGCGAGACGCGAGAGGTTGTTCATAGGTGTAAAGTTTCAAGGCAAGCTTTTTTCTACTTCAATGAGTACTAGTACATACGAGTACGTTTATATAAATAAAATCGTAAATTAAAGTATTTAGCAGCTAGTGGCTAAGAGTTTAAACTAAATATTTTTATTTATTATTTGTACATAAAAAAAGACATATTTAGAAAATGTATAAAAATATGAACGAAGCGGTATCTGAACCCGCGTCTCTTGAAAACCGTTCAAAACCGTCTAAGCTATGCATTGAACGGTTTTCAAGAGACGCGGGTTCAAATCCCGCTGCGTTCAAATTTTTATACGTTTTCTAAATGTCTTTTTCTATTTCCTAAGTGTGCGATTAACACTTTAAAAAATGTTAAAAAATACTTGTACATATCAGATACCTGCAATAAATAAATAAAATAAATTAACCTATATTAATGTTATTAATGATATTAAAAGAATGGCTTGTTATTAAATGTACGGTACATGTACCAAAATAACATTTCGTTACTATTTTCGTCTGTCTATTTGTTTCAGCTAATATCTCGAACGCTGAACTGATTTTGACTTCGATTAACTAAGGCTTAATTTATGTTAGAATGCTACGCGGATAAAGCAGCGGGCACAGCTAGTATATTTATATATTGATACTCGAAGCAAAAGCTTTGTTCCCTTGTTACGAAAATTACACGGAAAGAGTATGAATTTTATTACAGGTATAGTTTATATGGAGGAGTGAAAAATGCTAGTACTCTTTTAAAGTCATACTCAAAAAATATATTGAAGTAATAAAATAAATATTACACACACATCATTAGTTTGACATAAAGTGATTTAGACGTTGTCAAGGCAACGCATTATAACGCTTTGAGGACACTAATAAAATAAATATATCAGCACATATACAATGTAGTTGTCTCAGTCATGTAAAGCTAAGCAGAGAGTTAGATAGTTTCAAGAAACTACATTTCAGCTGTAAAAATATAATAAATTCTAAATATCGACGTAGCCGGATGTAGAACGTATGGCTTAGCGGTCAGTGCTTGGATAGATTACAAAAGGCGCGGGTTCAAATTGAGTATTTTTAAAAAAAATATTATTCATATTTCAAATTTTTGTCTAAAAATAAAAATAAAATTATATTAACTTTTTGCGTACTTATAATTTACAGCTACCTTATATAAGTATAGCGGTATTCATTACATTGCTTCTACTTTTTTGCAACAAACAAACACGGTTGGCAACTCGTCATACAAGTTTCAACAATCGTTTAGCGTTTTTCGAGATGATCAAACAGTTAAATTATAACTAAATATATAAAACCGCGGTATTAAATTCCGCCACTCAACATGACATTGTATCAAGAAATTGTATTAAGAAAACATATAATACATATACTAGTCTGTATTTGACATACACTTTATATAAGTGTATGTCAAATACAGACTTAAATTATATATATATAAAGTTGCCAAGGCAATGCGTATTCTACCCCACAAAGACTCTTCACTATTTAAAAGTAACACATTTCAATCTCTCACTTAAGGACGAGTACCTGCTTGGAACAAAAAATTGAGGGGAAGCTGGAGATTGGAGTGTTTTACCAGTAATATATGATATCGAAGAAGCGTGAAACTAAAAAGAATTTTCACCACTTCTTAAGAAAATACTGCTAACAGATAAGTGTGTATAGTATGAAGAAAGGGATTTAGAAAGCTTATATTTTATTTATTACTTATTTTTTTTTTAATTTTGATATATTTTTCCCGTGAAACAGACTGAAGACGGTTGTGAGACAGAACTAGTGTCACGACACTTCCTTCTCCACTTTCCACCCGCCGTCGAGACATTGCGTGTTGAGTGTCTGAACTCAACGCCGCTATTTGTCTTAGGTACCAGAGCGGTAAATTGAAAGTAAGTTAATAAAATCATTATCTTGAATGGGAATCGAACACAGAACAAATCGCAAAGTGAGACGCTGTTCCACTGCGCCACGATGGCCTCAAACAACTCATATAATAAAAAATTTACAAATACAACAAGTTAATACAATAAATAATACACGCACATACTAGTGTGCATTTGACGTTGCATTTGTAATTTATGCAATAGAGAATATATACTATTTATAATTAACACATTTCAATCTCCCACTTAAGGTGGAGGAGGAGGTTCCAAGCAGGTAGTCAACCTGCTTGGAACAAAAAAAAAGATATTTTGTGAAATGAACACGGTGTGCATCTTAATCGTATGGGTTTAGATAAAACGGAAATAATAATTCGTTAAAAGTTTATTTTAACTAACACAGTGTTTTTCGAAAATGAAATTAATTTGTATTTAAAAATTATGCAAATTAAAGTAGTTATATAAAGAATACCGTTGATAATATCGTTGTAGAAACATGTTTCCATTTCTCAAATTATATATTCTATAGAGGTCATCGTGGTGGGTGATGTAGGATGAGTGGTGAGGAGGTACATTGGAGAAAAAACATGTCGTTGAGTTCCGAAACTGATGCAGTAAAAAAGGGAAGTAGAAAACGGAGAGTCCAGATTCTCTTTGCTTTCACTGCTATGTGATAAAAAACATGATACTGATGAAATAAAAATATAATAATTTAAAAATATATATCCAATGCCTAATAGATGAAAAATAATAGAGCTTTAAAATATATTTGTTGTAGGTATATTTTGAATAGACCTCTTATGATAAGACGCCATATTAGCGGTTTGGTTATATGTTCAATTGCCACACCGGCGAATAAATATATTGAAAAAGACATATTTAGAAAACGTATAAAAATTTAAACGCAGCGTTCAAATTTCCTAAGTGTGCGAATAACACTTTAAAAAAATTTTGAGAATAAATGTATATATATATTTTATTTATTTGTGTGCTCTGGTAACAGCGCGGGTGGCGTTAAGTTACGCCGCTTATGCAATGTCTCGAAATCGGCCGGAAAATGGAGAATGGAATGTATTGACACTAGGTTCTCTCTGACTACACTGCTATATGGGAAAAAGCGTGAAGCTGTAAAAACATATATATTACATTTTCAAATTGTAAGTGAAAATCTAGTAAACTAACTAAATTACATTCATAGCCATTGTTTTTATGTAACGGATGAAATTGAAACGGAGTAAAGAACAAGTTCGTTGTATGCGAAAATACATATATTATAATTATATATTGTAATGTAAATTGATTGCCTTATTGTTATAAATATTCAATAATAAAGTACGGTTACTTCGACGGTTTCGAAGAGACAAGGCTATGAATCCTGCAGTGTTCAAATATCGTTTTCTAAAAATGATTTTTTAGTAACGTAAAACTTTCATTTAAAAAAATTATAATTCATTATAGCCGTATACTTGTTCCCGCAGAACCTAGTGTCAAGACACGGACTCCATTTTTTTTACTTTACAGTAGTTCACGGTCACGTCAATCAATACCGTACTTTACTTAACCAGGCCATGAAAACAGCTATTCTTTAGATACAAATCAAGATTCAATGGCAAGGCAGGGAGAACTTAGTGTCAAAACACTCCGTTTTCCACTCTCACTTCGAGACTTTACACGTTAATTTGGCGAAACTTAGCGCGGCGTTTTGAAATACAGATAAATTTGAATATAATCATTCCCCCGAATGGGAATCGAAGTCACGACCATCGCGTTTACAGTCACACTGCGCCACAACTGTCATGTGATAGTCGTATAAATAAACAATGGAATTAGTTAGGTTCCATTGACTGAATCCAATAAAAATTTACTGAATGTTTTTGAATTTTAATTCCCGCCCTAAATATATTACTTTTATTATTAATAATCAAATTTATAGATATAACTTTTAAAATAAAAAAAAACGATCATGAGAAGTAAAACGTTGAAATGCAGTAACCAGCATTTATATTTATACTACTTTTAAAATGATTTAAATTAATAAAAGAATATTACCCCGCTTTGATATTTAAGTCAAAGCGCGACATTGAGTAACGCCACTGACCACGCAACGTCTCGATTTCAGGCGGACAGGCAACTATTCATCACAGTAGACTCTCCGTTCTATTACAGGTCAAATAAAACAGGATTTACTCAAAACTATATATAATATCTAAAGTGATCAAAGACCTGTGTTTTCACATACATGTAGCATTATTATTATTAACCAATCGACTTTTACCCTATTTTAGGTTAAGCCGTTTTTCATTATATATTTGAGTATTTGTATTGTTTTTAAATAACTTATCATTAAGACGTAAGAATAAAGAATATAAAAAAATTGAACGATACCACACTTCGTAAATGTGTATAAGTAATTCACCATTGAGTTCGTTCGCCTTTCGCACTTCAAACACTCGTAAAATATCTTTGAAAAATAAAAACAAAAACATCATAAGTGACTCGAAAATAAAGAAAAGCCGCAACGATTCATTAAATATAAATTATATCATTCATTTCCCTGTCATTACACCAGCCATTAGAAATTAAAAGTAGGTTTTACGCATTTGAAGAATTGCACGTCTGCCGTCAACCGGTTAAATTTAACCGGTGTGACGAGTGGTTAGAAAAACTTAACTATTATGCGTACGGCTGTAGTTACTTTTATCGACTCGATCTACTCGGGGAATGATTATATTGAAATTATTGTCATTTCTCTTCTCTGGTAAGACAAATGCGGCGTTGAGCTCCGCCACCCATTACGTATTGTCTTGATTTCGTATGAAACATGCTCTTGTGTTTTTTTAAGTAGGTACACAACTTATTAGCTTAAAATTAAAAAAACTAAACTAGAAACCTAATAAAATAGTATTTCATATTCTTCAAAACAAATCAATTTGTGGCACAGTGAGACGTCGTTTGACTGTAAATGCGATTGGCTGTGCGGTTCTATCCCCGCTCGAGGTAATAATTAAATTTAAAATATTTTTATTTCACCGCTCTGGTACCTACAACAAAGTTCCACTCAACACGCAGTCTCGATTTCAAGTGGAAAATGGAGAACGGAGTGTTTAGACAGTAGATTCTCTCGGACCTTGCTATGCGGGAAATAGCGTGAAGCACATAAACAAGGAAATTGATACATATTAACGTGATCGATATCGACTATCGTATATAATCATAGTACAAATATGCTTAGTAGAAATTTTCACAATCAATAATCGCTCACACAAATAGCGTCTCGAAGCTAAGTATACATTATTTACTCTTCTACTCATATATCTTCTCACGATATAGTAACGCTACAATAGAAAACAGTATTTTAAAGTAATGCTATTGAATTAATATGCACGATACCTTTGTATTACCAATACAAAGAGAACCTCAAGATTTCAAGAGGCGCGAGTTCAAATCCTGCTGCGTTCAAATTTTTATACGTTTCAATATCCTAAGCGTGCGAATAACACTTTAAAAAATCTAAAAAAAATATATATTTACTAAATAGTATTCTCTCTTGCCAAAAGATTGTTCGTAGTCTTTCGTAATCTTTGGGTAGCAGAAATTTGTAAAAATCTCTCTACAGAGATGCTAACAAAAAATATAAGTTGTAATAAGCGTATAAGAATTTCAACTTCAAATATTTCATAAGAATTTTAGCTGGATGTAGAAAGCATGGCTTAGCGGTCAGACCGCTTGAACGGTTTTCAAGATGATCGGGTTCAAATCTGTTTAAATAATAATAATCCGAAAATCCGAATATATATACGTTTTCTAAATATGTCTTTTTTTTGAACCTCAAGTGTCAAAAGTGTACTCTTTATAACTTTATTGTACTCTTTGACGAAAGGTCTTTCGGTTTTTACGTATTTTCCGAATTTTGTGGCTAAACTAGATAAAACATTATATTTTCGGCTCTCTGTGCATTTATACAGGTTGTGTGTATATTGATAGTTTTAGAAAAAACCGTAGAAACTGTTATTTACTAAAATATTTTTTCTCAAATAACATTTTTTATTTATTTACTTTTTTGTTTCACATATTTTAACTTGTTTCTTCACTACCGTTTCTTAAAATTAAGCTTACAGTACTCTTAGAGGCTACAGTTTTTTTTGTATTCGAATTAGATTCGAACCCAAGAATATTACAATAAAATCTAGTTACATAATCGATACAAATTATATATTAACTCACATATATTCAAACCGTAAACCCGCTTTTTAACATTTTTTAAAGTGTTTGTGTTCTTTTTGAAAACCCGCTATTTATTTATATTTCATGTATATTTTTATCTTTTATAATGTATTTATTGTATAAGATTATGGGCTGACTTGACCAATACAAATGCGGGCGGCGGTGACTAATCGTTTTACGTTCATGAGATTTTTATACCTGACGGTTACTGAATAAACTAGTTGTAGCCTAAAATTTTTTTTTTGTTTAGCTAGTAGCTTTCCGTAAATAACCAGAAATAATCTAGTGTAAAGACACTTCTTTCTCTGCGGGCAGTAAGTATTATCCAGTAAATTAAATATAATCCTGGGGTAAGAATGAACCTGCACCAATCGTGCTTACAGTCAAACGCTGTCCCACTGCGCTACGACGATCTCTTGTGCCAAAATGGCTTACAAATCTATTCATATAATAAGCATATAACTAATCGATGTCTGTAAAAGGAAGATATATGAAAAAATATATTATATGGGATATTAATCAATATAATAAAAACAAAAGGCATATTTTTAATTTTCTTTTTGTTTGGTTACGCTAATTTCAGAAACGGCTTAACCGATTTGTTTAACTAAATTTATTTAAACGCAATTTTGTGGTGAACTTCCCTTAACATTTAGTGTTTATTTATTTTCATTTAAATTATACATTTAAGCAAACTTTGTTATTTAAGAGAGAACGCGGGTAGGCGAAAAACGTTATAGTTTAGTCATGTAGTTTACGCAGGCGAAGCCGCGAGCGGATGGCTAGTCCGAAATATATTGAAAATTCATATAATGTATAATGCTTACAAGTGAAATGAATATAAAATATATTTGATATACCTAAGCTATTTTGTGAATACATAAATTTTCTTAGATACGTAAGATATTGAAATTAAACAATTTTAAACTGAATTAATAGAAGAAAAGATCTTATTATATATAACATATATTTATAACATACTTAAGACAAAGCGCGGCGCTGAGTCCCGCCACTTAACCACGCAATGTCTCGATTTCAAGCGGAAAGTGGCAAACGGAGTGTCTTGTCATTAGGTTCTCTCTGACTACTCGTGATAACTTTGTATAATAACTTATTTGTATTTATGCTGAATTATATATATTAATTAGATTTAGATAATTCATGTCGCATTGATAAGCAAAACGCAATGTTTCAAATTTGAGCGGGAGGAGAGTGGAGTGTCTTGACTCTGGATTATTTTTACCTCCAATGTAAATAAGGGTATAGGTGAAAAAAAAAAGTAAAAAATTTAAAAGTATTTTTGTTTTCACTTAACACGTTGGGAATGGACAAAAGGTATTTTTTGCTACCATCATTCCCAGATGTATTGAAGTTCGCATCGACTTCTTCGTACTTCATGAATAAAATAAATGAATGGAAAGGTTCCAAACTTCAATTGAGACCGACAAAGGTCGATCTGTTTGCGGGACATGTCGCTAGTGTGTGATTGTGTCCACTTGCTTCATAGCGCTATGTAATGCGATGTAAACTAAATGAAAATGTATATTTCCAAATATTACTTTCTATTTTAAAATATTATTCGTATTTTTTAAGTAGGTTATTTTAAGGGAAGGTAACATAAATTATATCTATTGAATGATAGTGATTTATTTTACATCAAAAATGTAAAATAAAATTTAAATATTTCCTCGGGTGGATTTTGGTCATCTCTTTATAGAGAACCACTAAAGAAGTAATTTATCACAAACAAATCTTTTCTTGGGAGCCAAAACGCATGGAAATAAAATAAAGTATAGTATTCAGTGGAAGCCCAAGCTAGTCAACTCTTAGAACTGCTTGACTTGCTTTCCCATTGAGGGCAAATTTTCGATAATAATATATTTATACTTTAAGTTATGCCTTTTTGTACTTCTGTATGTACGACGTAATGTGAACAGGGGTTGCATGTTTGCTTGTGATTCCAACAAAATACATAGTTAATTCGGCTTCGCGCTTTATGACACTGGATTGATATTGACTGGATATTGCAACTACATCTTGCCCGAACAAATGCGTTTTGAGTGGTGGAACGCCGCGCAGGAAAATAAATAAAAATAATTTAAATATTTTTATAGTAATTTAAATATTCCGCCGAGTCGCAGTTGAACCTACAACCATTGCGCGTACAGCCAGGCAATGTCTTGCTGCGCCACAATGGTTTCTAATGATGATAGTAATAAAAGTTTTTATTTTTTATTTTTTAGTATCATTTACATTTTTTCGGAAATAACGTGGACCCATGTACTCGTATGTGTTAAGACCCTTTTCTACTTTTCACCCAGTTTACGCATTATGCGTTGGATTACGATGCTAATGACATATAGAACAAAAAACAAAATGTTTTTTTTTTTAGATATAGGAATTTCCCCGGGTATTGAATCCACTACTTATTCAGTATACAGTAAGACACTTCCTAACAGCGACACCCAAGTATATAGGTAAATATTAAGTAATTGAATAAATTACTGTGTAGAAAGATGAAATTTTGTTTTGGTCAGGAAATATCCTAATAGAGGATATCCCGAATTCCTAGGTTACCGAAAAAAAAGTTTTTTTTACAACGAGTTTAGGCAGCAGTTGTATAGTTTACGTAAACGAAGTTGCCAGCAACAATTATTTATACCAATATAAAAGCATATTCTTCTAGACATATTACAAGATACTTCGCCTAGGTAATGACCAGATCATAATAAGTTCTAAGAGCCTGTCCGAGACCACGGACCTTATAGTAAATCACTTGAAACGACAGGTTCTTATACTAAAGTACAATTATTTAGTTATAGTGTATATATATATAAATTTAAGCTTCACGCTTTTTGCCACTTGGCAGGGTAATCAGGGAGGTCTAGCATCAAGACATTTTATCCTTTACTTTCTATAATCATTACTGCGAACAGGAATCAAACCCAAAACCAATCGCGTTTACAGTCAGACGTTGTGCCACTGCGCAACGGTGGCCTTCTAATAGAATTATAATACTACGTGTATACGTTAAAAATAATTGTATTTAATACTAGATACCAACTTGCGGCTTCGCCCGCTTGAACTGTAGCTGTTGCGTATTTTTGGCGACCATTTCGTAAGACAATGAAACCCTGGAATAATTAATACCAAGGGAGAAAAAAGAAGCCTCTGTTACATAAAATTCTAAATTTAAATTTAAGTAAATATAATAACTAAATTTAATTTTATGTTCTTGTAATTACTGTACCTAGAAACCAAAAAAAAATTATCGAAAAAAGCTCATTTTCAAACATTTGTAAGCTTATCAAAGTCATAGTGCAAGTTGCATGTCAGTTCGGTGTCAAACCGCCGCGACGTCGGTCGCGTCAAGTGTATGTAACGTGTAACGTGAAAATATTGTTTATATGTACAATTGTTTGTTTTATTTGGATTTGTTTGGATTTTATTGTTTCAACGGTAAGTGTTTTAATTTTTTGTTCGTGTTTGTAGGTGTGCCTTGGTTTTGTTTTTGTTTTTGAAGTTTTTTTTAGCGCGTTTTTTGTCAAGCTTTTTGGTAGAGGATTAAAACAAAAAATAGTTTTGTATATGTTTAAAAGTTAAATTTATTTCTAAAAAATATTTTATTTTCAATTTCAATATAGAATAAATTTTCCAATAAATAAAGAAATTACTAAGTTTTATTTAATAAAGTCATTAGTGTTTTGATACAAAAAGTAAATACTTATTTTAAAAATATTTAGAAGTCAGTTTTTACACTAAAAGCAAAGACATAATACTCAACATTTGCAAGATATAAGAATATTTTTTAAGTTCAAGTGCGCTTAAGAGATGGCGCTAGATTGCCATGTAAGTATATCATCCGTTTAAGCTGCTTTGGTGCTTTTTTGCTTTGAATTTTATTTTTTATAGGGCGCTAATATTTTTAAAAATTATTAATATTAATATAGATATTTTGATTCCATCATAATAGTTAATATTACGTTAATATTAGTATAATATTACTTCCATTAAAATAAACATGCATGCATGCATGCTTTTATGAGTATTTTAAATAGTTTCTAAAGTGTTATTGAGCTCAGCGGGATTCGAACCCGCGCGTCTTAGAAACCGAGTCCGTCCAAGCGCTCTGACAACTATACCGACACACACACATATTACATATTACATACACACACATACACACTAAGAGAGGTTAAATTTTACTACTGCTGGTAATATATTTAAATGGAATTTTATTACGATATTTTTACTTTTCAACATTTTAAATAAGTATAGCAACGATCGCTATGTTGATGTCAAAGGATATATTTTTAGAAAGCTATGACAATTTTTATTTTAAATTAACCGTGTGTTTTGTAAACAATAAACTTCTTTAATAATAAATGTAATATTGTAGTTTGTTTTTACCTTACCTTTTATTGTTTAGGAAGCTACAACTAATTTCATTTTATTTTTAACTGGAAGCAGAAAGGGGGTATTTTAAAACTAAAACTCTAATGCAAAAATGTCGTTATTTCAAATTGGAAAGCGACTTTTTGTATAATATCTTTTAACGGAATTCTTAAACATGTATAAAATCTAATTACTGGAATTTAAAATAAATTATCGATATGTTTACTCAATTTACAAAAAAAAAACCTTGGGTAACTTTACAAAAATGGCCAAACGTAGTCTCCTAATAAAGTAGTAACTGGCTGAATAAAAAAAAATATCAGAAGCCTTATAAAATCACATTACTTCAAGTCTCTGTCCAGTTTTAAACAAACCTATAAAAAATATATTAACAAGTAGTTGCAACAAAAAGTAGATTTACGTTGAGATGAGTACACACATATATATGCAGCTCGTTTTGGGAAATCATTGGAAAATCAACCTTATATGTATTTATACAAGACATACATAAATTTGAGAGGCTGTCAACTAAAAATGTGTTTTGACAACAAGTTTTGCTATCTAACCTGCAAAGTATATACGAAAAAATGCTATATGACCTTAGAAATAAGGTTCTATTTTCGTTTTCTTATATGCATATTTATTTTGCTACGGTTTTTGTATAACAGGTTAAGTTTCCCTACGTAATTAGGGCAGGTGTTCAGTATCGAGTCCTCTTATTTTTTTTAATTTTATCTCGTTTATTTTTGATACGAGTTCTTAGCTTGATTTTAGATGTGGATTCTGATGTATTGACCTGATGTGACAACTTTTGGCACTTACTGTTCTTAAAGTTTGTGGCACACTTGTTGTTAATATATAAGTTAATTTATTTTTATGGAAAATATAATAAATAATTTAATTTTAATGTCATCAAAGAGGCTTACATGCCATCGCGACGCAGTGTAATATGATCTGACTATCAACACGATCGTAGAGGGTTCGATTCCCACGCATGTTATTGTAATTTCTCCGCTCTGGTGACGAGACATTGAGTTCCGCTTAACACGCAATGTCTTGCATTCAGCCGAAACGTGGAGAATGGAGCGTGATCTCTCTACCTATCCTGCTGCAGGAAAAAGCGTAAAGCTATAAATAAAAAAGGAGAAAACATAATAATGCGTCACTAACTTCTTACGGATGACTCAAAAAATGCGATAGATGCGTGAAGGACAATGACAGGGATGCAAAAAGAATGTAGTGTTTGTATTTGGGTTGAACGCGGATATAGTATAAGTGCTTAAAAATATAATAAATTCTCACACTAAAAGTCAAATAATATTTTTTTATCAGAATTTTCCGCAAATCGGGATAATCAGAGACAACCTAGCGTCAAGGCTAGTCTCCAGTTATTCCAGACTATTCTCCAGTTTCCGAAACATTGCCAGTATTGGTGAACTCCAACGCTGATCTCAGTCTTGTCACCAGTGGTGAATTCCTTCCAGTGAGAATCGAACCTACAACTATCACGTATGTCACGTATCGTCTCGCACTGCGGCACTATGGCCTTAATAAAAATGACTAACACATTAATTTCTAAGAAAGCATATACAATAAATTTTATTGTGATGTTGGATCATCAGTTTCTTTTAACTCTTTTAACTGTCAGTATTCTTGCTCCAGTGGCTTCTAGATCATAGGTCGTAAGTTCAATCCCGCCTAAGACATATTACTTTAAAAAACATCAGTATCTGTTTTGTATATATTTACATAAGCTTAAGGCTATTTATGTACATTTATTACTTGTTTATTCAGCATAATGGAGGCGATGCTTAGTTCAGTATCAAATAACCTTATAGAGTATGGTGATAAATAGTTAATTATATAGATATTATTAAATTAACATTTAACATAACCGTTTAATCGCTGTATAGTTTGATCCATTTCTGTTTATAAATCAGGATCTGCATTTTTTATATAAATTTACGAATTAGTCGTAAATTTTGAAACAAAATTTTTGATGTAAAATAAGATGGAGTATAAAAAACAACTTTATTGAATACGCAATAAAGTTCATTATTCCTTTATTAATGGATGTAAGATTTTATAGTAATAATCGCCTACGCGTGTTAGAAGAATTCACCATAAATAGTATTGTTATTAGCTAACATAGCGGCTAGACGCCATCGTGATGAAGTGATATAGTCTCAGGCTGAGTCCGCAAAGTTGTGGGTTCGTTGTCCACTCGGGGGAGTAAGACAATGTGTGACATATTGTTCTGTTACTCAACACAATAGTGTGGGCAGGAAGTGGAGATGAAAAAAAATTGCTAGAAAACGTATTAAATGTACGTACAATCATATTTTTTTTAATATTTTATTTAAAGTGTTATTTGCACACTAAGGAAATCGAAAAAGACATATTTAGAATTCTAATTTTAAATATGTATTTTTTTAATAATTAATTTAACTATTTTCCGTCTCTCTACGTTTCTTTGAATGTATACAGTGGTTTTATGTTAAATTTCCATCTTGGTAGATCTTAGATACTACCTATACATTTTAATCTTTTATACATCCTAATCAAATTATCTTAAAATAGACATAAACTGCCATCCTTAATTGGACTCTAAGAAAATGTTTAAAAACCTTATATTATTGCAAAGAGCTCAATATATCTTATGAATTTTTGACCAAATATATATATATATATATATATATATACATATATGTATATATTATATAAATTTGAAAGCCCACAATAAGCTTTTGAAACGACACGCACAGACTTACCAATTATAATGCATGATTAAAATGCAGACGAATGAATTGATGTCGCATATACATACATATATACACGCGGATAATCTTTAACTGCCAATATTTAATTTCGGTACTGCACGAAATACTTATTGCTATGGAAAATAAACTTTTTTTATATATTATCATAGCAAAACCGTAAAAGCTTACAATCGTAAGGTCTTAATTTAAATACTCTTATAGGGCAGAAAGTAAAGTAGAATCCATCGTGGTGAAGTATGACAGGATCTGACTATATATGAATTATTTTCATTGCGCGGTGATGAGTTCCGGTGGATTCGAATGAAAAGTGGAAATTGGAGTGTCTGGACACCCTGGGTTTTCTCTGCCTCTGCGGACAAATGCTTGAAGGTGTCAAATATTTTTTTACTATAATAATATAGTATATATTTTATAGGAATTTTGTATTCTGTCAATGTATTAGGATAGAGTGCCATATATTTTTACACTACCCACGCATTATAAGTTTCCAAAACTCTAAACCTTAGGCTCTCTGGAAAAGATAGCTGTTTGGCGATATTATTCACATTACCGCCTTTTGTGCTTCACATATTTGTAATTGTTTTTCTGTCGTTTTGTGAAATCGTAAAAATCTAATAAAATCTTAAATATCTAGAGTCTCTGTATAATAACAGGAAATACGTCAAGATTTCAAAAGATAACACATAAATAACTGTAAAAAAAAGTACATATAAAAGATAATGGAACCCAATGCGGTATTACGACTTATGCCTACCAACTTTCGCGTTAAGCATCGTAGCAGGACGTGTATATTATTTAATAATTACTGTCGATTAAATATTTTTTAACTAAAATACGGGAAATCCTATATTATTTTTGCATATTTATTCTGAACATTGACTTGATGTCGCTTTAAATTCAAGAAACAGGTTTCGTTTCTAGGATACGAAGGAATGTGATTGGAATATCTAACTTGATATAGTATATAATATATAAGGTATAGTATATAGTATATAAGGTTTTATACTTATTTGTATAAGTTTATTGAACTTTATAAGATACTCATTTAAATACATTCATAAAAAAAACTTCTTAAATTAAAAAATGCCTTTGTAGCGCAGTTCAAACTTGAACGAACGTTGATTGTAGATTTGAAACTTACTCGAGGGAAAACTGTTATTTTTCTCTTCTTGCCTCTCGTTTAGTCCTTTAAAAATTCAGAAGACACAAAATGATATTAAGTTTATGTAAAATCAATAAAAAAATTCTATTTAATTATACTGTGATACTAAAGCCAATGTGGCGCAGTGGAAGAGCGTCTGTCTGTACGCGCGATGGTAGTGTGTTCTATTCTCAGTCGGGGAAGTTATTGTTTTCATTTCAATACATAACTATTTTCATTTCTCTCCTATAGTAAAGTTTCGGAGAATGGTGTCTCTTAAAACTTGATTCTGAATGACACTTATGGCTTGGTCCATAGACATTATTCCTTTTTTTTCAATTCGACTAATAACTCGAATTAAGGTTTTTTTTATGATTTACATATACAAAAAGTGTATTATTGTTTTTAAGAGAATATGTAATTCCACGTTGCTATCAGCCAATTAAACGATGACAGTCATTCTGGTGCCATGTCAAAATAAACATTTTAATAAGTGTTCATTAATGGATCCTGCGCACTTTGTATAGGATAAAAGCAGAAATGTGAGTCAGAATATAATTAATCTATGAGTTGTATGTATTAACAAAATTTAATACACGAATTACATATAATTTTCCTTCTTTGTCTTTATTTGTCCTTTTTTTTAATATAGTACCGGATAGCTTATAGTTTACATTATTTCATTCTCCAATTGGTGATAAAAGAAATATTATTTTTTAACTACACGCATCTTTCTTATATAGCAGTTCTCCACTTAACATCCCATTTCGAGACATTGTGTATTGAATGGCGGAGCTCATCGCCGCGCTTATCGGGAATCGAATACCGTGATAGCCAATATGCATATAATACAGAGAATTGAAAGTTATTAACATATATTAATTCATTCAAATGGGTATTGAACCCACAACCCTTCCTCTTCCCCTTTAAGCTATACCATTAGCCCTAAATTGAATTCTAAATAAGTAATTTATCCAACCGTCAAAATTGATCTTGAACTGAGCTTTAGCAGATTTTTAATTACTGATGGGTTGCGAATAAAAACAAAGTTTCTTGACCGTAACTAAGTTTCGAATAAGCATTGTGAATTTGCTATGCTTTAAGCTCGAAAATTCTGTTACCGGTTTTTCTTTAAATATCTTTGCATTATGTAAATAGAAATAGAGATATATAAAAATGAGGGATGCGCTGAATATTCGTTTGGTATTCGGTATTTTTAACATTTTTTTTTATAGTGTTATTCGCACACTTAGGATTGTTTTCTAATTATGTCTTTTTCATATTAGGTATTTTTTTCACTGTTTGTGTTCCGCATTATTCGGTATTGGTGCCAAATAAATTCGGATCGAATATTTTTATTTTCTTGATTACAGGTCTGTACAGAAATTAAAAACAAAACGTCTTATGTAAGATTTGTGTTATACTAGCGACCAGCTCGCGGTTTTGCCTCCATAAACTACATGACTATAATATTTCGTGTTTTCGGCCGCTCGTGTTCTCTTAAATCACACACTTTGCTTAAATTTATAATTTGAATGGTTGTAACTTTTTTATTTATGAACCGATTTAAATGAAATAATCACTAAATATTAAGGAAGAAGTTTACCATAATACAATTGTTAATTTGCATTAAAATCGGTTTAGCCATTTCTGAGATTAGCGTGCACAAACAAACAGATGAACAGACAGACAGGAAAAAAAATTAAAAGTCCTTGTTTCTGTCATGGATTCTATTATATTGATAAATGCCTCTAATAATGATTTATTCCATATATCTTCCATGTACAGACAACGATCAGTTACAGTTTTATTAATCAAATATATTATATGAAGTATGTATTGAATAAAGCGAATAAAATGAGGCAATTAAATTTCAAATCCACATTTATTTTTTAACATATTTATTTTTAACCTACAGTATGTATAATCAATATTTTTTTCCAAAACACAAAACAGTATTTCTTAACCACAAATCAATAAATTTATTTCTTAAGTTATTTTAAAAATGAAATCAACATTTTCAATTTGTAATAAACATTCTTAGTGACAAATATATAAATACGGCAATAATAGACACTATAACAAAGATATATAGAGACAGAGATACACTATAGAAATTTAATTACGCGGCAACACAATGAAATGGCAAATCAAATAATTTGACCGGTTCGGTAAAAGTTAAAACGGTATTCGGTTATTCAGAGAAATTACTATTCGGCGCGTCTCTAATAAAACATTTTTTTTTGTTTACTTTAGCACAGCTTCACGCTTTATCCCGCAAAAAGTAGCCCGGGTAGGCTGAGAGAATTTAGTGTCATGACACTCCGTTTTCCACTTTACGCCCGGATTTGAGATATTAACTGTGACGTGCGGGAGAGTATATATATTTGATATTTAAAATATGATAAAGTAAATCTAAAAACCCCCCTTTAAATTAAATATCATTAAGACCTGACGACCGATCAAATAAAATAAAACAGCAGTTTATTATACTGGTCACAGTTGGATACACTTACAATAAAATTGTCTTATTACACGAATGATAGTCGTAAAAAAATATGCGGCGTGCATCGAACCCCCACTTACTCAAATAACTTCAATTATATTGCCAATATAAATAAAAGTGTGGGAAGCCATTGTGGCGCAGTGGTACAGCGCCTGACTGTAATCGCGGATGGTTGTGGGTTGTATTCCCACTCAGAGGAATGATTTTAATGCCTGGAATTCGGGCGGAAAGTGGAGAACTAAGTGTTTGATTACACTAGGTGTTCTCTGACTATAAAAAAAGATTTTTCAAGATCTATGATCAAAAACCAAGATTCTTATATAAAATACATAACAATACTTCAAAGTTCACCATCTTCTATTAAATCACACTTTGGTATTCCGTTATTATATATACTCATACATATAAATGTAACCGCAAAGAAACTTCCTAAGCCTGTTTCAAACAAAAGTTCATTGAACCGTTTATTAATATTATTATCATATAAGTGTGTGATTGAATTATAATAAATCGATTTTGACACATTGACGTATTGTAAATCAAAAATACTGCCCATAGCTGGATTCAAACCCACGCTGTCTTTTGTAAAACATTCAAACGTTTTAGTTATCTAAGCTATAGTTTAGGGTTATATACTAGTTGTCACCCGCAACTTTTTTGCGTAAATTACAAAATGTAACTGCACTTCATAAATATTTTTTTTATGTAAAATTTCAGCATTCTAAGAGCAGTAAATTTAGCTGTGCGTTTTTCGGTTAGTCACTCAATAACCAAAGAGTTTTATATATATACTAGCGATCCGCTCGTGGCTTCACCCATGTGAGCTTTTTCATATTTTCGACAGTCTTTTTGTTAAACATTGAAACTTCTAAAAAAATTTAATAAAAATAGGTAAAAAAGTAGAATATGCTCCTCCGAAAACCCTCAAGTATTTCTAAATAAAATTTCATCTCAATCGTTTCAGTGGTTTGGCCGTGATGACATCGCCGACAGACAAACACACTTGCTTTCGCAAGTATAATATTGATAGAAGCATCTGTTGAGTTCTATATTGCTTAATATCGTATAAAAATGCACACGTGTCCGGATACAATTACAACATATTAATAAAATAGCATAAAATTGTTTGTTTGTTTTCGCGATTTATACACATTTTGAAATAAAACTATAAATCGCGTATATTATTGGTATTCAAAAAAACATTTTAGAAACCCGACGTTTCGAACACTTCACAGTAGTCCGTGCTCACAGGTAGACTGAGGTGGCATTTGTCTGTCAGTTGATACAATTATTATATGAAACCACCGCCAACGATTTCTTAGTTGCCTCGCGTACTGCCATGGATTCTTCGAGACAGAGCTGATTTTTATGCTCTCTGGTCTCTGTATTTTCGTATACCAATAATATGCGCGTTTAATCCAGTTCAAAATTGTTGAATTTCAAAATAAACAAGTTTTTGGCAGGACTATTAGGATAACTTGAACACAATTTACTTTGCCAATGTCACGGAGAGTTGAAAAGACACGATGGAGACTGTATACAGATAAAAAGAAAATTCTATATTAAAATATTCAATATATAGACACTAAGGTTGCATCCAATGGCAGTTACTTTATAGGGTTTCACGCATTCTTATAAATTTGTTTACATTTAAAATATTTCGAAGGCCTTTTATAGGCCGTAAGAAATTATATATGCATGGATTTAGCTCTGCGTAAGGTTGTTTTATATATCTATTGACATTGACGCAGCAGAAATGTGACTGATTAAGACTTTGCGGGCTCAAATTCATTTAAATATTCAATATTATAATGTAGATATTAACTCGGTCTAGATAGACAAATAGCGATATTGAAATATATCTAAGAAGAGAATATTAAGAAATCTATTTCTATATGAAAAAAACATATATATTTAAAGCTTAATATTTTCAGAATAGTCTTAATTAATAATTTTGTATAAAACAAAAAAATATTTGACTCAGTCTGTTAATTTAGTTAGTAAACGTCCCCCCGTTTACTAATAATGGGGGAGGAAAGGTCAAGTTTATATTTTCAATATTTTGCCTCATACTGTCTCTACTTTTATTTAAATCTCAATCTGTTTTTCCCGAAATAAGCGGAAGTTAACATTTTTAGAAAACGTATGTTAGATGTCGATTCCGTGCCTCTTGGAAACCGACTGGCGCTCTAAACACTAAGCCATACGTTCCATATAACAGCTACGTCAAAATTATTAAACGCTTTATTAATTAAAAAAATTAAATAAAATAAAAAAAAATTCTGCTATTATTTTGACAAATTTCTCATAAATAAATTATAACAAGCATATAAACATAATTAAATGTGTTAAAAGATGTATGATTCAGTCAAGTTACATACAATATAGGGCGATAGGTATATGCAATAAATGTATGATAAAAGTTAATATGATAGTGTGGCACGAGATTCATCCTGTATTTTTTCCCACAGACGTGTACAAATCGATTACATATTTAACTGACTTCTCAACGCTTCACGCTTTTTAATTTTCAATAGCAATAATTTCAATTGAGATGAAAAATATCTTATTTATTTTGACAGTACGCTGTGTCTTTACATTCGAATACTATTGGGCATAATATTTTTACTTTTTACGAACGGCTTAAAGACCGATACTGGGCATTATGAGTCCTACCTACTCTCTGTCTTCATGTCTCATAAATTTCAGATCATTCTTGAAGATAAGAATATATAATTTTATAAATAAAAAAGATAATAACTGGGTAACTTATAAAATTTAAAATTTTTTTTAGGTATTATACAAGCAATATTTAGTAAAAATAAATCGTTTAAAATACAATTTAAAAAAGTATTTAAATCATTTCTAGAGTTATACCTTCATAAAAAGAATTACGACTGTAGAAAGTAAGGTGAAATCGATAGTGTCAAGGTTTTTTTTTAAATACTTCAAACTTTATTCAATGGTTGTAGTCCAAATTTTACTTGGTCAAATATTTATATTAATTAAACACATATTGAGAACACACATTTGAGATGGTTGTGGGTTCGATCATCATACGGGTGAAAAATTGAATTTAAATTATTCCTACGCTCTGACCTGATTTTTCTGACAAACTATGGCGTTGTTCCGCTACTCAACACTCAATGTCTCAAAGTGGAGCGGGTCGCGGAGATATGCGGAGAAAAGTATCCAATGCGCGTTATATACGTACAAAATGAAGATATGTTCTAAAATCACAAACTGTGCTTAAATTTATAATTTAAATAAAAACTCATATGTTTATAAGCCGATTAAAATGAAATAACCACTTAATGTTAAGTGAAGTTTACCACAATACAATAATCAAAATTGCATTTATATCGGTTAAGCCGTTTCTGAGATTAACGTGCACAAATAAACAGACAAAGAGATAAGCAAATTATATAAAAAAAGTACATTGTTTTGGGTTCTATTATATTGATAAGTTCCCCTAATAATATTTGTTTTCACATATCTTCCATGTACAGACAGCGATCAATTACATTTTTATTATATATGTATAGATATATAATTTGTGGGAAAAAAACAAGTGGACGAAGCAAGGGCACTTCCTTGTATATAAATAAATTAAAGATTAGTGTGAAATATTGTCAGGCACTTAATATTAATTGGATATATCGCACAATTAATTTGACATGTAGCCGTAAGCAAAAAAACAACGCACTCAGCTGAGAAAGCTTGTGAGGTTTCTTTCTTGTACCTTTAATAAGATTTTAGTAGAAAGGCTTCTTAGTAACCGTTGTTTAGAACAAGAGTAATTTATTTTTATGTATTGACATTTTTTCAATTATTATATCATTTGAATTATCAAGTTTATTTACTTTTTAAGATTCGTCAATGAAAACCTAGAGTCAAGACACTCCACTCTTCACTTTCTGTCCGAAATCAAAATATTGGGTGTAGTGGAGCTCAACGAGCGGAATAAAAGAAAATAATTTAAATGAATCATTCCCCCCAATGTTAATCAAACCCACAACTATCGCGTACAAAGTCAGTCGCTGTCACACTGCGCCACAATGGCATCATGTATATGACCCCCACACCACCAAAAGAATAATCTCCCTCTCACCACTAAGGGAATGGACGCCCCTCACCACTAAGGCTTAAAGTTAACATAACTTTAAAAACAAAACTCTCTTCAAAAACGACAACTTGGTGCAGAGAACTTACAGCTGCCAAAAAAAGCAAAATCCAAAATATTGTTTTTGTATTTGTTCTTAGCCCGTAATTAACAATTTAAATTATTCTTTGCGTCTAAGCACAGACACACACACACACACACACACATACAGACACACACACACAGACATACAGACACATAAACACCCATATATCTATACGCATAATTGATAAATAGTTTCATATAATTAAAGCTATTAACTATTATATGTATTAGAATATATTTTTAATGGTAACTTTGAGGGTCACAGGTTTTAAGGTAACAGAAAACCGGCGACGGTTGAAACGTTTGTAACGTTTCAAGCATCAGCTGAGTTCCTGAGTTGGAATCGAACCCACAACCAATCGTGTTTAAAATCAGTTTATTTAGTTAAAATTTTATTTACTCACAGTTTTTAATAGTTTGTTTTGTTTAGTTTCTTTATCAGCTTTTGTGATTAGTTACGGTCCGGGCCTACTAAGGTATAATATACATCTATATACATCTGAATATAAACTCATTAGTGACAGATTGTTTTCTGTAATATATTATGTTATAAGAATAAGGATAAAAGATCAAAGAGAATAGCTTAATTTTTTCCTTGCTTGTTAGTCGGCATGTTTTGCCATCGCAAAAACAAAACGGTACGCTCTTTGTAATACAATTTGCATAGATACGTACGGCGCGGCTTTAAGAAAAACGTAAGGTGGAATATATGGCTGGGAATACCGTAGTAATCTTAATTTAATGTAATGAGCTTAAGGCTATCGTGGCGCAGTGGGACAGTGTTTAAATGAAAACGCGATTGGTTATGGATTCGAATCCCATTTGGAGGAATAATTTTCATTTTGCCGTTCTAGTAAGACAGACTGTGGCGTTGAGTCTCGCCATTCAACATGCAACTTGAAATCGGGCGGAAAGTGGAGAACGGAGTGTCATGATACTAAGTTCTCTCGGATGAACTTGCTATGTGGAAATAAAAGGCCGGAAATATCACTGTAGCTCTTTGGAGTTAGGGTCGTGGGCGGCGGAGATCACTTACCATCAGGTGACCGGAACGCCCGTTTGCTTTGTCTATAGAGTAAAATAAAAAAAAATTAGACATTGTTATCAATAATAGATGGAATACTTAAATTGAAATCAAAATGAGGATATAACATGAGGATTAACATATATATGATTTCGATTTATTTCGATTTATTATCGTGGGTATCCCCCACGACAATAAATCGAACTCACAACTATTATTACGGTTATTTTTAATCTAAAAGCAAACAATACAGTATACAGTAAAAAGAAAATCTTTTATCGTGACTTAATTTAATTTTGTCAACGATAGATGTGAAATAGGTCCGTATGCTCCCATCACGACCTGCTATTTGCCTTTCACATTCTCATACAACGTGTAAAGTGCTACACACGTACACAATTTACGTTTTCGTAATACGTTTTATATGTTCGGGCAATATTGAGGGGAGTGTGTGATGTTCAAGATGATATTATTTAATTAAATATGTTTTTTTGTAATGCGTATATCCATATGTATATATTAGGGAGAACCTAGTGTCAAGAGACTACTTCACTTTCCGCCCGAATTCGAGACCGTGCCGTGTGTGCCGTGCTTTGTCTTTTAAATGAAAATAATTGAAATATATTCATTACCTCAAGTAGAGAATTATATCCATATAAATGTATTTTAAAGGCATATATTTTACTAATTTGTATATTTATATATATATGAATATAATATATATTTCTTGTGTGATTTTTCATTTTTCTATCTATTTTATATTAATACAATAATTTAATGTAATTTTTCTAGTCCTTTAGGTTTTTTTGTGATAGAGAGCTTAGTTGCGTAACTCAACACCGCACGCTGTTGCACGTAAAATAGATTTATAACATTAAAACTAATATAATTGCAATTGTTATGGCCATTTTGAAATTTTTTAACGAAACTTTATTTTTAAACAGGTGTTGGGAAATTTTTACTTTTTCAAGTAGAACCTTTATGAATGCTAACATCTAAGTGCAGTTTAGCCACGTTGTGCAATTTTATAGCTTGACTTAGAAAAAAGCGGTTCTGCGGTTAATGAAATTGCGCTTAAAAAACTGATGAACGTATGAAAGCCAAGAGAGCCTTACCAGGTACTCTATTTCCTTAAATAAAACCTTTTACTGGTGTTGCTAATTAAATAAAATAAACGATAGCTTTTCACTTGGTTCTCCGCTGTTGTTTCGAATTCGAGACATCACGTGTTGCCACTCTACATATAAGTACGCGTAATCAAACTAACTGCCGTGCTTTATCTTATCGAACCTACAATTATGGTCATACCAATCCCTAAACGCTGCCCCACTAAGCCACAATGGTTCAGAAAAATCTTTATAATAACTTAAGAAATTCACACTAAATACAGTTTGATAATGGCTACTGTAGTTCTAAACTGTGTTGTAGTCAAATTTCAAATATATAAGGTTGATATTATGTAATTTTTTGTTACAGTGTTAATGATTTTTTTATTTAACCTGACCTTTTAAAGGAAATCTTTAATAAAATTCACAGTCTGGCCGAATTTGTTGGAACTTCAGGCCTTTTCCCACAAAAAAGGGTATTCTAAGAGAACCTAGTGTCATTACAATCACTTGTTCCGCCCAAATTTAAAAAATTCTGAATTTATGGGCAGCTCTTATTATATTCTTAGCCTGTTTATCTTAAATGATTAAACAAAAAAAAAACATAAAATATAAAGATAAATCACTCTAATGTATCGAAAAGTGGTATTTGCTGCTAAAATATTGTGATGCAACAACTCTAGGATCGTGGGAACAATTTAGTGAAATATATATCATTTGACATTAATTCACTAAACAATATTTAAAAAGTGTATAATACAGCTACACGCCTTTTTCCCGCATAGGTTAGTCAGATAGAACCTAGTGTCAAAACACTCTTCACTTTCCGCCCGAATCTAATACTTTGCTTGCTGAGTGGCGGAACTCACGCCGTGCTTTATCTTGTTTACCAGAACGGAGAAATGAAAATAATTGAATATTAAATGAATATTGAATATTGAATATGATTTCCCCCTAATGGGAACTGAACTCACAACCAATAGTGACTACAATCTAACGCTGTACCACTGCACTACATGAAACGACTTAGTAGATTGGAAATATTATATTAAACTTATATGAATATATAATTTGATGGGGTAAAACGTTTGAGCTCTATATATCGCAATCAGAGCTTGGTTAGCCGTTCACGATCGCCTTATGTGGACATCCGGTAGCGATCTAAGTTATCATTAGAAAATACTTTACATTATAACAGTATTTTGTCGTATAAGACGAATATCTAACTATTTAAAATTTCTTAATGCAGATTTTTAGTTAAAAATATTGAGGTACAGTGGACCAGTGTATGAACAACATTTAACGGTTGGTTGTGGGTTCGATCCCCACTCGGACAAATTTTAATATTTAAATTATGTATATCTCTCTCGTTTCTCCCAGACTTACTCTCCTATGTAGAATAAAGCGTGATGCTGAAAACATAGTTTTCATGTATTTATATTTTGTAATCATTCCTTCAAGTGGGAATTGAACCCAAAACCTTCATTTACAGTCAGACGCTGCTTCACTGTGCCACTATGGGCTTTAGATTAATTTAAAATATATCATACATACATACATATATGTCATGTACTGATATACCTTACCGCTATACGCCCAAACGAGTTAAGTTGTAATAAAAAGTCGATCAGATTCCTAAAACACGTTTTATAATTAGTAAATCTAATATATTGATAAACAGGCTTTTGCGGTTTGTAAATGATATTTAAAAATTAAGTGCCTTTTTTACTTGTGGTATAGTTGTTAGATATTGCCTTATTCGTAATGTTTGTGGGTTCATTTAAATAATATTTTGTTTAAATTTTAATATGCAGATTTTTTCCGATTTTTTAGCCACTAGGTACCTACTATGGAAGAAAAGCGTAGGCTGCTTTTAAAGTACTTTTTTATTTTTATTCAAAACAAGTTGATATTTTATTATCTAATTGAAAAATGACAATAGAGTGATCTAGATTACTTCTGTATATAATAACAAAAAAAATATTAACTATCCAGAATGCCAGGGCTTATATCATATTTTTTGAAATATTTATAATAAACAAATAACCCTCTAAATATCTGTAATAACATTTCTAAATGTAATATAGAAAAAGTATTGAAATTGTATTTCTTAAACAATATTGTTTAATTAAGAAATTTATGTAAAATCGGCTCAAATCGGTTTTGATTTTTTAGATGTTCTATATTGAATTGTATATCCATTTTTTTAAATTATTAAAAAACAAAAATTGAGTTTTGAATTTAAGTGGAAAGCAGAGGACAGAGTGTAATGACACTAGGTTCTTTCTATATACCCTGCTAGCAATTCCTCCTGTAGGGCTGAAGAAACTGAGGTAGAAGATTTTGCTATCAGTCCACGACAGGTTTCTTTTCGTACGAAAATCAGAAAATGTAGTGACTGGGCAGCTTGGTAGATTCATAAAATTATGAAAGAAAAATAGTTTCCCGCTTTTCCCCACATAGCAGGTAGGCGGAGAGAAGCTAGAGTCAAAAATCATTGTTTTCTCCTTTTATGTGGTGGAAATCAAATTCTTGTTTTATCTCTCTAGAGCGGGAAAATTACCATAATTTTAAATATAATCAATTCTTAGCTCGAATCGAACACACAACTACCACGCTTACATACCGACGCTATCCCACTGAACCATGATGGCTTCAGGAAGTTTTTAAGCATTTTTTTATATTTAGTAACTTTATATTACAGGCAGGTATTATCTAGATATCGTTCTAGTTTTTAGGTATACGCATCATCATTTAGGATTGTCAGTAGTCATAAAAATCGACTTGATCGTTCAAGTATTTTTACATATACAGCGGCTTCAATTTTTTTGAATTAAAAACCTGTAGTATGACTTCGTTTAAGCTTATTGTGTTTTCTATATTTGTATGAGTACTTCAAAAAGTAACTAATATTTTTGTATGTCCTGATGGTATTCATATTCATTCATTCATTGTTCCATAATTGATACTAATAACTAAAATATAAAGAAAAAAATTGTGAAAAGAGCAACAGGCAATTTTTTGAATTCGGCGGAAAGTGGAGGGTCTTGGCACTATATACTAGATTTTCACTGCGTTTTTCCCTGTTATGTTAAACAAATGAATTCTCTTTGTTTATTCCGCAAAATTCGGTGAAATGTATGTAAAATGGAAACAGCTTTAAATTAATTACAATCAAGTAATTAACTTCGTTGATTATACGTATTATCTACTTGTATCTTATAACAAAAAAACAGCTTCACGAGTATATCTATATAGCAGTGCTATGAAGAATGATACTAGTGTCTAGACACTCCGTTCTCCACTTTTTATTTTCCACTTTCGACACTGCGAGAATGGCGGAACTCAATATCCCGCTTTCTAGCGGTTACACTCAGACGTTGTCCCACTAAAACCACAATGGCTTTAATCTTAAATGTATTTAAAGTCCTTTTCAAATATTTAAAAGTAATTTTAAATATATTTTGGTTACTTTAAAACTGTCATAATGTTATATTGAAATGTGAGGAATCTAGTGAAGTAGATTTCAAGTTGAATTCCTTCATTATTTTTAAGATGTTCGCACTGAATTGGTCTGGCATCTTTGTATTCAGATATCATTCTACTTGTAAATAGAGTGGTTCTTTGATGTAAATCTATTAAACGAATTGAAGAAATTTTGTTCGTGATTGCTAGGAAAGGAGATTGGGTTGAATTTTAAATTATTATTTCTTTTATAAAAATTTATTATTTAGTTAGAAAAAAATTTGATTCTAAAATTTTTTTATTATATTTATATGAAACGAATAAATCAGTATTATATGTGAACTAAAACCGAGAATAAAAAGGCTTCACGCTTTTTCCCTATAGCTGGATGGACAAAGACAACTTAGCAAAATTTGGCAAAAACATTCTCCACATAAGGGGAACAGAAAGTAATGAGAGGCAAACGAAGTTGCGGGCTACAATTTGTACGTTATAATACAACATTTTAAAGTATATAAGAAAAATATGTTGATATATTTTGTTTATTGTGTGGAATAAAATATATGAAATAGATTACAAAAAACTACTGATAGCTATATTTCGATATAGCTATCAGTAGTTATTATATTTCGTATCGACGTTCAGATTTCGTTCTGGTAATGGAACTCAATGTCATAAGTTTTCTAAGTAAACCACAGTTTATTTTAGTATTGTATCGAATGGGAATCAAACTCCAACCATTATCAATCGCGCCACAGTGGCGTCAACATTTTTCTAGATAGTATAATTTAATATAATTCAAATATATCTTGAAAAACAAATAGTGTTTAACTGCTTTTGGAATTACGAAAATTAATTGTGTACAATCGTGTACAATAAATTATATGAATATGTCAACAAGTTATGGCACAGATAATAAAGTAGAAGTGGCATCAACGTTGATATTTGTAAAAACAAATTTTTTTGAAAAATATTTTTGAAGACGTCTAATAAAATTGAATGTCAGAGATTTCATTTTTAAGAACATATTATAATTTGAATGTGTAGAACGTTGGAACTATCAAGAGGTACAAATTCAGATCCTGCTACGTTCATCTAAAACATTTTATTTTATCCTATGTGTGCAAAAAACTCTTTGAAAGTGATATTATACTATGATTATTGTTTGTAGTATATACTTTTTATTTATCTATAATAAAAACATTATTTATCATTTTTAATTTTTCTTTAAAATAAAAATGTTGCGGGATAAATGATGAAGTCCACCCCTTAATTGTAAGGTAAGGTAACATATATTTTTTAAATACTAATATTACATATCCTAGTATATTAACAATATGACTTATTTAAAACTAATTTACATATATAATATTCAGGTTTTTTCTACTATCCAAAGGTTTTTTAAAGTGTTATTCAGACATTTAGCAAATTGAAAAGCATTTTTACAAAACATATTTTATTTTATCCAAACTTTATTTTGAACCTCTTGGTGAAACATCAAGATTCATTAGACGCGATGCCATATTTAAATACTCACTATTCTTAATTCAAAAAAGCAATAAACACCTGCTACAAGTAGCATATGAGCTATAATTGCTTAGAGATATAAGATAATAAATATTTTTATAATAGCTTTAGATTTTGTTACGTCATTTATGGCCGCATTATATTTGTTTAGATGCTATCGCATTGTTTTTAGGATGTGTTTTAATATTAATGAATATTAATGTTTGTTTCTCAACGTTCCATAGATATTTAAATTGTATTTATATTAATTATGGTGACTGGTGACAAAACGGAGGACAGTGTTCGAACACTACGGTCACTACAAGTGAAATTAAAAAAAATGCGGAATAACTGAGTGATGGGAAAGTTTAAGTATAGTATAGTATATAGAGAGATTCATCACTAATGGACACGAATATAACTTGTTATTTTAAATGAAAGTTTATTCGAATGCATTCTAAATAACATAACTGTCTGGGCTATTCCTGGCACCCTAAGTCTTACAGCTGTTCAAATATATATCTTACTTTAGTACATTCTCAAGTATTTCAGACTAGGTCCTTTATGCTGGCTTATATGGATAATCAATCATATCTATTGCAATAATCGATTATGTACGAGTATGATAATAGAAAATCGATTCAAAAATATATTCATTATTATGAAATAAGAAGTAAATAAGTTAGGGATTTAAGTCACTTTTTATTGAATCTATACAAATTAATAAAATTGAAATATCTGTTTGTAATATTAAAATAACTGCTTTTTACTAAATTCATATGTATGCATACTCATTACATATACTAAAATAACACTTTTTATACTTTTTGTCAGTCTGTCTGTTTCCGGTTAATATCGGGAAACCGATAGTAACGAGACTTTCACTGACAGATAGTTGATTTAATAAGAAGTCACTTAGCCTTCTTTTATTTAAGAATTCCACTCGGACGAAGTCGCAGCCAAAGCTAGTCTATAATAGAATGGTCAACTAAAGTCCTAAAATAAATTTTATTGATTTTGTTTACGTAAACAAAACATAAGATATAGTATTAACGACAACAAATAAAAACACAGACTTAAGACTAAAAAATTTTAACACTAGGTTGTAGCCATTCATATGGGATCTGTAATGCTACAGAAGGCTTTTCTAATGAGGACATTTAGAAAGCTTTCTGTAGCCTATGATATTTTATTTAATATTTAATTTATCAAAGAGCTGTCCCATATCATAACATATTTGTATGTGTTTTCTACTATAACACATATAAAGTTATAATTAAAACACATTAAACATATCTTATTGTAAAATATATTTAGAAAATGTACCTATTAAAATAAGATCCTCTATATTTCATTTACAAAGCTAATTTTCAATTTGTCACTTATTCCCGATAATCTCCCGTATAGAGAAAATATAGTGTCAGGACCACTCCCTTCTCCACTTTCCGCCTGAAATCAAGACATTGCGTGTTGCGTGGCGGAACTCAACGCCGTACTTTGTCTTGTCAATACATTGTTGAAAGATGATTGGCAGCTTCCATTTAGAATGGCACTCGGTCAATAACTCCGATTTTTTTTGGCATAATTATTTTAATTGATTATTATTTCGCCATACCTATGTGCTTAATTTTGTAAGTAGCTATTTTGATATTGTCTGGAAAGTATGTATAAAAGAATATGGTACTTAAGTGAGTAAAGAAGTGATCTCTGTTTTTATTCTTTAAACGCCATAAGCACATAACATGTTTTTTACCAGAAAAGGTATATTTTTAGCTTTTTCCCGCATAGCTGGGTAGTGAGAGAGAACCTAGTGTCAAGACACTCCGTTCTCCACTATACGCCCGAAGTCGATACATTATTCAATCCATTTCATACAAAATATTATTTTATATGAAAATATTACATTAAAAATATTTCAATATACATACAAATACGGGTAAACACAAGCAAAAGTAATACAGTTTATTTTTCACCCGCACATTAAGTAATTCATAAGCTAAAAAGATAGTCGCCACTTTTCGATGCAAATGTATTGAATGGTTTAAACGAACAAACTAAGCTCTTCATGAAGATATTCTAACTAGATCTTATATTTGTCTATCTAGAGTCTAAATTGTATTGAAAATTAAAACGGAAATTAAATTTATACCATATCGTCGCTTTGTAGAGCTACTTTTTTTTTGTAAAACGTCGGTTGTAAATAAAAAGAATATGCGCGCTGTATAAGACGAAAGCATTCGAAAAGGGATTCTACAAGTCATTTGCTTTTTCAATTTCACATCACTTTATGTCAAGATTTAAAATAGATTGGATTTTCTGGTTTAGGCTGAAAAGTTAGAGTCAGGGCACTCTGTTCTCGACTTTCTATCCGAATTAGGGACATTGCGTATTGAGTGGCGGAATTTAACTCCACGCTTGGTCTTACCAAAGTAAATGATAATTATGTAATAATTAATACTAAATAAAACATTTTTTATTATTATATTGTATAAATTTTAAAAAGCGTAAAGCTGTATTTAAAAGCTCTATTCGTGACTAATTTAGTATCAAAACTGTTGAGATCAAAAATAAACTTTCATTATCAAATTTTATATAATATTTAATTTAATTCGTCTTCGTTATTTAATATACTTATTTGATTACTATTAAATAAATTCCAAGTAATATTATATAAATGGAATTAAGTTTATTACGAGTATTGGCAGCTTCTGTTTAGAATGGTACTCGGTCAATGACTTCGGGTTTCTTGGCGTAACTATTTTAATTTATTATCTTTACGCCATATACGTATATAACTTTGAAGGTATATATTAAAATATACTCATTCCCCTGAATGGGAATGTAACCAACGCCCATTACGTTTACAGCCAGACCCTGTGACACTGCGCCACGTTGGCCTCATTTTTATCTTTTCTCTTCTGCAAAGAAGATAGAGATAACTTAATCCATCTTTCGCCTATTTAGAGATATAGTATGTTGGTTTCAAACCAGACTCCATACTTATATGTAAACTTAGAATAAGCTGTTCGTATTTTCAAAGTGCCGCTGATAATTGACTTTCAAGAGTCATTTAGTGGAATATTATGAAGTTTTCAATTCTTTTTTTCACGATTCTCATAAGTGAAAATAATAATAAATAGAATCATTTTTATTCTCTGGAGCAGTGGGACAACGTCTGACTCAGCAGTGGGTGAGCGCGATTCGTTGTGGGTTCCATTCCCACAACGGTGGAATCATAATTTAATTATTTTTATTTCTTCGCTCTGGTCAAGACAAAGAGTGGCGTTGAGTTCCGCTCTGAACACGCAATGTTCACAGTGGAGAACGAAGTGTCTTGACAGTACATTGTCTCTGCTATGCGAAAAAGGGTGAAATGCGTGAAGCTGAAAAAAAATATAAAACTTCTCTTTCTATAAAAGAACTTCTTTTTCTATTAAAAACTTTGTCATGGTACACAACGTGTATAAAAGCTAACTAAGGCTTTTGTTTATTTCGTAATTAATACTATTTCACAAGTTTTCAAGCGTGTAGGACATGTTCTGAATGAATCATTAGTGGCTGAAATTTTTTTACAATGATTCATTACTATGGGAACGTATGTAAATTAACGAATGTGTCCTGTTTATATTTTGTCTGTCGTAGGTTTTGATCGTCAAGCGTAATTGTATGATTCAATTTTTATTTATATGCTGTATTTTGATGAATATTAGAATTATTCAAATATTTTATTTTGATATGTATATCAGAAATAGGTTATGGAAATGTTATATAAAGTGTGATTACGTAAAATATAACAGTATAGTTTTATTCTCTTTATAAGTTATTTGTTCAATTACAGTTAATTTTTTAAATTAACAATATGAGGCACTCATAAAATACTAAAATAAAACCAGCTTTCACTTATTTAATTTAAGGTTTTCGTGTTATTTTTCTATAAAAAATTTTGTTTCATACGGACGCATGGTTTTTGCATTTCCTGCAATAGTCCTTTTACAATCTATAACATTGCCTTATTATTTTCTAATACGAATTACATATCTATGCAGGTAATACTTTTAGATATATTTATAATATCGCTATGTAAAAATAATATATAAATTGTAAGGATTATAAATAAAAAGTTCTAATTTAAAAAAAAACTATTTGCATTCGTTTATCGCTACGATCGCATAAAAACGGGATCCACAAGCAGTTAACAAAATTATGTCCCAGTTAATTATTCTAACCGCAAAAGTTAAATAAACGTAACAAAGCAGTTAATAGTATAGAAGTACATTGCCATAATAATTTCATTCTTTGGAATTTAGAATATTTTGGGCAATTTTATAAAAAACCTTCTAGCCCTAGTAATGTATGCAGATACAACTATATGATATACTTTGATATTAATCAAAATCATTTGTTATTTAAATTAAAAAACAAATAAAGTGAAGGGGTCGCCGTGGAGCAGTGTGACAGCTGTGGTTGGTTCGATACCTGGTCGGGGTAATGGTTATATTTAAATTGCTTTCATTTCTTTGCTCTACTGACAAGACCATGCGCGATGTTGAGTTGCGCCACTATGTTTCGATTTCGGGCAAATAGTGGAGAACGGAGTGTCTTGACACTAGGGTATCTCTGACTACCCTGGTATGAGGGAAACGCCTTAAAAGTGTTAAGCCCGTCTCATTCCTTGCCTAATTCACTAGAGATATACGCGATGATGTATATGTTTACATTATAGAGCTAAAGTTAGAAGCCACGTTTTTATGCTTGAGAATGTGATTCACGTTTATAACACTTCTATTTTTAAATTATTAATAGGTTTAGATTGAAATATTTTTTTTGCAACATTTCATTAAGAAGGGCGTAACTTAACGCCACCCAAAGTTTATCTAAATAGATCAGGGAAACGGAAATATATATTTTAAATATAGATTCCCTCGAACCATATTTGAACCCAAAAACTATATACCATAGCCAAACTTATCAAATTTTAACTACTATGACGTCAGTTTTAATTATATATATATTTCTAGATAAAACACATGAAAATTAGCTTGTTTTAATTCGTATTTCCCTTAAAGCCTCACTTCCGTTCAAATGACATCTAAGATGCCGACGTTATTAATAACTTTGTATGACTTTTCACCCTCGACCACGTGTTAACCCTCAATTCTGTACAGGGGGCGTATTCTAAAAATATACGCAACAGTATTCATCCGAATATGCGTCCAGTTGAGCCAGTCACGTCGCGACGCCGGCCCGTGCCTAATACACTATGCTATTTTGTTGACTGCCTTGTGTGATATTTTTACGAACGATTTAAAGAATTGGGTGAGTTTTTATTATTCTTGTAAAGTCTAGTTTTGAGTTGCTTTATTTTTAAATTATTCTATGGTTTTTCTTGTATTGTCAATTTTGTAGTTCTAAATGTAAGTTTGAATTGGGACTGAAATCAGGAGGGATGAGTCAAAAATGTAAAACAATCGTTACGTATTCGTAAATAAAATTATATCTGTATTTTAACCTAGATTTTTCAGTTCTCTACGTACTAAATTTCATAATATTGGGAAAATAGTACAAATAGCGCCTGTACTAAATTAGTGAAATGAGAAATTATAGTTGATACAACTCTCTGTTATTCTTTCCCTGGTAACGTTTCTATATATTTAAATTTAATATCTCATTACCATCATGGCGCAACGTCTCGTCTGACTGTAGACGCCAGTGATTGTGGGTTCAATTCCCTCTTGGTGGAATGATTATATTAAAAATGGTTTCCCTTGTCCGCTCTGGCAGTTAAACCAAAGAGAGGCGTTGACTTTCACCACTCAACACGCAATGTCGCGATTTCGGGCGGAAAGTGGAGAACGGAGTATCTTGACAGTAGGTTCCCTCTCCTCTTCCTCTGCTATGTGGGAAAAAGCAAAAAGTAATACTAAAATAATACAATCTCGATATAACTTCGATATATCACTTACAATTTCACTCGAATAACTTATTGGCATTTGAACCTGCGCCCGTCTATGTCCAGCAGTGTAAAGACATTCCGGGCGTATATTTAGGAACAACAAAACTCAAGTGTATTCGTTAAAGGAATCTTAGAAGCTGAATTCTAAAAGTAAATCGAGAGCCGTATGTACAGTACTTGTATTATAAATGTAAAATTTTGTATGTAAAACTTTTTTTTTCGTAATTAATGAACAAGATTTGATTAAATTTATGGGATCAGTGAATGGGATTTATGGATTAAATATATTTGATTTTTATGTATGTACTTATATTACTTGTTGGCTATACAAATGTTATCAGTTTTAAGCTTCACGCACAGCTGGGTAGTCGGAACCTAGTCTCAAGGCACTCCTTCTAAACATTCCGACGTCTTCTATATATTTATATAGTAAAAAATAAAGCCAGTAGTTTTCATGGTATTACAAACGAATTCGTTAGAATAGTTTTAAAAGGAAACCTAAATATATACTAGTCTAAGCTATGCTATTCGATTGTAGAAAGAAAATTCACGCCAAATATAGCAAACAGGTCGCTGAAATCAATTTCAAGCTGTTATGACTGACTGACCTGACTACTTATTTATATATATATATATATATATATATATAAATGGTATTTATATATCTGTGTATATAAAAGCAAAACGCCAAATATTGAAAACTGCTTGTCTTACAAAGATAAAATTTGGCAGGATGGTAATTTGTGGTTTGTGGATATCCGGTAAGAATTTAATTATATACAGATTTGGCTCCAGGGCTCCAGGGTTTAAGGTGGCTTACGGGTTGTCGCAAGTGTGTATGAATGTCCTTCATTAACTTTGCTACAAACTCGAAATTTTACAGACAGACAGGCAACAGCTTAGTTAACTATATATATATTTTTAATTTCACTATCTCCTCAAGTTCAAGTATTAGAATTTTTATTTAATAATTCAAGAAAACCAAAGTCGAAATATATATACAAACACAGCGCTTTGAAAATAAAAATTTTTATCTTAACAAAGGTTTATTACGCTTAGCTCTTATGAAAACAGCGACTTAAGTGAACCAATCTGTTATATTGTTTAATTTAACCAAGTACGAACGAGTTTAGTACCTGCATTTCCTAGGTCATTGATACTGTTATTTAATATTAGTCCATTTTGGTTGAAGAAGTCTAAAAAAGAATGAATGTAAACGCGACACTTGTCGGTTCGATACCCACTCGTGGGATTGATTATATATTTTTAGACAGTTTATTAAGACAGGAAATGTTTGGTTTGGTAATATCTATACTGACATAGTCTAAAACTTTCGTCAGTTTAAATGTTTTAGTATTAGATGATGATAATCATCATTTGCAGTTCACTTAACAAATGCGGTTGGGCCTTGGCCTGGTCGAGGAAATTGCTCCAACCAGATACGTTTTGAGTTCCCTATCTCCAACTTCTAATTACAAAGGTTTTCGCGTCTTGCTCAACGCCATTCAACCATTGCAACTTGTGCCAACATCGTTTTCTGCGATCGTCATTCTCATAAGCAATTTCTTTGGAGTTCTGGTATTGTCCATTTACAAAATGTGTCTAGCCTAGTAGTACCCTCAGTTTTTTAAGCTATGGCTATGATATCGATCGTTCAAGTTGTTATATGATCTAATTGTCATCAATCATCATACATTTCCCATTAGAAAGTCATTTATGTGTTCTACTAGCATATTCAAAGCTCCATAATTAAAGAACTTCACTGAACTAAATCAAAGCTCCTTAGAAGATTCGTTAAAAATGACCAAGATCTTTTACTTTTCGTAATATCAATGTTTGCTTTATTCCAACAACTTCAAACCAAGTAAATCTTCCACACATGTCGTTTTGAGTTCCCAAATAAAAAAATATTTCAGAATTTTGACATTCAGCTTTGCCACCCAACACGATATCTTTCATAAAGTTAAAAGCTCTTAAATATGTAAAAGGTAAAAATGATATGAATAAACAATAAACAAAGTATAAATAGTGTGTAAATCTATTAAATGGGATTAAAATCTATAGTTTTAATTACAGGAAATTTAATTTTGATAAGCCTAAACAGCTTCACACTTTATCCCGCATAGCGGGGTGGTTGGAGAAAAGCTAGTGTCAATACACTCTGTCTTTCACTTTCCACGCAAATTCATGTCACTGCGTGTCGAGTGGCGTAACTTAAAGCCGCGCTTCGTCTACCAGAGCAGGAAAATGAAAACAATTTGAACATAATCATTCTTTCAAATAGAACCTACAACTATTGCGTTTAGTGTCAAACGATGCGACTGCGTCAAGACTACTAAGTGTTTTTGTAATAAAAATCACACTGAAAATTATAAAAAAATGTTTAAAGACGCATGTGGTCGATTTTAAATTCGTAAGAGTTCAACGATCTTACAAATATAGATGAGAATGGGAAACAAAACTAAAACGTAGCGTCGCCGCCGTCTCCATCCCTAACGCGCTCAAAGCGTTTAGAAGAAAGGCAATTAACGGGAGGAATTTCCTGAACAAATCCCTTTGGATTTATATCCTCGTATCACATGCTATTATACATTTTTTGTGCTTAATGTGTCAAAGGAAAATGTATTAAAAAAATCTATATATATTTTCTCTATTTTTAACCTTATAATAGTCTACACTCTTCGTTATTACATAAAAAACTGTATTTTTTTTCAGCTTTACGTTTTTTTCCGTCTAGCAAGGTCATCCGAGGTACCTAATGTCAAATCTCATGCTTTATCTCTAAGAATCTACGTTACTCGTTATTACATCATCTAACTGCCAGTAAAAGTCCCGTCAAAATGGGTCCAGCCGTTATAGAGATTAGCCGGAACAAACAAATAGACAGACAGACTAAAATTGTAAAAAATATTATTTCGATTTACGTACCTTGTACATATATATGCATTTAGTATAGCGGTTGTTTTAATAGTACAAACAGACACTCCAATTTTTATATCATATGTCAAGATCGTACTTAAGAAAGTTCACCATTTGAGATATATTTGAGGTAAAGAGTGGAGAACGTGTCTTTATAATAAAATACCAGATACCCACTACCAGGCTATGATAAAAAAACAATAAATAAGTATGTATATATAATTATTTATTTTTATCTCCAGAACCTCTTAGCTCAGATTTCCTTCACATAATATATTTTATATTCAAATTGATCACAAGTCAAACCAAAGTATGATATCGTCTTAAGAATGATAATCCAAGAATTTATACCTTACAGCAAAATACCAGTCGGCGAAAAGTTTTAATATTTAAATACACATTAAAAGTTTTAATATTTAAATATATAGTAAGAACTTAACCATTATAAACATTATTTTATAAATAAATACAAAAATAACCATTGAAACTAACATCTTATTTCATTACTAAGTAAATTGTTTACGCAAAAAATAATATGTGATCGATTATTCACGAAAATACTCCTTAGGAATGAAATATTCGGTTTTATCTAATACTATTTGAAAAGCCCATAGGTATTCAAAAATTTGTTGACTTCGAAAACAAAATATCCCGTTAAAAACATATTTAGAAAACGTATAACAATTTTGAACGCAGCAGGATTCGAAACCGCGCCTATTGGAAACGGTCCAAAGGAAGAGGCGCGGGTTCGAATGTGCGCCTGCTGCTTTCAAACTTTTATACGTTTTCTAAATATGTTTTTCAATTTCTTAAGTAAATTGTCTAATTGAGTTTCTTACACGATTTCTGAGGTCTGTGGTATTAACTTTAGTGAACCGGTGGTCAATTATTTAACGTTCAAGAAATGAAGCATGTAACTTCTTATTTCGAATAAACCTATTTGAGTTTGACTTAGATGCTTAATAAAAAGATTGAAGTTAGTGACAAAACAGTACACTCACTTTTCTTCGGATTCTTAAATAACTTTGCGTGTTAGATTAGGTTAAGTTATTATAACTAAACTGGAAATATGAAAACATTTAAAATACAGTCATTTCTCCGAATGGAAATTCTACACGCATTCAAATTAAGGAATTAAAAAATTGCACAATACATATTATTTACTTTCAATAAAACGATTCATCTTTTATCAATATTTCATTCAAAATGGATTAAAAACTCCTTTTATTCCCACATTTTCAACCAATTTTTGTCAATTCATTTGTTTGTCATACACAATGTATATGTTAGTGATATTTGACACTTTTTGCGATAGACCGCATTGCCAGAATTGCCATTACAAATATACGAGGGGCGTTGAATAAACGACAATAATTAATTTGCGATGATAGAGTGCTATTCAGACGTGAAATTTCGATAGTTAATTAATGTGGTACGCTCTCAGTAACCGTGACTGCTGTATTTATAGGTAAAAGTATAATAGATTGAATATTTTTTTGCCATCTTGGTGTAGGGCGTTGTGGGTTTGATTCCCGGAGGAATATTTATTTAAAATATTTTTATTTCTTCCCTCTAGTAAAATCAAGCGCGGCGTCGAGTTGCAACTGAAAACGCAATGTCTCGATTTCGGATTAACAAATTGTTCTGTGTGATATTGTGGTGGATAGTCATAAATTACTTTTTTTAAATTTTGCCTAATTATAGCTTAATATACCGTATTTTAGCCATAGTCGCACCATAAAAGAGCTCAAAACGTGTATATGACTTTAAGCTCAACGGAGCGCTTTTTAAAACATACATATTTTAATCAAGCTTGTCATCAATATCTCATCGTAGGAGTTCATAGAATAGATGTAAACTAACTTCATGGGAAGCGACACCACGTTGTCCGCAGCCGATAATTAACTGAAGTACAATATTATAAAAAAAAAACCATACAAGCTAGCGTTAAAATAATATTTGTTAGCCACATGTGTGCAGTAAAGTTACTGGAAGTGACTTGAGCTGCGTTTTTTCTGTCTATTTCTTCGCACGTTCTTTTGTTTGTACGTTGTTATTTTTCTAAAGATGCATGCTTTATAACTGCATAATGGAGAAGTCAGAGACACTAGTGTCAAAACACTCCACTATCCACTTTCTGTCGTATTTGAAACAAATAGTTTGAGAGCGGCGGCGGCAGAAAGGGAAAATGAAAATATATATAAATATTATCAAAGAAAGGAGACTTTCTCTTGCGCCACTTACCATACATACTTTTTATTTATTACTTTTAATATTTACATATATACTCGTAATATTGTTTATTTATAGCTTAGTTTTCTTTTTATTTAATATGCATTAATATATGTTTGAGGTTGTGGGTTCGATCACCATTCGGGGATCAATAATTCAAATGATTGAATTAATCCGTTCTAGTAAATAAAGCGCGGCGTTGAGTTCCGCCACTCAAAACGCAATGTTTCGATTTTAGGCGGCACGTTGAGTGTCTTGACACTAGTTCCTGCTATTCGGGATAAAGCCGGTATTGCATATATTATGAAATTTTATCTATTGGGTGGAATGTTACACCTCAAATATTGTGCATAAATAGAGAGCCTAAAAGAATTTTTGTACTTATACGTTTTTTTTTAACACGCTATATTTACACTAAAAGTTAAATGACAGATTTTTTCATATCAAATTGGAGCGACATCAATATGCGTAGTTGCGAAATGTTATGTTGATATTATTAGCCATTTAATCTTTATATAATTTACATGTGACATACAAACATACAATTGATAATACTTTTTATCTTATGTTAGTATACAAAATATAAATTACAGGTACATAAGATGTACTATGTAAATGTTGAAATTTCCAAGAAAATGTTAGGATTTACCAACTTTAATGGTAAAAGCCCGAACTGTTTCCAAGTTAACGTAACCTAATCAACATTTACCGTTTCTCGTTGAAGAAAAATCTAAAATTTATTGAAATGTAAGTTCCAAATGAATAAAGATCAAAGAAAAAGTTCGGAAATACCAAGAAAAAACCTTTTTATTTTCAACTTCACTTCTTTTTATTTATCATAGTAGGTGTAGGCCTAGTGTCAAGACACTCCGTTTTCTACTTTACACCTGAATTTGACTGAGACATTGCGAGTTGAGTGGTGGAACTCAACGTCACACTTTGTCTCCAAAAAATAAAATAATTTAAATTTTATTTATACAGTCAGACTTTGTGATAACGCGCCACTGTGGCACCTAAAAAATATTGAATATAAAAATTATTTATATTCAATATTTATATTAAATATTCTTTATTTTCATACATTTACAATACAAATGTTCCAACAATAAATATTGACACAATCTTAAACAAATTACTCTTAATGAGGCTAGTGGCGCCTATGTAAGCTTATAGGATATGAATTCATATATCAAATAGCTCATCGCAACTTATAATGCGGAATATATACATAGTATAACCCAGAAAAAATATAAATTCAATATTTTTTATTATTAAATATCATTAAATCTTGTGATTTAATATTTACTAAACATGTGTTTAATTAAATATTTATTATTATCACATCCAACGTTAACTACCTCGGGGTTTTCATCGCATGCGATACGTGCCTTAAGTGTACAGGCTAGTGATCTATGAAGATGCTCTTGAGATAAAACTTAAGAAAAAAGGCTTAAGTGTTACTAACATATGTCCTTTTAAACTATGTGTCAAATATAGACAAAAAAACCATCAAGTGTTCCAAGATTTGGGCAAAATAAGTGTATTTATTTCATAAAATAATAATGAATGCATGAATTGAGATGGATGGATTAGGAAGAATTTAAAGAATTTTGAGTTCAAAGTTTGATATGACAATTAACGGACATTAAATATCAATAAATATAATAAAATGTAACTGATCGCCTTCTATACATGGAATATATATAAAATCCAAAACAATGGTTTGTAATTTTCTTTTCTGTTTGTTTTGACTATTGTATTTAAGTAAGCTTCCCTTAACATTTTGTGTTATTTTCATTTCAAAATGCATCATAAATAAAAAAAGTTACAATCATTTAAATTTTAAATTTTAAATTCAGTTTTTATGTAAATACTAGCCAGCTATGCGGAAAAGCTTAAAAAAAACATTAAAATCCAAAAATCCTCATACGAAATAATTTACAATATAATTATACATTAACACATCCATTAATAACAACTTCCTTTGTAACCACATGGCTATGACAGATGCGGGACATATTACTGTGGGCTATCTATTTGTGAAATATGGCGATAGTATATGTACCGTAGATAAATGTAATATAATTGATTTGATTGTAGTTTTTTATTGTTACCGGAAATTTATGAAATATCTAAATTGTATATCTAGGTAATGACTGAAATCAAGATGGTTTTCTAGAATTAATCATGCAATAGATATTTTTGGTTAGTTTTCGACTATTTTTGGCTAAAAAAACTGTTAAGAGTAGTTAGAATCAATGAAATAGTCTAATGAGTCCGACTTACAACTACAGTAAGATTGTAATTAGTTCGCAGAAGATTCTCATTTAACGCTTTTTCCTGCACAGCTTTAGAACTATGCGAGGAAAAGCGTGAAACAGTATTAGACTCAGGTATTAACTAATAGAGAAACTAGTGTCTATACACTCTGTTCTCCATTTCCCGCCTGGAATCGAAACATTATGTGATGAGTGGCGAAACTCAATGCCGCGCTTTGTCTAGTCACTAGAGGAGGAGGTGAAATGAATATAATTTAAATATATAATTATTCTTCTAATTGGAAATCGAACCAACGACCATCGCAAGTACACTCAGACGTCACAATGCGCCACGATGGGTTCAATATTATACTATTTTGATAATGAATGTTCAAGGTTTAAAAAAAAAAAAGTTTATTTTTATTTTTAAGCTTTACGCGAGCTAAGGTCGGAACTATAAATTTAATGAATTCATTTATTTGATACGGTCGTTAGTAGATTATTGTTTTTTATTTTTAATAGCGCATAACAAATTACAAGATACAAACAAAGATATTATTCAGTTACTTATATTTTGTAGCTATTTTGTTTATGAAATATTTGTTTAATTTTTATATGAACATGATAGTAGAAAAGTGAAAACTTTATGGTTGTGGGTTTGATTCCCATTCCAGATATGATTATATTTAGATTAAGTTAATTTCAACGCCATGTTAAGAACACACAATGTCTCAAATTCTTTGAAAATCTCAGTAATATAATAGCGTAAAGCTTTTTATATCATTTTTGTAACATTTACTATCATACCTTATAGTCGTATACTAATACAGACTAATTCTAGTCGCATATCAAGCTACTCTCGCTTTTTAGGTTGAAGTAGATTTTGTGAGGAACAGTTTCAAAATTTCAAATAAAAATTCTCACGATTATTATACACAAAACGGGACGAGAAAATTTATGCAATAAAAAAGTGATTATTTCTTCAAAATCAGTCTCATTTGATTCTTATAAATCAATCTAATACAGAAATTAAACCAGAACGTTGTTCGTTTATGACGAATATATTCAATACATATTTTTTTCATAACATAGTATCAAAACAACGTCCTCAATTACATTATCACATACATATTTTCACCAAAAGTCTTGAAAATATGGCAATTCTTTATTTTCTTATCATTTTGTTTAATGTCAATATATACATGTATAGAAGTAATAATAATGAAGAGTGTTTGAATAATTAAGAACGAGAAATATTTATATTTTTATATTAAACTAGTTGTGGCCCTCAATTTCGCTTGCGTGAACTTTATAAACGTCATAAAGTCCACGAAAACGAAGTTCATTCAGTTCAGCTATAATATTTTCATTTCTATCTTTCGTAACTTCGAATGTAAAACGTATTTTTTTTGTTTTTTTCCCTTAGTAATTTCCGGAAATCCTTTTTACTATACTTCGCAAAAACCGACATGCCTAAATTCTTCTATCTGCAGTAGAATGTTGTCTGTTACTCCACTTTCCTGCTGAAATCGAGACATTGCATGTTCAGTGAAACTCAACGCCGCGCTTTGTCTTAGGTAACAGAACGGAGAAATGAAAATAATTTATAAATAATCATTCCCACGAGTGGGAATCGAATTCGGGTATCGAAATCGGAAAAAAGAACGTCCAATCGCGTTTACAGTTAGACGTTGACCCACTGCACCACGGAGCCTGCAGGATTAATATTAAATTAATATATATATATTAGTTGCAACAATGTACTTAAAATACAAAATTATACCAAATCAATTCGTTTAAAAAAACTTTAATACTAACAAATCCAAACGCCAAACTAGTAATAAATATAATTTCTGTATATTAAATATTTTTTTTCTTTCCAGACAATGCTGTCAAAAATATAGAATAGTTATGTGCAAAATTGACAATGCGACGCACATACACGTATAAGCCATGGCATTCAAAACTCGTGTAAATGATGATTCAAGACTCCAGAATAGATCGCACAGGAAGTGGGGCCGGCCGGATGCGTGCATTTGGATTCTGTTGAGTTTTAGTTTTACCCTCGGTTGCCATGGTTACCAGGAGCAGAGGTTCGCTATGGAGCCCCAGGATCAGGTAAGCCTTTTTAAGGCTTCTTTTTTAAATATTTTTTCCAGCTTCACACTTTTTTCCGCATATCAGGGTAGTCAAAACGAACCTAGTGTCGAGACGTAGTGTCTCGACACTATTTCATTTTCGTATTTCATTTTCCACCCGAGAACAAGAACGAGTTGAACAGTGAAATATAATGCCGCGCTTTCTCTTGAGTAACAGAGCGAAGAAATGACAATATTTTAAATATAATCAGTCCCCCGAATGGGAACTCACAACCAATCGCATTTACTGTCAGGCGTTGTACCGCTGCGTCACTATGGCCTCGAATTATTTTTAGAATTTGTTGTCCTTTAAAATAGTTTCAATTTGTTGTTAGATTTATGAACACTAATAGACCCGTTGACGCGTAAACACGCGTTGCTATAGCAACTAGAATATACTTTAAACCGACGTGTATTTCAAGCACATTTATTATATTTTAATACATTATTTAAAATAAATAATATTAGTATTTTGCACTCATTCTCTATATAAACTATAACTGTGATAAATTTAATACACCTCCGTCCGGGTACAACTATTTTCCTTGAAAACAATATGAAATAATTGTTTTTTTTTAATTATTTTCTGTTGTTTGGTACAGTTTTAACGTAATTGTGATTTGTTATTTACTCAAGTATAAGTTATATATTATAAAAATAAATAGCCATTTGTATAGTAAAAAAGTATAAATATTGTAACAAAATTATATTCCCGCATAGCTGGGTAGTCAGAGAGAACTTAGTACCAAAGACACGCTATTCTCCACTTTCCGTCAGAATTCGTCATTGCAAGTTGATTGACGTAACTAAACGCCGCGCCAACTATCTTATCTTAAAAAAAGAATTATACTTTATATATTTTAAAATTGATTTCTAATACTGTGCTGTTCCAAGACCTTTACAGAAACAGTTAACGCATATATTTTTGAAATATATGCATTATCTTTGAGATTTTTAAATAACATAAATGTTTAGACTGCTTTTGATATTTAAAACGCTTATCTCAAAAAACACATAAACAAACAATCACTCAATCACAGTATATCTGAAATTCTTATTTAGATCTGGACACAGATAGGCTATTCGTTTCTTTTTTAGATTCACATATAGGCTGAGGCTGGGACAACCTAGTGTTAAAACACTCCATGCTAAATTTGATTTGACGGAATCAAAAATGACTCAAAATGGACGCCGCAGTTTACTTTACCAGAACGTAAAGGAGAAAATAATTTAAATATTTACGTTTAAAACTGAGCCGTTGGGGTATATTAAGTAAAAACGACTCAGAAACTTTTACTAAGGAAAATGAATTAAATACATTTAAAGAGTATGCAATATACATACATATACTTTTTACATCTAATCTTCTAAGCGATTTGTATCTTTAATGGAAATAAAAAATATATTTAACAGAAAGATGTTATTGGAAATCGAATCGACGACCATCATGTAAATTCAAACACAGTTCTATTGTGCTATGGATTTTTTAGGCTGTTGTTTGTTTTTACAGCTTGACGCTTTTTCCCGCATAGCAGGGGAGATAGAAAAAACTTTGAGTCAAGACACTCCGTTATCATTTAAATATAATCATTTCCAAGTGGGAATCGAACACCAACCAGGCGCGATTGTCACCGCAGACGTTGCCCCATTGTCAATTTATTTATTTATTTATTCGTATAAATATGTCGAAAATTTTGAATAATTTTTTAATTTATTTCAAAATGCTATAGGAACAAAACCATAACTTGCATTGCATAGAATAAATTATTACTTTTAATTAAAGCGATACAAAACGCACCGTTATTAAATATTTTACGACTGTTCTAACGACAATGGTTATCAATTCGGGTCGATGCACTCATAAATTTTTGAGTGTACATTAAAATATTTTCATTATTGTTCTTAAAGAAATAATGTACTTGCATTATTTGATCAGTTTATTGGGAAACGGAGAATGTAGTGACGTATCACTCAGTTATTTATTAATTTACTATGAGGAATATTTCATCTTCGTGCTTTTTTTCTCCACATGCCTACTTCCGCTTTCCGCTCTAATCTGAATAATTTCGTGAAGTGTGGCGGAACTTAACGCCGTTATTTATTTTGTCACTAGAGCGCAGTTATGAAAATATTTGCATATAATAAAAATAACAAAATGTAAAAAAGGGGATGTTTTTTTAAATAAATTTCTAAGCAACATAGCTTTAATTAATTTTAAATGAGTCAAAAAATAAATGTCAAATAATAAATAATAAGACACCATAGTGGCACAGTGGGACAGCATCTGACTGTAAATTAGATTGGTTGTGGGTTCGATTCCCACTCAGGGGAATGATTCAATTTCAAATATTTTCATTTCATTTCGCTTTGGTACCTAAGACAAAGTGCGGCGTTGAGTTCCGCCACTCAACATGCAATGCCTAAATTCCTGTTAGGAATTGGTTAGGTTCTCTCTGACTATCCTGTCAGAGAAAAAGTGTGAACCCAATACAAAAAGAAACAGGCCCTTTCATTTATATTTTTTCGATCATTATTAATAATGAATAAGTCATTTAGTATTAATGTCAAAACTTAAAATAATTATGTACAAAGCTACAACCTAAAGTTTACGATAATGGGTTCAAATTGCAAACTTAAATTATATTTTAGATATTATAAATAGGCAATGGCTTTTTAGCCTGCATAATTAATATTAGAATAAAGACAGGTTACAGCTCCCTTTAATTTATTCAAATAAATATTATCTAATAAGAGATATCACCATTTTTTTATTACGATGGTAAGTTGAGAAAGGAGTGTCTTGACACTATGTTTCCTCTGCCTCTCTTCTATTTAGGAATTAGAGTAACGATTCTTTTTTTTTTTAAAAAAAACGAGCCAGGTTATCAATTATATATTATAAAAATAAACTATATAGAAATCGTAATGTGTTGATTTTGGCCGGAGTGTCCTGACACTAGGTTCTGCTGTGCGATAAAGCGTGTATCTTAACTTCTTCTAAAAACAACCAACCAAAGTATCGAACCGCTCGCGGCTTCGCCTGCGTAAACTACACGACTAAAATATTTCATTTCTTCGCTCACCCGCGTTCTCACTTGAATCATAAACTTTGCTTAAATTTATAATTTATATGGTTGTAATTTTTTTGTTTATGAACCGACTGAATTAAAACAAATACTAAATATTCCGGGAAGCTTACGAAAATATAATAGTAAAAATTGCATTTGAATCGGCTTAGCCTTTTCGGATATAAGCGTGTACAAACGCACAGACATCGTGATCATAAAAATCATAGCTTTAGGGTATTATATTATAGGGTTTAATTACATTGATAAATGTCTTCCATGTACAGACAACGATCAGCTACGTTTTTATTAAATGTATTTAGATATAGATATTGAATTATAGAATAATAAAAAAAAATACTTAAAATTATTGTTAAACATTTATGTGTTTACATTTTAATTATGGAAACGGCATAAAAAGCATAAATTTGTATCAAAACGTGCTCTACCAAAAGCGTGAATTCTTAAAGCATACGAAAGTTTTCATCATAAATTATCATACATCTCGAATAATTATACCTAATGAATATGGAATTGGGTACGAATGTAACTTAGCTACTTATAGTTTATTAATATAAACGTCGACCTTCCTGTTATACTTTATAACATTAATATTTTGGGTGTGGTGTATGTCTAAGGCGATCTTATTTATTTATTAGCTGTTCCCGCAAATTTATTTGCGTTAGTTACTCCTTATTACATCAGCTATCTGCCAGCGAAAGTCCCGTCAAAATTGGCCCAGACGTTCAATAGGTTAGCCGGAACAAATATACAGGCAGTTACTTTTATATTACCAATAAACAATCCGATTTTATTTATTTGTATAGATTTATTAGATAAGCTTCTATACAATACGAGTCCGTTTTGCAAAGTTTGAAACCTGAAGTGAATGAAAACTTTTCTTCCTTAGGAATTTCGAAAAACCCTATGTAAGTCCTCCTATAAACTCCTTAAGGATCCTTCATACCAAATTACAGCTAGTTTCGCCTGTATGTTATCTGCCAGTAACTTTACATGCAAGATTTTTATATATATAGAAGACAACCTATGTTTGAAAAAAATTACAAGTTAAAAAAATATGTAAAATCGGCTTAAACCGTTTTATTTTATTAGATGTTCTATATTGAATTATATAACCACTTTTTTATATGATAACAATTAATAAAAAATAATTAAAATAAAATAAAAATTGGAAACCAGCTGTTTGACTGTAATCGTGGGTTATATTTCCAGTAAATTAAATATTCATAATTAATTTCTTTTCATTCCCTCCACTCTGGTGAACAACGGCGTGTTTTGACAATAGGTCGTCTCCGAACGGGTGCAGTTGAGAAAAAAAACCTTTAATTAAACAAATAATATATTGAAAAACATATGTTTAGAAAACGTATAAAAATTTGAAGTACAGCGGGATTTGAACCTGCGCCTCTTGGAAACCGACCAAGCCAAGCACCAAGTCCTAAAAATATGTTTTTCAATTTCCTAAGTGTGTGAAAATCACTTCAAAATGTTTTAAAAGAAAATAATTTCTTTATCTTACCAACGAATCTTAATATTGAGGTTACTATTTAACTAAAGCCCATAGACACGAGTAGTATATCAAATCAGTTTAGTTTCTAACAAGCTGGGTTATATGAAAAGATATTTACATTAGATTAAAACAAAGTTATTAGTCGATTGTTTTGCATATATTAATAAATTATTTTAATTACAAAAGTTCGTATATTCTATATAAAAACATTCCGAAAAGTGGAATTTAAGTCACCGATGTTCGTTTACAGTTATATGTGATACTAGTGCGCTATGATGACATAAAAATCAGTTCTTTGATAAAAGAAATTGACCTATTTTATATGTATAATATTTTATTTATAATTTTTTAACAGCTACACGCTTTTTCTCATTGCCGAGTGGAAAAGAGAACCTAGTGTCAAAACACTACGTAGTCCACTGTACTTACCGCTCGCTAAATGGTTAGTGTTGAGACACTCTGTTGTCAATTTTCCGTCCACTTCACATTCGATTTTACTCGTTGAGTGGCAGAGCTTTACCAGATCGGCAAAAAATATATATTAATCATAAACGTGTATTGGAGGCTTTCGAGGTGCAGTGTGGCACATCTATATACGTGATAGTTATAAGTTTGATTCCCACTCGAGGAAATGTTTCTATTTTAATTATTTTAATTTCTCTATACTGGTGACAAGACAAAGCGCGGCGTTGATCGCTGCCGCTCGGCACGCAGGGACTTGGATTCAGACGGAAAGTTGAGAACGGAGTGTCTTGACACTAAGTTCTTTCGGCCTACCTTGCCATGCGGGAATGCGTTAACCTGAAAAAAAAATCCTATATACAAAATCGACCCCACAATCGTCAAGTGTAACGTCAAAATACAAATACTTTTGATAATTAATTCAAATGTACTAAAAATATCTCTTAGCACGCGTTCTATATCTATTTACAACTTTCGCCGTAAGTCTATAAATTATACGTTAGAAATCCTATGATTTGACTTGATAATTATTTTGTTCATTTACATAGATATCTTTTTAAACAAGGTGTTTATTTAATAGTGTATATATTTAAGGCTTATCTATGTAGTATCTAAGGTTTTAAATTAATTTAGGAAGTGAAATAATTGTGATATTCAGGTGATTTTGCTTCATGCTTTTTCTCGAATGACAGGGATGCTAGAAGGTATAGTGTCTAGTGTCTAGATTAGTTGGTATATGAAGTGGTGGTACTCAACTAGCGGATAAATAAAAATAAATTAAATATAACTTAACTGAAACTAAAATATATTAATTAACACATTGAAAGTCTTTACTCGGTTCTCTGACCGTTCTGCTTATCATAGCAAGCTATGAACATTGTAATGTTATCGGTTCCAGACACGTGTGCATATTTTAATCGAATCATATGACAAAGAATGTTTTAAAATAGCCTTCTTAAAGTGATTGATTGATACATGTGAAGCTAATAACAGAGTGTTAGAAATTTCAAAATTATAAGTAACAAGTCTGCAATTTGTATGTTAATAACTTTGAGACAAAAGTTTTTAAAAACAAGCTCTTTCCGAATTGTTTTTAGCAAGCTTTTTAATTTGATATCCATATTGCAGGAGTGCATTAAAAATAACTCGTCGTCCATCTTAGGTGGCCCATTTTGGGATTTGAATGACGTCTAATGGCAGCTAATCATGTATTGTCATTCAAAGTAAACGTTTATGCAAAATTTCAGCTCAATCGGTTATGAACTTATGCTTCAAAATTGAGTTGCAAGATTCTACATGGTCAAACATACATAAATATGCAAATTAATAAGAAAATAACTGTAAAAATATACGAAAAATAAGCCGAATAGCTTTAAGCGATTTAAAATAAGCACAAAAAGAAAAAAAAGCTTCGCTTATAACTTTAATAAGAGCAGTCTAAAGTCTTCAAGTAAAAAGGACAAATTTAAAACCAGTCCCTTTCGACTGTCGGTACAATAAAATGAAATAAACATTCATACATTAACACATTGCTCAACTTCCTGTCAGTTAACGGTACGCTAAATAAAACTGGTCAGGAAAGTCGTCAAGGATGAAAATATGTATGTAGTCGATTTTATATATTTTTTTGTATCGGCATATGTACATATAATGTACATAGTATATGTGTATTTTATGAGTTATGTGTATTTGTGTAGGTTTATAAATTATTACCATATGTGTTGTTTCTAGAAAGCACTATTTCAGTTTTTGTCTTATAAGACTTTTTCATTCTACATTTTCTTTTTTTTGATCTCCACAAAACGTATAATATATCTTATAGTTTGAAATAAAGTGTTTTAATGTTATGTTATAATTAAAATATACAACTGGCTAAGCTTCAACACTATTATTATAAGAAATTTGGATTTAATTTTCACATTTATTCTAACGAAGAAATCTTGTTTTTATTAGTTTGACGTATCACCCGCATGTAGTACAATAGTTGCGGCGTGTTTAGTGCGGAACACAACACCGGGCTTTGTCTCGCCACTATAATATGAATATTAATGTAAATATAATAATTTACATAACGACACTTATTTTTTAATCTTTTAATTTTTTTTTTCATTTGCTAGCGCAAATCCGCAAACCCGTATCAATTAAGACCATGCTCCTCCACCAAAGGTTATCTGGCAGAGATTGCTATCAGCAATAAGACCGCCTTTGCACACACTGTAATACTCAAAAAATCTTGTGTACTGCTCCTTGTATTGGCTTTATGTGCAATAAAGTATTTCTATCTATTCTATCTACGATTGTGTCATATTATTATTGTAATATCTAAAGAAGAAAAAGGCCATCGTGGCGATGATTGTGGGTTCAATAAGTATAAGTGCAATGATTGTGGGTTCGAGATCGAATGATTATACCTAAATCATTTTCAATTCCTTCCTCTGACAACACCAAGCCACTTAAGACGCCTGTCTCTAAACCAGGCAGAAAGCGGAGAACGGAGTGTCTTGACACTAGGTTCTCTCTGCCTATACTGTTGAGATTGATGCTGTTTTTTAATCATAAGTTTTACAGTATTTTTTTTTCTGCAGAGTGCAATCGTGGGATCCAGAGTAACTTTGCCATGTCGCGTAGAAAGCAAAGTGGGTAGCTTACAGTGGACGAAAGATGACTTCGGCCTCGGCACGCACCGCAACTTGAGTGGTTACGAACGATACGCCATGATCGGCAGCGATGAGGAGGGTGAGTTTCTTTTTTTTTAGTTTCTACCTGTATCCTGCATACAAGGTCTTTTTTTTTTGTTTTACGTAAGGAAATCCTTTACGGATACCCGCCCGATTGGGGACTCGGATGCGGTTATGTGGGACTCCGGACCGGCAGATATGGGCCGTTTACCCACTAAAACCTCACGGTGCTCCTCCTCCACCGCCACTGGCCAGGGCACGGGGACTACAATCTTCCATGAACCCTGGTGGATCCCGCGTACAAAGCCTAGAGAACCTAGTGTCATGACACTCCGTTCGCCACTGTCACTGTTTTTACCAGAGCGGAAAAATGTAAATTTAAAAATACATATCTTTTGAAAATCAATTAAGAGGCGCGGGTTCAAATCCCGCTGCATTCAAATTTACGTTTTCTAAAATATGTATATTTCAATTTCGTTAGTGTGCGAATAACACTTTAAAAAAATGTTAAAAAAAAATGTAAATTGTTTAAATATCTTTACCTTCACGTTTATAATCATTCGATGTCAGATGGCTTTTTAGATATACGACGTATGAAAATATAAAAAAAAAATGTTATATGAAAAGAAGCTGCATATATTTATGAAAAACTAAGGAATTTTTTTTTAAGTATCCAATGTAAATCCCATCCGGTGTGGTTTATTTTAAATCAATATAAATATGTAAAAGTAAAATGCATATAAAATTCCTTCGTTACTCACTATGTCACTGACAGACTATGCGCAGTTGAAGCTGTTATAAAGTCTTGTAAGTAGGTTTCTTAGAGTGTGTGGACTGAAAGAGGATATTAGTCAAGACTTCTAGAAGAATATGAAAACGAGAGTTTAGTTTTATAGTCGAAACGTAAAGGCGACAAAGTCACAAACGAAGTTGCGGTCGCTCACTCATATTAATATAAGATAGAAATCAATAAAGGCTCTAAATTTCAGTACCTATTTGCGAACACTATTTTTATTATCCATCTCCAGTGAGAATTTGAATGGTTTTATCAAAGTCCGGGGAATAGTGCTCGGCGGTTTTAGACGGCTTTCGTGATAGGCATATCTTAATAGGCTATATGCATATTGGCATATCATAGGTTTGGTAATTTGGCATCTATGTCGGAAAGAATATAAATGAGATGAGATGAGATAATTTTATATTTTCTGGAAAATATACACTGTATTATTAGTGGTCTTGGTACATAATGTTTTGGTAAAATATGTATAGGGATTAATATTTTATCAAAGACTAATTGTAGCTCGCAACTCCGTTTGCAGAGAATTTATAAACGGTACTCTTTATACATTTCCACATATTTCCCGTTTCCGTAGAAATTTTGGGAAATTATGATACACGAAACTTTATTGTTTTTTAGTTTCGATTGTGCGTTGTCTGTCTGTTACTCAGTAGATAATGGAAGAATTTTATATATATTATACTATATTGTTTGATTGATTACCGTTTTCGTCTATTACTTTTTGATCTTGTTAGATATACTAAATTTGTAATTGTAGAAACATTTCTGTAAATTACTAAAAAAAATCGTTCAATTAAATTTCATTATAATGTTTATAATTTATAAATTTTAATAACCATTTTTATTTCTTCATAGCAGGGTAGGCAGAGAGAACTTAGTGTCAAGACACTCCGTTCTGCACTCTTAGCCCAATTCCGAAACATTGCCTGTTGAGTCGGCCAGTGAACTCCAGCTCTGCGCTTTGTCACCAGAGCGGAGAAATACAAATAATTTAAGCAAATGTTTCCCCTGAGTGGGAATCGAATCCACAACCATCGTGGCAACCACAATATGGCGCAGTGAGACGTGGTCTTACTGCGCCATATTGGCCTCAAATATCATTTTCTTCATGTATTTTAAAGAACTAGAAAGAAATATTCGTTCGTATGTATAAGAGAGTACAATTTGTATTCATATTTATAACTGAAAGTTATTTTTTTTTATTTATTTAAATTGATAGTCGATTTGTTTTTTCCATACAGGTATACAGAGAGTTATATCTCTATTTATTCTCCTCCACAATACACTAAAAGAGCACGGCCATATACTAAGATACACATGTCTATATAAGTATTCATTATAATTTGGTATTCAGCCAAAATGAGGCTCACGTTCCCTAAAACATAGTACGTGCCAAGTAAAAATCTAAATTTTTATTTGATTTTTCAATTTTTTATACTAAATATTGTAGAAAACCAATTTAGTTGTATAAATGTGACAAAAGACGTGCGTGACCATTGAAATTTTGTTAAAAAACTACGTTTTTTAAATATTATTGTTTACTTTCGGACTGCGATTAAATATTTTTTTAAATTGGATATTTTTTAGGGTAATAGTAATATTTATTACTTGCTACCCGCTCACGGCTTCGCCTGCGTAAACTACACGACTAAATTATTCAGTTTTGTTACCCGCCTCCGTTCTCACTTAAGTCACAAACTTTGCTCAAATTTATAATTATATTAACTTTTTTATTCATGAACCGATTACAAAAAATAAACACAAAATACTTAAGAAGTTTACCAAAATACAATAGTTACCAGTGCATCTAAATCAATCGGGAAATCGTTTTCTGAGATTAGCATGCACAACTGCACAGACAAACAGACAAACTGACAAACAGAAAAGAAAATATTTCATTAATTTTAAACTTATCAAACAAACTCACTTTAAAATAAATTGCAAAAGTAAAATGGAGAGATAGAAAGATAGGGTGTTAGTGTAGGATCTATTTAAATTTGGATAGGTCTTTAGACCTTTAGAGGAGCTGGGATACTGGAGGCAAGCCTGAAAGCACATTTCACAAGCCCCTTAACTTCAACACTTGTTTCGCAAGTCCACCTGGGACTTGCACTTGGACTGCACCGAACTCATCTCTCTGCAATACGATGGGCTGATGCACGGTCTCTCTGTTTCTCTGTACGGTTTCTCTGTAGTCTTTATAATTTTGTTTACAAGACAGTATGTAAAATATTTCATCTACTTAAAATTATAACGATTCAAATTGTAGTCTTATTAAAATAGTAGTACAATATTTATTATAGTTTGAGCTTTACTATTAACGTTTTTGTGGCCATGACTCGATTGCAAGAAACCGGTCAGCATTCTAGTTTCGTGTTATTTTAATTTTCCTACACTCGTAGCTGTCTAGATAATTTGGCAGGTTTGGAGCTAGTGTGTTTTTTCATAGTAGCTTTTCTGTCGTGGCTTTACTCGCGTTAAATCTTAAAAATTATATTTAATAATTGAATTTATAATTGTTCAATGTGCCTAATTAAATATGATCACTGTGAGCTTGAATCTCACTTGAAGAAACACTTACACTTATAATGTGTTCTCGTCCGCAACTCCGTTTGCATGGACTTCCATTTCTGCAATAAAAGATAAAATTCATACTTTAATTTCCTACAATAAAACATACAATTGCGTGGAATATATTTAGTGGGACACACTTTTACAAGGTATACACTCTACACCTAGGGGAGCTAAATGCCAAATTATTTCTGCTCTGGGCTGTGCGGTACTTAAAGTCACAGTAAAGGCCACACGACGTTTCGATTTCGGGTGGAAAGTGGAGAACGGAGTGTCTTGACACTAGGCTTTTTCTGACAACCTGCTATGCGGAAAAAAAGCATGGAGCTGACTTTGTTTGTTTGCTTCACGTTTGAAGTAAGATTCTACAAGGGTACAAATGTAAAGCATAATGAAAATTTTGGATTTGAACCCGTGTTTCTTCAACACTTTGCAAACGCTTTTTACACATTTTAAATTCCATCACGAACAGTTAGTCAATTTAGACATTATAATCTGAATTAGAATATATTATATCATTTACATAATTATTGACTTATAGAGTTATGATAATCTAATCATTATATATACACTATAACTGAAACAATATAGCAGTATGATATTTCGCGCTATTTACATATTTCATTTATATATATTTTTTAATATTCAATGCCCTATATTATATTAAAATAATAAAGGAACTAGGTTATGAATAACACAGCGTTGAGGTCCGCAACTCAATTAGAAATATTTCAATTTTGTTTCAAAACTGGAGGATGAGTGTTTTGATGATAGCTTCTATCCGATTACTCTGCAATTGGGGAAAAAGCGTGAAACATGTTTTTTCATTTTAAATACAAACATTTTGTAAGAATTTGAAAGAAATTAACATATTTCATAAAAATATTGTGACATAAGAATTTTATTCAGCTTAGCCGCATTTTTTTTAAATAGTACTGTTTTGTTTTCCCGAATAGCAGAGAAGCTAAAGATAGCCTAGTGTCAAGACACTCCGTCTTTTTTGTGCTCGCAGAGACATTATGAGTCGTATGACCAAATTTAACGCCGCACTATTTATAGATATAGGATTTACATTCAGTTTCAGCTCAACATTGCGCAATCTCGCCTTGACTACCTGTATTTTTAATCTTACGTCGGTAGCCTTTATGTTTATAAAAGTGTTAACAGACGAAAACAGCCCGTAACCGTATTACAGAGTCAAAATACACGCTTCAAGACACGCTATTTACATAAGTATTTTCTATTTTGTATATGTTTATAGGTATGTATGTATATGTGCCAACGAAATAGCATTTTTTTGTAATTTATTTCATATTAGTTCATTCCTCTATATGGATCTGTAAAATAGCTCGTCCTGATTAACTGACTGACTGACTCATCATTGCCGAGCGTAAAGTATTGAGCTCGGACACATGATTTTTAGTCACTGGGGTTTGTTTTTACGGAATAAATAATAATTACGAAAGTATTTTTAGAAATTCAACCTCTAAGGGGGTGAAATAAAGGTTGGAAGTTTGTATCAAAGAAGTGGAAATCTCACTCTTGGCCTACACAATTACCTATTTGGCCTATAATAAGTAAATTGTTAATTAGCTAGCTAGCTAGCGTCCCACTCATGGCTTCGCCTGCGTAAACTACAACACGACTAAACTATTAAGTTTTTTCGCCCGCTCGCGTAATCTTACATAGGTTACAAGCTTTGCTTAAATTTAATATTAAAATGGTTGTAACTCCTTCATTTATCTACCGATTTAAATGACATAAACACTAAATGTTAAGGGAGTACTAAATGTTTACTACAATACAATAGTCATAACTGCATTAAAATGGGTGAAGCCGATTCTGTGATTAGCGAGCACAAACGCACAGACAGACAATGAAACAGGCAAACCGAAAAGAAACATAAAAATCATCATCAGCGCGGCGTGGAGTTCCGCCACTCAACAGTCAATGTCTCGATTTCGGGCGGAAAGTTGAGAACGGATTGTCTATGCGGTAAAAATATTAAGATGAAAAAAAAATAAAAATATTCATACATTGTCTGTCCGTAAGTCATCACGGCCAAGCCGCTTAACATGCATGAAATTTTAAACAGATATAATACTTGGGGTCTTAGAAAGAATATCGTATTCATTTTGTCCCATTTTTTTGGCTATCCAGGAATTACATTGTTTTACGAAATGGATATTACGAAACGGCGGAAAACCGAGAGCGGGTTGCTAATTATATATAATATTACAAGTAGTATTAAAACAAGATACGATGCTGCGACTTCCGCTCTTACGCATAGTTAATCATTGCAATCATCAAATCAGGAGAAAAGCTGAGTTCAATACTTTATCTGCCAAAATAAATATAACCTTGAGAACATTTCAACTGGATGCGTCAAACAATCAAGAATCAAAAGCAAAAATCGGAGTTCATCAACCCGTTACGTACTTTTCTAATAATATACGTGTTTCATATGAGCGTAATGAAATATAAAAAAAGCTTTCAGATGTTACAATTTTTTCTCACCTACTTTGTGGCGTAGGCAGGGCTACGTTAATTTTTCATATAAAGTGAGCTTTTAAAAGAACTTTTTCTAAATATACATTTGTCATAGTTTGAAATGTTGTCATTTTAATATATTAAGTTTTACCAGACTTTACTTAAAATTGCCCAATTTAATAAAAAAACAACTCAGAACTGATTGGCAACAAAATAATTTAAAAAAAAATTTAATCTATTCAACCGACGGTCTAATGGTACAGCGACTGACTGTAAAGTCGATTAGTCGTGTGTTCGTTTCCAGCTCGAAGGTGATTATATTTAAAATATTTTCATTTCTCCACTCTGAGATTTGAAGTGCGGCGTTGAATTCTGCCACTCATCACGCAATGTCTTGATGTCGGGCGGAAAACAAGGAACTATGTGTTTAAGTTCTGTCTGACCACGCTCAAAGTGTGAAGTATGCGGGAGAAAGTGTAAAGGTGAAAAAAAAGCTCTATAGTTACCGAGCGAATAACAGAAAATGAACAGCCAATACTAAAGGGTATATACGCCCTTAGTTTCTTAAGTCTTTAGTTTCTTTAAAGAAGTACTAAGATTAGAAAATATTTGTCCTTTCCATGAATTAGTAAAGAACCTCTTTGTGATTTCATTGTATATGAAGTAAAATAGTTCAATGGTTTGTGCCATAGATACGGATTTAATTCCATCAAAGAAAAGTGGTGGAATTATGTGTATTCATTTCACAATGTATATTATATAACTAGCGACCCCCCTACGGCTTCGCCTGCGTGCGTTTTTCCCCCAAGAGCGTTTTTTCGCACAAACTTTGCTTAAATTTATATTTATAATATTGTAACTTTTTATTTATGCACATCGGTGCATTAATGAAAATAAATAAACGCTAAATGTTAAGGGAAATTTCCCAGAATACAACAGATTAAACATTATTTAAATTGGTTAAGCTGTTTTTGAGATAGCGTGCACAAACAAACAGACGGACAAACAGATAAACAGAACAGAAAATTAAAATTCATTGTTTTGAGTTCTATAACATTAATAAATTCCCCCAATAATATATATTTTTTTCATATATCTTCTATGTACAGACAGCGATCAGTTACATTTTTATTATATGTATTCCTATTCCTCTCGCTTAGTAAGGTCAGCAGATAGAACTTAGAATCAAGTTCTCAAGTCTCATTTCAGACTTTGCGCGTAGAATGGCAGATCTCAACGAGGCACTTTGTTTAAGCAGAACGGGAAAATTAAAAGAATTTTAATACATAATAATTTCCTGGATCGTGAATCGAACTCACTATCACTACGCTTGGAGATGATATCGATTACTTTTTATAAACTTAAAGAAATCTTTATTTACACTTGAAACTTTTACCAAAGTGACTTTTCATACACTAAATTCAGCTTACAATACGGAAAAGACATGTAGAAATGAAAAACTATTATCTTTCTCACGTCTCCCAGTTAAATTTCCCAGTTAAAAGATACAGTTAGACTAATTAGTTACCTGCATAAAACACCTGGATAATTACACGTCCATTAGACGTTGCTCTCCAATCTTTATGCCAGCGTCATAATTTAAAAGAACAGGTAGTTTTAACTACTTTATATAAAAGCTCTGTTAGTATCAAAAGGACTTACTATTTTTTTAATAGGCTTTCTATTTTATATTTTTGTTTGGGAAGTGTAATTTTCTTTTCTTTATTATTTTAAGCTTTACGTATTTTTTTTTTATCATGAAATAGATACCTTAGCCACTTGGATATAGCTTTTGCGCCTATATTATAGCGTTTATGGTAGCCAAATCTGCGCTATCAAAATTAAATCTATACGTATAATAAAAATGTAACGATCGCTGTCCGTACATGCAAGATATATGGAAAAAAAAAATGTTGGGAGCAAAAAAAAAAAAAAAAAAAAAAAAAAAAAAAAAAAAAAAAAAAAAAAAAAAAAAAAAAAAAAAAAAAAAAAAAAAAAAAAAAAAAAAAAAAAAAAAAAAAAATATATATATATATATATATATATATATATATATATATACGACGAAAGCGGAGAAAGGAGTGCCTTGCCACTAGGTTCTCTGTACCTAACTTTCTATCCGGGAAGAAACGTGAAACTGCTTTATTTTTTCACCATTTCAAAAACCTACTAGAATATATCGATCGGCAATAATTATACATTGAACATTTTTCTCTCAACAATCATACTTAAGCTATTGTTATGACTGTTTATGATTTTAAAATCTTAAGGTCTTGAGATATCTTTCAACGATATACATTATGTGTGAGATGTGGATGCTGGATATAATAGAAATATACCATTGAGGTCGCGATGATAGAGTTCTTTTATAAATATTTTAATGTGTTTTCAATAAGCAATGTATTACTTTTTTGTTTTGAGGCGGAAAGTGAGAAATGGAGTGTCTTGACACTAGATCGTCTCTTACTGTTCTATACGAGAAAACTTGTCGAGTTAATAAAAAACTAGAACTTGAATAAAACTATTTTACTTATATTATATGGTAAATGAAGGTTATAGAATAAAATTTTGATGGTCTGAGGTCTGGGGTAATGACTAGTCTTAAATTGAATTTTTGGCGGACGATGTTAGGCCTCAAACTAGCTGGATCCATAGAAAATGGTGTAAAGGTATTGAGAGGTGTACATCGGTTTCACCATTACTAGCAAGCTGGTGAATAGATTTACTTGTGATTGAGCACTTTTACCTTTACGAGCATACAAGTTTTGCTCTCCACTTTGTCAGCCAACGAAGGCAAGCCAAAGGCGGGGTATAGTCGATTATACCTCTGGATATCTCAGGTCCGTGGTCCCATGAGCTCACCACAAGCTGCCCTGCTTATTATTATTGTTTTTACTAAAATGCATAAAACGACAAAACGATGATTGATAGAAAGTTAGTGACTTAATTATATATTTTTTTTGTAAAAGTAATCACTCAAATTATTATATAGCCAGTGTTCCGTACATAAATCATTGAAAACCTAACTGTAATTAAGTAAATGGTTTCTTTATATTCGAATAAAAGGATCCCATCAATGGGATCATATTGCCCTATAAACTAATTATATAACTTCTTATAGATTTTCTATAGCTTCATTTGATTAAAATTATTTCTTCTACTTAGTTATTGGAATAGGATATTTCTGTGTGGAAATGTATGTATTTATTTGTGCTCAATAAAATTAAAGCGAGTGATAGATTACGTATATAAAATATTACTATATAAATGAAAATTTATCGAGATTAGTTTGAAAATTAATTTGTTTTCTTTTTGTTTTAGCATTAGCTAAAATACTATTACATTTGATTTTTGGTAGACTGACGTATTTTATTTGCGTTGTCCAGTCAGTACTGGTTCACATAATAAGATCGTTGGTTTTCGTAGGCTGTCTACCTGTGACCACGGACTACTGTAAAGTGTCCGAGACGTCAAGTTTCTAAAATGTATTTTCGAATACCAAAAACATACGCCAACCATACGCATACCAAAAAAATAATCCGGTTAAAAATATTTTAATTTTAAAATGTGTAAAAATCGCGAAACCAAAGGTCTTTGTAACCGTTATAGTGTTAGGACACACCCATCTCCACTTTACTCTCGAATTCAAGACATAGCGTGTTGAGTTGCAGAACTCAACGCCGCGCTTTGTCTTGTACACTAGAACAGAGACGGGAAAATAATTTAATTATAATCACTCTACTAACCGGGAATCGAACCAACAAACCAACAGTGATTACAGTCAGATGCTGTCACACTGCGCCACGGCCTCTAGTTTAAATACGTTTTTATTATAACACTTATGTATGAATATAACTTTCTATCAATATAAGAAAATATTGCAACGTTATTTTGACTTTAAATCTTGTTTGAAAATGTTGTACACGTGTCGGGATCAGATATCAGCACAATATTTTCGGATGGGCTTGATGCCTTTGACAGGGCGAAGTATGAAGGATGGTGAATTTTCTCCAATTCAGATTTCCTGCCTAGTTCTTTTTAAACTAATTAGTTTTTTGAAGCTTTCCATTACACGTAAATTCTACGGATCATTAAATTTTTCAAATTTTTCAAAAACAGTTTTCCAGGCAATCATAATAAGAATATAAAATATATTTAACATTTGAAAGTGTATGTTGTATGTATTAACTTACTTAGGAAATTTAAAAATAATTTTAGAAAACGTATAAAAATTTGAACGCAGCGGATTCCGAAACAGCGCCTCTTGGAAACCTTCCAAACGCTCTGACCGCCAAGCCATACGTTCTTCATCTGGCTGCAATAATGCAGTAATAAATAATAAAACGTATAAACGATTTTTTACAATGTTATTAATATTACAATACATATAAAAAGGAAAAAAATATATATTTTAAAAAAATATTAATATAGTTTTTTGGCCAACATTAGACATATAAAATCATCTTTTCTTCTCAGTCTTGTCACAGTCAAAACTATGAGAAACAACCGGAATGATGACGGATGACTACTAGTATAGTATAGATTATTAATTTTATTGGCCTGAATGGGATTCAAACCCGCGACTAATTCTATCAGACCTAAGACACAATAAAGTGTAAATTTTGCTTAAACATTTCTTCTTTGTTACAGGTGATTACTCCTTAGATATAAGAGAGATATCTTTAGAAGACGACGGGAAGTATCAGTGCCAAGTAAGCTCCGGCCTTAACGGTAAATATTTTATTCTCTAAATACCTAAAAATAGACGCCATGGTGGCACAGTGGGACTGCGTCTGACTGTAAATGCGATTGGTTGTGGGTTCGATCCCCACTATAGGGCATGATTATATTTAATATATATATACATACATTCTTCTCTTAGAACATCTATACTAATATTATAAATGCGAAAGTAACTATTTGTCTCTGAAGCCATGACGGTCAAACTGCTAAACCGATTGTGATGAAATTTTATAAAGAAATACTTGAGGGTTTTTAAATCAAGACAGGTTCCTTTTTTCCCCAATTTTCTTAGTTTTTCCAGGAATTTTATTGTTTTACGAATAGTTTACGCGGGCGAAGCCGCAAGCTGGTTGCTAGTAGTGGTATAATTTTACATCCCTCCTTACTTATTATCATATGTGCAAATTGGTTATTAACTGGTATTAGCTTCTTGCAGACTGTAACTTTACTTTAGGTCAATTACTTTTCTTGTCAATTAGTTTTAGAAAACTTAGATATTTTCAAATTAGACAATTAAAAATAAAAATAATATATAGGAGGTATCCATATTATAAACTGATATAAACATATATTTTAAAAAAGATATTTATAAATTCCACCGAATATTCCTTAAAGCTTATTTATAAGAACAACTTATAAGGCTATTCATTCAATCATTTAAGGAACCGTTGAGTTACGTGAAATATCTCAAATAGACACTCTGCCTCCACTTTGCAAAAATGCGCAAAATAAAAAAGAACTAACTTTACAATGTAAAAAATATAATTCGTATTCCTGGAACTAATCAGTACAATTTTTATCTTAAAGATTACCATTTAATGTCAATTTACTTATCTTTTATAAATTAAGATCTTAATCTAGTTACATTTAATATGAAATCATAATGAATATTTAATTAATATAATCTATACTATTAATTAAATTATTAATAGTTTTTAACTATGTGGCCATTGTGGCGCAGTTGGACAACGTTAGACTGTAAATTCGATTCGTTGTGAGTTCGATTCCCACTCGAGAAAAAATTATATTCAAAGTATTTATTTCTCTTATTTTGGTGGCGGTGAATTCCACCACTCAACCCACATTATCTCGAATTTGGGTGGGAAATGAAGATAGTAGTGTCTTGATATCCGTCCTATCCTGCAATGCTGATGAAACCGTGAGCTTGTTGTTGTTTAAGTATGAAAATGATTATATAAAACTTTAAAGCTTAAAGCCTTTTGCTTTTTAACTGGCTACTACGTTAGAAAAACTTAAAACTTAAATCTACATGTAACAGAATTTAAATCACAGATGAAGAAACGTTTATATCTGTGTAGGAAAAATAGCACCTGATGCAATCTGTAATTAATTTTACCTACGAAAGTCCCATTCGTACAACATTCAATTGTTATAAAAGTAAACATCTTGTCACGAGAATTATTTCTATGCTTTTACAAGTTTTTATTTTAACTTGCCGTAGTAGTTAGTGTGGGCCAAATCTTGGAAGCTTAATTTGGTCCACTTTCCAGTGCAATGGACGACTCCCTCGCGGTTCATCCGCGTAAACTATACTTCGTATTTTCGGCGCCCTTTTCGTTAAAACAACGAAATTCGTGGGAAAGCTAAAAAAATATAGAAAAAGTAGCGTTTGTTCATCCCAAGATACTCAAGTATTTTAAAATGAAACTTCATTACAATAGGTTCAGTGGTTTGGCCGTGATGACGTCACAGACAGAGATACTTTCGTATTTATAATATTGTGAGTATGGATTATTGTTGTTAATCCAAAATGGCCGTCACAACAAAATAGCGGATGATATATTTGTACAACCCACCCAATATTGGTATCATATGAAAAGGCTTTACTTGTATAATAAAAAAGAACATAAAAAAGTCAAAAGTTTGTTTTTAAAAATGTTTTTTTTTGTTATATATATTATTTTATAATGCAACCTGTACAATTATCTTAAATATATGAACAATTCTAGGAGAGCCGCCAATCCGTTCGAGATACGCCCAACTTACGGTGCTAGTAGCGCCGGAGCCCCCGCGGATATTACAAGGTGCCTTTATCGATGCAATCGAGAACCAACCTGTAGATATAGAATGTGTTTCTGAAGGAGGGAAACCAGCTGCAGAAGTAAGTAAATTTTGTTACGAAACACAATTTTTTTTGTATGAGTAAGGAATAAATACTAAATAAATAAATAAATACATAAACTCTTCCGTTAATGATAGACTGACAGACAACGCACAACCGAAACTACTGGGCGTTCGAGGCTGAAATGTAACATATAGGTTTCTTGAAAAGTGCAGATAAGCACCGAGAAAGTGTTTCCTGAAATTCCTATGAGATCAGAACAAAAATTGTATTTTACTTTTCACAATGCACACAAACAAAGTTACGGGTGAAAATTTCTTCTTTAAAGTCGTAGTTAAGAAATGTTACGAGAACGATTTAGAATAAATAATATTAAAACTTCGACTTGGTAGAACAACTAATAATGAATTACAAATTAAAAAATCCGTACAATTGTACGTGTTGTTTTTATAAACAATTTCAGTGGAAGAAAGTGGAGAATTAAGTCTTTAGATTATCATGAGCCGTTTTAAAACCAATTTAAATAAACATTAATGGTAAAAAAGATGCCATTGTGGCGCAGTGGCTCAGCCTCGGAATTTAATAGCGATTGGTTGAGGCTTTGATTCTCACTGTGTGGAATGACTATAATTTCATTTCTCTGCTCTGGTGAATAAGACAGAGCGCGGCCTTGAACTCCGCTACTGAACACACAATATCTCGATTTCGGGCGGAAATGTGGAGAACGGGGTGTCTTGACTTTTTTCTAACCATCAATATATTGTTAGTATCGCTGGCTCCTTAATTAATTAATTAAATAGAAACAAAATAAACCCTAATTTAATTCGTAAACTATTATTCTTTCCATATATTTGTAATGTATACAAAATCGTTAAATCCTAAAATAATTAAGACAAAACCAAAACAAAATGGTTTTGATCTAAAATTATTTTGACACCACATTAATCAAATTAAGCGGCTTAAAAACAATTCATAGTAAGTAAGTATAAATTGAAGTCTTATACATTAATAATATTTGTATGATGCAATGATGTACGATTTGGTCTAATAGTCTAGTGGTCGTAAATATTGTTATAACGAAGGATATGGGATCGTAATCCATCTGAGACTAATATTTGTATTGTAATACTAGAAATTAGACAGAAAAAAATTTGAAACTGGAAAATTATTTCTCAGGCATATTTTTTTAAAGCTTCACACTTTTCCCGCAAAGCGATAGAGATATCTTGACAGAGATGCCAGAATATTCTATATATACTTACCGCCCTAATCCAAAAATCGCGCTTGGCTTTATAACAAAATGAACATGAAGTTTAAAGAATTTAAATATTTACATTCCCCTGAGTGGGAACCAACCAGCTGAGCCATGCGTTCAAATCGTTAATCATTACTAGGACTGTTTTCAAGACGCACGGGTTCAAATCTCGCTGCGTTCGGATCCAGTGTACGTTATATGTTTTTTACCTACTTCGCAGATTAAAGCAGTTGAAATATTAGTATTTTTTAAAACTAGATGAATAATAGAAGGCTTAAGCTTCTTAGTTCTTTGATTTTAAAAAGCTCTTACAATTTATAGCTTCGTAAGCTTGATTGATGATACTTGTAGGCGTTGTAGATTAAATAAATAAGTAAATACTATCTTTTTAGAGCAATACGTGGGAAGTTGCATATTTATGATATATATAAGTTATATTTTTAAAGCTTTTTACGTGATTATGTTTTATTGCGACGAACTCTATGTTATATATTTGTAAAACATTTCATGCCCAATTATAATTATAATATATTGTACTAACGCCCCAGAGATATAATACGGTAAATGTAAAATATTAGTTAGTACTTTTTAGATGATTTAATTGAGTATAGTTCGAATTTAGAGACCCTATCGTGGCGCAGTGGGATAGCGGCACGACTGTTAACTCTTATTGTGAGTTCGATTCCCACTCAGGGGAATTACATTTATAATGTTTGAATTTTTTCGGTCTGGTACCTAAGACAAAGAGTAGCGCTCAATTCCGCCACTCAATTGGCAATGTCTCGATTTCACATGGCAAGTTGAAAACGGAGTTTCTCTGATACCTGCTAAACGGGAAGGTGAACAAATAAAATTAAAACAATTAATTAAAAATTCAAAATACTACTTAATTTGATGTACAACTACTTCAATATTAAACGATTGATCAATTTTTAATTAAGAACCGAACAGAATTCGATTTAAATTAAAAATAAACGTTTGTGATCGTTTAAATTAACACCTTGACTATGAAATTAGCAGGTATATTATAGAAATATCTAAATAGGTTGTATTATTGCATATTAATTAATTGACTTCTTAGAAATATATGAATGTTTTTGTTTTACAAATATTATAAGACTGTATATAGCAGGATATTTTTACAATGGTTACAACCAAATTGGTGATATATTAAATATTTTCATTTCCTCGCTCTGGTACATAAGACAAAGCGCGGCGTTGAGTTCCGCCGTTCAACACGCAATGTGTCGGATTCGGACGGAAAGTGGAGAACGGAGTGTCTTGACAATAGGTTCTCTCTGACTACCTTACTATGCAAGAAGCTACAGCTTCACGCTTTCTCAAAATTTCGAACGACATTTTAAGAAATTATAAAGACAAAATGTGGAGCTTGGTTGCGCAATAAAGTGTGCACAAAAAACAGAAGCCGTGTAAAAATAAATAAATCTTTATAAAGATTATATATACCGTCGAGACGCAGCGGTATAGCGTCTGACTGTAAAGGCAATAGATCTCCATTATTATTTAAATTTTCTCGCTACACAATACAAACTTCAGCATTAAGTTTCGCCACTCAACACATGTCTCCAATTTGGGCGGAAAGTTCAGAATGGATGAATTTGAAGTTCCAGCGTGAAATTTTCAAACTGTACTTCAGTAAGCTATATGTGATTTTCTTTTATAACAGATCACGTGGGTGGATGGAAACCAAGTAGTCATTAAGAAGAATGTAGAAAGCAGAATAGAATTGTTACCAGATGAACTAAGATATAAAACTAGGTGAGTCAATTATTATACATTTTTTTTGTTCTAAATGCATTAAGGCCGTCGTGGCGCAGTGGGACAGCGTCTGACTGCAAACGGTCGTGGGTTCGATCCGCACTCGGAGGTATGATTGTATTTCAATTAATTTCATTTCACTGGACTGTTACAATACAAATTGCGGTGTACCGCCACCAATACGTAATATCTCGAACTTTATGAAAAATAAGAAAAAATGTTGTCTTGACTAGGTTTTCTCACACTCTTTCTATATATATTTACTTGTTTAAATATAAATTGCATTTATATATTAAGTAATTCATAACTTGTCTATAGATCCGGTCCTGCGGTTAATCCCTAACAAGGATTACCACAACCAGTAATAACTTGTCAAGCGCAGAATACAGCGGACAGAGCGTACAGGATGGCCACTGTACATATAGAGGTAAATATAGCTAAACACATTTTGATTGAAAAACCAGCTCAGCAAAATAGAAAACAGAAAATTCATCTAAAATTCATCTCATATCAAATGCGAAAGTCAGTCTGTCTGTTTGTGACGTCATCACAGCCAAACTGCTAAACCGAGTGCTATGAAATTTTATATAGAGATACTACTTTAGGGCCTTGGGATGATTATATGCTGGAATATGGAATTTCATTCTTTTACGAAAGGCCGCCACAAATACGAAACAGCTCTAGCCCCCTTCGTCGTCTATTCTTCGTCCACACGGGCGAAGCCGCGACCGGATCGCTAGTGTAAAATAAAATGTATACAGCTTCCTAAAAATATTTTGAGATATGATGCTATAAGTTAGTTGCCTTTCAAACAAACGATAATTTCCATTACATGATATGGGTTCAGCCCATCAAATCTCTTTTCTTTTGCATTCCTAATTGATTCATGGTTTTCACCTTTAATTTTTTCGTCTTTTTGTAATACAAAAGTATACATTATAAATTTTAATAGAGTGTGACAGCGTCTGTTGTGGGTGCGATTTCCACTCGGAGGAATGATTATATTCCAAAACATTTTTATTTCTTCGATCTGGTGACAAGATGAAATGCGGCGTTGAGTTCCACCACTCACTATCCAATCTTTTGAATACGGACAGAGAATAGAGAACGAAGTGTCTAGACACAGCCGAAAAAAATTTAAAAAAATCTACCCCATTTATTTTATTTTAAACCTTTAACACAGGTTAAATACGCTCCAAAGATTAACATATCGCTCGTGACCCGTGGAATTAATAAGAAGATCCCGGAAGGTAGTGAAACGCGGGTTCGGTGCTCGGTTGATGCAAATCCTCCCGCGCAGTTGTATGACTGGTACATAAACAACAATCCTGTTGTAGGAGATTATACGGATGAAATGGTAAGTTAATTTCATACTTTAGTATATTATTTAAATTATAATGTTTTTATAACATATTTTTTACCTTTTAAAGTGTTATTCACACACTTAGGTCATTGAAAGAAACACTTGGAGAAAGCGTATACAAATTTGAACAATCAAAATAAGTTGTAATAAGCGTATGAGAATTTCGACTCAGACGGGTGTAGAACGCACGCATGGCTTAGCGGTCGGAGCGCTTGGACGGTTTCCAACAGGTGACGGTTCGTATCCCGTTCGTATCTGCGTTAAAATTTTTACACATAAATATATCTTTTTCAATTTCCTAAGTGTGCGAATACCACTTAAAAAAAAAAATTTTTTATACGTTTTCTAAAAAGGTTCTTTAATATTTTAATAAGTTTCACGTATTATATATATATATATATATATCTATTAGTGTAAGAAAAAAACCAACGTTATTTTGATTCACTTGTTGCCATCTGATGTGCTGAAAATTGGTACATCCGGTGACGATATAAAATATTCACAGGACATTAGGTTAACCTGATTCACTTGCTAGAACGTCCAGGGAAAGTAAATAATTTTAAGTGTAGCTGTTTTAGTTACTTAAAGTGCTTTGTTATTTTACTATTATTTAAGTACTCTGCTATACTTTTAAATTATATTCAATTCAGTGAAGTAATCCCCAACCCCCAGCGATTATTTTGGGTTTTAATCTCGCTCGAGGTAACCTATATGCTTAAATGTAAAATGTATGCATAGGTTTCCCAGGCATGGCTTTAGTACAGGCGCACTGTTTTACTGAGCTGGAAAGTCAAAAGTTTAAACAAATATCTTAGAAAGACTTATAAAAATTTAAACGTGGCAGGATTTGAACTCGCGCTCGTTGAACTTCGCTAGTTAAGCAAACTTAACAATTAAGCTATACGGTCTTATCGAGCTACGTCGAAATTATAACGTCCCGTTACCCAAGGATTTTTTCTAAGAGTAATCATTTAAAAAATCGAATCCTGCTACGTTTCAATTTCTAAACGTTTTCCCAAAATACTTTTTGTACTCAACATATGTAAATGCCCGAAATCGAGACATTGCGTCCGTGTTGAGTGGCGCAACTTAACGCCGCGCTTTGTCTCAGGTACGAGAGTGGAGAAATGAAAATATTTCAAATATAATCATTTCCCCGAGTTGAAATCGAACCCATCACTAGCGTGTGTACCCATAACTACAACAGACGTATAAATGTATATATGTATATCAACATGTAATAAGAATATTTGTATGTATGAGCGAATAGCCGAGAGATCCAAGACGTATGGCATCATCATATGGGCGTTTCATATTTAACTGGATAGTTCAGGGTGCTTTAAGGCATAACCACCAGTTAAAGCTATTTCATCTATATCTTGCTTTTGATTTGATTAAATGGGGAAAAGATTATTTTTACATACATATATTAATATTGAAAAGAATATTAATTAATATTTAAGCAATAATCGAATAATTTTTACTGTTTACAAGCCACATTAAATTAAAAATCAAAGAAAAAATCCCTACATAAAAAAATATTTATAAGTAATTTAAGAAACAACCCTAAAAAAAATTCAATTTTATGCCTAAAAAGCATTTGCAATTGCATGATTGTGGAAAAAAGCTGATACTCTTCAAACTGATATACCAATAGTTATCAAATATAGTGAAGGAAGGAAACTGGCTTTCGAATAAAAAAGGCGCATTGAAATCGGCTCATTCTTTTGAGAGCTGCGAAGCTCAATGTTTCTACGTGTAATTTGCTTCATTATGTATTAATTCAATCATTGTGTATTAATTCGAAATTAAAGAAAGAAACCAAACTGCAAATATAAGTTGTAATAAGCGTATAAGAATTTTACGTAGCTGGATGTAGAACGCATGTCTTAGCGGTCAGAGCGCTTGAATGGGTTTCAAGAGGCGCGGTTTCAACCCGCGGCGTTAAAATTTGTATACGTTTTCTACACATGTTTTTTAGTTTTTTATAATAAACTTTGTCTTGAACTTTGTTTGTCGAGCGAAAAGTAGAGAACGGAGTGTCATGACTTTAGGTTTTCTCTTCGACTACCCTGCTATTCTAGAAAAAGCGAAACGCTGAAAAAAATCACTTACTGGTTACATTATCGATGTATAGTGGGTGTAAAATATA